>CM069862.1:196847209-197447209 GCA_036172795.1 Pelodytes ibericus
CCCTTTAATGTCACGTATACCACTGAGCTCCCCACCTACACCATAAAGCTTCCCTGCACTGTCACATGTTTAGATGGAGCTTCACCTAGGAGAGCTCTTTTTCCGTTTACTGTATCCTGTAGTTCTATCTTTCATTGTCACTTATAACAGAGCCCCCTATCAGTGTCAGATATATATTCCATGAAGCTCACATATACATTGAACCTCAGTATGTGCATCAGTCAGCTGCCTCATCCCCCAGACATGGTGACCCTATCTCCCCGCACTCGGCCCCCATTCCCCGCTGTCTCTGTTAAAACAAAGAGGACTTTTTACCTGGGTGGGATTAACACATCTCGGCCCCACTCTCTCACCAGCATTGTTAGCATTAAGCAGCAGATTTCTTTATCCTTCCATTTTCCTAAACCCCAAGATGCAGTTCACTCTAATCCCGATTTATTTGGGATTTTGTCTGTGTTATTAATTCGAGTGATGGATGTTGCACGCAGGGGAGGGTGTGAGTGTGAAGTGTGCCCCTCTGTACGCACTCAGCTTACCACACAAAGAATCACTCACAATCAACTGACTGCAGTCATTTGATGGGTTTTGTTTCCCCTCTAAATATCTTGTCATATCTCCCCTGCATTAATCGCGGTTTAATGGGGATTTAAATATTAACAATGCAAAATAATTTAGGTTAAAAAAATAATCTCCCTGGATAAAGTAGGGAATAAAATAGCAAATATTATCATCTCTAAGAGCCGGGGCCTCTATTTACATATTCCAATCAGGGATATCCTGACGTGTTTGAAGATCCTGTCTATCTATGATATTCGGAACTTTCCAGACGATGTCACTGAACGAGGAGCCCAAAAAAAAAAATTAACAGAACTAAATCCAAAACGTGACTTAAAAAAATAACCTAAATGTGATGTGTTAGCGGAACTGCAAGCAAATGCATAGGTGAAGAGACAAATATGTATTCAGTCTGTGTCTCCTGTTTAAGACTTATAATGACAGTCGTGCTTCGACAAGCAAATACACCCATTAAAGTGTCTTTTTTGCATTTCATGCCACAGATGATGTCATAAACAGCAGACACAACAGCCATATTTAAAAAAAACTATTATTTTTTTTCTTTTAATTGATGCGTTTATTTAATTCACAGAAAAGGACAGGTCAGGGAGAAGGCATCATTTTGTTATATGTAATGTTTGAGAGAGTTTGAGAAATGTCTTTGTCCAGGGTGTAAATCTCTGGAGCAGTGATCTCTGTGAATGGTGTTTTTGGGAATCCTGGTTCCTCCCCTGCATTCTCTAAGATTATGAGGAGATCCAAACAAACCATAAACTGAAGGAACCCTTCACACTGAAATATTCCCCCCAGTCACCAGCCCCTGTTACTCAGGGTCTCAGAGCCAGATCAGTCCTGTGAAGCAAAAATATCCACAGGGATGGGATCCACAAATCCACATGCTCAGCCTTTAATGGTTTAAAGGACTAATCCGAGCTGAAAATGTGCGTATTGTAAATATCAAGTTTACAGCTTCTCCTGAGCCTCCCTCCTCCCCAGCTCATAAAAAAAAGGTACCAAAGTGTCTCTCGAGTGATAAGTGTGCAATGTGTTCATTCTGGAGCCTGTACAGAGTCCATATCTGCAGAGGTTTGTTTCCATCAGCTGTACAGCTGTACATCTGGAATCCCTCAGACACAGACCAAGGGTGGAGTTAAGAAAGCATCCATTCCGTTTAATAGAAATAAAACATATCAACTTAGAAAGCGACATTGAAAAGGATGGCTGCTTAGAGTGCAAGCGACAAAACAGTGGGGGGGGGGGGGGGGGGGGAGATTTTCATCATCAGGCATTAGTGGTCATGGGAAATCAGTGTGCATCAGGCATTAGTGGGCCTGGGAAATCAGTGTGCATCAGGCATTAGTGGGCATGGGAAATCAGTGTGCATCAGGCATTAGTGGGCCTGGGAAATCAGTGTGCATCAGGCATTAGTGGGCATGGGAAATCAGTGTGCATCAGGCATTAGTGGGCATGGGAAATCAGTGTGCATCAGGCATTAGTGGGCCTGGGAAATCAGTGTGCATCAGGCATTAGTGGGCCTGGGAAATCAGTGTGCATCAGGCATTAGTGGGCCTGGGAAATCAGTGTACATCAGGCATTAGTGGGCATGGGAAATCAGTGTACATCAGGCATTAGTGGGCATGGGAAATCAGTGTACATCAGGCATTAGTGGGCATGGGAAATCAGTGTACATCAGGCATTAGTGGGCATGGGAAATCAGTGTACATCAGGCATTAGTGGGCATGGGAAATCAGTGTACATCAGGCATTAGTGGGCATGAGAAATCAGTGTACATCAGGCATTAGTGGGCATGGGAAATCAGTGTACATCAGGCATTAGTGGGCATGGGAAATCAGTGTACATCAGGCATTAGTGGGCATGGGAAATCAGTGTACATCAGGCATTAGTGGGCATGGGAAATCAGTGTACATCAGGCATTAGTGGGCATGGGAAATCAGTGCACATCAGGCATTAGTGGGCATGGGAAATCAGTGTACATCAGGCATTAGTGGGCATGGGAAATCAATGTACATCAGGCATTAGTGGGCATGGGAAATCAGTGTACATCAGGCATTAGTGGGCATGGGAAATCAGTGTACATCAGGCATTAGTGGGCATGAGAAATCAGTGTACATCAGGCATTAGTGGGCATGGGAAATCAGTGTACATCAGGCATTAGTGGGCATGGGAAATCAGTGTACATCAGGCATTAGTGGGCATGGGAAATCAGTGTACATCAGGCATTAGTGGGCATGGCAAATCAGTGTACATCAGGCATTAGAGGGCATGGGAAATCAGTGTACATCAGGCATTAGAGGGCATGGGAAATCAGTGTACATCAGGCATTAGTGGGCATGGGAAATCAGTGTACATCAGGCATTAGTGGGCATGGGAAATCAGTGTACATCAGGCATTAGTGGGCATGGGAAATCAGTGTACATCAGACGTTAGTGGGCATGGGAAATCAGTGTACATCAGGCATTAGTGGGCATGGGAAATCAGTGTACATCAGGCATTAGTGCGCATGGGAAATCAGTGTACATCAGGCATTAGTGGGCATGGGAAATCACTGTACATCAGGCATTAGTGGGGATGGGAAATCAGTGTACATCAGGCATTAGTGGGCATGAGAAATCAGTGTACATCAGGTATTAGTTGGCACGGAAATTAGTGTACATCAGGCATTAGTGGGCATGGGAAATTAGTGTACATCAGGTATTAGTGGGCATGGGAAATCAGTGTACATCAGGCATTAGTGGGCATGGGAAATCAGTGTACATCAGGCATTAATGGGCATGGCAAATCAGTGTACATCAGGCATAAGTGGGCATGGGAAATCAGTGTACATCAGGCATTAATGGCCATTGGAAATCACTGTACATCAGGCATTAGTGGGCATGGGAAATCAGTGTACATCGGGCATTAGTGGGCATGGGAAATCAGTGTACATCGGGCATTACTGGGCATGGGAAATCAGTGTATATCAGGCATTAGTAGGCATGGGAAATCAGTGTACACCAGGCATTAGTGGGCATGAGAAATCAGTGTACATCAGGCATTAGTGGGCATGGGAAATCGGTGTACATCAGGCATTAGTGGGCATGGGAAATCAGTGTACACCAGGTATTAGTGGGCATGGGAAATCGGTGTACACCAGGTATTAGTGGGCCTGGGAAATCGCTATACACCAGGTATTAGTGGGCATGGGAAATCGGTGTACACCAGGTATTAGTGGGCCTGGGAAATCGCTATACACCAGGTATTAGTGGGCATAGGAAATCAGTGTACACCAGGTATTAGTGGGCATGGGAAATCGGTGTACATCAGGCATTAGTGGGCATGGGAAATCAGTGTACACCAGGTATTAGTAGGCATGGGAAATCAGTGTACATCAGGCTTTAGTGGGCATGGCAAATCAGTGTACATCAGGCATTAATGGGCATGGGAAATCAGTGTACATCAGGCATTAGTGGGCATTGGAAATCAGTGTACATCAGGCATTAGTGGGCATGGGAAATCAGTGTACATCAGGCATTAGTGGGCATGGGAAATCAGTGTACATCAGGCATTAGTGGGCATGGGAAATCAGTGTACATCAGGCATTAGTGGGCATGGGAAATCTGTGTACATCAGGCATTAGTGGGCATGGGAAATCTGTGTACATCAGGCATTAGTGGGCATGGGAAATCAGTGTACATCAGGCATTAGTGGGCATGGGAAATCAGTGGACATCGGGCATTAGTGGGCATGGGAAATCAGTGTACATCAGGCATTAGTGGGCATGGCAAATCAGTGTACATCGGGCATTACTGGGCATGGGAAATCAGTGTACATCAGGCATTAGTGGGCATGGGAAATCAGTGTACATCGGGCATTAGTGGGCACGGGAAATCAGTGTACATCGGGCATTAGTGGGCACGGGAAATCAGTGTACATCGGGCATTAGTGGGCATGGGAAATCAGTGTACATCGGGCATCAGTGGGCATGGGAAATCAGTGTACATCAGGCATTAGTAGGCATGGGAAATCAGTGTACATCAGGCATTAGTGGGCATGAGAAATCAGTGTACATCAGGCATTAGTGGGCATGGGAAATCAGTGTACATCAGACGTTAGTGGGCATGGGAAATCAGTGTACATCAGACGTTAGTGGGCATGGGAAATCAGTGTACATCAGGCATTAGTGGGCATGGGAAATCAGTGTACATCGGGCATTAGTGGGCATGGGAAATCAGTGTACATCAGGCATTAGTGGGCATGGGAAATCAGTGTACATCAGGCATTAGTGGGCATGGGAAATCAGTGTACATCAGGCATTAGTGGGCATGGGAAATCAGTGTACATCAGGCATTAGTGGGCATGAGAAATCAGTGTACATCAGGCATTAGTGGGCATGGGAAATCAGTGTACATCAGACGTTAGTGGGCATGGGAAATCAGTGTACATCAGGCATTAGTGGGCATGGGAAATCAGTGTACATCAGGCATTAGTGGGCATGGGAAATCAGTGTACATCAGGCATTAGTGGGCATGGGAAATCAGTGTACATCAGGCAATAGTGGGCATGAGAAATCAGTGTACATCAGGCATTAGTGGGCATGGGAAATCAGTGTATATCAGACGTTAGTGGGCATGGGAAATCAGTGTACATCAGGCATTAGTGGGCATGGCAAATCAGTGTACATCAGGCATTAGTGGGCATGGCAAATCAGTGTACATTGGGCATTACTGGGCATGGGAAATCAGTGTACATCAGACGTTAGTGGGCATGGGAAATCAGTGTACATTGGGCATTAGTGGGCATGGGAAATCAGTGTACATCGGGCATTAGTGGGCATGAGAAATCAGTGTACATCAGGCATTAGTGGGCATGGGAAATCAGTGTACATCAGGCATTAGCGGGCACGGGAAATCAGTGTACATCGGGCATTAGTGGGCATGGGAAATCAGTGTACATCAGGCATTAGTGGGCATGGGAAATCAGTGTACATCAGGCATTAGTGGGCATGGGAAATCAGTGTACACCAGGTATTAGTGGCCATGGGAAATCAGTGTACATCGGGCATTAGTGGGCATGGGAAATCAGTGTACACCAGGCATTAGTGGGCATGAGAAATCAGTGTACATCAGGCATTAGTGGGCATGGGAAATCAGTGTACACCAGGTATTAGTGGGCATGGGAAATCAGTGTACATCAGGCATTAGTGGGCATGGGAAATCAGTGTACACCAGGCATTAGTGGGCATGGGAAATCAGTGTACATCAGGCTTTAGTGGGCATGGCAAATCAGTGTACATCAGGCATTAATGGGCATGGGAAATCAGTGTACATCAGGCATTAGTGGGTATGGCAAATCAGTGTACATCAGGCATTAGTGGGCATTGGAAATCAGTGTACATCAGGCATTAGTGGGCATGGGAAATCAGTGTACATCAGGCATTAGTGGGCATGGGAAATCAGTGTACATCAGGCATTAGTGGCCATGGGAAATCAGTGTACATCAGGCATTAGTGGCCATGGGAAATCAGTGTACATCAGGCATTAGTGGGCATGAGAAATCAGTGTACATCAAGCATTAGTGTTCATGGGAAATCTGTGTACATCAGGCATTAGTGGGCATGGGAAATCTGTGTACATCAGGCATTAGTGGGCATGGGAAATCAGTGTACATCAGGCATTAGTGGGCATGGGAAATCAGTGGACATCGGGCATTAGTGGGCATGGGAAATCAGTGTACATCAGGCATTAGTGGGCATGGCAAATCAGTGTACATCGGGCATTACTGGGCATGGGAAATCGGTGTACATCAGGCATTAGTGGGCATGGGAAATCAGTGTACATCGGGCATTAGTGGGCATGGGAAATCAGTGTACATCAGGCATTAGTGGGCATGGGAAATCAGTGTACATCAGGCATTAGTGGGCATGGGAAATCAGTGTACATCAGGCATTAGTGGGCATGGGAAATCAGTGTACATCAGGCATTAGTGGGCATGAGAAATCAGTGTACATCAGGCATTAGTGGGCATGGGAAATCAGTGTACATCAGGCATTAGTGGGCATGGGAAATCAGTGTACATCAGGCATTAGTGGGCATGGGAAATCAGTGTACATCAGGCATTAGTGGGCATGGGAAATCAGTGTACATCAGGCATTAGTGGGCATGGGAAATCAGTGCACATCAGGCATTAGTGGGCATGGGAAATCAGTGTACATCAGGCATTAGTGGGCATGGGAAATCAATGTACATCAGGCATTAGTGGGCATGGGAAATCAGTGTACATCAGGCATTAGTGGGCATGGGAAATCAGTGTACATCAGGCATTAGTGGGCATGAGAAATCAGTGTACATCAGGCATTAGTGGGCATGGGAAATCAGTGTACATCAGGCATTAGTGGGCATGGGAAATCAGTGTACATCAGGCATTAGTGGGCATGGGAAATCAGTGTACATCAGGCATTAGTGGGCATGGCAAATCAGTGTACATCAGGCATTAGAGGGCATGGGAAATCAGTGTACATCAGGCATTAGAGGGCATGGGAAATCAGTGTACATCAGGCATTAGTGGGCATGGGAAATCAGTGTACATCAGGCATTAGTGGGCATGGGAAATCAGTGTACATCAGGCATTAGTGGGCATGGGAAATCAGTGTACATCAGACGTTAGTGGGCATGGGAAATCAGTGTACATCAGGCATTAGTGGGCATGGGAAATCAGTGTACATCAGGCATTAGTGCGCATGGGAAATCAGTGTACATCAGGCATTAGTGGGCATGGGAAATCACTGTACATCAGGCATTAGTGGGGATGGGAAATCAGTGTACATCAGGCATTAGTGGGCATGAGAAATCAGTGTACATCAGGTATTAGTTGGCACGGAAATTAGTGTACATCAGGCATTAGTGGGCATGGGAAATTAGTGTACATCAGGTATTAGTGGGCATGGGAAATCAGTGTACATCAGGCATTAGTGGGCATGGGAAATCAGTGTACATCAGGCATTAATGGGCATGGCAAATCAGTGTACATCAGGCATAAGTGGGCATGGGAAATCAGTGTACATCAGGCATTAATGGCCATTGGAAATCACTGTACATCAGGCATTAGTGGGCATGGGAAATCAGTGTACATCGGGCATTAGTGGGCATGGGAAATCAGTGTACATCGGGCATTACTGGGCATGGGAAATCAGTGTATATCAGGCATTAGTAGGCATGGGAAATCAGTGTACACCAGGCATTAGTGGGCATGAGAAATCAGTGTACATCAGGCATTAGTGGGCATGGGAAATCGGTGTACATCAGGCATTAGTGGGCATGGGAAATCAGTGTACACCAGGTATTAGTGGGCATGGGAAATCGGTGTACACCAGGTATTAGTGGGCCTGGGAAATCGCTATACACCAGGTATTAGTGGGCATGGGAAATCGGTGTACACCAGGTATTAGTGGGCCTGGGAAATCGCTATACACCAGGTATTAGTGGGCATAGGAAATCAGTGTACACCAGGTATTAGTGGGCATGGGAAATCGGTGTACATCAGGCATTAGTGGGCATGGGAAATCAGTGTACACCAGGTATTAGTAGGCATGGGAAATCAGTGTACATCAGGCTTTAGTGGGCATGGCAAATCAGTGTACATCAGGCATTAATGGGCATGGGAAATCAGTGTACATCAGGCATTAGTGGGCATTGGAAATCAGTGTACATCAGGCATTAGTGGGCATGGGAAATCAGTGTACATCAGGCATTAGTGGGCATGGGAAATCAGTGTACATCAGGCATTAGTGGGCATGGGAAATCAGTGTACATCAGGCATTAGTGGGCATGGGAAATCTGTGTACATCAGGCATTAGTGGGCATGGGAAATCTGTGTACATCAGGCATTAGTGGGCATGGGAAATCAGTGTACATCAGGCATTAGTGGGCATGGGAAATCAGTGGACATCGGGCATTAGTGGGCATGGGAAATCAGTGTACATCAGGCATTAGTGGGCATGGCAAATCAGTGTACATCGGGCATTACTGGGCATGGGAAATCAGTGTACATCAGGCATTAGTGGGCATGGGAAATCAGTGTACATCGGGCATTAGTGGGCACGGGAAATCAGTGTACATCGGGCATTAGTGGGCACGGGAAATCAGTGTACATCGGGCATTAGTGGGCATGGGAAATCAGTGTACATCGGGCATCAGTGGGCATGGGAAATCAGTGTACATCAGGCATTAGTAGGCATGGGAAATCAGTGTACATCAGGCATTAGTGGGCATGAGAAATCAGTGTACATCAGGCATTAGTGGGCATGGGAAATCAGTGTACATCAGACGTTAGTGGGCATGGGAAATCAGTGTACATCAGACGTTAGTGGGCATGGGAAATCAGTGTACATCAGGCATTAGTGGGCATGGGAAATCAGTGTACATCGGGCATTAGTGGGCATGGGAAATCAGTGTACATCAGGCATTAGTGGGCATGGGAAATCAGTGTACATCAGGCATTAGTGGGCATGGGAAATCAGTGTACATCAGGCATTAGTGGGCATGGGAAATCAGTGTACATCAGGCATTAGTGGGCATGAGAAATCAGTGTACATCAGGCATTAGTGGGCATGGGAAATCAGTGTACATCAGACGTTAGTGGGCATGGGAAATCAGTGTACATCAGGCATTAGTGGGCATGGGAAATCAGTGTACATCAGGCATTAGTGGGCATGGGAAATCAGTGTACATCAGGCATTAGTGGGCATGGGAAATCAGTGTACATCAGGCAATAGTGGGCATGAGAAATCAGTGTACATCAGGCATTAGTGGGCATGGGAAATCAGTGTATATCAGACGTTAGTGGGCATGGGAAATCAGTGTACATCAGGCATTAGTGGGCATGGCAAATCAGTGTACATCAGGCATTAGTGGGCATGGCAAATCAGTGTACATTGGGCATTACTGGGCATGGGAAATCAGTGTACATCAGACGTTAGTGGGCATGGGAAATCAGTGTACATTGGGCATTAGTGGGCATGGGAAATCAGTGTACATCGGGCATTAGTGGGCATGAGAAATCAGTGTACATCAGGCATTAGTGGGCATGGGAAATCAGTGTACATCAGGCATTAGCGGGCACGGGAAATCAGTGTACATCGGGCATTAGTGGGCATGGGAAATCAGTGTACATCAGGCATTAGTGGGCATGGGAAATCAGTGTACATCAGGCATTAGTGGGCATGGGAAATCAGTGTACACCAGGTATTAGTGGCCATGGGAAATCAGTGTACATCGGGCATTAGTGGGCATGGGAAATCAGTGTACACCAGGCATTAGTGGGCATGAGAAATCAGTGTACATCAGGCATTAGTGGGCATGGGAAATCAGTGTACACCAGGTATTAGTGGGCATGGGAAATCAGTGTACATCAGGCATTAGTGGGCATGGGAAATCAGTGTACACCAGGCATTAGTGGGCATGGGAAATCAGTGTACATCAGGCTTTAGTGGGCATGGCAAATCAGTGTACATCAGGCATTAATGGGCATGGGAAATCAGTGTACATCAGGCATTAGTGGGTATGGCAAATCAGTGTACATCAGGCATTAGTGGGCATTGGAAATCAGTGTACATCAGGCATTAGTGGGCATGGGAAATCAGTGTACATCAGGCATTAGTGGGCATGGGAAATCAGTGTACATCAGGCATTAGTGGCCATGGGAAATCAGTGTACATCAGGCATTAGTGGCCATGGGAAATCAGTGTACATCAGGCATTAGTGGGCATGAGAAATCAGTGTACATCAAGCATTAGTGTTCATGGGAAATCTGTGTACATCAGGCATTAGTGGGCATGGGAAATCTGTGTACATCAGGCATTAGTGGGCATGGGAAATCAGTGTACATCAGGCATTAGTGGGCATGGGAAATCAGTGGACATCGGGCATTAGTGGGCATGGGAAATCAGTGTACATCAGGCATTAGTGGGCATGGCAAATCAGTGTACATCGGGCATTACTGGGCATGGGAAATCGGTGTACATCAGGCATTAGTGGGCATGGGAAATCAGTGTACATCGGGCATTAGTGGGCATGGGAAATCAGTGTACATCGGGCATTAGTGGGCACGGGAAATCAGTGTACATCGGGCATTAGTGGGCATGGGAAATCAGTGTACATCGGGCATCAGTGGGCATGGGAAATCAGTATACATCAGGCATTAGTAGGCATGGGAAATCAGTGTACATCAGGCATTAGTGGGCATGAGAAATCAGTGTACATCAGGCATTAGTGGGCATGGGAAATCAGTGTACATCAGACGTTAGTGGGCATGGGAAATCAGTGTACATCAGACGTTAGTGGGCATGGGAAATCAGTGTACATCAGGCATTAGTGGGCATGGGAAATCAGTGTACATCGGGCATTAGTGGGCATGGGAAATCAGTGTACATCAGGCATTAGTGGGCATGGGAAATCAGTGTACATCAGGCATTAGTGGGCATGGGAAATCAGTGTACATCAGGCATTAGTGGGCATGGGAAATCAGTGTACATCAGGCATTAGTGGGCATGAGAAATCAGTGTACATCAGGCATTAGTGGGCATGGGAAATCAGTGTACATCAGACGTTAGTGGGCATGGGAAATCAGTGTACATTGGGCATTAGTGGGCATGGGAAATCAGTGTACATCGGGCATTAGTGGGCATGAGAAATCAGTGTACAACAGGCATTAGTGGGCATGGGAAATCAGTGTACATCAGGCATTAGCGGGCACGGGAAATCAGTGTACATCGGGCATTAGTGGGCATGGGAAATCAGTGTACATCAGGCATTAGTGGGCATGGGAAATCAGTGTACATCAGGCATTAGTGGGCATGGGAAATCAGTGTACACCAGGTATTAGTGGCCATGGGAAATCAGTGTACATCGGGCATTAGTGGGCATGGGAAATCAGTGTACACCAGGTATTAGTGGCCATGGGAAATCAGTGTACATCGGGCATTAGTGGGCATGGGAAATCAGTGTACACCAGGTATTAGTGGGCATGGGAAATCAGTGTACATCAGGCATTAGTGGGCATGGGAAATCAGTGTACACCAGGTATTAGTGGCCATGGGAAATCAGTGTACATCAGGCATTAGTGGGCATGGGAAATCAGTGTACACCAGGCATTAGTGGGCATGGGAAATCAGTGTACATCGGGCATTAGTGGGCATGGGAAATTAGTGTACATCAGGCATTAGTGGGCATGGGAAATCAGTGTACATCAGGCATTAGTGGGCATGGGAAATTAGTGTACATCAGGCATTAGTGGGCATGGGAAATCAGTGTACATGTGCTCCACAATAAAATGTGCCGTTATCAGTTTTACATTCCTTACAAATGTATCCCTTGTGTTTTGTGGAGCATCGGGGGGGGGAATCCCGGTTCCCCTTTGTCAATATCAGAGGCAGTGATGTGAAAGGACAGGGTTACATTGACTGGATAAACTCTTAACACTCCCAGGCTGCATTGACTGCTGGACAGTGATCCAGCTACGGGTGGAGAACCGGGAGAAGGGGGGGAGATCCATCAGTGTAAGGGACTAGGGCCATCAATAAGCTTCTCCACAGGGTCAGTCAATGAACTGCCTTTACTGTGTTACCAGTTCAGAGCTGCCTTTGTCACAACAATCAAAGAGTCTTTAACTGATATCAGCTCCTTCCATCAGCTGGAGAACTGGCAGTTTTCCAATAATGCTGATACCCTTCTCCCCCAGGGTGAGGTCAGCTGCAGTACATGGACATTGCCCTGTAAGGCACACATCTGACAACCTTGTCAGCTCACTGTCTATTAGCAAGTGGCTACATTCTGATCTCTGACCTTGACGGTGACCTTCACACAGCCCAACAGGTCAACTGATCTCTATCAGCCTTCATTTACATTACAAACTCCCAGAGCTAGAAACCTGTTTGTCCACTGGTTACCTCCTGCCCTGCTGAATGTATAGAAATGTAAAGGGAGGACTTCCCTGGGACCATGTCTCTGAGATGACCCATCGCTAAATGATACATCACAACTAGAATGAGAGAATTAGAACCTGGAAGTTCTTCACTATTGTCAGAAGGTTTGGTTTTATATTTAATTGAAAGATGGCATCAAGTGAAGACATAAACAGGAATGATTGAATGAAACAATACAAATGAAGTACCTTAGTGAGTCCTCTTCCACTATCAGACACTATCAGATCCATCTGACCCAAGATTCTGAACATGCCTGCCCCCTGATAGAGCTATGGAGGGTTCCATAAGGTGCTTTATTTTTATTCTTCCATTAAAGAATTTCTACTTAAAATGCCTTCACTTGATGCCATCTTTCAATTAAACATAAAAAAAATGTTGATGACAGTTGTCTTTTAAAAGGACTCTGTCACCTAAACATGGCTTATACTATTCCTGCAGAAAGTATACAAAATGCCAAAAATTTGCTCTATATTGCGTTAGCAGAACTGCTAAGAAATGCATAAATTAATAGAAAAATGTGTTAATAATGTATCTGTGTCGTCTCTTGTTTATGACATCACCTGTGGCTTCCTGTGCCATTTACGCATTTCCCCCTTGAAAAGTAATTAAGGGGACTGTATCACCTAAACTTTGTTCTGACTGTGAATATAGAGAATAGAAAATGATTGAGCGAAACGCGTAAGGCTTGGCTGATCACTTCACTAGGCTTCCTATGGTTTTATATATTTTCTCCAAATAAAAGTGAAGTTTTATATGAACCTTTTGAACCGACAGAGACGGACCGCAACAAGGCCTACTCTGCTTTAATGCTACTGTCTGATTACACAGCAGAATTACTGTTAGCGCACAACCAAAGGGGAAAATAAATCTTATTGTTAGCCCAAATTTTTTTTTTAAAAACTACAAAAAACTTCTCTTGAAAAAAAAAACTCTGAAAAAAAATATATAAAGCAAAAAAAATAAAAGAAACAGATCTTGTCTTATAATTTATTTCTCCCTCAGTGCTCCATGTCTCCTAAAAACTGCAAAAACAGCCTAGTTGCTACAGCAACAGTCCTGCCTATCTCTCCAAGCCCCTCCCTTATTGGAATGTCACTGAATTTAGAAAGCCCCGGTAAAAATCATTTTCAAATGGAAAACTCCAGGAGAAAACGTGCGTAACATGCAGATAATAAACCCTGTGTAGCGGCCACTTTAAAATGTCTTTCACAGTGATGGATCTGCTTTCCAGTCCCTCGTCTGTGCTTCTTTTGTCTCCCAGATAGGAACAAGGTGCAGGGAAGTCACGCGGATTGTAACATATGTATTCACACTGGCTTCATACATTTACGCTACACGCCTAGCCAGCTCTGCAAATATTCGCCTCTGTCTCCGTGACAACTAATTCCATAACTTTGGGTGTGAAAATAATAGAATCAGGTGATTTGTCAGCTCCGTTCAGCCAGACCAAGCCCCAATAATTCTGACTTCCTCCGACTTAGCCTCTGCATGTCTTACTCTCTCCGCCTCAGGCCTTAAGATCTTCCCGTCAATACAAACATTTCCTTTCTAAAGCCTTTTGATAGATTTTTACCAAGTGGTTAACCTTTTAAGTACCGATCTTTCCCGTTGGATAGACTGCGCTGGCCAATTATACTGTCAGGAGCTGCCTTACTGTCGATCGTTGGGTGTCGTTAGGTTAATTTAGCCTCTTCCGCCTTAATACCGCCTGTATCCAATACATCAGCCATACACGTAGCCAGTGACATTTCACGTGCATGGATAGGATCACGGCGTAGCAGGCCAGCAAATGCTTAGGCCCTCACGGGAAGTGTTTCATGGGCTTTGATCTAAGCACGCCTAAGAAACACTGGTACCTAGGTTTCATGTTAATGAGATACGACGAAGGACATGGAGACATCAATGTTCCTATAGCCTGACATCTGCAAGGTCGTGACCTTTAATGAGCCTTGGGTCACAGAGGTCAGCCGGCTTAGGAGAATAGCAGCCAGTGGTGGAATAAAGGACTTTAAATGAATAAAAAAAGTGGTCTGCCATTGGATTTCTGCCACTCATACTTGGGGACCAAATAATGTGTCCAGAGACGACTAAATGGCCACTCCTGATGACTCCCTAGTTAGTGAGTAGTGACAGTGTGTCACTCGGACCATCCTGAAACTTGTGTTTTATTAGCATTGATTATTGATTGTGGTAGTGTTAAGCGTATATTAGCTCATTGAGCAATTGAGGGAAGGCAGTGGTGGGTCTAATCACCATTTTTATGGATCAAACAGTGTTTAAGCCTTCTTTAAATTCATTAGCTCCCATTCAGTATTATAAAGGGGACCGATACGTTGTATCCTGAATTCCTTGGTTTGATTTGAAACCCCCTGTATGGGGATGGGACACTTCATCGCGGCTGCATCCGCTTCACCGCTTCACCACCGTCACTGCACCACACGACAGCTCGTCGCAGGAGATTTCATAGCGGGACATTTCATCGCTAAAGGTGAGTTTTAATGTGTTAGAGTCAGAAGATAGAGTTTTAGAATTAAAATTTTAGTATTGGGGTTGAGGGTGGTTAGAATTAGGGTTTAGGGGGTTAGAATTAGTTTTTAGGGTTCAGGGTTAATTTTAGTATTAGGGTTTAGGGGGTTAATTTTAGTATTAGGGTTCGGGGGTTAGTATTAGGGTTTAGGGGGTTAGTATTAGGGTTCGGGGGTTAATTTTAGTATTAGGGTTCGGGGGTCATTATTAGGGTTTAGGGGGTTAGTATTAGGGTTTGGGGGTTAGTATTAGGGTTCAGGGGTTAATTTTAGTATTGGGATTTTGGGGTTAATTTTAGTATTGGGGTTTTGGGGTTAATTTTAGTATTGGGGTTTGGGGGGGTACTTTGGGGGGGGATCATTTATTAGGGGGGTATTTTCTTTTTACTTTTACATTTGTAAGAGCTGACAGTTCAGCGCTGAACTGTCAGCTCTTATATAGCCGCGTCCGAGATGAAACGGCCGCGTTATTCTTCATTGCCGACCGTTCAGCGTTCTAACTGCTTCGCTGAACTGTCAGCGATGAAGCCGCGGAGATGAAGTGTCCTAGACCACCCCCCTGTATAGCTAACCAGTCTCTCAAATTTAGGAGTGTTCTAGGTTTTTTTGGGGGGGGGGTGGTTTGGCTGGGGGTCTCTAAGCAGCACAAGAGATGGGGATCCCCCCCCCCCCAGTCACC
Organism: Pelodytes ibericus; assembly: GCA_036172795.1. Lineage (NCBI taxonomy): Eukaryota > Metazoa > Chordata > Amphibia > Anura > Pelodytidae > Pelodytes > Pelodytes ibericus. Next base: position 196,862,946 of record CM069862.1, read on the forward strand.
ATTTCCCATAACTCCCAACATCTTCCCTTGACAAAGCAGAAAGCTGGGGGCAAAGCTCGGGAGGGTCCGCGCTACTGTCAGGATTGGATATTCACTCAGTCACTTGAGATGTATGATATTACCTCACCATAAATGTCTCCCTTTAGTTCAGGCACTGTGGGACCCCCTCTGAGCAAGCAGGGGCCCCCCGCTAAATTCTCTTATATGGTAGCATCACTACTGCCCATCATATATTCACTAGTGTAAGGATCAGCGTCTGGTCTGTGTTTTCCTCTCGTGGGAAAGTATCTCTACTTGTGAGACATGTTTTACTATTTCCTTGAGACTTTCCATTTGGTGTTTGACACCTCTGTTCTCCTCCTGCTTGTCAGCAGGGCTACCAGAAGGCATCAGATGGGATGTTAAGGATATGTCCTGGAACTGAGTTTCTTGGGCAATCTTGAAATATCTTCCCCCGGCGAGGGGGATGGGAACATATCAGGAACCTGTTTTTTTTTTTTTTTTGTTACAGCCCCATTTGTCAATTTTAGTGAAGTTCAAAAACCCTCACACACGCTCACCTGTGTTCAAGGATCCTTATGTGGGTGTTTTAAGTGAGCAACGAATAATCGATATCTACCTGTTGTACCTGTTTGGTTTCGTAAGATCCTAACTTTTTTGTTGTTGTTGTAAAGTCTTTGTTCCATGTTTACATTTCGTAAACTCTTGGTCGGGATCTTCCTTCTGATTTTACTTGGTGTTTGTGAACATGGCTCCCCTCATGCATCGCTTAGTCTGGTTTGTTTTAGTGGGCAGCAGGGGGGTGAACAATAGGGGGTGTATCAGGTAGGGAGGGCCTGTCCCTTTAAGGGGGCTATGACAGGCACTTTGTCCAGTATCTCAGTCACGGTTAGCCATTTCGTTAGCTCACCACCACTCTCTTTACCAGTGGAGCCCATTACTTCAGCACCTGTTCAGGTTCACAAGTTCGATTCCAGGCAGGGTCAATGCCATTTTTATAAGATATATAAAGTGAGAGCCATTAAGTGCTGTAACTAAGTACGAGGGTTTTTTGTTTATTTATTTATTTATTTTTAATTCTTGGTCAATTTATTATTGTAGTGGCGTATTACCTCATCAGCCACAAACTTTCCACGTTCGGTCAAGTATGGAGATGGGGGCATTGTCGCTTTCCATGTGTGAATGGCAGCCATGCCACTCCAATTCCGTTGGCATACTACACAGGCTTACAGTACACCTTCAGTGTATTTAGTCCATCCCTCACAAGTACTTAAGTAAAAAAAAAAAAAATGTAATTACTTTGGAATATTGTAATTTGTGTTCGGAGCGGTTCTTGTAAGCTGTGATGAGCAAATCTTCTATTACTCCATTTCATGGAGGGTGAGATGACAGATGGGGATGTGCTTTAGTATCCCACAGAAGAGATGCCTGGCTTTCTCTTATCCAGCCTTTCGAATCCTCTCTCTGATTGTCATGTGTAACACTTGGAGAGAAGCATGCATGTTTCAGAGGGAGATTTTGCTTTCTATTTTGTAGGGAATTCTGATTTATTTATTTTTATCTGATTTATTTATTTTTATTTGTTTAAATATTTTTAGTTAGAAAATATTGGCTAAAGAATAAAAATGCATCATTAATCAAATTAAAAAAAAAAAAAAAGGTACAGACATTAGAGGGAAAGCAACCAGATGGGTAAAAACTACAATGCAGTTTAGGGGAGGATTTTTCTGATATCGCAAATGAGACTAACTGTGATTTCTATACTATGTCCGCATGTTTTAAGCTTTCTGATTGGCTGGTTATATGCATTTGAGCCACCATTTCAGGACCGTAGTTTTCACATACGTAATAAACTTTGAAAATGGCGTGAGAAATGAGTCATTTGCATATCAAACGGTACAGACCGTTTTCAATATTTTGTTATTCTCTACATTCACAGTAAAAAAAAAAAAAAAAAAAAACCATTTAGGTGATACCGTCCCTTTAAGAAAATCACACAAGAAACCATATCCAACCTTCGTTTACTAAGATATATATATATATATATTTTTTTTTTTGTTAAACTTTGAGTCAATGTAAACTTTCTTTGTTGAGCTTCTATGATGCGTGTGGGAGATGTTACTATACAATAACATCTCCAATTCTATGGCAACGTATAATTACAAAAGGTTTATTAACTTTATTTTCTCTTACTTTTACAGGTATTCTCCAGAGCTACTGACAATCCCATCCCTGTTCCCAGCTCACTAGTAAGTTCTTGGTGAATTCAACATATATTTTTATTGCAGGCAAAAAAAAAAATAAGCTCCTTTCAAAGTATTTAAAGTGACCAAATCTGTGTAATAGAGGGAAGTATACTTACTATTGTACAGGGACTGTCAACCTCAACATTGCTTATCCTGTAAATGTAGAAAATGACAAAGAACGATCTATATATTGTGTTAGAAAAACTGCAAACAAATGCCTAAATTACACTGATTATGTGTTTTAAATGTGTCTGTGGAGTCTCCGGGTTATGACATCACCATGTGGCTTGATATGCAAATTCTACATTTCCCATTGCGAAGTAGGCCATTTGCATATCAAGCCGCAGGTGATGTCATAGACATGAGACACCTCTGACATGTTGAAAGCATATTTTCATCTTAATTTATGCATTTACTGGCAATTCTGCTAATCCAATGTATAGATCTTTTTTTTCTTTTATTATTGTCTGCATTCACAGTACAAGCAATGCTGAGGTTGACAGTCCCTTTAAAGGGACGGTATCAACTAAACATTGTTTTTTTTTTTTTTTACTGTCCATCTAGAGAATAAAAAATATTGAAAATGATCTATACATTGTATTAGCAAAATTGCCTGTAAGTGCGTGAATTGGGAGAAAAATGGGTTTAAATGTGTCTACGGCGTCTCCTGTTTATGACATCACATGTGGCCTGATATGCAAATGAACTGCTTTACAAGAGGAAATGTGTAAAAAAAAAAAAAACATTTTTTTTCTCCTAATTGGGGCATTTTCTGTTATCACATTATATAGATCATTTTCAATCGTTTATTGATTCTCTACATTCACAGTACGTACAATGTTTAGTGGATAGCCCCTTTAAAGTCAAACAGGATTTTGGGGGAATATTAGGGAAGAAGCCTACAAGTGATATATCTTGTGTGTAAATCCAGACTCTTACCCTCGCCTTTGGCAATGTTACTGTGTTTTTAGATTCAATGTATTTGGCGTGTGGCTTTTCACATACGTGTACTTCTGACTTGCCAATTGTCACATTAATGACGAAGCAACATGTGAAACACGTATCCTGTTGTATCTATGTTTCTCTACCACTGAAGTTCGATAAGTCTTTATGGCATGTGAAGTTCCAAAGCACCGGCAGGGCCAAGGTTATATTTGGAGGTGATGAGTTGATATTTCTGTATTGTACAATGTACAGTTCTGTATCTGTATCGAGTCCAGTGTGACCCAGTGATATTAAGGATTCTTTGCCCAGTGACACATACATTTGGCCCTTGGGACAGGACACCAGTGATCAGAGGGTATGGGGGCATGGGATGGGAATCCAAACCTGGCCTAGAGCCGCTGCCATATAAGGAAACAGGAATTTAATTTTTTCGTTTTAATAATGTAGGGGGGGGGGGGGGGGGAAGGGGAATCCCAAACATTAACTTTTTCTCTGTTGTAAAAAAATTAAAAATGGTGGAAAATATAAATGCATATTAACACTGACACCTTAGAAATAAGTGTTTCTGTGTACTGTTAGTTAGTACGTTTTGCAGGCTTTCACCAGTGGATTGAACTTCACATCATGAATGTTAAACCCAGAGAATGGCCACAGCATCTCCAGGGAGCCAATTAGATGTCTCCTATACAGATCTATGGGGATGCTCACTAGAAATGTCACCTGTTATTAGGCATGAATAAGGCCACTGTAGTCAGCCCTCCACTTGTAGAGTGGCATCCTGATATTTATCAGTGGCCTAATAATGGTCATTTGACTATGATGCAGCCATCTTTGTTTCTAGGCTGAGAATCCTGGATGTGTTAATGAGAGGTGATTAGTGCATAGTGGAAGTACTGGCTGCACCTGTGGTTTGTGGGTATTACTTGGAAACCACATCATTAAATGTGTTCAAATTAACACTACTAGAGTAGCTTTCCTGTGTTCAGACAGTGCTGTCCCAGTGCTGTCGTAGTGCTGTCCTAGGGCTGTCCCACTGAATGTCAGCAGGATTCTAAATAGAAGGCTGATTAAAGACAAGCTGTATGTGAAGGTTAAAACATCATTAAACATGGTGGAGCTTCACAATAGCAGATGACACAGCTTGGAATATTTTGCAGTCTGTGTATTAGGATAAGGCATGGTGTAACTGACAGGCTGTGTATTAGGATAAGGCATGGTGTAACTGACAGGCTGTGTATTAGGATAAGGCATGGTGTAACTGGCAGGCTGTGTATTAGGATAGGGTGTGGTGTAACTGACAGGCTGTGTATTAGGATAGGGTGTGGTGTAACTGACAGGCTGTGTATTAGGATAGGGCATGGTGTAACTGACAGGCTGTGTATTAGGATAGGGCATGGTGTAACTGGCAGGCTGTGTATTAGGATAGGGTGTGGTGTAACTGACAGGCTGTGTATTAGGATAAGGCATGGTGTAACTGGCAGGCTGTGTATTAGGATAAGGCATGGTGTAACTGGCAGGCTGTGTATTAGGATAGGGTGTGGTGTAACTGGCAGGCTGTGTATTAGGATAGGGTGTGGTGTAACTGACAGGCTGTGTATTAGGATAGGGTGTGGTGTAACTGACAGGCTGTGTATTAGGATAGGGTGTGGTGTAACTGGCAGGCTGTGTATTAGGATAGGGTGTGGTGTAACTGGCAGGCTGTGTATAAGGATAAGCATGGTGTAACTGATAGGCTGTGTATTAGGATATGGCATGGTGTAACTGGCAGTCTGTGTATTAGGATAGGGTGTGGTGTAACTGACAGGCTGTGTATTAGGATAAGGCATGGTGTAACTGGCAGGCTGTGTATTAGGATAGGGTGTGGTGTAACTGACAGGCTGTGTATTAGGATATGGCATGGTGTAACTGACAGGCTGTGTATTAGGATAAGGCATGGTGTAACTGGCAGGCTGTGTATTAGGATAGGGTGTGGTGTAACTGGCAGGCTGTGTATTAGGATAGGGTGTGGTGTAACTGGCAGGCTGTGTATTAGGATAGGGTATGGTGTAACTGGCAGGCTGTGTATTAGAATTTGGTGTGGTGTAACTGGCAGGCTGTGTATTAGGGTATGTTGCGTGTGATGCTGTATGAGGGTATGTTGTGTGTGATGCTGTATGAGGGTATGTTGTGTGTGATGCTGTATGAGGGTGTGTTGCGTGTGATGCTGTATGAGGGTATGTTGCGTGTGATGCTGTATGAGGGTATGTTGCGTGTGATGCTGTATGAGGGTATGTTGTGTGTGATGCTGTATGAGGGTGTGTTGCGTGTGATGCTGTATGAGGGTATGTTGCGTGTGATGCTGTATGAGGGTGTGTTGCGTGTGATGCTGTATGAGGGTATGTTTCGTGTGATGCTGTATGAGGGTGTGTTGCGTGTGATGCTGTATGAGGGTATGTTGCGTGTGATGCTGTATGAGGGTATGTTGCGTGTGATGCTGTATGAGGGTATGTTGTGTGTGATGCTGTATGAGGGTGTGTTGCGTGTGATGCTGTATGAGGGTATGTTGTGTGTGATGCTGTATGAGGGTGTGTTGCGTGTGATGCTGTATGAGGGTATGTTGCGTGTGATGCTGTATGAGGGTGTGTTGCGTGTGATGCTGTATGAGGGTATGTTGCGTGTGATGCTGTATGAGGGTGTGTTGCTGGTGATGCTGGATGAGGGTGTGTTGCTGGTGATGCTGGATGAGGCTGTGTTCTGTGTGATGCTGGATGAGGCTGTGTTCTGTGTGATGCTGGATGAGGCTGTGTTCTGTGTGATGCTGGATGAGGCTGTGTTGCGTGTGATGCTGGATGAGGCTGTGTTGCGTGTGATGCTGGATGAGGCTGTGTTGCGTGTGATGCTGGATGAGGCTGTGTTGCGTGTGATGCTGTATGAGGGTATGTTGCGTGTGATGCTGTATGAGGGTATGTTGCGTGTGATTCTGTATGAGGGTATATTGCGTGTGATTCTGTATGAGGGTATGTTGCGTGTGATGCTGTATGAGGGTATGTTGCGTGTGATTCTGTATGAGGGTATATTGCGTGTGATTCTGTATGAGGGTATATTGCGTGTGATTCTGTATGAGGGTATATTGCGTGTGATTCTGTATGAGGGTATATTGCGTGTGATTCTGTATGAGGGTGTGTGCCTGACGGTTACAGGTGCAGTTTGCGTGTTTTACATAGATGGACAGTGGGTAGACTGTACATTGTCACATGTGCATGTGTAAGGATCCGTCCATGTGGTAGTGCCTGGAGCTTTGATGGTCAGTCTGTGCCTGCCCTGGGGTGGTCACTATCGCCTGCATGACCCCCCCCGGGGGACAAACACAAACCCTTTACGATCTAAATCCCCAGATTTACTGGTGTGCTTATTACAGGCCGGCCCTGGTCCACCCAGGTAAAGGCTGCACAGCCCCCAGCAGCTAATAAATACCGACAAACCCCTTATTACTCGCCCACTTTCCCCCTGGGTTTATTGGCCGCCCCGCTGTGGACGTCTCTCCTGTTCCCCAGCTTCTGTCCCTGCTGCTGAGTGAAAACTCTTTAACACAGAGGTGTTTTATCACGAGCCAATAAGTGGTAAATGTAGCTATTAGATTGCTAATGTCATACAAGCAGAGCCCCCTCCTTCTAAGACCATGGTAATGATCTCACACCTATCTAATGCCTGCTTAATAGACTCACTAATGGCCCATTTTCCCCAGTGGTTTATGAACCCTCTTGATGGCTCTTGGTGGGATTCCCAGTGTTTACTGCCAGGCAGGTCCTCCAGTGCTCAGCGGTTTCTAAAGCTCCCACCTCTCCACCTTTCTGCAAGGCATAGAGCCTTCCTGCGTCCTTAATTAATTACTTCCTCCCTGGTGCGTACTCTGGCACCGTGCCCAAATGCACTGCAATTCCTAACCCTCCCCTCCAGAGCAGCAGGTCCCAACTGCTCCCAAAAGGGCTCCAGGCGGGCGATTTTTTGTTTCTTTTTGCAGGGCAGGTGGTGAGTTATAGCTGGAGGGCTGTTTGTGCAGCAATTCGTGGCATGTGCCAAGTAAATAAAACCAGAGCTCTGCAAAAAGAGGGTAATATTGTGCGTATGCTATGTAAAGATGCCTCTGATCCACGTGGGATGACGCTGGTTAATTATATGATGCGCTTGGGATCTGTGGACACAGGTAGTACAAGAGAGGCTGGGGTTAAGGTATCAAAATCAATTCTGGAGCAAAGTTCGGGAAGTGGGGTAATCACCATGGGAACCAATCGTGCTGATTAGTCCAATTTTACCATCCTGCCCCTAAACAGACTATTCTAAATAACATTTTTTTTTTTTGTCAACCATTTTTCTTTAACCCTGTGAATGCTGGGAAACCGTTAACTATCTAATGCCGTTTGTGTGGGGGAACCGCGCAAATGGCACCCAAATGTCTAATTGTACACCCGGCGGTCTCCTGGGGGAAGTGCGCCATTACCTGATCCAACTCCACACTGAGCAAAAAGTCTTCGATTAAATTTCTGATCCTTTCTTGCCTCTTTGTGAAATGATCTAAAAGTCACTCGTCACGGGGTGGCTGAGGGTTTGGGATGTAAGCTTTTTATTTTTTTTCCGCGAAAGAGATTGCCTTCTATCTTTAATTAGGGGGAGACAGACAGATAGGGGGTAGGTATGTGCACCCCCGCTGCATCGTGTCCTCTCCGCACAGAAAGGAAGCCAAGATGCTTGGGGGCAGAAGGTACAGCGGGAGAGGGGGGCGAGCGAAAGTAAACTGAGAATGCAGTGCAAGTGTGCAGTGTCAGCATATTCACAGACACATCGTGTGCTCCTTGGCAGGTAAACAAAAACGAGAAATTCCTGAAGTCTGCGCATGTTTAAGACAGAAAGGACAGCATTATTCTATCGACCAGACAAAGAAACGGGAGAGCTTTGTACGCCTCAACGCTGTGTCTTTATGTTGTCAGTGACTGATTTGGGGGTGATGTGAAACCAGCTTTTATTTTATTCCCCCCCCCCCCCCTTGAGTGCTGGGGGGGGGTACAGGAAGGATACTACATATTTTTGTCACTGATAGGGTTAACCCCATCTAGTGAAATGTTTACCCGTCTTCCTTGATTGATTTATTTATAACAAAAAAAAAATGTATAATTCGATTTTCTGAAATTGTTAGTATGATAGGAGATAGGGAAGGAAGCTGGGTTTAGTGGGCAATTGGTCTCGGAGAAGACAGGACCATTAGATTGTATGCTGCTGTATGTTGATTGATGGGCCAGGTAGGCCGCCCGGCTCTTATACGTCACTTACTGACCAACACCCAAATTAATTTGGATTGATCCCTGCAGTGCTGCGAGCAGCAGGGAGGCGCTGCCTCCCACTCTGTGCACCGGTGGTGGAATCAGCCCTGCCATGCCAAGCGACAGACAGCACTGAAAGAGTAATGATCAGACGACGGCACGGGCCGCAGTGCTATGCTCTGTTATTCTGCAGACAGCTACGTTTCCTTTTGTCCCATGTGACTGCGCACGCTTCCCTTCCCTTTTTCTTACGTGTTAGTTTCACTCTCGGTTTTCTGCACGTTGTGGTATGTTACTTTACTGAGCCTCCAGGGCTTCCCATCCTGTGACAGGGCGCTCCCTTGGTACGGTGAGAAGGCGCACATACCAAGTGCATCAGGCCAAACCTGAAAATCCTGGTTCTTGATTGTGATCCAAGAAATGATTTCCCCTGGCGTCGGAACTGTTAATCTTGTCATCCAAGGATCGGAACTAAATATACCTCCTATCCACACCTGCCACCGGGCATTAGTTGGCTGACAGCTAAGAATCCTCGATCACTTGCAAATAAGACTGGCATATGCCGGGTACGGCCCGTAACATACCAGCTGCCGCCGTGCCAAAATAGGAGTGATCTGGCCCAGACTTTACATTCGGGATCTCAGCCAGGGGTGCCTCCCTTTGGGGGCTTTCGCACCTTTTATTGCTGTACACTTAATTTAGAAGTTAATCTGCTACTTATGATTCATGAAGGGGCAGGGGTCGAAACACACTGATCATATAACCTTTATTTACATTCTACTGCTAGGAAGGCTTTATTAGGCCTTATGTCAGGACTCACATGATCCACAGAATAAGGAGGACACACAGGGATGCATTGTGCCTGGCACTGTGGGCAGCGAAGGCAAAGACTGCTTTTCATTTGCCAGCCTGTATTATACACACAAAGCTATAGTTATGTTTTTATTAGCATTCCTACAAGCTGCTCCAGAAGGCTCTACTCAATAAAAAGAGAGAACTGCAGGGAATTGAGAAGGGGAATTTCAAACTTAAGACCAAAGTAGCCGAGTTGGAAACATTTCTCCCATTCAGCTGCATTAGAGAATTTTTCCAACTCGGCTACTTTGGCCTGATGGTTTGAAGATCCCGCCTCAATTCCCTCTTTATTGAGTAGACCCTTTAATATTGTCCAAAAGGCAGTGTGGTTCCTGAATTATGCATGCTACGTGACCAGGGGGTCTGTTGCTCCAGCCACCATCCCAACTGCGCCGTGCAGAACATAATAGGTTAGAACCACGGACCTCTCGGAACGCGTCAGGCGCTCCTCTATTCGCTCCCCTCTTTTATGCTTTGATGAATTTCATTTAAGTGAAGATTGTCAATATATATATATATACTTCCTGCTACCCTTCAAATGAGAAACTGACTTATCTGAAACACTGCCAATCTCACTTATTGGAGGACAAGTACCCAGTCAAAATCATTATAACACTGACTCACCTGTGTGCAAGCAGTAGCATTTTTGTTTCCCAACTGACACACTTGTAGTCCTTGAAGCCAGGAAAGTAGGCCCCTGTTTCTGAACACGTGTTCTTTTTCTTTACACGGATGGAGCGTTGGATAGGTAAAAATGTCTTTTTAATGTGTGATTGGTTGGAGCAGCTGTTGGGGGCGATGTAACCCCCCCCCCCTTATCCTTTTCATGTAACAAATAACAGAAATAAAATTGGGAATTGTCATAAAGTTGTCAAACAGGCGCGAATGGCAGGAAAGGCGTAATTGATACCCATGAAATTATGTTTGACAGACTCTTGTACATAAAATTGATCTAAGTCGTTTATTAAGGGCTATTTTGTATGCGGAGTCTTGGAAAAGATCTTAATTTCCGTTATCTGTTTTTTCGTGTGTGATTTAAGTGCGCAGTCGTGGCTGACACAGGCAAGTGCTTCCGATTGGTCCTCTTGGCGTTAGCAGATGCATGCTAAATTAGACGGCAGGGAAGGAATGTACAAAGAGAGCGCAGCCAATACACAGTCAGTAACGTCATAAACACTAGAGAACCAACAGGAATTGACAACATCTGGAAATTTGAGTTCCAGTTATTTCACTGGCAGCATGGTAACAAGTGGGTGGCATTTTTTGGGGGGCAACTGTAAGTGGATTGTGGCTCCATGGAAGGGTTTATCTTGGGGAAAGACCTACTGGTTCACTCACACTTACCCGGCCTCAGCTAATCTTAGTAGGGTACGTCACAATAACACCAACATTATTCACGGTGCACTTTGTAACGGACAATTTAATGATGTTATAGGACATTCATAGACCTTGGCCCGGACACTGGTGTCCCTGATTGGAAAGATTGCCTATGCCTAGAACTTCAGTAGCTGGGTCCCTAATGATGGGAATGTAAAATGCGTGGACATGTGCCTTCCTCTGCTCTGTGTTTCCAACACTGGAGTGAATATCCTCGATTGTGGATTTATCATAACGTTATTATAAGTTGGGTGTCGACAGGGCCCGGATTAAGGTCAACTGATGCAGTAAAAAGAGCCCAACGACACAACCATCGATTGCCTGACTGACAAGACATTAAAACTCCATAAGTGCTTAATGTGAAATAAGAGTTGACAAATTATAATAATCATTTAGTAAGATAATATTAATAGTATTATAGTAATAATATCATTATGTTGTGTATGTATATATGTTTTGTTTTTTTACATTTTGCTTAATGGATAATCCTGGTTGTAGACTAAGTAGGCCTGGTTAAAAAAATAAAATAAAAACGTTTACAACAGAAATAGTATTAATTAGCTCACCATGTGTTTGTCCCCACTCCCAATAACTCTTGGAAGTGCTTTTGACTTATGTAGACAAGCACATCTCCATCCATGATCACATACAGGAACATGCCCTCCCACACAGCCACACATAGCATGGCCCCTCACTGACAAACATAGAAGTCAAATAATCAAACAGGCTGTTATTTCTGAATGGTCTTTATTTAGACAGCACTGCATTCAGCAAGCTTGAATAACAAGAATGGGACCAGAATGTTGGTAACAGTAATAAAAGGAAGACTGGGAGATAATAACACTGATAGAAATGATACAGTCTCATAACCTGAGTTATTTATAAAGAGCAAGTCTGGGGCAAGGTTCGAAAAGTAGAAATGTCACCATGGAAACCAGTAGAATGTCCCTGCTGATTCTGTCATTTTTGGAATGTTGCCCCTGAATTATTTTTGATCAGTAACCCAGTAGAATCAAAGTTTTATCATCATCCGGCCACCAATGTACCAGTCAGAAGTAATATAGCAGTTTGGACGTTTTGAAGAAGCCCATGGCTGATCTTCTGTGTGATCTGTCTGGCACAGCTCTCCGTAGCATTGCTCCCTCATGCTCCCCCCACGCAGTCTCATCACAGATCCATGTATTAGGAGCATAAGGGAGGTTTGTGCCAAAGGAGGCCTATATATCACTTATTCCATTGCTATGTCATCAGGGATGAAGCCCCCATCTTACTACATCAGGTCAGACAGCAGCAGGACAAAGGGGGGCTATGGGTGGTGAAAGACAGCAAAGAAGCAGGGGAAATAAGATGTATAGAGGAAAAACTGGGAAGTGCTCTCAAAGTGTACCCTCACTATAGAATAATATTAACCTACAGACACATACTCTATGATAGTCATATAATGTTATCACAATACTGTACCATAGTTATATAATGTTACTATACACCCTCATCCTGTACAGAAGTCATTTTGTTACTAAACAGCCCCATCCTGTACAGTAGTTATATAATGTTACTAAATAGCCCCATCCTGTACATTAGTTATATAATGTTTCAATACAGCTCCTAATCTCACATAAGTTATTGTTACTAAACAGCTCAATACTGTACAGTAGTTATATAATGTTACTAAACAGCCCCATCCTGTACATTAGTTATATGTTTCAATACAGCTCCTAATCTCACATAAGTTATTGTTACTAAACAGCCCAATACTGTATAGTAGTTATATAATGTTACCAAAGAGCCCCATAATGCACAGAAATTACATAATGTTACTATACACCCCCATACTGTACAGTAGTTTTATAACATTACTAAACAGCCCTAAACTGTCCAGTAATTATATAATTACTAAACAGCCCCATGCTGTACAGTAGTTATATAATGTTACTAAACAGCTCTATACTGCATAGTAGTTATAGAATGTTCCTAAACAGCCCCATACTTTGCAGTAGTTATATAATATTTCTAAACAGCCCCACACTGTACATATATAGTGTTTATATATTACTAAAACAGCACCAAACTGTACGGTAATTATATAGTTACTAAACAGCCCTAAACTGTAAAGTAGTTATATAATGTTACTAAACACCCCCATACTGTACAGTAGTTATATAACAGCCCCATACTGTACAGTAGTTATATATTACTAAACACCCCCATACTGTATAGTAGTTATATAACAGCCCCATACTGTACAGTAGTTATATATTACTAAACAGCCCCATACTGTACAGTAGTTATATAATATTACTAAACAGCTCCATACTGTACAGTAGTTATATAATATTAGTAAACAGCCCCATACTGTACAGTAGTTATATAATATTACTAAACAGCTCCATACTGTACAGTAGTTATATAATATTAGTAAACAGCCCCATACTGTACAGTTGTTATATAATGTTACTAAACAGCCCCATACTGTACAGTAGTTATATAACAGCCCCATACTGTACAGTAGTTATATATTACTAAACAGCCCCATACTGTACAGTAGTTATATAATATTACTAAACAGCTTCATACTGTAAAGTAGTTATATAATATTACTAAACAGCTCCATACTGTACAGTAGTTATATAATATTAGTAAACAGCCCCATACTGTACAGTAGTTACATAATATTAGTAAACAGCCCCATACTGTACAGTAGTCTTTTAATATTACTAAGAACAGCTCTATACTGTAATAACATAGATGTGCATACATAGTTATGTATTATTATCTTTATCATTTTTATACATTTTGTTCACATTATAGCAATATACTGTACTATGTTTGTATCAGAATATGGCCTCCTACTAGTTACATAATGTTACAGTTTAGAAACAGTGTACCAGCCACATGAATGTACATATTATGCCAAAGATTTCTATATAATGTACCATTGTTTTATAATGTTATACTAGATTAGCAATACACATTTCTAATAACCATCCATCTGCATGGCTCAATGTTATCATGGATACAGGTAATATAAATATAGATATGTCATGTTGTTACATGTGTATCATTCACATACTGATACACACAGTGAGTATGTATGGTCTGCTATTCTGATCTAATATTAACCCTAAATGATCTAAACTATGAGGGGTCTGCGGGCAGTAATAATGACTATATGAGACAGAGCCCCTGCTCTGGTCTAATCCCCCCTTGCTTCCAAACATAAAATCTGCAGCTCTCTCTATAAGGGTCAGGCAAGTAAAAGCAGCTGCTCTGTGGTGTTTCCCTTGAGACCCCCCCCCCCCTCTCTCTCTCTCTCTGCCCCCCTGACCTCTATCTGTGTATCACTGCCTGTGCCTATCCATCTCTGCCCCTCTGTCTATCTATTACCCCACACAGATCTTACTATCTGCCTCCTTCTAAAGTAAATCTATAATCCCCTTCCCCTTCTCTGCAGTCTCTAATTCAGATGTAACTCCCTGTCTCCCCTATATACTGGTTTATTGTCTGTGCCCAGTGTATTATCCGATTATCCAATGTGCATCTATTCAGGGCATTACCCAGTCATCTCACTGTGTGACAGGGGTACACAATCTGCCCCCCTCTACTGTCCAAGCCCATGTCGCAATAAGGTATTTACCCCCACCCGCCACTGATGCTATGTGGCTGACTGAGCGTCATGGGAGCTGTACTCCACAACAGCTGGAGTGCCAGAGGTTACCCATGACTGGTCTATCCAGTCTATATCCAGTCAGTCATTTCATAACATTGATCCTGCCAGAGGTGATTGGATTTTACTTTCTATTCGCTGCGAATAATTCGATGTTTATTTATAAAGATTGGAGCCTGTGTGGTAAATAGATGGCGTTTGAACGGCGTTTTATTATTATTATTATTATTATTATTATATTGTGAAAGTTGTGCAGCTATTGCAATAATCTATCCAGAGAAATATTATTACTACTTTAATTATAGATCTACTGCTTTACCCTGCCTAAAAAATAATAATAATAGAGATAAATAGATCCAGAATAAGCAGGATTTTATTTTCATGTAGAGTGATCTGTGAAAGGTTCAGGGGAGGGGAGCGATATTCAATAGTCAATGTGTGTTTTACACTATTTTTATAGCTATTTTAATAACCTGATTTATATAAATCACAGTTGTTGGTAATCTGTGTAGACAAATAAAACAAACAACCATACACAGGAAATGTATCCATCCCAAACAAACAGATAGTAATCACTGTAATCCCGAATTAATCTGTATATAAGAGCAGCCCTCGTACTGGGCTCACATTTGACCTTTCCCCCCCCCCATCTCAGACTGTACGAATAAAACTGTCACAACGAATATACACCTGGCACGCTGTATATCACCCTCTTCTAACGAATAAAACTCGGGCACAGGCGATATATAACGAATATTCGCTAATCCCAGCAGGCAGGAACGCGATCTAACGAATACATCGGTTTATCAGCGCTCGGAACCCTGCTCCGACGAATATACACAGTGTACTGAATCCAGGGGACCCTGCTCCAACGAATATCCCCAGTGTACTGAATCCAGGGGACCCTGCTCCAACGAATATCCCCAGTGTACTGAATCCAGGGGACCCTGCTCCAACGAATATCCCCAGTGTACTGAATCCAGGGGACCCTGCTCCAACGAATATCCCCAGTGTAACCCCTGTACCCCGACAACCAAGCTGGCATGATAGTCTGATAGCATGCACATGTGCATATGTATTATGAATACACATGTAGTGCATTTTACATGTGTAAATATACACAAACACTTCTATATTTATTGTGTGTGTGTGTTACATTTTGCATTTGTCTTTGTATATACTTTCAAATATATATTATACATGTATATATTTACATTTTAAATGTATAGAATTAAAAAAGTAATATGTATCTATTGTACACACATCATATATCTAAATATATATATTTAAATAATACACAGGTGGTGGTGTACTTTTACATGTGCGTGATAGTATATATATATATATGTGTGTGTGTGTGTGTGCATTATACACAGACATAAATGTGTATGTAAAATATTTATATATAACTATATACATATGCACACAATATTGTATCCAATATGTTTATCAACACATATAGACTTATACATAAATAAAATATAGTAACCTGCATCTACACGTGTAGATATAAAAATTGTATATATTATATATATTTTATTTTTGTAAATATTGTATGTGGAAAAATGTAATATTTTAAAGTATAAATATATATATATATATATATATATATATATATATATATATATATACATACTCTCCATCTGTATAAATATATAAATGTACATAGAGCTATGTGCATACAGAAATTAGTTATTTCTATATATATATGAGGCACATAGCTGTCTGTATACAGATATTAGTATATATATATATATATATATATATATATATAATATGTGTCTGTATGCAGGTATTAGTTTATATGTGATATATGTGTGTATACAGAAATTAGTTTATATATGACGTGTGTGTATACAGATATTAGTTTATAAATATGATGTGTGTGTATACATATATTAGTTTATATATGGCATATATATGTGTGTTTATACAGATATTAGTTTATATATGGCATATATATGTGTGTTTAAACAGATATTAGTTTATATATATGACATATGTGTCTCTATACAGATATGAGTTTATATATGAGGCATGTGTCTGTATACAGATGCAAGTTAATATATATATATAAATGAAATATATGTGTAAACAAATGTTAGTTTATATATGACATATATATGTGTGATATTACTTTATATATGTGTGTATATATATATATATATATATATATATATATATATATATATATATATATATATACATATATATATGGCGTGTGTGTATATAGATATTAGTTTATATATACATTTATGACATATGTGTCTGTATACAGATATTAGTTTATATATATATATATCATATATGTGTGTGTGTGTATACAGATATTAGTTTATATTAATGACATATGTGTGTATACAGATATTACTTTAGATGTGACATATATGTGTGTGTACAGATATTAGTTTATATATATAGCATGAGTGTTTATAAAGATATTAGTTCTTATATATGTGTGTGTGTGTGTACAGCCATTTGTTTATGTATATATCTATTTGTTATGTGTGTTTATACAGATAGTTTATATGTATGTCATCTGTGTTTATACAGATATTATTTTATATATGTGAGAAATGTATACATATATATATATGAAATGTATACAGATATTAGTTTATATATATATGTCAGCTGTATACAAATGTTAGTTCATATATATATTTAGATGTGAAATGTTTACAGTTATTAGTGTATATATATATATATATGGGAAATGTATATAGATATCAATTCTGTGAGGGAAATTCGCTCATTCATGCACCGAGTATGGTGTTATATAAAGGTATTCATTTAGGATACTGTGTATTGTTGCTGTTAATATTGTGTATTGTTGCTGTGATGTCACAGCTGTGTGTACACACAATCACACAAGTCACAGACTGGCATCCTGTACGTCCATCCAGCCTTTAATTCGGGCCAGGCAGAGGGGCAGCTAGAACGGGCACAGGGTGACTGATTACCAAATGATGAACTGACCCAGCTGATACATATATCGATGTATCATGTGTGTGTATATATATATATATATATATATATATACATACACACACACACAGCCAAATCTACGAATATATATATATATGTAAATCAGTGCATGTGAGAAATCAGAGGCAACGTTTATACAATAGGATACATTCATACAGAAACCCAAACTATTCACATATATTTACTATTCTTTCAGAGCAAAATAAATGTTTTTTTTATCTGTGCATGTGTCCTAAACGCAGATCTATATTACATAAACAGATATTAATAGGGGGTGCGTGTATATATATTTATACATGTACACACACTACCCATATTACATTCAGATACATACTAAAATTAATACAACACACACACACATTTGTGTCTTTTACCATGTTAAATGGTATGGCAATGTATTTCTAAATACATCTTTTCATTCCTAAACAGTATCTTTAAATATCCGTGTGTAAGTGTGTAAGTGTATGTATGTATCTGTAAAGATATAAAAATGAAACTAAAAAAAGTTAAACATATACACACATAAATATATACTTATATATATTATATATATATGTTCATATGGTATACGTGCTATGTTAGTGTATATAGGACTATTTGTTTTATGGGAGACCAGATCTGTCAAAATTTCTGCAATTAACAGAAACTTGCATTTATGGGAACAAATAGAAACTGTATCAGCACACACTGTCATAGACACACATACACACATACACATACACACACACTTGCAGAGATCACACGGTGTGAGGATTGGAGAATATTAATGCCCTGGTCGCATATTAACAAAGTAAGGGCAAGTATATATGTGTAAGACTTTCTGTGTGTGTTGCTATATATATATATATATATGTATGGTTGTGTGTGTAAATGAGGTTTAGAACATGTAATGCATGAATATATATATAAAGTGTGGTGGTGAGTGCCAGGCATCCCCTGGGCAGGATTTACCCTGTTACCTGTCCTTAGCTGACACCACCCCCCCTTACAAACACAAGTACCCCTGAAGAAAAGCAAAGTACCCGGAACCTGCTGCCCCCTGATGTTGGTGAGATCAGGGGCCTCCCCTTCCTACCTGTCACATGTGCCAAGGTCAGGCTGGGTACCCACCAGTCTGCCTCTCTGTCCGGATGGGGTGCGTGCTTCTCTGTATGTGTGTGTGCGGGTGGCTGAGGGTGGGACCTGTTGTCCTGGGAGGGGATCAGCTACTGAATATTTGTGTCCCAGGGTTCGCAGCCAAACAAAATCCAGTCCCTAAAATACCTCAGGGTCAATTCTGACAGCAGACTCTGAACCCCCCCTCCCTCCACCCCTTGAGCCCCACTATGAACCTAACCCTAACTCTGCCAGCCAGCTTGAGCCCCCCCTCTGTGATCCCCACTCAGCCACCCCTCTGTGATCCCCACTCTAAAGTCTTGTGCCACTCCCTGGTAACCCACCCAAACCCTCTCTGATGCCCACTCGGACACTGCTTGAACTTCAGACGCCCTCACTGTTTCCTAAAATAAATATTTACACACACCACGTCTGATGCCCCCTTCCCTGCTTCTCCTACATCTCAACCTGTGTTAGCCAAAGGGTTACTGGGCTCCAGAGCCCCTGTGACAGCCACACATGCCTGAATAAGAAATGATCCTGTCTGCATGAGTAATGTGTTATATCTCATGTCCTAAAACCCAAATCATACCCTGTGCAGAGAGGGGCACATTCAAACAATACCAGGAGTCATAAGTATGCCAAGCATAGCACAGAAAATAGTGCACACACCACACGTGTAATACTATACTAGACACATATTTATATATGTTTGTATACATAATTAATAAACCTCTGGCTTTCCTGAAGTCTTATCTCCCATCCCTTGGACCTGAGACCCCCCCATTCTTTTTTTTTTTTATCCATCACACCCTCCTCCCTTCCTAAGACATTCACTCTTCCCTTCTCCTGAATTTCCCCTCATTCTCTTTTATTTAATCTCACTGAGCTGCCCCAAAAATACAAACCCAAGGAATATAGACAATAATCCCAAGGAGGTATGCAGAGGAGGCTGCTGGGGTCTGTCATCCCACGACAAACTTTTCCTTGTTTTTCTACTCTGCCCCCCCCCCCCCCTTTCCTCATCCTATTATTCACCCCCAAAATCTCACACCTGTGTCCCTCCCAAGCATCTATCCATCATTATCTGTTCTTCACTCAACGCCTCTATCAAGTCCCCCCCCCCCCCCCACCTTTACCATCAACTTGGTCCCTGTCCCCATTCCTTTGCCTCCCCAGTCCATTCCTTTAAACTCTGCCCCCCATTCCTCTGCACTCTTACCCCAGATTCACTCACTCTGTCCCACCCCCACCCCCCCCGTTCTGTGGAATCCCTCTAACCTTCAGCCCCCTTCCTCCCTGTCCCAAGTACCTCTGTGCTCTCTATGTCCCAAATCTGCTCCCAGACCCCCATCCCTTGCTCTTTTCTCAGCCCTATGTCCCATTCCTAGTCCCCCTGTGCCCTCTTGCACCCTTCAGACCCCCTCCCCAGTCCCCCTTGTGTCCAGTTCTATCAATGCACTGAGTCTTTCTCCCTACCTCCCAGTGCCCTGTCCTGCCCCCCTAGCCCCTGTCCTGCCCCCCCTTATGCCCTGTCCTGTGCCCCCAGTCCCTGTATGCCCTGTCCTGTGTCCCCCCCCCAGCCTGTCCCTCTCTCTCCCCTCCCCTGCCCCTGTATCTCCCCCCCCTCTCTCTCTCTCCCCTGTGAGTCCCATTGATCCAGGCGCTGGTAATTAGCCCTTCCCGTCGTGCCTGTGTAATGAAGCACATGCGCACTGAATTAATCAGCCATTTTTTGCAGGAAACTAATTAGCAGAATAAAGATCCAAAGAGTTTTTTTCTCGGAGACCGTCAGATGTGAGTGCGGGCTGCTGCCGTCCGGACCTGCTCCCACCCACCCCCAGTAACCCCCGCGCACCGCTCCGGGGGCTGAGCGGCTTCATGGGACCGAGCCGAGCCGAGCCGGAGCGGACCCAGCGGAACCGAGCCGGAGCTCGCCCAGGATCCAGTGCCCGAGTAAGTCCCCCTCCCATCCCCCCCACCCCCCCACCCCCCAAAAAAAAAATAACAACTCCCCAAGGCACCTCCATCAAACTTGGGCACACTGACCTGCCAGGGAGATCCGATGCCAGCTGCTCCTGTCCGGGAGGGCACCGTGCACACTGCCAGCCTTGCACTCCTGAGCTGTGTGTGTACAGATGTGCATGGAAGAAAGCGATACCCCGTGTACTCTGTG
The DNA here is from genome assembly GCA_036172795.1 of Pelodytes ibericus. Taxonomy (NCBI): domain Eukaryota; kingdom Metazoa; phylum Chordata; class Amphibia; order Anura; family Pelodytidae; genus Pelodytes; species Pelodytes ibericus. Next base: position 196,883,586 of record CM069862.1, read on the forward strand.
CGATCTCTAAGCTCCCCGTGCATGCAGAATAGACCTGGTGTGTTCCCAAGCCTCCTGTGTGTGTATCCTAGTGTGTTACAGATGTGTGCATACAAGAGAAAGCTCTCTGTAGATCTGGATCTATTTGGTGGCCAGGCTGGATTCCCAGGCACTGTCCTGTGTGCACATTACAGGGGTGCCAAGCTGTGGGTTCCTATTTCTTTCCTAGATGGTATGCTATATCCTTACTGTGTACAGCGAGCTGGGGATACTACTGATTGTCTCCAAGATGTACTTGATGTACTGTCATCCTGTAATACTGTGTAATGTGCTTTGGATCTAGCCAGATGTTCTTGTGTTTTGGGGGTGCCCATTTTTAGTCTCCTTGTACCCAGTGACTTGCTACCCGTTTTTGTTTTTTTGTAGCAGGACTTAAAACTATAGCATTGGCACAATAAAGCAAGAATTTGTAATTTTGTATTTTTTTGTTTTTGTGGAGTGGGTTGCTCTAAGGATACTGTTTTTCTGGATGGTTTTTAGTGTTGAAGGTATAATTGGAAAAAAAACAAACTGATTTTTTTGTTTGTTTTATCTCCTTGTTCTACATCAGCCCCAAAATCTCAGTCTTTTTTTTTTTTTTTTTTTTTTTTTTAAGAGGAGTCTGTAGCATCTGCATTTACTCTACATAAACCTGTCTGTCTTTGTTGTACATATTTTCCTCTTGGTGGTTCAGGTTTGTTATATTTCTTTGTTGTTTGTGTTGGTTTTCTTTCTTTTTTTTTTTTTTTGTTGTGTAGGATTTTAACTTTTTTTTTTTTTTTTTTTCACATTTTATTTATTTTCATCAGATCTTTGTCAGGTGAAATGCTTGCAATTGGGGGGGGAAAAAAAACACAATGTACAAATCATTTCCATAATCAATATGGGCTTGTAGGAAATCCCTTTCCTTTATTTCCTGTACTTTTTCAGCTGTCTGTGCTCGCCTGCCTTCCTCTTGCTGCTCGGATTTATACTCTATGTTTATTAACGTGTTTTTTTCTCTCTTGACATCAGGCTGTGGATGTGGATTACTCTGTGTTTGTTTGGATTCTGTCTGATGCTTCTTCCTAGGATCTGCCTGGCTTATTCATTCCAAAAGAGAGAGAATGTTTAAAAAAAAAAAAATATATTCCTCTCTATCCACCCTTTCTTTTTTTTATATATTCTAAAAAAAATTGGCTATTTTTTTTTTGTTGAGTTGCTCAGATGATTTGCAAAATTTGGCAGGATTTCAAAAGGGTGGGGGATTTGGAGAGGCACTGGACGTAACAGGCAAAATATTTGTATTATTGTTGGTGGCTGATATGTGATTTTTTTTTTTTTTTTTTCTTCCGTCGTATTTATTTTTATCATTTGTGGGGAGGTCAGCCTTTTTTTTAATTTTATTGATATGGTGTTCAGGGGGTGACGGGTGACCAGGAACCACTTCTAGTAGTAGCCTGCATTTTGGTCGTACATGTTGGCCGGCCAAAAATTGAGAGTTTTAAAAAGGTGAAAGGCATTGATGCTGAACATTTCTCAATTCTTCAGAGGGGTCAGTGGGACCCGCTCTCTCCCCTCTCCAACCACCCCCACCCCCCCTTCCTCTCCTGCTCATCTTGTTTTAATCTGTTAATACAAAATTGCATACAGCTTATCCAAATATTTCCAAACACTGCCTGCCTTTCGTTAGCCCATTTCGGGGACCTCTCCTTTTTTTTCTATTTTCATGAATTTGTATGCTTTAAATGACCACCTCCATACCACTGCTATCATTTTAATGATCATCCTATTATGGTGTTTAATATTTTTAGGCCATATTTGTATTTTTTTTTTATTATTATGCAAAAAGGGCTACTTGCTTATACTTGCTGTATGTCCGTAGATAGGCCCATCTGCCTATGTTGCAAGTGATGTTTATGTCCACGTAGATGTTGTGTATGTGCTTTTTTTTTTTTTTTCTCTCTCCTTTTTCCTCTCATACTGCGTGATATGGACTGATAGTACTAGGGCACTGTGATCACCTACCTTCTAAGGGTCACATCAAGTTCGAAACAACTAGGCAGTACGTGAATCCTGAAACGACAAGTATAAAAGATTCCCCGTCTAAAACGGGGTCAGCACTTATGCCAAGAGGCGACAATACAAAAAAAAAAAAGAGAAAAGAATACCAGCTGCTTTGGTTTAGTTTTGGTTTTTAATCTTTCTTGCCCCTTTCCTCCCACCCCTGTGTCTTTCTTTCTCTTTTTTTTTTTTTCTTTTTTCATTTTTCACTATTTCCTTTCTCTTGTGTTACAGCCTGCGACCTGCCTGTGAAGTATTTGCTCTATAGCTTAAGCTAAACACAAAAACCAGCAAAAACCCCTATTGAATTCAGGCAAATAAGGTTAGGTCTGCAGCTCATATTACAGAGCAGTTTTGAATAATGTTGCCTATCGTATCAGACCAGTTATTCCTGTTGCTACAACTTGCAAGAAAAAAAAAAAAAAGACATTTAAATCGTAATTTGTTAGTACAAGAAAATGGAAAGTATTTTAAGCTCTTTCTGTCTGATAATTCACAAGGAACCCATCCCTTTTTTTTTTTTAATACCCTTCTCCCATCCTCACCTCTTTAGATATGATTTTATGATTATCATATAGCAAAACAGAAATAATAATAATGGAGCAATATTTCATTGGATTATTTTGCTTTTTTTTCCTTTGCCGACTCCGGTATTGCGTATTTTTTCGATGTTGGAAGGAAGTTGGCTGCAGAGATGTGGTTTTGAAGTCGCCCAACGTGTTCACAATCATTAAATCATTGCTGTAGCTATGGATTTACAGTTGTGGGGAATTATGATCACGCGAAAAGAGTGCTGAGTGGGTGCACTTCAGATGTTAGGGTTACTGGTGTGCAATCCTGTCTATATCCCTTCTTCATCTCGCTTCCTTATCGCTGAATTCAGGGCTCCTATAAATTGCTTTATTTTACTTTTATATATATATATATATATTTTTTTAATTTTTTTATTTATTTTTACATATATATGTTATATCTTTTCCTTTTTTCTACGTCCACCTTCAAAAGTTAAGGCCTTAAAATGTCTCCGTCTCCACGTATAGGTTTTATTTTCTCATTCTTTGACAATTTAACGTTCGACAGAGAACCAGCAAACTCAGAATTTCATATTATTTATTTTTTTCTTTATTGTAACCGTTGTCTTTCCTTTTTAGAGCCATAACACAGACACACACACACACACACATACAAACTGCCTATGATTTGCGATACTGCTTAAAACCTTGGGGATTATATGCAAGTATTTTTTTTGAATATTTCCAGAGTTTGGGCCCCCTGTATTTTTTGATTTATTTTTATATTTTATTCTTGTCGTCCTCTGTTTTTCAAATTATGTAACAGAATCCAAAGCTGCATTAAAAATTCAGCATTACAGGCTGATTGTAATGCTGCCTCATTAGAGACTCTGTCTGGCCAGTATTATGTCAAACACAAAGCAAAAGGCTTTTAGATTTTAAACACCAATAAATATTAAGTATCTGATCATGGAGACCTGCAGTTACTGAGGCTTTTGGCCGTATATGTTCCCTTCCTCCTTACCCTGACTGTTGTTCTTTTTCCACATACACTTGGAAGTCTTTACATTTTAAAGACTGTTTCTTTTATCAGTGTACAGTCCTATCCTTTAATATTTGCAGTGCTGTGTTTGCATTATGTCTATCCTCTTAGCATCTGGGTTATATACAGATTGGGGATGTGTATGTTCGGACACAATATATATTTTATAGTGTACCAGTATTTTCAACTAGCATTTTTTTTTCTTCTTCTCTTTTGTGTGTCATTTTGTATTTTTTTTTACATTTTTCCCCCAGTTAATTCCTTTTATTTTTTTATACGCCATCTTTTTTGTAGCTGTCATTATCCATACATTCTATTTTTTTTTTTAATGTATTTCTATAGTACTTCCATATATGAGAGCAAAAGGGAAAAAGAGAAATAAAACATTGTGATGAACCATTAGGCTGCAAATTCACACCAGCTGAAGGAAGTGAAACTGAAATGTTTATGTACAATTTTTTTATATATATATATATATATTTCTTTTTGCATTTGATCTATTTCAATTTTTTAATTTTTTTTTTATTTTTTTTTATTGATCCGGGTGCTTGTTTTGGGCTGGTGGCTGAGTTCAGAGCATCTTCTCCTTGTGTATCTTCGATGTCCCTGCTTCCAGCAGCTAGTAATGGCTGAAAGTGCCTCTGTGTTGACACTTTGGCTTGGAGTGAAACCCAAGGGTAACCTCTCAGTGCTCCTCTTCTTCTGGCCTTTTGTTCTGAAAGAATTGAGCTAAGGTGCTTTTTATCCTGGCTGCAGGGACTGAGGAGAGAGAGCCATGTGTGTGTGCTCTCTCCATCCTGAAATCTGTCTGAGGTTTATTGTCTGAAGGGGGGGGGGGGGGGGGGGAAGAAGCAGCGTAGATCTCCTTGCTAGAGAACCAAATCCGTCCAACGTTTACCGGCACAAGTTGTGTCTGAAAATTTGGCTTTAGAGCGTTGTTCATCTTTGCTTCTAAACTCTTATGTGTTCAAGTTTTCTTTTTCTTGGTTAATATTTATCGCTCTTTCCAACCAGCTGTTCTAGCTGCCTGTTATACTCCATGTTTTTGTTTTTTTTATATTTTGCATTTCCTTTTATTTGTTGGTATTCTGTGGCTTACAGATTCCCATGCAAAAACTTGGGGGAGATAAAAGGCAAATTATTTTTTGGGGGTAATAAATTGCTATATTTAAGATAAAATGTAAATAATTAAAACCAATTTTTTAAATCTGTATGTCTGTGAAGAATTGGCCTGGGGTTTAATGCCTTCAATTGCTTGTTGCTGTTCGTAAAGCAGAGATATAATTTATTTTTCTGGGGGTTTTTTTGGAGGCCATAAACCTTTTCCTGTATTTTTGTTGTTGTCCTTAGCATATATAATATTTTGGATGATGCTACCTTTCGTATGAGGCCTGTTTGTTTTCCCCGCTTATTTTAATGGTATCTGTTAGTTGTTTCAAATCCCCCCACAACCTCTCCACTCTTTGGACACCCCTCCTTTTTACCGTCGCGAGCAAAACAGGCCTTCAAATCCGTGACCTTTTTTTTTTTTTTTTTTATAAGGTTTCCACTATTTTTAATTAAATTTTTTTTTATTTTTTTTTATAAAATTGTCTTATCCAGGTGCAAAATGCCACCAGGTAATCATTTATGTATGGATTCCCACTCAAAACGTCACAAGAATTTAGAGAAATAGAAATATATCTGAATTTTATAGATTTGAAGGAAAAGGGATCTTACCACTATCTACCCCCCCCCCCCCCCCCCCCCCTCGGTCACATTGCTAAAGACCGAACTTGCCCGTTATCATAAAACGATATGCGTTTTGTTTTTTTGCTCCCAATCACGTACTCTGCCGGTTTCTTTTCCCTTTTGAATCCCACACCCTTCCTCCCTTTTCATACCTGGCTTTTGGGGCAAAGGGTAACTTACTGTACAGGTCACCAACCTACAGGACATTCAATATATATATATATATATATATTACCATGGATATGTTTTAAATTAAGATGGCGTGCGCTTGTACCAGAGAGCTTGGCATTCAGGCTTTGGAGGACATTTTTACCTGCCATGACATCTCTTCACTGGCTGTGAGTTCTGCACATGCGTCAGTCTCCTTTACACATCCGTGAGCGGATTATGTGCATCATCTCCTCCTACCCCCGATAGGGAGCCGTCAAGGCACAGGTTAAACAGACCTTGAGACGCCAGCAAGGCCTGCATAACCGGCATCCGTTCGGATATATAATGTATGTGTAATATATATATAATTTTAATTTTTTTTTTTTCTGTATCAAAAATACCTTCTACTGTAAGCTGTCTATTAACTGGTTTGGTTCCAGTGCACACCCCTTTTGGAGGAGCAATGACTAGCGGCTTACCTTGCCCCCCCTCCCTATGTAGCAACCAGCAGTCACTCTTCCTTGGAAGATGGAGATGTTTCCCTTTTATCTGTTGATGAAGGGGGCAGAAATACATTTGTGTAGGCCTACAACTGGATGTGATGTCCGTCTTTCTTAATAGGCATCCATTTCGGCTAGTGGTGTGAAATTTGCCCACCGGGGCGGAAGGGGTGTGTTGAGGAGGAGGGGGGGGGGGGGGGGGGTGAAATGTGAAATGGGCATTAGATGTCTTTTTTGAGGTTTGCGTTCTTGTGGCTGTCAGGGGAGGTCTGAAGGCCTTATCATGGGGTACGTGGCCTATTCTCACACCTTGAGATGTGTATAGAGATCCAATTCATACATCATTAGTGTCCCAACCCATGCTAGCCTTCCATTTGGCTGGATGCCCCCTAAACAAAATACAGCATGGTTTGCTATATGCTATGGCTCTGCTGCCCATTTAGGCCCGGATCTTATCTTCCACTGATGCTCCTGCGCTATTGCTATAGATATACATTATCGTCCTCAACAGCCAGCCGTTTTTGCAAGCACTGTGGCACTTTGTTGCCTTATTTCCCCGGTACTTTCTTTGGTTGTTGCTGTTTTGGATCAGCTTCTGAAGAAGTCAGAGGAGTCCCTGTCAGAAGGGAGCTTCAGCGCCAGCCACAAGTTCATTAAAAGCTTGTGTGTTCGACATGACTGTGTGAATGAGGGTACCCAGGACGCTTCACCTCCCTTCTCCCCTTTCCCCCCCCCCCCCCCTCCTCTGCAAGATATCTGCTGGATTAGTGCAGGAGAACACACTTCCCCACATGATTCCTTTCACCCCAGTGTAAACCTTAGGTGGAGGGTTTTGTGCACTCACTAGTATAGTGTAAAGTGACCTCTGTGTGAGGGAAGTGACCTCTCTGCTGCTGCTGTAGAGTGCATTTCAATTACAATAAAATGTGAAGGCCAAATCGCCCCTCCAGGGGTTTTGTCTGGACTTCAGCCTGTCTGAAACGTCCATGGGCCTATCATTAATGTAATAACCCCACACCTCGGATTCTGCAGTATACTCCGCTCTGCACCTGACAAACTTGGAGGAAGATTATTGCCAGAAATAAAAAGAACGGGCTATAAAATATGGAGTGGTTTTAGGGGGTCTTAAGGGGGGTATCCAGTAGGCACCCATGTCCCTTTCCCTTACTGTCTGTATTTAGCATCTTCTTAGTTTGACTATCTGGTACCAGCAGCACTGTTCCAACATCTGTGTGATGGGCTGTGGCAGTGGTGTTTGAAGGTTGTGGGTTAGATGTCCGAATCCCCAAAAAGGCCAAGTCCCTTCTAGTTTTAATGAGCTCAAATGCTGATTGGCAAGATTTTCCCCGTTAAATGGCCTTTCTGCTGCTTGGGGAGACTGTCGCACCTGGTTTTTTAAGTCCTTACTGAATCCCAATGATAGTGAGATAAGCGTCCGAAAACCTCTGACACCGCGAGGAGGTGAATGTTGCTGTCATTCTAGCGGTTTCTTCTCATCTGACATTCAAACCCTGGAAATTCCTGAAAGAGGCATTGGAGGCAGTGCTGTACCTCGCCTCAAATATTAATATTTATTTTTACTAAGGCAGGAGCAAGCTGGTGTGAGGACAGACTGAGCCGATTCAGGAGGACGCGAATATTATGCGTGGTACAATTTTGCTTGTACTCATGTTGCTGTAATAGCTGGGCTCTTGCCAAGACCGCTTACAACTCAGTGGGCCGCTACGATATCGGGGGTAATCTCCGCCTGGCCGACCTAGGGTTCCATAAGAAGTAGGTGTGGCCTACAATATTCACCCCTTTTATAGAGCAACCATGGCCTTCTCTCCATAGAGCGGAAAGGGGTAGGCAACCTTTGGCACTTCAGATGTTGTGGACTAAATTTCCCTTGATGCTTTGCCAGCATTACGGCGGTAAGAGCATTATGGGAGATGTAGTCTACGAGATCTGAAGTGCCGAAGGTTGTCTGCCTCTGCACTACTCCATAAGTAAATTAGGCTTTTCCCCTCTTACTTAGAGAACTCCTACTAAGCCTAACTAAGGGGAGATAGTGACAGAAAGGAGGCAAATATCTAATACTGGGCCCCCAACTGTTTTTTCACTTAGGACGCCCCCAAAAATCCAGCCGGGCCCCTTGCTTGTTGTATAAATGTTGATCCTTCTGGCACCTGTAATATGTACCAATTTCTTTTTAACCCAGGCATTCCTATACGGTTTATGGATGTATTTACCTCTTTTTGCACCTGGCAATGACTATTGTCTGCCTATGTGTGTTTGTGGTCTTTTTTATTTTTTTTTTGTATTATATATTTTCTCTTTGTTTTATGTCTTCTATGGCAGATCTGGTTGTACGCTCATCCTGCCTGAAGCTGTCAATGAATCCCATTTAACAGCTGTAAAACAACATGATCATTGCCACATATCCTCATGAAGAATCAATTTATAGGCTAATTACGCTCCATTACCTAATCATCTGTCCCCAAACTCAGAGCAGTGTGTATTCTGATTCCCCAAGCCCCCCACCCCATCGACTGCCTTCCTTTCACACAGGTAAAGGGACTTACGTGGCTGAAACCAGACTCATTCCGGCCCGCACAGACCTCTGGGTAATGTTTTTGCCTGCTGTACCAAAACATGCCTATTTTTTTTTTCTGGCAGGCCGGTAAACATTTGGCTTGATGCCAGTTGCTAACTCTAAGGAAACTCAAGCATGGCTGGTATTTTTGTATTTATTTTTGTAGAAAAGGGGGCAATCCTTACCCCATACGAAGATCCTGCTCTCTTGAAGACCCACCTGGAGAATGCATGTGTTGTTCACACCAGTTTTATTTTTTCCAATGATTCCTCTCTTTTCCCCCCTTCTCCGTTAATCTATATGCAAATATTAGCAACTTGCTGTTGACCTAATTCTCTGCCGGAGTAGGGACCCCGTGCTTTATTGTGTCCCTGCAGCTCTCCTGCAGACTGTGTATGGTCCAGACTTGCTTTCCTTTTTCATCTGATCACGGTAGAGATCCAGCCCCTCCCAATCTGGCAATGATCTTGGTGTCCTCTAAGTATCTCTCCTGTTTCCTGGCACCGTTGCCCCCCCCCCCCCCCCCGTTCTCCCCTCCCACCTGCGCTCCTAGTCCTGCGTCCTCATTGTCTTCTGTAGTCCTGGAGTGTAAATGCTTCTTTGGTGATTCTTTAATGAGTTCCTGGAATTACTTGGGCCTCTTCTTACTTATTTGGTTACTTTATTTCTTGCTTTCTTTCATTCCATGGTCTATTTTTTTTAAAGGGACCTAAAGATTTGTTTATACTGAAAGGAGAGCGAACAAAAAAAGATGATCAAAAATTATCTATTGTGTTGGCAGAATTGCAGCCAAATGCATAAATTAAGAGAAAATGTTTTTAAATGGGTCTGCGCTGTCTCCGGTTTATGACCCCATCTTATGACGCGACGAGCAAATGAACAGCTTTCAATGGGAAATGGGTAATTTGCATAGCAAGTCACAAGGTGATGTCATACACCGGAGACAGGTTTAGAACTCCCTTTTCTCTTGCTCTATCTGTGTGCTTGCAGGTCTGCTAACACTGTGTATAGATCATTTTTTTAATACTTTTTTTTTTAATTCTGGGTCCTAGAGTATCTTATACAAGTGACCAGTCAGGTGATGCTCTATCACTAGTGCTGTAACTGTGTGTAGTTTTCTTTATTGTATATCTTATCCTACAGAACTCACAGGCCTGGTTGATTTTGCCCTGCCTGTTTACATTGCTTGTTTGTTTTTCGTGGTACACTCCCTTCTCTTCCCTCCCCCAACCCTCAGCCCCATACCATAATATTTCTCCAAGAAGGCCAGGAACATTTCTATTATTTCCAGTGCTTTGATATTTTTTTTTTGTCTTTTTTTTTTTTTCTTCTTCTACTTCATGCCTCAAACAGATTAAGAGTAACTGCTGCTCTCTCAAGGCACAAGTTACTGTCCGTGCAGACCAGTCCTGCCACATTCTTCTGTAATTTTCTGTTTGATTAGCATGAAAAAAAAAAAAAACTTTTTTTTTTCTTGTAGCAACAAGATTGTGGGGGAATCAAAGCCAGTGAGATTGAACGAAGTTCCTGAATGCAATTTTGGTTGAGTCCTGTTTTCTTCTGTAAGGCTCCACTTAGGTCTTGGGGAACCCCAGATTGGTTTCTCTTCCCATTTGGATCTCGGTACCATTTTTCCAAAGGACCTTTTTGTTGTTCTGAGGACAATGTGAGCAGGTCCTCATGCCACTGGGCATGATGGAACTAGGGTTGCCACCTGGCCGGTATTTTACCGGCAGGCCGGTAAAAAAATGGCATCAGGCCAATGTTAAGCCTATGGAGACAGTACCAAGGCCGGTATTTTTCTGAAGAAAAGGTGGCAACCCTAGATGGAACACTGAGGACAATCTGAGCAGGTGCTCGTGCCACTAGGCATGATGGCACACTGAGGACAATCTGAGCAGGTCTTCGTGCCACTAGGCATGATGGAACACTGAGGACAATCTGAGCAGGTCCTCGTGCCACTAGGCATGATGGAACACTGAGGACAATCTGAGCAGGTCCTCGTGCCACTAGGCATGATGGAACACTGAGGACAATCTGAGCAGGTCCTCGTGCCACTAGGCATGATGGAACACTGAGGACAATCTGAGCAGGTCCTACTGACAGGCTGAGAGGGATGGAACACTTAGGATAATGTGAACAGGTTGTCCTTCCTGTAGGTATGGTGGAACACTGAGGATAATATGAACAGATTCTCCTATCACTAGGCCTGCTGGAACACGGAGGTCCTCCTGCTGATAGGGAAGGAACATTTAGGACAATCTAGTTTTACATGGACAATATGAAGGCAGCATACTGTTTGTTGTTCTCTTCTTCTGCATGCTACTCTGTTCAAAGGGATGCAAGTATCTAAGAATGGTTTGAATGATGAGAGAGGGGCCTCCCTCATTGTCTGCATCCTTCACTCCAGCCCAGACTTTCATGTAAAATTCCTGTGCCTTTTCTAATCTGAGCTTGACTACATGCGGGCAATGTAGTGACTGCTCGGGGTGGAAAGGCTGGTCAGTCTCCATAGAGACAAGAAAAGCATCCCTCGGAGATGGATAGTTGTTTTTTTTTACTTGAGGGAAGGGGGGAACCTCAATAGATGGGGAAAGGTTTCCTCTAACCTTTTCTTGTTCTGTGGGCCTCATGCAAAGTTATTTTTGTTATTTTTATAAATTGTTTGCTAAAGTCACTCTTGTGAAGAATAATAACCTCCACATGTAATGAACACACCACACTCGTTTCTGCCACTTTGTTCCAGTATTGTTGATGCTCTTTTTTTTTTTTTGCATTGTTTTTGAGTTTGTTTTTTTTTGCAGGCAGTGTGGGGGAACAGGTTGCTTCTTCTTGCCCTGGGGCTAAAAATCTTCCTGTTCCAACACCCTTCCCTAGAGCGTTTCGGTGCTAATTATGATACTTACTTTGATTTGTTTACGAGTGTGTTAGATAAATGTAAACAGACCCAGTTCCCCTCCCCTGTGTCATCAAACGCCATCAATTAATCTGTTTGAATGAGAGAGGGGAATGCAGATTCCCTGTGGGGTACATGTTTATCCACGGTTCTTTTCCAACATTTACAAGGAGGTCTGTAAGCTGCCTGGGGGGGGGGGGGGGGGGGGATTAGTGACCTAACTCTCATGGAATGACTCTGCCCCCAGAGAGGGGATTTTCCTCAATCTGCTTCCAGGTATCTATATTATATACTGTATCCTGGGCAGAAAGAAGCCTTCGCTCATCTACTGGGTATAAGAGGAAATAGGAGTATGGAATTTTGGATAAGGGGCTTGGGTCCCCCACCGTCCTTAGCCATACCCCATGAATTACTATATTCCCTTGCTGTGGGATCGCCAGATAGAAAAGTTACTATTTCTGTTTCCTATAATTTTACAGCGGCAGAATATTTTAATAGAGTGCTAAACACTAGAGACTTAAACGGGAACAAAGTGTTTGGGGTCCGGGATTGATAACAACCCTATTTTGAAGGTTTAGAGGGGTTTAAATGATGTGTATATATAATTGGGATGACAATGTGGATTCACAAACCCATGACGGTTACAATCCTCTATCGAGACGTCTTTTTGGCCAAGCACCTGTCTCATATTTTAGGTCTTCCTTACGCTATTCCAAATAACTAGGGCGGCTCAGGAATTCCAAATAACTAGGCCGGCTCAGGAACTGGACTATTTGGTTACTACAGTCCTCAGAGATTTGTCAAGCCCTAGGTATCGATCACTATACAAATTTTTAGTCTGCTCCCAAAAAATTGTATATACAATTAATTGTTTGTGGATTGTGCGAACCTCAGGGGTGCAGTGGGCACCTTCTGGGAAGCTAATTGATTTTATTTTTTAAAAATCCAGCTCCCCTAAATGAACAGGCTGCAGCTAAACAAAAAGATCACAGACCGAGCCAGGGAATATATAAAGAAGATTTAGTTAGAGTGTGTGTGTGTGTGTGTGTGTGTGTGTGTGTATACACACATACAATCTACACTAACTAAATCTACATTATTTATTTCCTGGCTAGGTCTGTGATCTTTTTGTATTGCGTTTTTTTTTTGTTCCATTGTTCTGTGTCCTTTTAAAATAGGGGAGGGAGCCGCAGTGGGCAAAATTAAAATAAATACGAGCCGTGGTGAATTTCAGCCAGTCTATTGGACGTAATATCGGCTTCTGTCACGCTGTGTGAGGAGTAACGCAAGCCTCGCTATCAAATAATGCGGTAAGAGTGATGTGGCCACTAATTAGCACGCACCCCCTCATTAGACCATTATTGTTTTTGTCTGGCAGTGGGTAAGTACTGGATACTTGTCTCAATGAAATGCAAAACAGCAATTAAACACAGACCTGTTGGTATGAGGGTGAGCATTTCAGAAGCAAGCTTGGCACAAAGCTGTCTGTCTTAGGAGAGGACACATTCTGTAGTTTCTCCCAGGAAGTCCTTCCTTCCATGTTTACCACCCCCCTATCTTTTAATTCCAATTATCATTATCTGTTCCACACAAGCCTGCTACAGACAGCTCTGATGTGAGAAGGGGTAAAAAAAAAAAGACCAGCAAAGGAGCTTTAATTACTATCCGTTTCCCCAGCCCCTCTCCCCGTGATCCACGGGACAGCTCTAACACGCCATGCGAATGCAATATTTTGATTTTTTTTTGGAGCAGAGAGCGTCTCCTGGCCCATTTATTATTTAGTTTAAACCGTATCTGATAATTTCTGATAAATTGATAAAGAGGGATTGTGCTGGTCAATAGAAATGCAGACAGTTTGCCAATAGAACCCCCAGAGTTATTGATCTGGCAGTAAATTAAAGTATTACTTAGAAGCTGCCGATATTGCTAATCTCTGGCCTTGCCAATTACAGGCCTTCATCTACCTTCAGCCTTGGGGTTAGAAAACACAGCCTGGGTGGAGATGAGTGACAACGGGCCTGTCATTTTATACAATTGCCAACCTGTACCTTCCACTGCTAATATTATTGTTATTATATTGAGGTTAATGGCAGCAGTGGAGCAATGGGATCGGTTATCTGACCCGGGCTGGAGTGATCGTTTGCCCGATAATCCTCTATTAAGTCTCGTTTAGGATTGAAAGTCTGCAGCCAGCTTTCAGTTGGAAGGGGGGGGGGGAAAAAAATCTCTTAGTAAATGCTGTGTTCCTTCTAATACCCCAGAGCGAAAATCAATGGGAGGTGTAAATCCTACACTTGTCCTACAGCTGCTTGTCATGTGCTGTGCCTGATCCCACGTTTGCCGACTGCCACTGCCTGCTGCTATCTAGACAAGGGTCCCCCAGGAGCAGGGTCTCTCAAACTTTTTACTATGGGGACCACTTTGAAAAAGAAAAAAAAAAGGCATTGTAGCTAGCTCTGCAATAAAAAGACACATTCGACATCCAGATCGCTAACATTCTGTTGTTCTAGAATAGAAACATTTACCATTCGTCACATCTGGGACAAGGTCCTAAAAGTGGAGCAGTAACCCTGAAACCAGGCCACTTTTATATATTTGCCTCACAGACCTGAGTTTTATTAATAATCCCCCTTTGTGTCTTTTCTCTAAACAAACAGGACAGCTATTACCATTTTGTAAACTCCATCCTGTCAGCTCTTTTTTTTTTTTTTTTAAGTGGCACTGGCCACGGCCCGGGGATTTCAGTCTTCTGTGGCTTGTCCGGTGTCTGGATGGACAGCTGAGAGATGTGTGTGGCTGAGCAGTGTATTAAACAAGACTTGAGTGCAGGAGGCTAGTATATCAGCAGATGAGATAAGCGCAGCGCCCTGATAGCGGATCAATAAAGGTTAGTGACATCATATCTCAAAGTGAGAGAGCCTTCTTAATGCAGCTTCTATTTATCAGATAGGGCGAGGAGCCAGTAACCTTCCCTTCCCCTCTCATCTGTCATATCCCTCATCCCACCGGTTTGTGAGCTAGCACTCGGCTGACACATATACACACAGAGAGGCTGCAGTGCATTGCAGAGCAGCTCACCCGCTTCCTCCGCCTGTGGGATCAAGCAGTGTTTGTTCATACAGGCTCATTGAGGTATCTGTCTAGGAAATGACTTGGGAGCACTCCAGAAAGGCCTCACTTCCTGACACACTGATGACTCTGCAAGCCAAGTTCATGTCCTTTTGGAAGGGGAGTGACTATAAACTCCCTGATTCACCATCTGCCCTTGTGTAAAGCATGCCTTTCAGATCAGGTTTGGGCAGGTAGCAGAAAGGAGGTGTGAGCAAGCGCGTACGCACTACAGTAAAGAGCTTCCTTGGTCGGGGCTTTTGACCAGGGAGCTAGCCTCTTGTGGCACTTGTTGGCGTGGTGGCCTCACAGTGTTAGATGGATCTGCAGGTGCAGACGGGAGAGAGACCTGGCTTTGTGCCGGTGGGTGATGTAGGCCCACGGTACATGCAGACTTGGAAGGCTGTGAGCTGCCCCGGGCAGCTATGGGAATGGGCACTATGCCACCAGCATTCAACGGTTTCTTGATCTTTGTTTTACCTGCAGCTGTCTTATTCTGCTGCTTGGCACCTGTTCACGAGTGTGTGTTTTTTTTCCCAAGCTACAGCAGCTAAATCCTGTTCCTATCCCTGAAGTCTACTTTGCAGAAAGCTTAGTAGATACCTGGAATGGCCAGCCAGTGGAAGTCCTGAAGGAATTCCAGAATGCCTGGGTCTATAACATCTGAGATTCTCTTATGGGCAGGCTTGGCAGGTTCTTGGAGCATTGCAAGGCTTTGTGTGGATAGGAGCATGGCCTGACAATGGTGTAGCTTGCTCCTGACCTGTGTGCAGGGATGCTGTAACATGATCTTCAGTCCGGTCCTAGTGCCGGGTCAGTGGGCGGCTCTGTCAGCTGTGTTGTATCCTGAGCTTTACTGCATCTTACCTACGGATTAGAATATTAATTACCGGCCAGACAAAGAGGGATTATGGGAAACTGCGAGGCTTGCTTTCGCCCGAGTCCATAATGGGTTTTTATTTCTACCTCTAAGAAAGGACAGTGAAGACTAGAATGGATTGGGCGTTTAACCCCAGCAGTGCTGAACAGGCATGGATGTCAGTAAATCCAGGCTACAGCCTATCCGTGATAGCATTCCAGTGGCTGGCTGAGCATGATGCGTAGTCCTCATGGACCTGTGGCAGAGCACTGAAAACCTTTGTAGTCCCAAGCTCCCGTAGGTTACCACTACCTAGCCATACAGTTGGCACCACTCGGAGTGGGTGGGCATGCCTTTTGGCTGTCTCAGCCTCATGAGAGTCCTGATTCGGTTCACCTGCAGTGAAGGAGGTTTTTATATCTCTGCCCCTTTCCTTGGGGTGGGTGAAAATTTCCTATGTTAATTATGGATTCGGTGCAAAGTTCTAAAACTGGAGCTGTCGCTTCGGTAACCCAACGGCTGTTGCTCGTCTAGGGTCAAGGAGGGGCAGTACAGGGATGACCTGTCCCCCTGATCAGCCAGTGCTGTTCTGGATTGAGCTGCCAGTTAGTATAATGAGTTGTCTGGCTGCCAATCTCTATGCCCCATTAAATGACACCGATCCACATCAGACTCCGCGCTTGACCACCCATCTGCCGAGATGCGGCCTTCCTGTTGGGGTAGCGTGCGGCAGGGATCGTGCAGCTGGGTGCTGCATGTCTCAAGCCCCGGGTGCCCCTCTCCCTTCCTCTGAGTCTCTCGCACCCCACCCCCCTTGTTTTTTTTCCCACTGGAATCTGCATGCAACTTGCTGGTTTCCTTTGAAGTCACAGAGAGAGTGAGCAGCGAGGGCAGAGCAGTGAGCCCGCTGGCGTTTCCTTCATTGTACCCCAGCTGAGTGAGAGGAGCCAGCGCCAAATCCTAATTAAAGCTAATCACAGTGACAATGATCCAAACAGGTGTTACCAGGGAAAATAAACCGTGTCAAAAAAGCAGGGGCCACCTCCCTCCGCCTGCAGGTGTGCAGTCCCAGACACCAGCAAAAGATGCTGTGGCAGCCTGCCAACTATGCCATTCACCTTCCTGATCAGTGCCCTGTTGGGGGGGGGGGGGGGGGATTCTCTCTCTCTTGGATTTTTTAGGATGTGCGCTATCCTTTCCGAAATACCTGGCCATTCCCAGAAAATGACACCTCTCCACTTTCTTTCTTTTGTTTATAGGTAATTTGAATCCATAACACTTCAATAACCTCTCCTTTTAGATTTTAAGCTTTTGGGTCCGCAAAAGCCTGGGCCACTTTGACGCCTTCTATAAAAAGTCTTGGAATACATAACGCACCAGATCATTACGGAATTATTTGTTGTAATAATGAAAATTTTTGTTCAAATAATTTTTTAATTTTTTCTACTTAATTAGTGGATTTTTTTTCTGGCTTTGTATAATAATATTCTAATATCGCACTCCCTTTTTTTTTTTTTTTGGTCTCTGCAATTATCCTAATAAACAGTTTTATCATCTTCCCAGCAATCAATATTGTGGCTGAGGCATGCTGTATTATCTCAGAGGTATTGATTCCCTTTAACAGCTCCGCTGTGGGCCTCATTTGCTAACCCCTTTTCAGTACATTTTCTACATATCGCACCTCATGTCTCTCCTACGGTCTGTCATAGCATGACTTGTGCCATGTAATTGGAGGGCGATACCAATTTCCTTTTGCTTAATCTTTTTTGTGTGTGCGTGTGTGTGTGTGTGTTTTGTTGTGTATTATTCTCATTTTATGTGGGTTTTTTTGTTTGTTTTTGGAAAATATAGATTTTTACACACTATAACGCTGATAAAACATGATTTTATTTTTGTATATCTTTTTTTATTTTTATTCTGTCATTATGTTTTCTAATCGGAATGTTTGTTAAAACATTTACAAATCTAGTTTGTCGTGGTTTTTGGTGGTTTTTGTTGTTGAGGGAGAGGTAGATTTTGTTCCCCCAGCAATCTTGGACATCCTAACTATATGTAGTACTACATGCAGTATATGTAGTCGTTTGGTGAGCAGAGTTATACAGGTCTGTGATTCCCAGTGAGGTTTCTGGTAAGAGTGGATTTTGATCACACAGGATCCAATCCTAGTCACCCACATCTCACCCTCCCTGCACCATGCGAAGCTGGGAAACCAGGTGCTTTGGGTCTAATGGAATTTCCCATCACTTACTACCCTGCTGATTTCTGATCAATGAAAATGAATTTGTTAACTCATCGCAGCCTGGTCACAATGCTGCTGCTTCGAACAGTGTCAGTTCTGGTAAAACCTGCTTATCGGCAGCGCCAGTGGGTACAATTTAAATAATAATGATCCGAGGCCATCAGTGCAGTTAACTCTTCGCTCTGCCTTGCATCGCCGACTTGGCTTGATGAGGTTTGTGGGAGTTGTGCTCCAGCAGCAGTCTGTGAAAGCTGCTGTGGACAATACCGCTGGGCTGGCTGAGGGTCAAAGGTGTGCTTGTTCACGGCACCTGGATTGGCAAAAGATATATCTGAGATTTGGCAGTCTACAAGATCATGCTTTTTACCCAGTATTGATCAGGGAGAGCGGTGAGAATTTGTACAAAATCTGTATAGGCAGTCAGTGCTTACTAGTTAGCATGAGGTCCAGCAGTAACTCATCCCCCTAGCGAGGTCTCTGCTAATTTCTTGGGGTGGCAAGTGCCTCCCTTCTCTGAGTGCCTCCCTTCTCTGAGTGCCTCAATGTTCCGCTTTTGACCCATGCAAGGGACGGCTATGATAATTTTTTTCCCTTTCGTATCACTTTTTGCTCATACAATTCTGCGATGACGGCAATGCACTTGCAAACAACGTCCGTTCTGGGTCAAAGTTCTAAAAGTGATGTCATCCGCAGGCCCATTCCACTGGTTTCCTTGGCAACTGGACCACTTTTGAAACTGTGCACTAGAATTGATTCTTATAAATAAACCCCCATTGTTATGTTGTCTAAACCATGAGCGGACCCTGTATACATACCTGCCATATTGCCTCCCTGGTGACTTGCTATTTTGCCAATGCCATAAGGGGACTGCAAAGGGAGGTGATTGGGGATCACTACCGGACCTGGACTTTGGGATCCTGCCCACCCCCTTTTTTGCCCAACCCAAAGCCCCATTCTACCATAATTAAGTATTTAAGCATGCATGGGATAGGCACAAGGCTATCCTAGATATAAGATAGGGAACTGGGGACTAATAAAAGTATTTCGAAAATTGGGCAGAATAGATGGGCCGAATGTGTCGGCAGATAAGAACCATCCTATGTTTCTTTATATAATACGAGGAAAAAAGGGATCTATGAAGGACATTGTTCATATTCTTGACTTATGATACCAAATGTCATGTTGCATCATCTAAGACCATCGCTAAAACTTGCTCAAGATAATTTGTGAACTTCCTTCTGGAATGGATTCGCCCACCTCACCAAATCTTATGAGGTCACTTCACCAAATCGTATGAGGTCACTTCACCAAATCGTATGAGGTCACTTCACCAAATCGTATGAGGTCACTTCACCAAATCGTATGAGGTCACTTCACCAAATCGTATGAGGTCACTTCACCAAATTGTATGAGGTCACTTCACCAAATCTTATGAGGTCACTTCACCAAATCGTATGAGGTCACTTCACCAAATCGTATGAGGTCACTTCACCAAATCGTATGAGGTCACTTCACCAAATCTTATGAGGTCACTTCACCAAATCGTATGAGGTCACTTCACCAAATCGTATGAGGTCACTTCACCAAATCGTATGAGGTCACTTCACCAAATCTTATGAGGTCACTTCACCAAATCTTATGAGGTCACTTCACCAAATTGTATGAGGTCACTTCACCAAATCTTATGAGGTCACTTCACCATATCGTATGAGGTCACTTCACCAAATTGTATGAGGTCACTTCACCATATCGTATGAGGTCACTTCACCAAATCATATGAGGTACCTTCACCAAATCTTATGAGGTCACTTCACCAAATCATATGAGGTACCTTCACCAAATCTTATGAGGTCACTTCACCAAATCGTATGAGGTACCTTCACCATTGTTTTCTAAACTCGTCTTGCAGAAGCTGCGGCACTTAATACAGAAAATAGTCAATGACCCCCTAAAAAAACGAGACAAATTTTCATTCTTTCTTTATAAAGTTAAAACTGTAGAAAGTGTTGGAATTTCTATGTGGGAAGGTGGAGATATCCGTTTGATTTTAACCTTCCTTTTTTTTTTTTTTTACTAATGTCTCGTCACATTCTTCTCCTTTTTTAAATCTTTTTAAACCTGTTGTATTTTCTTCTGCAGCTTTTAAACTTTTTTTTTTTATTGTTGTTTTTTTGTTGTTGTTGTTTTGTAATATTTTTTTTTTGTAAAGGTTGTTTCTTCACTTGTAACTGGAGGCCATTAAAATATCTGCAAAGTCTTTATGACTGAGCAATAAATCCAGGTAATCGAAAAACCTGCTACCTGGCGTATACACTAATGATTTGAAGTCACAATTAGCCATTTGTTTACTTTAAGAAAAGACGAGATAAAAACGCTCTGCTTCCCTGCAACCACCCAGATGTGCAAATTCAATAAACAATTCCTTAAAGGCTTAAACCCTTGAGAGCATGACATCAAGCGAAAGCTTGCCGATTGCCCTTGTTCACATGCAGATCGCAATTTAATGGGAGCAATTTTGCAATTCTGTTAGTTAAAGGGAAGTTCTTATCTACAGTTAGACTGATGCCCTTTGTATTGTTTATAGTCATTTTCCTCTGAAGTTTTGGGGCTTATCATAATCTACTTTTGTGTAAAAAAAAAAAAAAAAAAAAATTATAATAATAATAATAATCTATGTCTGTGTTTGCTTTAGGGGTAGTTCCACATAGGGTTGCCACCTTTTCTTCCAAAAAAATACCGGCCTTGGTACTGTCTCCATAGACTTAACATTGGCCTGATGCCAATTTTTTACCGGCCTGCCGGTAAAATACCGGCCAGGTGGCAACCCTAGTTCCACCTGTGTTTTAAATATACAATTTACAGTTCTCTGATAGCTTTTCTAATTTCGGTGTCTTCCAATAAGAAGGGAGATGGTCAGGACTGTTGCCAGAACAGCTATGAATCTATTCAACATTATTTGCAAGTTTTTAAAAGAGAGGAAGAAAACCGAGAAGACAGATCTATTAGTTTTCCTTTACTGTACTAAAAAAATTATTGGGACAATGTGGAAGTCGTTTTCTGGTCTTATAATAGCTTTATGAACGTGCATTACATTGTGTGTTTTTTTTTTTTTTTTTTTTTATTATCATTTTTTTTTTTTGTATTTTATGCTTTGTATTTGCTGCCTGGTTTTCATTTAATTTATTTACATTTAAAAAAAAAAAAGGTTTTAAACGCCAATCTTAAATGATGTAGAGTGAGCCGATATACTCCAGATAAGACCGTAGGGTATTTTGTGCGATGGTTTCTCTCTCTCTCTCTGTGACATTTGCATGAGAGACCTCCCTAGGTTTTTTAGATAAGCTCTACAAATGAAGAATCGATAAGATTGTGAAAAGGCTGCGATCTGGCTAAGGGACTAAATCAATAGAGCAGGATTTATCTGTCACATCCAAACATCCCAGCACCTGGCAGTAGAAATCCTCTCTGCCTGTGTGCGCCTGTATAGCTGTGTGTGGAGGAGGCTGGCATGCAGTCTCTCAACTGGTGATCCCCAGGCTGCATCCGTGCCGCCAGCAGTCATGTTTGGTTTGGTAGTTTCTATAGCTTCCTGCTGTTAGAAAAGCTGTTTATGCTAATGAGCCTATTAAGATTTGAAGGCCCTTTGCCACTCCGCGTGTCTGTGTGTGTGCGTGTGTGCGCTGTACCCCCATTAATGAGTGTGCACAGGGCACCTCTTGTTTGTGTTGTCACCGTGCCAAATCTGGCACCTTGTGCCAGAGCGACAGGAAGGGGGATGGCTTTTGATGACTGATTCGCACCTTTCCCTGCTAGGATGATAATCACAGGGGATTTAGATGCCGTTTAGGAAACACTTTTCGCTTTCTCCAAGGTGATCCCCCTACAGAGGTGTCTGTGCACCTGAGCAACCTAGGTCCGCCCCGTCTCTTCTTCTCATGTCTTCTTTGGAGCCTTATTTTTTTTGGGGGGGGGGAAGAAAACCCCTTTTCTCGGAAGTGACTCAATATTTGTAGATTTTGTAGGCCAGTTTAGGAGCCAGCCTAGTTATTATGATTTTTTTAGGAGCCAGCGAAATATACGTCAATAGAGTTTCAAAGCAAAACAATAATAATCTTCTTTTTTTTTAACGTTAGAATTTGGCAAGCTTTATTTAGGCTCCTGGGATGGGTCCAGCCTTGCCCAAGCCGCAAACTCTCTTTCTGTAGTCTCCTGCGTTTTCCAGCGTATTTTCGGATGATCCGTCCCTCCTCCCAGCGATGATTTAAGGGCCTGCTGTTTTACTAACCACAATAAACTCGCCTCAACATTGCTGCAGATTCCTCTTTCCAAACTACTGAGCTGGCACTTTCCTCTTCCAGTTTTCTCCATTCATGCTGGAAGTGGCACCGGTCCTAAGTGTAACTGAAACTGACGTCAGCATCGCTTGCGTTTGCTCTTCCTAGTCCACACCACTGAACATAAATCAACACATTTTTTTTTTTTTGTATTCTGTGCAAAAAAAAAATAATATATCTATATCTATATATACAGCCATATATAAATATATAATTGGTTTTGTGCAAACTTCAATATTTAACCGGTTGTGGACTACAACTCCCATGATGCTCTCAGAACCCATTTTTGGTTTTTCTTGCTCATTCCTGTTTCCTGGTCCTCTACTCCTTGTCCTAGCCTCATTCCCATGGACAGTCTCTCTCTTTCTTTTTTTTCCCCCCTGTTTAATTTATTTAAAATGTTGCTTCTTGACTTGGTCTGCTGCCAAGTTGCCTCTTGTGAGAGAACTGCCTAATTAACACTGTACTAATTAACAATTTGAGATTACACAGTACTGCTGTTCAGATTGAATCCGGAGCATGTTAGGGGGAGGCACAGCCCTCCCCCCCCACCCCCCTTGCCCATTTCATTCCTTTTTTTTTTTTTCCGTTTAACTTTTCCCCTCTCCTCTCGAACTGTTGCGTTGTAAGCTTTTGGGAAATAATTTCCTGGCGAACACTGGCACGCTGCCCTCTGCGCCATCCATGTGTGAGGGCATGTAGATATTTATATAGCCGAGAGAGCCAGGAGTCCCTTTGTGCTCACCATCCTGTTAATATGCGTGCGTCTGCAGGCTTCTAACCTGTTGAGGATGGATTTTTGCATTCTGATGGCTGTACGCACAAGGATTCAGATTCTGATTTGGCAAGTGAATCATTTGTTTGCGACAAAATAAAAAGCACTCTCCTATGGGGGGGTGGGGGGGTCTCATTATAGATTTAATTATAATCCTAATATTAATAATAATGGTCACTATTGTCATTTTGCAGCTTTTGGAGCTCACACTGCCATATCTTGCTACCCGCTATTTTTAGGCTTTAAAAAAAAAAAAAAAAAAAGACTTTTTATAACGTTGCTATTTAATACTCTTTTGGTGGAGTTTATTTAATTGACCTATTCTGTCGCCCCGGTCACATAATCCAACTGGAAGTTTCCCCAGTCGAGGTTTTAAGGAATTATCGGACATCTTCATTGTTTAGCGTTACTATTCCCCCCTCTATTTACTTTTAGCTTTGAAGAAACTCGTCGCTAAATTAACGCCGCTCCAGTGTGGATGCCTTGCAGTCCTGCCATCAGAACACAGCGCTTCGGGAGCGTCCTGGCGTCAGTGTCCGCACTCTGATTGGAGGTCATTGATTTTACGGGAATACATGTTTATAGACAGAGTGCTGATCGACCTGAGGAGTTTGACTTCTGCTTCCTTAAGTAAGCACTGCTCCTCTCCTATTGACTGACAATCAAAGCGAGAGATGAAAGCCAAGGGAGCGGAATAGAAATGATGTTGGCAATTCCGGGACACGTGGACAGGTAGCAGAAGGATGGGACAGATCCCACGTATCTGTACCACACCAAAAAAAAAACTTGCCGGCAAAATTAGGACAGGATCATTTCTGCCTGATGTTTATCAGTCAGTTCACAGGTTTTTTTTTTTGGTTTTTTTTTTTAACCCTGTACACCTATTGCATCATGTGTTGACCAAGATATGACTAGGTCCACCAAAGTAAATTTCTCTGCTGGGAAAGAGGCGACAAATGTGTACTGTAAATATATATATATTTTTTACATTTCTTTTTCGACTTTTGGTAGAAATGTTACATTGTCCTGTTGCACGTTGCATCAATTTCTGAGTAAAAATTCCCTTTGAGCCCGAGCAGGAAGTGCCAAGGGCACAGCCCCCCCAAAAAAATCAGATCTGGATGGCTCGCACAGCTTCAAATATTTTTGGTTTCTGGCGAGATTTGGAAATGTTTTTTTTTACACATGGGTATAAGAACATTTACGACATGCTCTTTCCTATATTTGTAAATTTTTTTTACGTAATCTGTCATTTTGAAACGGGTATCCTGGATTCGCCTAACCTTGGTGCGTAGGCTTCCAAATACCCCACAATTGTTTGCGTTCCCTGCCGGCTGGCCTAGGGATTGGCAAAGCCTTGTGGGAGCCACGACTTTGAAAAGCGTGATGAATGTAGCTTCCAATCTTTTATGCCCCCGTGGCCTTGCTAAGGTTGGCTACACATGTTTGTTTTGTGTTTTATTTAATTTTTTTTTCTATTGTTGAGCTCTACTTGTGACAATCTGTGGGATATATTTTCGCTTTTTTCCCCTCTCTACCTGGCCCAGGGAGAACAACTCGTTTTACGTCAATAAACAAGTCCCCAGTGACCCGTCAAAGTGTTTCTCTCCTATCGCTACCTCCCCTTCCCGCAGCTTCCTGGAACTTACCAAGCTTTTTTATGACATTGATTTTACAATTAGCCTGTTAACCCCCCCTCCCGCCCTTGTAGCCTTGCCAGTGCTACTGGTCAGAGCTGTCAGTCAGTCCCTAATAATCCTCGTCCCCATTTCTGATCATGGAGGGCCATACCTTCTGCCCAAGCATCTGCGTGCATGGCTTAAGGGGCGGCATAGCCCTTTCTTGCTTTTTACAAGTTAATTAGCACTTTTTATTAACCTGTGGAGTGTCACTTTAAGGATATGATTGGTCGTTTCTAGAACTAAGTAGTAAAACATTTTTTTTTAATTTATTGGCTTTTATAAGAGGGGTATAGGACTTCCCTGGGGGTCATCCATTCTTTTTTTTATTATTATAAAGATAGGACAGTACTAGGGCATCAATACGTGGCGTCTCCAAAGTGGATATTGAGAGGCTGCTTTAATGAACAATTTAATCTTCCCTGGTTGTAGATGTGATGTCTTGAGAGATTACCATCGAATCTTGAGCCACGTGTGGAACCTCACTTTCAGAGCTGTTTTTAGCCTTCCTTCAGTAGAGGGGAGGCTGTAAGAAATTTGTATTTACAGTAAAATGTTTGGGAGGGTGATAAAAAGTCACAGTAGATAGACCAGGGAGAGGCAGAGTGGTCATACAAGGTCATCCGTGTCTTTGGCAAGGTCAGTGTCCACCACAAACAATGATGGTGCCTAACCTTGCTGTGGATTTCCTCCCAACCCCTTTTAAAAAAAGATTTTTTTTTCTTTTATATGATGATGTTTGCAGTGATTAGGGTGTATGCCTGCATGTAGGACAGGCTTAGTCATAGAACGTCTAGCTGGGCACCCTCGATACACTGGCTGGGCAGCTGTGGACCATAGAGGATGACCTCATAAGAGAGGGCCTAATCTCTGAACATTCCATCATGTGCTCTCACTTCCTCAATAACATGTGTTCATAATCTGCTTAAGCATGATTTTATTATTCCATGTACTGGCTGTAATGTTTCATGATTTGGGAAGATGCCACTTTATTATTTTTATTTTAGTGGCTGCATTTTACTTTTTTTTTTAATTAGTTTTGTTTCGTCTCTCCTATGTTTTCCCCCAGCCCGTCTTTTAGATATTCTGCATTTAACCTGTTTATGGTTCCTTTCAACCCACTGACCTTCTTCTCTCTCTTTCCTTCTTCGTCTTCAGGTCCGAACCGCATTGGCTGCAATGACATCTCTATACAGACATCGCCATGGAAGGCTGTGACACTCCTGTCATCCCTGGAAAGGACAATGGGTGTAGTGTTCCTCCAAACCAACAATGGACTGAACTCGACAGTGCTCTCCACCTTGATAAATTGGGCAACATGGAGCAGTCCAACCTTGAAAGCCATGGGTCTCTGCAAGGTTTGAGTAGCTCCTTCATGGATTGCATCTCTGAAAGCCCTAACCCATCCGGTGCCATTTGTGAGCCTCCTAGCAGAGCGGTGGGTTGCAACGAGTGTTCGTCCTCCTTCCCCAGTTTACAGAAATACATGGAGCATCACTGCCCTGGTACGCGGTCATCTATGGCGCTGAAGGAGGAGAGTGAAAGCGATGTGAGTGAGGAAGGGGAGGAGGAGAGTGACGTGGAGAATCTGGCCGGAGAGATAGTTTATAGGCCAGATGGCTCCGCATACATAGTGGAAAGTGTCAGCCAGCTGATCCAAAGCGGGGAAGCTTGTGACAGTAGCCCCAGCGAGGCCCTTCTTTCCCTATATACAAACTCCTTGCCCAATACAACGGGAAAGCCTGAGGAACCCTCCCCCGTAGGACCCGCTTACCCACAAATTATCAACACTTTCCACATAGCCTCGTCTTTCAGGAAGTGGTTTGAGAGTTCGGACAAGTCTTTCCTGAATACCTCAGCCCCCTCGGGCGTAAGCCCCGTATTGCATAGCTTCCGGGTTTTCGATGTGCGACACAAAAGCAACAAAGATTACCTAAACAGTGATGGTTCTGCCAAAAGTTCATGTGTATCCAAAGATGTCCCCAACAATGTAGACCTGTCCAAATATGACGGCTTTGTGCTGTATGGTAAGAGAAAACCAATCTTAATGTGTTTTTTGTGCAAACTTTCCTTTGGCTATGTCCGGTCATTTGCGACCCATGCTGTGCATGACCATCGAATGACTCTCAGCGAGGATGAGCGAAAGATCCTCAGCAACAAAAGCATTTCTGCCATCATCCAAGGGATTGGCAAAGATAAGGAACCTCTTGTCAGTTTTCTGGAACCAAAAAACAAAACTTTTCAGCACCCTGTAGTCTCTTCGGCGAACTCTACTGGTCCCGGCAATAGTTTTTATGGGAAATTTAGTGGCATTAGAGTGGAAGGGGATGATAGCCTGCAAGCTGGCCTAAATCTTCTAAAGGATAGCGACGCTACTAGCAGTGGGATGGAACAGGCACAGTCCAGTGTCTTGGCACAAAATTCTCTCCTCAGTCTCGGAGGGTTAGCGAGTTCCTCTCTTAACACACCCATTAGCTCCTCAAGCACTGGTCCCACCAAAGCCTCCTGCAGTAATGAACCAGAAATGGCAGAACTGACTAAGCTGACGAGCGGAGACCAGGACTGTGGACCTACAAGGTTAGAGCAGGACGAGGAGCACGAAGAGGACGAGGAGGAAGAGATGGACGAGGATGATGATGAGGAAGAGGATGATGAAGCACTGTTTCCAGGTGGGCTGGAGGGTGATTTTGTGGACAGGGGTCAAGAGGGGACTGGGTTGTTTGCTGGGAAGAGTGGCAAAAAGGACCTGGCTCTCACAAACCAAAGTATTTCTAACTCTAATTTAATGCCTAACAAGCCCCAGCCTGTGTTGAGGGGCATTTCTTCTACATGTTCTAGTTCTTCATTTGTTGTCTTTGATGGTGCAAACAGGAGGAACCATTTAAGCTTTAACGCGGATGGCATCAGTGCCACCATGATGGAGGGTGGGAGGAAATTGGACTTTATGGATGAAAGTGCCAATAGGGACAATGCCACAGCACCTGAACCAAATGAAAGTGCAGAGGGAGAGGAAGGGAGTTACGCCACCCACCACCAGCACGCCGATAACCCCTGTGACCTTGGAGTAGGGGACTGCCCTTCTGGGAGTGGGGTGGAGTGTCCAAAGTGCGACACTGTCTTGGGCTCCTCACGCTCACTTGGTGGTCACATGACAATGATGCACTCTCGCAACTCGTGTAAAACTCTCAAGTGTCCAAAGTGTAACTGGCATTATAAGTACCAGCAGACGCTGGAAGCACACATGAAGGAGAAACACCCGGAACCGGGTGGCTCCTGTGCCTACTGCAAATCTGGGCAGCCACATCCCCGCCTCGCCCGGGGAGAAAGCTACACATGTGGTTACAAGCCTTTCCGCTGTGAGGTCTGCAACTACTCCACCACTACCAAAGGCAATCTCAGTATTCACATGCAGTCGGACAAGCATCTGAACAACATGCAGAACCTGCAGAACGGGGGGAGCGACCAAGTTTTCAGCCACACTGCCGGGGTGGCGGTGGCTACCGCCACAGTGGCCGCTGCCTCCAACATCAGTAACTCTTGCGGGGCCCCCTCGCCAACCAAACCAAAAACGAAACCCACCTGGCGTTGCGAAGTGTGCGATTACGAGACCAACGTGGCCAGGAACTTGCGCATTCACATGACCAGTGAGAAGCACATGCACAATATGATGCTGCTTCAACAGAACATGACGCAGATTCAACACAACAGGCACTTAGGGCTCAGCGGCCTTCCGTCGCCCGCTGAAGCCGAGCTGTATCAGTTCTACCTGGCTCAAAACATGAACCTGAAAATGGAGAACGCAGCCGCCGAATCGCAGTACATCATGGGTGGGTTCCAACTTGATCCATCCAGTCCCATGGCAGGGATGGCTCCTGCACTAGGTGAGTAGCATTACTTAATTTTATGTGGTCTGGGGTTTCTTTATTTGACAAATTAGTTCATGTTTCTCCCACATGTTTTATTGTTTTCTAATTTACAAGTTATTTTTGTTTTCTTTCAGCTCGTATTGTTTTATAGTGCTGTGGTGTTATTTTACAATCTGGTTATTCTCTTATGACATTACCAGTTCAGTGTCCGGGACTCCTGGGAGTGGTTTCATCTCCAGGAAATACTACCCAACCTTCTCATCTATGCTAGCAACCATACTAGTTCTATAAGCTAGTCCACTACCAGGAGTCCCAGAATAATTTGTAAACTAACTTCCTGTCTGGTAATGTCAGCCCAAGCATAATAGCACAACATAAAAAAAACACCACGGCACTACAAAACTATCAGAACCAGATAAATGAGCAAGGAAACATCTCCTTTTTTTTTTTTTTTAAAAAAGGTGGACTATTCTATAAATATGTGGTGGTTTGACAAGAGTTAAATAATAATGTCTGAAATAGTACAGTTTGTTGTTCAGTGAACCCCTTTGCATGCACATTGTTTGGCAATCTGCTACTCATTCCTATGGTATGCATGACTGTGTAGGTATTGGTTTGCTTTGGATGTGTTGGTAGCCCTGCTTACCAACTAATATCCACTCTCAGGCTAAGTTTTGAAGGTAGCCCTGCTTGAGCACAGGTGGGCCACACCACAGTAATGGCTATACCCCTGTGCTAAAGCAAGGATTCCCCCTTGAATAGAGTAACCATATGCAGGAAATACCTATGGAAACCAAGATTGCATTCAAATGGCCAGCTCGCCGGTAGAATTGCCGAGCAATGGGGGGTGGGGGGGGGGGGGGGGGGGGTGAGGAAACAATCATCATGTACTCGAAGGGTTAAATCACGCTGGCCCGTGGACCTTGAATGTAGCCGCGCTCTCGAGTTTACTGTGTTATAAAAGAAAAAGACAATTTTTATATGTTGACTGCGACTGCTCTTTCCAAAGGCAGTGGGGTGGATCTTTGTTGGGCAGTAACAAAAGGTTTCTGCTACATAATCAGAAGAAAACCTTGTATCCTCCCAAAAAAATCCCAGCCATAAATATATTTGCCGCCCCCCCCCCCCCCCCCCCCCGCACTTCTCCACACACCCCGAAATGTACCTTGTGGGATCTTCCCAGTAGAGATGTCCGTACTCCGCTAGAAGATCACACCAATGTCATTTTAGGTTAGCATAATTGTGAGTCTGTTGTTTCTCTTGCAATTCCTGCTACTTCTGTGAGCGGTAAATAGAGACGGTGGGAAACATTTGTACTTGTCTTTTAAAGATACAGCCGTAAGCCCCCCTTAAAAAAAAAAAAAACTCTTAGCTCTGTCAGAGGGCTGACATATTGTTTGGAATCTTGGGTCGGATGAAGGAGAATGTGATCCAAGATTCTAAACATGTCTCCCTCCGATAGAACTATATGGAGCAAAGATGGCTCAATCAGGCACTTTGTTTATATTCTCTCATTGAAGCATTTCTATTTAAAACGACTGCACTTTATGCGCTCTTTCAAGTAGGCAGTTTTTTGTTTGTAGACTGTTGTCCTTTTAAAGAAACTGGATCACATGGAAAATAATTCTTGTACATTTGGTTTATTCCATGCTGTTGTGGATAAAATGTTTGTACTTTTAAAGTAAGAGTACCAAGCTGTGAATGAAATCAAACTAGTTAAAAAAAAAAAAAAAAGTGATACTGTCCCTTTTAATATTTCAGATGAGCATAATTTCACTGTAATCCCCGTTCTCCCTCTACTTCCTGCCAGCTAAGCCAAAAATCCTAGCACAGTCTCTGATTGGTCACAAGTGATCACATGCACCCTTGTATTTGAAGGAGGGGGGGGGGGGGTGCTAGGGCCCCTGACTTGTGACACAGAATCGGGAGAGGGTGGGAGCATTGGTGCTTTTATGAGAATAGAAAATAGTCCGATCTTTTATTTTAATGACAAAGCAATTAACCCGACAACAAAGATGCTATTCATTTTATACGTTGGACAAGTTCCTGGCATTTGCCTAATTGTGTCTCTAAGCAGGAATTGCACCTTTCTAAGTTCCCTGAAAGATGCTGCATAATTTATACTGCATATTTGTGTACAGCCTGCTAGTTAAGCAAAGACATTGTGCCACCACTGCAATCCTGTGACAGACGGGAGAGGCAAAAAATAACCCAACCAAAATACAGTACGGATTAGATTCTGTGAGATTTCCCATAGTATGAGAAAATGTCCTGGGATAGGTCACAGAAGGAAGCACGTTATTAAACATATGTAAAGAATAAACTCCGGGCCATAGAATTACCGTAGCTCAAATTTAGGGGGGGAAAAAATCACCCCTCCTCCTTAGTATTTGTCCTCATTAGAGATTCTCTCAACATGTTGAGCAGGAAAATTTAAAGTTCTATCCACCAACTCTCTATGTTTTATTCCGCCTGCTTGCATCATGTGACACTAAGCTAGAATTAATCTGGCCCGACAAAAATATATTCAGGCTGGAAGATAAGATTAAAGAATTCTTTCGGTTCAGATTTTTAGTTATGAAAGTATTTTGATTCATCACAGAAGGAAAAAAAATACCTTTTAAAAAGAAAATTTTTTATTTTTATTTTTTAGCATGGGTTCTTGCCTGGACCCCTAGTCGAACTTGACATGTAGGGCCCAGAGTTGCGGTGAGGCCTTACTGTTGCACCCCCTGCTGAGCGTTTAGCATTATCTGCAGATGGTAGCCCATCCAGAGGGATTATTTATGAGTTGTCACAGTTTGTAAAAATGCGAAGCATTTCGTTTTTGCAGCATTTCTTGTGATGTGTTTTATTGTTTGGGGGGGGGGGGGGGGGGGGGTTCTGACTTAAGAGTGTACGGATTTTTAGCATGCATCTGTGTGTTTTTTTTGTTTTGGTTTTTTTTTGTCATATTGTGACCCATCTCCTTAGAATGGGGCGTTGAAACATTTAGTGAGTTGTACTGTGCGTTCAGCGAGATTCGATGAGATTTCCTGTGCTATCCAGGTGGTAGCAGAAGGTCTGCTTAATGTCTTCCTGTGTTCTTATATATTTTTTTTCTCTATCCTGCAGTGGGGGGCGAAATCCCCCTGGACATGCGGCTTGGAGGTGGACAGCTGGTTTCTGAGGAGCTCATGAACCTGGGCGAAAGTTTTACGCAAACAAACGATCCTTCCTTGAAACTTTTCCAGTGCGCGGTGTGCAACCGCTTCACCACGGACAACCTGGACGTGCTGGGCCTGCACATGGGCGTGGAGCGCAGCCTGCCAGAGGAGGAGTGGAAAGCAGTGGTGGGGGATTCATATCAGTGTAATCTCTGCCGGTACAACACCCAGCTGAAGGCCAACTTCCAACTGCACTGTAAAACCGACAAACACATTCAGAAATACCAACTTGTGGCTCATATCAAAGAGGGCGGAAAAGCCAACGAGTGGAGACTAAAATGCGTGGCCATCGGAAACCCGGTGCATTTAAAGTGCAACGCTTGTGACTATTACACCAACAGCTTGGAGAAGCTCCGCCTGCACACGGTGAATTCCAGACACGAGGGCAGCCTGAAGTTGTACAAGGTAAGGTAACCCAGCAGCATGTATGATGTAAGCACTTTCGTGGCCTCCGGGCCGTGGCCTGTTGCTCACAGTTACTCCCAATGAATCGCTTTTTTTTGCCCCCTTGTGCGTATGTATTGTATTTTGTGATCTTTATCTTGCAGAAGAACTTGCTGTGGACGTGGCACTGTGGTGTGAGCCACTAGTGTCTTTGTCATTGCTTTAAGTTTGCATTGGAAGGTGGCTGGTCCCTGCTTATACTTCTAAAATCAAAACCTGTGTCCATAAATTTAAATGAACACAAAGCCGTGCCATCAGAAAGCTTGCTCTCAGCCACACTGTGGGCTTTCACGACATGGGGCTCGTCTGCAAGATGTTCCCTGCACTCTTGATGTAGACAAGTATGCAGGCCAAGCTTCCGATAGACTTTCTTTACCTCCCTCTAACCAAAAAGCTGGATTGTCAGCTCTTGTGTACGACATGGGCCTTGGGGCTCTAACCACGATAAACCATAGAAGATCCCATAAAACCGCCTCTCTCCAGCCCTGCAGCGTTCCTCCAGACATCTCTATTGATTTCCACTGGACTTAAAGCACCAACCTCCTCTCTAATCATCCTGTAATGGCTTGAGCATGAATGGTCAGGTATAGCTTCTCATAAATCTCTATAAGCTGCTTTCACTTACCTTCCACACACAGCCAGTCTAACATCTCTCTCCCGCATAGCTCCCCCACCCCTGTATTTAACGAGGGTGTCACTGTTTCTTCTAATCCCACCTCCTTCTGCCCCAAAGGGAAAGCAAACTGTGGCCCTTCTCCGTCCCCCCCCCCCCCCCCCCCGGCCAACAGTTCAGGTCTGAGGGGGATTGAGATGGATTGCATGTTATGTTTCTCCTTGCAAATGTAATCTATTAGGCTGGCACATCCATAATCAGGTTAGAGCAGAGTTAACTGCGTGTAATGAACATCTCCACTGGCGGATGCAGACAATCCCACCAGGTGCCAAAATGGCTTAGACAACAGCGTGCGCTACGTTTATATCTGTAGGTTTGCACAATGCACTCTGGTAATGGTTCCCTCACTCCTTCATTCATTTTGGCCCCGTAGGGCCATCTCTGTAATACATTGCCCGCATTACTTTGGAGATACAGGGCCATGTTTATCAAAGCAAATCTAGGCCAAACAGATTGCTCTATATTTATCATGGTAATACATCCCATAGGAATCAATACAGTGCTGTTCTTTATCTATAGAGAGATAGCATAGTCCTGGAATTGACCCAGTTTAAAAAATTTTTTTTTTAATAAATAGCTTGTATCCTGTGCCATGTTTAAATTGGCGCTAAAATCGATCTTTTTTGCGTCTCACCAGTTGTTTGTATAGGTCAGGCACTGGCAAACGTTTGTAGAATAAAGGAGCCAACCCAAATAGTTTTCTTTTTTTGCTAGAGATATTAAACCGGGACCAACCAAAAGGGTTTTTATTATAAACAACGCCGGGGCTAGAGAGCTACGTTTTTAGGGACTGCGGCTCCTCAATACAGAAGGCAAAACTGGTAAACTGGACTGTATCCAGACCTGTGTGGCCTAGTGAGTTGGCTCCGTGGGCAAATGCCTTATCGGTGGAAGCTGCTCTGCCCTCAGTTTTGCAGGTTCAATCCCTGGCAACCTTTCATCCTTGTAAGGTTAATAAAATGAGTACCATGAAACTGGGTAATCCCCCTGGATGTTGGGCAAGGTCATACTTGAAAACCAGAGAGCAGCTTCCTGGTTAAACCCTTTTTTTTTTTTAAATTATTTTTAGGAAAGATTTTTTATTTTTCTGTAGCTAGAAAGTAGCCGGCAAAAATATCTGTTGATTTTACGTTTGATTCAGCATAATTGATGCCGTCTCATTTCCCACAGCTGACGAGGATTAGAGGAGCCTAGTTTAACAGTCTCGTTTTCTGGTCCCAAAGCACGCTTGTTTTTAATGTGTTTCAGTTAATGAGGTAGAGGAGGAGGAGGAGGAGGAGGTGTTGCTGAACTTGCATGGGTTTGCTTTGGCGGCTAGTCATGACTTGTGCCAAATTCCACGAATGGGGGGGGGGGGGGGGGGTGTTGAGGGAATAGGCCTAACTTGGCCGGTGGAGCCGAAGTTCAGAACCATGGTCTCCAACAAGAACGCTGGAATCGGCCTTCTATTAACCCCTCTTGCGGGCCTGTTTCCTGGCATTTTAATGGTGCTGCCCGCCAGCCAAGGCCGTTTAGCGCAGAGAAAGGTTGATGTTCAATCCTTCAGAGACCGTTTACTGACAGCTCAGGCAGTCTAAAAACTAACATAATGCAGACTGTTCAGCTGGCAGCTTGAAGCCATATGGGGAGCTTCTGTTTGTCTAGTGGGGAAGGTGGAGTGTCTGCTCTTACCATATAATGGCTCGGCTATGCTACAAGTGAAAGCTGTTATCTCTGGACTGGCACGGGTCCAGTCCCCCTGGCAGAGGCTGGCTGACAGCTCAGCACAACACATGATACTCTTCCCCAAGGCAAAGCTACCGTTGGTTTAAGTAGGCATTAAACAATTACCCAGCCTTAGTTCTCCTCACCTTCCCCAGATTGGCTCTATAAATTGTCAGCCTGATGACATTTTAATGTGAATTATGTCATGTGGTATCCCCTTTGATTTCAACATGCCTCAGTTTGTAACTACATGAGCCACTCAAAGGCTTGCGGTTAGTGTACACACAGCAGGCCTTGGGGCTTTTTTTTTTTTTTTGGTGGGGAAGAGAGTAAGAATCGACATTCTGTATCTGCGCCAAGCCCAGGGTGAGCGGTGTTTTTTTGGATGGATATCCTGGGTGCTGGCTTTTTAATTTTTTGTTTTGTTTTGTTTTGTTCTTGTTTTAAAGAGTCCTTGTAGATTTAGAAAAACATGTGTCTGCTCTTAGCTGGGCTGCCGAAGGAAGCCTCTAATCCCCTAGAAAGCAGCTTTCGTTTTGAGTGCCTCTACTGTAAACCGGAGTACTTTTGGCGTGAATTCTCTCATCTGCTCCTGTTTCTCGCCTCTTCTCCACACATGCACACACAAAAAGAGCAGTCTTAGCGATTACAGGAACTTTAAGCTCTTGTTTGGCTGTCATGTTTGCAGTGTGTGTGAAAATGACTGCAGTGACAAGTTTTTTTTTTTTTTTTTTTAAATTTTTGTGGGATCTAAAACCGGTCTTATTTTAGACTTTTCAGATTTGTACATTTTAAAGGACGATTAAGTTACATTTAAATGAAAGATGTTATAAAATGCACACATTTAAAATCAAAATATTTTAATGAAATAATACAAATAAAGTGTCTTCTTGAGCTCTCCTTGCTCCATAGAGCTCCACTAGGGGGGCAGACATGTTGTTTAGAATCTTGGGTCAGATTTTTCCTTCACTTGAGTCCAGATTCTAAACAGTGTCAGTCCCCTTACGAAGCTTTGTGCAGTAAATACGGCTCAGTGAGTTGCTTTATTTGTATCCTTTCATTAAAGATTTTTTAACATCGCTACTCTCGGTGCAATTTTTCAATTAAACATGAGTCAATGTTTTTTTTTCCCCCTGACAATTGTCCTTTTAACGATCCAATCCTGTGTGTAGGGGTAACCCTCCTCCCCTCCCATTAACCTGCACACGTATGATCGGATCGCTGTATGTATGTGAATGGATTTTATTTTTTTCGTTGCCTGACTACAATTTCGAAATCAAAAACAAAAAATGCGCTGTCCGCTGAGTACCATGTGCCCGAGGGTGGCAAGTCTTCCAACTCCCCCCCCCCCCCCCCCCAAAACTCCTAATGCCAATAAAACTCCTATCATCCTCAGCCTTTGCTTTACGAACCTCTGTGCGTTGATTTTCTTGTCCGCAAGTTAAATTAATCTGTTGCTCAGTCCTAACGAGACGTAAGAAACGATAGTATGTAGGTTTTATATATTATTTATTGGTTACCCAGGGAAAGTGGGAGTGGGGGGGGGGGGGGGGAGAACTGAACCCGTGCAAACCTACAGTGCTTGAATGTTACATTGTTGCCTTTTGCGTCCCACTGAGGGGTTAATTTTGGGTTTTGCTGTTGTTTTGCAGTCTTATCTCCCCTGTAACCTGCCCAGGCACGTCCTACCTCCCATTAAGGGAATAACCTGAGTGTCCAGCCCAGCGCTCGGCCACTTCAGACAAGACGTTGGGGGGGATAAGGGGGGGGGGGGATTCTGGGAGAATCTGTCTGCCTTTTTTTTTTTTTTTGGTCTCTGTGAATGTGTTCCTGGCTAGAGGGCTAAGGGAATTTTTCTTTCTTTTTTTTTTTAAATTGTTTTAAGATGTCCTGGCTGGAGGCCTGAACTCCAACCTTATGGCCTTGAGTGCAGCTTCACCTCCTCCTCCTCCTCCTGGCTAACATGGTCTCCTATTTATTTATCTGTCCAGAAGCATCACCTATTTCTTACTTACCCCAGCTGGGATGGTGCCAGCTGGCTGTCAGGGTTGCTAGGAGACCAGCAGGCCTCTTTGCTGTTTCCTAAGGACAAGGCACTATGAGGCCTGAAAGCAGCATGCATCAAAAGCTAACACAATAGAGACAAGTAGGAGGCTATGACCCCAGCCTCATCCTCTCTTACCCTCCTCCCCTCACACTCCAGGCTTTCTGTGCATCCAAGCTCCTTGGAAATTAATCTCAGAGAAGCAGTGGCAGCAGATGTATGGGCACAGGTTGCACTTTCATTTCTGGGATGCTCTCACTTTGTATTCTTTTTTTTGTTTGTTCTTTTATTTGTTTGTTTTTTTTTTTTTTTTTGTGTTCAACACATGTTAAGAAAATCCAAACCAATTTTCCCCAGCCTATTTCCCTTTTCCGCTGGGTGATTTCGCCAAGTCCGCCCTAGTCTTCATTTTTAATTTTAATTTTCTTCCATTTTTTTTGTTTTTTTTTATCATGATGCAAAGATCTTACTACTCTTTGTTTTCCTGCATCCCTTGGTTACATCCCCTCCCATGCCTTTGCGCATGCAATCTCCTCTAGATCCCCCCCCCCCCCCCCCCAGCAAATAAATGTTTGTTTATTTATTGTATGGCTCCCATTTCCAAACCTCCCAGGAGCATCCAGTGACAAGTAGCGTTTCTCACTTGGGACAGCAAACTGGCCCATCATGGATAAATGCTAACCTTCGCCTCCTCAAACACAATGGAAGGCCTAGCGAAAAAAGAGATCTAAGATGGAGCTAATTTGGGACCGTATTGTTTTGTGTTAATCTATTTTGTTTTTCCCCTGTCCCGGGAGGGGAGAGGCTTAATGCTTAGTGAAGCATGCATAAACTGCAAGCTCATTAAGAGATGGTCTGTTTATCAGCCTGTGCTAAAAGCCCATAGCGCACACACACACACAAAAAGACGCAGGCAGCTACTGGTTTGGGTTCCCACCGGGCCTTGCCCCCTCCTCATTAAGTCAGTCCGAGGTATTGATTGGAAAGCGGTGTTTTGGAAGAGTCTTACTTACATCATGCATTATCTCGACAGATTGATCAGAGCTGATTGAGAACCTCTTAAAGGAACGAGGAGCCATAATGGGAAAGTTGGACTCTGTCATCCGTTAGGGTGATTTTTGAGAGCGAGAAGAACAATCTGACATCTTAGAGCAATTGTATTTACAATTAACATGGCTGAAAACGATTGGCCGTATTGATTCCCCTTCCTGCAATTACATATCCATTGTTTACATTCCAGCACTTCAGTTATATAAAAAAAGAAAAAGAAAAAAAAAGGAAATCCAATAATTATTGCATTATTTAAAGTTAAAATGCCAGGGTTTTGCAAGGCCCCTACGAACATTTTGATTTAATGGCGCCCGGGCTCCTGCCTTGGACTTTGAGTCAGAATGTCAAAAGAAAATTGACTCTTAATGAGGCCAAAAAAATAAAATAAAACTCCAGTTTCCTTGTTTGACCATTTGTCACTTTTTGTTGTAGCTGGTATTTGAATAATTATGCCATTGACCTTTGTCCGCGGGTTCGGAGGGCTGTTGTACGCCGTGACCCGCTGCCGATTTTATGCAAAGATGGGTCTCCCGTTTCATAAGTCGGAATGTATAACGCATGCACTTTAACAGCGCGGATCACTGACCTACAGAAGGAACTAAAGCTCGTAAAAATAATATAAGAGTATAGGTATGGGGCTCTAAATGCTTCAATAGCATGCAAATATCTGGCTCTATATGTCCCACTATAATCAGATTATTCAGTGCAGGATTTTTTACATTGGAAACTTGCCCATTCTCTATGTAGACCATTGCTGGCCCAAGATCTAAGTGTTACCCTATACTAGAGGGATCTGTGTCCATTGAACACTAGTTGTAGACATATATGCAAGAAGGCACAGGAGGGCGTTTTGCAGAGGTAATATAGTCTGGGCTGTTAATTGGACCTTCATGTTACTCCCTTGAATTCTTTCATGTGTTTTGGTTCTTTGTTATTCGTATTGTCTCTTGCAAAAATCACCTTTCACGTATTAGAAATCTACTATCCGCCTCAGTATCTGCGGTTATGATTGGCTTCTCTTATCACTTTTTCTTACAACAAGGACTTGTTTGTCTATTATTACCTCTCAGCTCTGTGTAGCTGAATCTGGAGCTCAGACATATTGGATCAGATCTTCTTTTTCTCTGACCCAAGAGGCTAAACAACACACCGGGAACGGGGGACTAATAAAAGTACTCAAAAATAATTGGGCAGACTAGATGGACCGAATGGTTCTTATCTGCCAACACATTCTATGTTTCTATGTCCGCCCCCCTGCTAGTTCTATACCCAGCAAAGAGAGCTCAATACTTTACCTTATTCGTTCATTTAAAGTATTTCTATTCTAAATGCCGACACTTGATTCAATCTTTCAGTGAAACATCATGGCTGTGATTTAAAACCGGTGATTAAGTGCAAACTGAATTTTGTGTGAT
This sequence comes from Pelodytes ibericus, assembly GCA_036172795.1. Taxonomy (NCBI): domain Eukaryota; kingdom Metazoa; phylum Chordata; class Amphibia; order Anura; family Pelodytidae; genus Pelodytes; species Pelodytes ibericus. The sequence goes on from CM069862.1 coordinate 196,922,449, forward strand.
TTACATCTGATTTCTTGCACACATGTAGTTCTGCACTTGTCTTGCAATGCTTTGTGTTTGGTTCTGTGCTGTGATGAGACTTCCCAATGGCAAATTCACAGAGATTTCTGACATACAAAACACCTCCGATACAACAGTGTTGCTCTTCTTGGAGTGGATACGATCGTACATAGATTTTATCCTTTCATGTCCATTTCTGGATGTGAATTCTGTTCATTTATTATTTTGCAAAGTAACCTCCATTGTGGAGTTGTATTCCCACTTCCTTCTTATTTGTTGTCTCTAATTAATAACCCAAACAATCCTGATTTTAGAATGGATCATTGGTAAACCTCACTATTATTAGCCGGCCACATACTCAAAAGATCCACAATTAATCTTTGTAGACTATGTGATTTGAATGGCAAGATGCATTAAACCCTCCTTATCCAGTATCCTGGGTTCTTAATTCTCTTGGGTAATTTTAATACTGAACTGCAGAATCCTACTGCTTGTTGAATGCTCTCCAGAGCTGTGCGGATGGTCTCTTACCGCGGCTTCGGGCAAAAACTCGGCCAATAAGGAGAGAGCGTCTGGTGGGGACAGACACCAGGAAGCAGATCTCCTATTGCTTTCTCCCCACAGAACCTGTGATCTCTTCTGATCACGGCATGATAGATCATTTCTAAGTATTTCTAATTGTCGCCTCTGCTCATTCCTTAATTTGTGACAAGGTCGCTGGAGTGGTGGTCCGTACAGTGTTATGTTTACATGGGACCCCTGTAATGCAAATCTCTCTCTCTCTCTCTAGACCCCCTCTGTAAAAGAGAGGAATTCCTGGAAGCCAGATTGCCATAAGTGAGAGATCTCTGCTCTTAGGGGATCTGGTCTAAGCGATACTAACATTTCTGCTATATGGGACTAAACACCCCCCCTTATAGTCATATCGCTGCAGTGATCTAGTCTCCTCACTCTGTCCCGTCATCGCCACCATTCACAATTGCCCAGATCTATTTTGTTCTATAAAAGACAACCAGCAATCACAGCAGATTATATCCGGTTTAGTTTGTGTAGTTAGAACAGTCCCAACGCGTTCCACAACACTGTTTAATGAAGAATTTATCTTCCTTGCACAAGTGGCCGAGTGCAAGCAGTTACCATCCACTTGTGCAAATGGTGACTGGACAGCTTGTAGACCTGCCTTGGCATACTGAGAGTATTTACTTTACCGTCAGAGTTCTCTCTCTCAGCTTGTATTGCGTAGAATTTTGGGCTGGATTCCAGGTCTATATGTTGTGATCACAGTTGGTTTAAACGGTTGATTTGTTTGTGTCGTATACATCCTCATCAGGCTGTGAAGATTCTCTTGACCCCTAAGTTAAGCCGGAAAGTATCTCCTAAAATGGAAGTGTCTGCTATTTAAGGTGTGATCAGGAGCAATCTAGAAACCTGCTGTGATCAAAAAGCGCTTTTATATGATGTAATGGGGGTTATTTTTAAAAACTCTGTTTTGGTGCAAAGTTCTAAAAGTGGTCCAAGCTGCACAAGCATGTCACCAGTTTCCATGGTGATTGCTCCACTTTTTTCAAACTTTGCCCCGGATTAGATTTTTTTAATTTTTTTTACAATTAACCCCAATGTTTCCATCCATCCTTTTGAACAGGTTTTATTTTTATTTTGTAGATGGTAAGGTCACCAAAATGCGTGGGCAGTTTTCTAACATGCAAAACATGCGCCTTAATTGACTCTTTATTTTTTTCCATGTATTTAAACACGGCATGTTTTCTGCATACTGTTTCCTGTTTGGGAGAGGTTAGGAGAAGAGGGAGAGTGAGGTGGGGTACATCACGTGAATTTTCACTACTAGAAGAAATGACTGATGTGCAAAATGATAGCCCTCCCTCGTATATTAGGAAATTCCAAGCCAGTCTGCAGGTGGTGGGGTTGCTTAGGATGGATCCAGCCGTAGACTTTTTTTTTTTTTTTTTTTTTTATGGAGTATTTGGAACAGGGTATGAGAGGCCAGCTGCTTTCACATAACTTTTTCATTAAAGAGATGGATTCTCCAGATGAAGATTTGGTGATTTATGACCCCAGGGTTGTGTAGATCTGAAAGGAGCAGAGAGAGAGAGAGGCCTCTGCGTTTTTTGGGCAAGGGGGGCCCCCCTGACTATATTCTGTAACTAGAATTAAAACATTCCAGGCAGAGAAATCTGACTTATAAACAAATGATTGTACTTGTCTGCATACTTCTGCGCTGATCTGGTTTAGTGTTAAGAACCGGGAAGATTGACGGCTGTTATCATCTGCATCTGGTTCCTTAATGTATCATTAGACATTTTGTTTTGTGCCTCTGTTCTTTGGTACATCGCAAGCCTTGCGTACTTCCAGATGTAGCCACGGGATGCTTGAAGGTGCTGTTCCATCTGGACAAAACCTTTTTCATAGTGCACTGAAACATTAAGCAGATCTGTGCGTTTTATTACATAAAGCTAGAAACTTTTAAAGTTTTTTTTTTATTATTATTATTTTTTCTTCTGCCCTCTGTTGCCATGGCAACATTTTTGTCACGCCTTCTGGCGACAATTAATCAGCCCCGCAGAAATTATTTGACATGGTTTTAAATTTACATTTTTTTTTTGTGTGATTGGTTTGGGGTTTCCCCCGAAATAGAAAAGGTTTACCCAGCCCTATATTTAGTTTTAATAGTGCTCTGTAGCTCTTAACGCATGGGATTGTACCACAGCAGTGAATGGGCATGCGGTTCTGCCGTGATTGTCGTGTCTCTTTTCCCCTTGGGGGATTCTCTCTCTTCCATCACATTGTACGCTTGTCTGTTCTGTTTTTAAAGTGGTGCTTCAACTAAAAACCTGATCAATATTTTGTTTTTCAAGCGTGAAGAACCACATGTTAGAAGTTTCCTATTGCGGGGGGGGGGGGGGCAAACTGGAGGGAGGAAATGAAAAAGCAGCCCCTCTAGCTTTCAAGTAATCAATGTTTTGACACATGCGCCCTGGTCCCCTCCAAACGTGGCCTAATGTCTAATAACTATCAAAATGATTTGCTCTTTTTTTCTAAGGGGATTAACACATTGGGAGACTTGGCATTGTGTAATGCTTTAACATAACCCAGTGACCCTTGCACTGAGGGGGGGGGGGGGGGGGGGGGGGATTCTGGGGAGCTGCAGGACACTTTTGCTCGTTTCAACTTTCCCCAAAGATCATGAATACAAAGCATTGCGGGGAAGACACTGGTGGAAAGTGGGTGCTCAAAAATGGGTGGGTTATGGGCAAGATGGCTGAAGCAAAATTTAGGCCACGCCCTGTACAAAATGGCACTCCGCAATGGGTCAAGATGGAGGATACCATCCAACTCTCCAATGATCTTTGCCTGATTCATAACCAGCAGTGATGCTTGAATTTTGGAGTCAAACAGCCCCCCCCCCCCCCCCCCCATACAATTGATCATTTTAAATCAGAACAAGGATAGGCAAAGGACTTGATAGACATTGGCTCTTTCTTCAGCCTGTGGATTATGGGATTTGTGGTTCATTAGCAGCTGGGCGCCTAGGCTGTAGGTCCACATAATACCTGGTGATGCCTTCACCGAGCTCTCCCTGTCCATTTACCAGACAACTTGCCCTGGAGCCTGGGGCTTCACACCTGTTCTATAGATAAACACCTGCCCCTGACTCCCATGGCGTGCCTGTGCCCTCCTTGTTAGCACCTTTTATCTGAACTTCAGTTCAATTAAAGCTCCGAGATCTGTAGGAGATGGAAAATAGCTTGTGTTTTTAACGCTTTATGGGTGGGAGGGAGGATATAAGCTGGTGCTCTGTGATTTTGCTGGCTTTATTAGGCCTCGAGGCTTGTTTCTAAAGTTCTATTCTTGGGTCAATGTTCTAAGAGTGATTTTAATCCGTAGGCTTATGCCGCAGGGTTTGTGGTGACTGCTCCACTTTTAGAACTTTCCCCCACCATTGACCTTTTATAACTAACCCCTCATTGATGTCCCTTACTTAGTTATTTAGGTTCCGGAAGTTGGAAGGGTTAGATGGAAGCTGTAGGTCAACGGCTGGAGACCTTTAAAGAGGTTGTCCATGTCCGTTCTCTTTGACAATGTACTCCGTTTCTTTGCAAACCATTTGTTATTTATAAGTAATCCCTCATTGTGGTCTCATGTCCCCTGCTTTGTTGCCTCTTTTTCTCCTGCTATATCCCTGTTGTGCTCTAGCGTTCCTCTCTTACCCTGGATGATGTTGTTTCTCCACAGCACTTACAGCAGCACGAGAGCGGAGTGGAAGGGGAGTCTTGGTACTATCACTGTGTGCTGTGTTCGTACTCCACCAAGGCCAAACTCAACCTTATCCAGCACGTGCGCTCTATGAAACACCAACGCAGCGAGAGCCTCCGCAAACTTCAGCTGCTACAGAAGGGACTCCCGGAGGAAGAGGAAGAGCTGGGCCAGATCTTTACCATCCGGACGTCCACGCCACCTGCCGAAACCGGTCAGTTTTGCTCTGGGTCCGTGCAAATAGATGGGGTTTTGGGTGGTGGTGGAGGTTAGTAGGAGAAGACTTCTCCTAACATTCTATTACACCCTCACGCACTGCGATGTTATCCAGCTCTGTAATTGAATCTCCCAGCGCTGACACACACACACACACACACACACACACACAGTCTCAGGTGGTTTGTTAGACACCTTCACAATGTTTGTAGACAACAAATGTATTCTGAAAAGTAGGTCCCACACCTGTTTTTATTTTGCAGAGACACATCTGCTTTTGATGTATTCACAGACCTTAAACCACAGTAAAAAAAATATTCTCTCCCACCTGCCCCCTGAGGCACTTTCTGCTAATTGCTGCAATAATGATGCAGAAGATGTATCTAGAGAGGCAGCCACTATTACCCAGAATGCCCTAGGGATACCGTTTATTTTTTTTTATTTTTTTTCCGCCTGTCTAGTACGGCAGTAACTGCCTGGTTCTGAGTATCGTAGGGTGTATGACGCACATGACTGCAGTTATTTTATATCTAGCTCCCTTGGACCTTTTTCGAAAACTATACTGCCCCTTTAAATTAGGGCTGCTTTTAAAAGGTAAGCCCTTCAAGGTCTGCAGTGCGCCCTGTAGCATGCATTTCCCATAAGCATGCCTAGGAACAAAAAGGGAGATCTAGTATGATTTGCACAGTGCACTTTGCCCTTTCAAATTGGCTTTTTTTTTTTTTTTCCCCCCCGCCCCCAACCTGTAGTTTTTGGAGGTGGTACACTGTCTCTGCAGTGCCGAGAGGTGTTGGCTGCGCCTCTTGCATTCCTCTGGAGAGACAGGATCCTCTTACTGGACATATTGTTTCACCAGATTCTCTTAATCTCCGCAGAGTCCTTGGCATCTCAGCTCTCATACATTGCGCTCATTGTTACAGGTCTCTGATGAAGAGTGTGCGTGGGGTGGGAGGCACTGGGGTCTAGGAGGGGATCCGAAGCACAAAGGCTGCTCCTTGAAGGGAGCTTTTGTTAGGACAGGAAGAGAGCGATCGCTACTGTCCGCTTATGATCCCAGCAGTGTGTCTTTTAGTTTCTCCTCCTCTATATTCCAGCGACGAATATCAGGACAGCGCCGGCGGTGTGTCCTCTCTGCACTGCATTTCATTTACCTAGTGTGACAACCTTGAACGTCTCCCCTGCTTATATTTGCTCACAATGCTTTCTATATCAGCCAGCGTGATGGCAGGTATACGTTTGAATATCTGAGCAGTGATCGCAGTTGTTTAGGGAATGATTTATGTCTGAATTTTGAAGTAGGTGCTGGTGTTAAATCTGGGTTTGGTGTCGAATCCAAACATATAAAATGTAAGGCTCAAATAGGCTCAAATCTTTTTCTTTTATAACCTAAAGATAATTGCCAGTAAGCAGGGGTTTATATCCCTTTCTATAAATGACAGTGGTCTGTGTTTATTGGAACTTTTTTTTTTACACTTGTGATTCTTATATAGAAGCAGAAGTGAGAAACTGAGGGACCCCCTTTCTAAGGTACTTGACAGCTTATACTCTGGCCGGCTTTTATGATCCTTCCATCTGAAAATCAGTCGCTGTCTCTGCGGTAGCAGAGAGTGATCACCGAAACCCATCAGAGCTAGCGGACTCCTGACTGGCTCCGCCTCAGCTCTGTGGCAGAGCCGAGAGCAAATCTGCGTGCATCTCTAAAGATCGGGGGTTAATATATATATAAGGGGAACTAACATTTTGACCTTTTGTTTCCTGCAAGGAAGCAAGGGTTAGACAAAGTTTAATTTTCCTTCAGTGAAATAATACAAATAGAGTACCTTATTGAGCCCTTTTTTTTCCCTCTCCCCTCAGGGGGTTTACATCTTGGGTCAGATGAAAGACGATCTCACCCAAGATTCTAAACAACATGTCCGCCCCCTGATAGAGCTATACGGATCAAAGAGTAATAAAATTCTTTATTTGTATTGTCAATAAATACCAGTTATTATTATTATTATAATAATCATTCTATACATTTTTGCCAACAGTTGTCCTTTAAAGCATATAGATACGGCACAATCTGGCACCTCAGGTGACCCATTTTACCCCCACCAGGTTCTTGGTGCCCCATCTTGCTAATGCTTTGCAGGATGTGCTAGATTGACATTCAGATTGGCGGTAAGAGGCAGACAGTGAGCGAGGGCCCAGGAATGTCAGAAATGCCATGCAGCCTGTTTCTTGTTTGCTTTCTCCTGCTCGGAGCAGAGCGGCTTGGAAGGATATGAAACTCTTTATCCTGCTCGTTTTCTTTTTTTTTTATTAAAGTGTTTGCCGGATAATTCCAGCTTCCATTTAATCTGCCCCTGGCTGTAGAAAGGAAGACAGATGACCAGGATGGAATGAGACACAAATTTTTAGTCTAGTGTGAGGACTTCAGCAAAGCCAGACAGCTGGATATCCCATCATGTGCAGTGACTGGAACCTGAAATAATCCGGGGAACGTTCTAAAAGTTACCGATCACCATGCAAACCACTGAAATGTTCCTGCTGATTGCTCCCATTTTAGAACTTCACCCCGGAAAGGCTCATTATATCCCCACTTCATGTCCCTCTACTGGTCACTTGGCCGGTGTGCTTACACTTTGACTGCTGCAGAATCTTTTGGGGGAAGCAGATCTAGAAATGGCCTGGCCCCTGATACTCTGCGATATTTAGCACCCAAGAGGTTGTGCAGCAGCCGAGGTCGGTCCTGACTTGGTTAGCTAGGTGCGTTTTGTTTTTTGTTTGTTTGTAGATAAGGATTGCTAATGGGGGCTGTGGAGGACTACATTTCCCATGCTCCCCTGCCAGCCCCTTAAAAAAAAAAAAAAAAAAAATGGCAGAGGCCACAGTGTGACACTCCTGGCATGAACCTGCAAACTGCTAACCTTGAAAGGGTTACTGTTCATTTGGATTCCCTTCCAGCTCTTCGGATACTACACAAGCATGCAAAATCTCCCAATGTGCAAGTGGGACAGTCCACTCCCTCCCCCCCCCTTCCTCCTCCTCCTCCTCCTTCCCCACCACATATTTCTCCCCTCCCCCTCCATTCACTCATTTCGTCTCCATGAGCAAATTGAAAAATACTAACCTTGTCATATTTAGTGCACTGCACACAGCCACTGCTTTCCAGGGCTAATCAGGCACAAACATATTCGCAAAGTTGCTAAGCTCTGAGCTGTCTTCTGTCTGCCTGGGAGGTCACTCTCCTATCTTGGCTGTGCCGCTCGTGTACGGCCAGCAATATTGATTGATTAATGTATAAAAAGCACCAAATCCATTTGCTTCTATGAAACGGAGCAGAGTGCAGTCGCTCGCCTGGAATTTTCACCTCATTCTTTGCTTTGAAGGGCGTGTGTGAGACGAGCTCTGTTTGTTGGGGTTTTTTCTTTTTTTGGATTATATTCTTTGACAGCTGGTGTGCATCATTGTGTGTTTGATGTGTTTCAGGTTCCTGCCCTGTGTTTTTTTTATTTTTTTTATTGCCCCCTCCAGTCCCTGGCAGGCCTGCCAGTTACCTACCAGCCAGGAATTACAGAAAAACTCGCTTTGGCAGAGCACGATCGCCCATTTCACAAGACACAGGAACTGGTATTCACGCCACACGCTATTTCCCAACTTCGATTGGTTCACCAATCACATTTGGGGTTTTTACCCCCCCATCCCCCCCCCCCCCCCCCCCATGCTTGGTTAAATCTTTTGGCCGAACAAATGATAGAGATCTGGCATAAAGAGCAAGTCTAGGGTATGTTTGTAAAAGTGGAACAGTCAGCAGGAACATTCTACTGGTTTCCATGGTGATTGCTCTACTTTTAGAACTTTGCCCCAGATTTGCTTAATCAGGGGTGTCAAACTGCAGCCGCTCCAGCATTTGCAAGACTACATCTCCCATACTCCCCTGCCAGCCTCTCAGCTGAGTATTATGGGAGATGTAGGCCATCAGCTCTCTATTCCCTTTCCGTACCCCGGGAAGGTTGTTCAGAGTAGAGTTGTATAGTACCGGCTCATTCTTTTAGATCTTCACAATCTTTTCTTGAGTGTTTTTTTTTTTACCCCCCTCTCTAATGTGCTACAAGGCCCAGATCCACTGATGCAGGCCACGTTTATGCGTGCCAAAGTTAGGGTGACACTGCGCCTTTAGCACATCTCGCAGGCACACACTGCACAGGCAAGAAAAGTGAATTTTTCTCCTAAACCCTTAAGTGGGGAAGCCATGCTAATTGTAAATCAATGCATCTTAAAATGTACCATTGATCTGCAGCTCCAAGTTCGGAGAGGAGCTGTAATTACTGCCCGGTTCAAGGGCTTTTTACTAGAAGTACCAGGCTACATAAATAAATAGAGATCCGTTCAGATAGATCCGCTGGCTCCTTCAGTAAAGTGGCACCTTTCTGTCAGCGGGGTTTATATTTTGTTCTGGATCTTTTTTCGTGGGATGTACGCACTCAGTATTACAGTCAGTGTCTGCATACTTTTACTTTATACACCGTGTAATCCTTTCCCTGGAATGCAGGGGAGGTGCCATTTTACATTCCAAGGAATCGTATAATCAGATTTACGTACGTATGGCACACACAGCCATGATCACCATTTTTCTCGTCCCTGACTCCCGGAACTTTAATACATTTAATTTTGTTAGAATTTCTAAACTTCTTTTGTCCTCCCATCACTTTCAGTCCTGCTGTGATCCGCACTGGTTATTCCCTGCCCGTCGCCGACTCCCAAAGCATTATGGGAGTTGAAGTCAACAAGGCTTCGGCCCTGTCGGAGATGGCTGCTTTGTTGCTTTTTTCTCCCTCTCAAACCTTACCCTACTTTTTTGTTTTTTAATATGCCCCCCGTCTAGTTTTGCTCTACCTTGCTTTGCGCTCTGAATGGAGATTATTACATCATCAATTCGCTGATAATGTTACCATTTTCTTATTCTATATCTACTGGAGTGTAAATAAAAAAAAATACTGGCAAGGCATCATGGGAACTGTAGTCCACAACAGCTGCAGTGCCAAAGGTTAGCCATCCCTGGCCTAGCAGTTTCGTGGTTTCTCCAGTCTCAGCAGCGAGCATGCTGGGAGTTGTGCCTGTCCCTCATGCGTTTTTTTTTTTTTTTAATGTTTGCCCCGTCAGTCTTCTAACAAGCTCGGTACAAGTGGCAGCTGCTGGCTAGAAATTGATTTCATTAATTGCTATGCCAATAAGCCAGCTCGTTACGCCTTCCATTGGTCAGGACGTTGGCTAACAAGTCCACTGATCAATGGAGCCAATAAAGCTTTTACTCATTAACGAGCGGAGCACTAATTACTGTTATCCAGTCACCAATTAGGCTTAGCGGCTCAGGAGCTGGTGTGCGCACTTACCGTCCAGCGTGCAGATGAGATGCCGGGGGCAGCGGGTGTAAGGCGCAGGAACAAGGTAACACTGGCTGGGTTATGGTGCAAAGGGCTTCTCCATCGACAAAATGCAGCAAGATGGGTATATAGTGTGCAGATCATCAATTTTGCCTTCTCTATTCACCCTTCAAGCAACCAGAAGTTTTGACAATATTTGCAAAGTGATGTTGCTGCATAAAATACCTAGCGAATGTATATATCATGGCATGCCACACTGAAGATCCAAACCCATTCGCTAGGCATTCTGGGATTGCTCGCTGAGCATTCTGGGAGGTGTGGGTGCATGTGCTATTAAGCAGACTTCAGGTAGCATTATTATTTGAAGTATATATTTGCTGGTCGTTGTGGTAGCACAATATATAGATCTAATTGGATTACTGCCTTGTCAGTGACCAGGTCTCCCTCCCTTTTACAAATGACATTTATATTGTTAGCAAAATTCTAACTTTACTGTTCTCCCCCAAAGATGTTTCAATCATATTATGCTTGTTTGGTCCTATCAGAATACAGCAAAGCTCTAGACAAGGGGTGCAGCCCTCCAGGTGTTACAGGACTACATTTCCCATCCTCCTCTACCAGCCTCTTGGCTGAAAGAGCATTATGGGAGATGTAGTTCAGCAGCAACAGGAGGACCTTCAGGTTCCCAGTCCCTGGTCTAGACCTATGTCCCACTGCGGCCGATAAACTACAAATCCTATAATTCCTCCGCCGCCTTTATTACTTGCAGGGAATCTTGGTAGTTGTAGTTCAGAAGCCATTTTTGGATTCCTACTCTGCACAGATCTTGATAGAAGTTCATTCTGGTTAATGCACTAGTTTCTATATTAAGGGCCAGGCCTGATTAACAAGGCCCTATTTGCAGTTCCCTGTGCATTTGAGTTCCACAGGGAGATTTATTGTTTCAAACTGGAGTTTCTCGGGCCGGCTACTGTCTGTATAAGCAGTGTCATGTTCCCTGGGTAATTACAGGCAGGGTACAGAGGGTTTTGGCAGTTAGATGATTGCTTCGTGTCTTTGTCTCATTGGTCAGTCCGGGATTTTTTTTGTCTTCATCGAAGGCCGTCGAAAGATCTTCTTATTAATTTGCTTTCCCATCCTGATCCCTGAATTAGTCACTGGGGCTTGGCAGTCAGCAAGCCAGCACTGACACGGTTAAGGAAGAACCATTCAAAGCATCAAGACGAGGAACGAGCCCTAAAATACGCTGGGAAACGCAGGTGACGATAAGGTGATCAGGGAATGATGGGAACCGTTCGGATTGCCCCTATTTGCACAAGGGATGTAATCTGCTGAGACCTAACCCCGTGACCCCCAGCTGCCCTGGGCTGTGACTGTAGGGTGAGCAGATGTCTCCTTTCAGGTGGGATGACATTGTACCACACGACTGCATTAAAATCAATATTGTCTGCAGTTTATTTGTTATTGTGTCCGCATGGCCCTATAATGGGAACCCTCTGCCACTCCCAGGATGCTCAGCCGCTGCTAGCCTTGTGGCAGCTATAGCACGCCGTGTAAGCTCTCAGCGGAGTTTTGTGACGTGGGAGCAGGCCTGGGAGCTGCGCTGCTGAGGTCACCCCGAACGCCCCGGGAATCTGGTACTTTTCAACTTGTCTGCTCCTTCCTTCATTGACCTGGTCAGACCCCTTGTGAGCACCCTAATTGAAAATTAATACTGGATCAATGCGTGCGGCGATTTGCATATTGATTATGAGCTGCTCTGACTGCACCATATGTGTGGCGGATTGATCGTGAGAGCTCTCGGGGAAGCAAGGCGCCCTGGAGTCACTGGGTTCCTCCTCGGGTGTGAGGAGCACGATACCTGCTGGATCACGTGCTGCTGGCTCCGGTTATATGACATCATCAGATAGGGACAGGAGAGAATGTGCTGATAAACTCACATCATTATAATCCACCAAGCAGATCATACAGCGGACACAGGCCGTGACAAATCACTGTACCCCTGTACCCGTGAGATGCAGGATAATGGGATAATCATTTTTAATATTGGGCTATTCATTGCCTGTGAACTGCAATGATGAATTTTTCCAGCTTGGTTGGAAATCACACATTTTTTCTTTCATATATATAAAATAATTACTTAATATATATATATATTTGTTGCTTTAATGGGCATTTCCTTCCTCTGCCTCATTTAGCTTGTTGCCCACCCTCCATTTTTCTCTCCGCCCCCCCTTCTGAGTGCGTGACAATAGAGCAGTATAAAGGTACACATGCCAGTAATAGCTCAGACTCTTTAGTACCAGACATGGCCTTGGAATTAATTCACTCTGTGTCCAGTCTTGATTAGTATCTCCTTGCTGTTCCTTGCTTTACCTCTCTATGGTAAGTATGACACCTGTAGCCCATGTGTGGAACTGCAGACTGACAACTTGCACAGTCACAGCGGCCGTACCATCCTGTTACCCTGACTGACCCATAGAATAACCTTACAATATATACCTTACACATCACAGGCAACACATATAGATTAATAATTCCATGTATACATAGAGCTAAATAGTAGACTGGAGATTTTATATCATTTCTTTGGTATTTTGGGCTAGATTTTGTAATTCACCACAATTTTTTTTTTCTTTCTTTCGTAAAACAAAAAAAAGTTTTTTCATGTAATTGTCAGCTTGTCAATAGACTCTTGTTGCTAGTATTCACATCTAACCTCTTTTATTATTATTTGTAATATTCCCCCGGTAATTGAAACATCCTCCCTGGTTTTGTTCCGTAGTCAGCCATGAAAAGGAATTCTGTAAAAATTTGTAACAGTGTGCACAAGTGGCTAAAATATATAACAGATCCGTCATTTCAGAGGCCTAAGAGCCTGGTTTATTCACTGGGACCTTATAGATTTATTCACGAAGGATGGCATTGACAAGGGAAATTCGACCTTAGGGTCAAAGTAGCCGAGTTGGAAAAATTCTCCAATTTATCGAACTGGGGGAATCTTTCCAACTCCCTTTTCCATTCACTGCAATTTCCTCTTACATTAATAAAGGCTTCTCTGTAAAGGAATGTAAAGTAACTGTTCTTCAACCAGAACTCGTTGATCATCCCTGATTCCTGTTTAATTATGGTAAATGTCTTGGTTTTCAGAGGATCCAATAGAAGATGCTGAGGGTCCTTGTGAGCCGGCGGTGGAAGCTGAAGAAGTTTCGAAAGACCAGGAGTCGGACGGGACAAAGGAATCCAGCAGGATCATGGGTATGATATTTCGTTTAAAGGAGGGGTATATTACACGTTCACACACACATCCGTGTCACTCCACATCATCAGTGCCGGCAGAAGATGCAACATGGACCTTTGCTAGGAAGCGAAATGTAAAGGGGTCGGGGTTTAGTTCTGTGGAGCAGGTTCTCACTTGTCTTTTTTTTTTTTCCAATTCTCAGCTTCTTCTTCTGACTCGTCTGAGAGGGACCTTCCCGATGCGACACCATCCAAGGCTTCAGCTGTCACCAGTACAGAGCCGCCAATGTCCGTAAAACAACCAAAATCTGCAGAAGAGAAGAAACCTGAGCAGGTAACGCACATTTCTAAACGTTCCTGGGCCTCTTGCTAGGATGTCTATTCGCTTTCCTTGGGATTGTCTTACGACCCTTCTGCCTCCTCCTTCCCAGATGTACCAGTGTCCCTACTGTAAGTACAGCAACGCCGATGTGAACCGTCTGCGCGTCCACGCCATGACGCAGCACTCTGTACAGCCACTCCTGCGCTGCCCCCTCTGCCAAGACATGTTGAACAACAAGATCCACCTGCAGTTGCACCTCACCCACCTGCACAGTGTGGCACCGGATTGTGTGGAAAAGCTTATTGTGACGGTGAGTGTCACTCCTCCCCACCGACCAGTAGACCCGAGTTTTTTTTCGAGCAGCCGTTATATTAGTTAGCCCGAATGGTAGGGCTTATGGATGTCTGTAGGTTATTTAGCAGGTCACTGGGGGGGCAGAGTTCTCAGAGTTCCGCAGTGGAACGCTGCTTGCTACATCCTTTGCTCCCATTGGTGCTCTGGTGGTTAGCGTGTCTCAATAGAATCCGCTGCTCGGATTCTCTGCACTGAACTCGTCGTACGGCATCATAATGGGTTAATACGTCGGAGAGCGTCTGCTCGCTCAGGTACACGCACACGCTTTTTGTGTTCATGTAAACATCCCTAGTATTGACTCAAGATGGTTCTATGGAACTGGTCCCCTGTTATGTCTGTTACCATGGTAACCAGTGTCTCCTTTCCGCTCCATGTCTTGTCTCTCTTTACACACGTTCCGTCATCCCAGGATCCTCAAGGTGATCACCTCACTATTTTCTGACCGCAGCCGCCACCCTGCCCCATAGTATACCCTCTCTGCCCACTCCCCTGGTCTCCCTTTTATTTGTGCTAATTCTGCCCCTCTAAAGCCCCCCCCCCCCCCCGCACTTTTAATTTTGATTCTGGCTTCTGCCTCTCCCTCTGCCGTCTCCCAATCTTAATAGGAGTGGAAGGGCTGCAAGACGCTGGCTTTGGCCTATGTTTGCCAATTATATGGTGTAAATGCGAAGTGACCTTCGCTTCCTCCTCTGGCTAACGAGTTTTCTCTCCAACCTTTGCGCCCTTTGTAATGGAAATCCCCAGTCTGTCTGAGACTGGGATTTGCATGTTGGACGTCGGTGACTGTCAGGACATTTTCTTCCCTCTGACCTCTTTTCTTTGTCTCTTGTTTTTTGTAAATGTATTTATATTTTTTAATCTCACCTTTTCCTGTTCCTCTCCCCTCCACTCTTTTTTTATTTTTTACACTCTCCGCTACCCTATCCCAATCTGTTGTAGCTGGGTTACAGGGCAGATCTCTGTCCGGCTACCCCCCACCCGCCCCCAGACCCCAGCGTGGTGTAAACAGCCTTGTGAAGAGTGTGGCTGAATTCTGTCAGCTGGGGCTCCTTACACAATTAGCATGTAATTATCCTGTATGATGGGCAGCCAGAGGAGAAGCCAGCTGACACGGTGCATCGCTGACCCCGCAAGTCAGAGATCAGTGGGCACAGAGAGCAGTGCAGCGTGTACCTTAATGATGCAATTTACATATCTGGCCAAGCAGCTGTGTATTGTAGGACTTCTCACCATTACAGAGTGTGATCACTTGCACTGAGCCAGTACACTGCCTTGGGCTAGGGGTGAGCAGATCGTGCCTTCTAGCTGAAGATCTACCCTGCAGGGCTTCTTCCAAAATCTCTCCCCCCCCCCCCCCCCGACATCTTGCAGGATGCATATTTAATAAGCATCTTTAATTAAAGGGTCACGACCATGATCATTTTTTACCTAAATTATTGGCAAATAGTTTCTTAAATGATCCTTATACCTGTTTATTGCATTCTCTCTGCTGAGATAAAAGCCTATCAGACCTGATGTTCAACAAGAATTTGATCAGCAAAATTTTTTTTAATCAACACACCGAGCGAATGAGCCCGGGCAGACGCACTCATCCTGCTTAATGAGATCTGTTTAAAAAAGTCGGCTGAATGAACGCCATAAAGTAGGATCTCGTATTTGGTTTGACTAATGGAGGAGAAATCGAAATGCAATTTGTAAAAAAATAAATAAATTATCAAACAAACGCCTTTTTAAGAAGCTACGATTGCAACTGGAAACTACATTCACCTGTATTGCTCTCGAGTTAATCAGAAAGGCATTTGAGTTTTGGAATGCATTCATTTTTATTTTATTTACGGTTATGTTTAGCAAATTTTTTTGATTATTTGGCAGTAATACTAACGCAGTCACACACAAAAAAAACCTGTTTATTCTTACTGCCCTGTCCTCTTAATTCAAACAAAATCACACATGGTTTAGGGATAATCAGTAGTTATGTGAGCACCTCGGTATTAGATGGGGCCACAGTACAGTTATATACTGTTTGCAGAAAGCGTGGCCTGGTAACGCTGTACTTTGTTCTCTCTCCTTGGCATACAGAGGGCAGTGGTATGCTGGTTAGGAATATGTATGTATACTACCGCAGAGAGGGATGGGCAAGCAGAGAGGGAGATCCTGGATGGAGATGCCTGTTCGGGCCTTATCCCGCGGTGGCTGACGCAGGAAGCGTCTTTGGGAGATCAGTCTCGGCATTAAAAAAAAAAAAAAGGAGTTAAAAAAATTAAATGGTAGCAGACACACAAGACCTCTCAAAAAAAAAAATCTGCCAGAATTCCAATCAGGAAAGATGATTAAAGTGGAGAGCAGACATCGTCTCTCGCTCACCACCTCGTCTGCCGTCATTCACACTTGATTGACTTCAACCTTTCAAGTACAGAAGTCTCTCTCTTATTATTCAAGGCCAGGCGAGGTTTTCTAATTAAAGTGTATGAAAACAATTATAGAGCTGTCTTGTGGAGCTGGAATTCTCCGACACTCGGCGCCCAACGCTTTGCTCTCTCTGGGTGTGGGATTTAGAAAGACACATTTCCCTCCCATTGGCTTTAAATGAGAATGCACCCATGCTTGTGATCATCGCCTCTTTCTATTCTGTTGTGCTTAAGCTCCTCACTTACATATAAGGAGATCAGACGCGAAGGACTTTTTTTTTTTTTCCTTTTTCCCTGTCTTTCCCTTTCCACCCCTCTAAGCTTTTGGTCTGGTCATTTCCAGTGACTGTTTAAAGCCCGCGGTTATTGGCGGATGGAGCATATGTTAGAGGGAGATGAATGGCGGCCTGTCTGTCTGGGCCTTGCTTTTAATCTGCGCTGGAGTTTATATTCACTAATAGGTCATTTGGTGCTGCTCGGCTCATCATAGAAACAATGGTTAACATGTGACGTGCGTGTACTTGGAACGTATCCTCTTTTATTCTCTGCGTGTATTTGTATACATATAGATTATAATAAATATGTGTATGTGTGTGTGTAAATATACACATGTCCACTCCTCCTGCACCTGAAATGTCAATTTTATTTTTTTAACCTACGGTAGAACTAAGATTTAGGTTAGGTAAAGATCAGAAGCCCCATGAGTACGCTTTGGACAATGGACTTTTGTACATCATACTAGACCAGGGGTGGGTAACCTGCAGCCCTCTGGATGTTGCAGGACTACATTTCCCATACTCCTTTGCCAGCCTGTTAGCTGAAAGAGCATTACGGGAGATGTAGTTCATCAGCAGCTGAAGGGATTCAGGTTCCCCACCCCTGGCCCAGACCATGCACAGGTCAAAAATCAGATGCCCCCTGCATGTTGTGACATTCGGTGGGACCTCTTCTGCTGGCGGGCACCAGTGCCTTGTACCAGCTGCCCCATCAGTAATTCTGAAAGCATGGTGAGGCCCAAGTGACTTACCCATCTATGTTCTCATCAGCCCCATAAATGTGTGGTTTTGTTTAAATAACTTTGTTCCAAACTGCTTTGGTATTTTTGCTATATAACCAGATTTTTTTTTTCTTTGGCGAACAAGCTGTTACGTTTTAATGGAAAGATTTTACCAAGTGTAAGTGTAAACAGAAATGCTTTAATGAAAGAATACAAATAAAGTACCTTATTGAGTCCTCTTTGCTTGTATAGCTCTGTCAGTAGGCTGACGTCTTTGGTCAGATGATGGAAGATCTGACCCAAGATTCTAAACAACCTATCCGCCTACTATACTTGCAAAGAGGGCTCAACAAGGTACTTTATTTGAATTCCTTCATTAATGCATTTTCTATTAAAAATGTCTACTCTTGACGCAATCTTGAATCAGACGTAACTTTTTGTGCCGACAGTTGTCTTTTTAATATGTCGATCAGGGCTGAGTTACGCAGTAAGGAAAGTCGAGTGTATCACAAAAAATTCCTCCAATTTTTAGAAACAGGCCCTTGTTGCCATTGAGACCCCCCACTTCTTCTTTTTCAGTCCTTTTGTTTCTTTCAGGATATGGAAACACTAGCATGCGTCTCCTTTCACTCAGGAACCAAGCACACTTTTTTTCTTTTTTCTTTGGCTTTCCTCCTTAGCGGTCTGAATTAATTATGGGTGTTAATATGTGCTTGGTAGATTAAGGGGGGCTTTAAGCGCATCTCTGTAATTGGCTGCCCCACAGCCTGCGACAAAACACTCTTTGTGATCAAAGTCAGGTTTGTGTAGAAAGGAAAAAATATTAATTAGAAGATTATTCTCTTAGTGTGTACTGATAATTAGAGCAGGCTACCTCCTGAGTGATTGGGGGGTGGGTGGGGGTTACTGAGCAGCTGTGGACACTCTCAGCAGCCTGCTTTGGGGGGGTAAAGCAGAGAAGCATCTGGGACACTTTTTAAAAATGTTCTTTTATTTTTAATGAATTTACTGAACCCTTGTACTTGTACTTGTACTTTGCAGGTAACCTCTCCAGAGATGTTAATGCCAAGTAGCATGTTCCTGCCTGTGAGCTCTCCTGAGCAAGAGAGGACCGCTTCAACATCTATGGCGGAGAACACGGAGAAGTTTTCTGGTAAGACCTTGCGGAATCTTGGTGCAGCCAATCAGAGCCCTTGCTCTTGGACTCTCTAAACCGATAAATCGAGAGCTCCCCTCGTCTTAAATTTGAGGCCTTCTTATAACATACATGTTAAACCTTTTTTTTTTTCCCTGTAGGGAAGTCTTATATTCATAACATAAAATACAAAGTTTGGGGGAGGGGGGCGGGCGGGTATATCTTATAATCGTGGTCTTCTTACATTCAAGCAAATGTGGTATTTTGTAGTGTAGTAACGTATTTTGTTTCTTGTGTTTTTTTTCTTTAAACAGAACCCGTTGAAGAGTTGTCCAAGAGCGCGGTTGCTTCTGAAGGGCAAGAGTTTGGCATAGAGCAGAGGCCTCCTCCGAACGACCACCATTCGGCAAGAGAGGACTCGGGATTCCTGTGCTGGAAGAAAGGATGTAACCAGGTTTTCAAAACCTCCGCTGCTCTGCAGACGCATTTTAATGAGATCCATAACAAACGACCCCAACTGCCCGTGTCCGATCGTCACGTTTACAAATATCGCTGTAACCAGTGCAGCTTGGCGTTCAAGACAGTCGAAAAGCTTCAGTTGCATTCGCAATACCACGTGATCCGTGCGGCCACCATGTGCTGCCTTTGCCAGAGGAGCTTCCGAACTTTCCAGGCTCTGAAGAAACATCTGGAGACTAGCCATCTGGAGCTGAGCGAGTCTGACATCCAGCAGCTGTACAGCGGGCTCTTAGTCAATGGAGACATGTCAGCCATGGTCGATGCATCCATGGCAGAAGACCAAAGTATGTTAGTGGACGACGACAAGGAGGAGGAGAGCGACCTGGAAGATAAACAGAGTCCTGCAGGAAGTGATTCAGGCTCCCTGCAAGAAGATTCTGGTTCCGAGCCCAAACGAGCTCTCCCGTTTCGGAAGGGTCCAAATTTCACGATGGAGAAGTTCTTGGATCCGTCTCGTCCTTACAAGTGCACCGTGTGCAAAGAGTCCTTCACTCAGAAGAACATCCTGCTAGTTCATTACAATTCTGTGTCCCACTTGCACAAGCTGAAACGGGCCTTGCAGGAGTCGACAACTGGGCAGCCAGAGCCCACCAGCAGCCCAGATAACAAACCTTTTAAATGCAACACCTGCAGTGTGGCCTACAGCCAGAGCTCCACTTTAGAGATCCACATGAGGTCAGTCTTGCACCAGACGAAGGCCCGCGCAGCTAAGCTTGAAGCTGCTGGTGGCAGTACCAGCGGTCCCTGTGCCAACAGCACGTCCACCACCGCGTCGGCAACGTCCGCGCCAAACCCGGTCAATAACAATGTCACCACAACTTCAGGTTGCACAACCAGCGCCACTGCTTCCACGAGTTCCAATTTTATGAGCCAAGCCACCACGGAGACAACAGGAATCACTAGTAGTATGATTCCTGCTAGTGTTCCTTGCCACTCTGAACACAAGGAAGTAAACCGAAAGAAATTGGCCGACATGATCGCTTCACGGCAGCAGCAGCAGCATCAACAACAACAGCAGCAGCAACAACAACAACAACAGCAGCAGCAGCAGCAGCAGCAGGCTCAATCATTTGCCCAGGCACAAGCACAGGTGCAAGCCCATTTCCAACAAGAACTTCAGCAGCAGGCAGCAATTCTGCAATCCCAGCTTCTAAACCCTACCTTGCTTCCCCACTTTCCCATGACCACAGAGACCTTACTTCAGCTACAGCAGCAACAGCATCTGCTCTTCCCATTTTACATCCCCAGTGCCGATTTCCAGTTCAATACTGAGGTTAGTTTGCCTCTAACCAGTGGGACGCTGACCCTGACGGGGAGTAGCCCGGGCCTGCTAGACGACCTGAAGATGCCCATGCAGCTCCAGCAGCAGGTACATGCCCACCACCAGCATATGGTGCAGCAGCAGCAACATGGGCAGCTCCTCATGACCGAGTCGCACCCTTCACTTCTGCAACCACCAGAACAAAAGATGAAGCCGGCAAAAGAAAGTTTCAAGGAACTGAAGAAGGAGAGAGATTATTTCGAGAAGGGAGACGAGGGTTGTGCCAGTAACGAGCACTTGTCGGAGGCGCTGAAGTGCAAGGAAAAGAAAGACCTTGCATCTGGGTCTTGCTCTGATTCCTTCTTGCCGCCCCCTCGCATTGCCTCCGATGCGCGTGGCAATGCCACCAAGGCCTTGCTGGAGAACTTTGGCTTCGAACTTGTAATCCAGTACAATGAGAACAAGCAGAAGAACCAGAAGAAGAACGGGAAGAGCGATCAAGGTGAATGCTTGGAGAAGCTGGAGTGCAGCTCTTGCGGAAAACTCTTCTCCAATATCCTGATCCTAAAGAGTCACCAAGAACATGTTCATCAGCGTTATCTGCCCTTTAAGCAGCTAGAACGGTTTGCCAAGCACTACAGAGATCACTACGACAAGTTATATCCACTCAGGCCTCAGACCCCAGAGGCTCCACCACCTCCTCCTCCACCTCCACCACCACCACCTCCACCACCACCACCCCCGGCAACTCCACAGCCAGCTATCACCCCAACTATTCCCACTTCAGCTCCACCTATCACCCCACCCAGCATCTCACCGGCCCAGACGTCTGTGTCTCTGGCTCAGCTTTCAATGCCAATGGAACTGCCTCTCTTTTCTCCCCTCATGATGCAAACCATGCCCTTACAGTCCATGCCACCTCAGCTTGGCTCAATGGACACCTTGTCGGCCGACTTGGCTCAGTTATATCAACATCAGCTCAATCCTAATCTTTTGCAACAGCAGAATAAAAGGCCACGGACCAGAATCACCGATGATCAGTTGAGGGTTTTACGCCAGTATTTTGATATCAACAATTCCCCAAGTGAGGAACAGATCAAAGAAATGGCTGATAAGTCTGGGCTGCCCCAAAAAGTAATTAAGCACTGGTTCCGAAATACCCTTTTCAAAGAACGTCAGCGCAACAAAGATTCCCCCTATAATTTCAATAACCCTCCCATAACTAGTTTGGAGGAGCTGAAGATAGACTCCAAACCTCCTTCGCCGGAGCCTCAAAAACACGAATATTGGGGAAGCAAAAGGTCCTCTAGAACTCGATTTACGGATTACCAGCTCCGCGTTCTTCAGGATTTTTTCGATGCCAACGCCTATCCGAAAGATGATGAGTTTGAGCAGCTCTCAAATCTGCTGAACCTGCCTACCCGCGTGATTGTCGTCTGGTTCCAAAACGCCCGCCAGAAAGCACGCAAGAACTATGAGAATCAAAGCGATGGCAAAGAAGGGGAGAGGCGTGAGCTCTCCAACGACCGGTACATACGGACGAGCAATTTAAACTACCAGTGCAAGAAGTGCAATTTGGTCTTTCAGCGAATATTTGACCTAATCAAGCATCAGAAAAAGCTGTGCTATAAAGACGAAGATGAAGATCTGCACGACGACAGCCAAAATGAGGACTCCATGGATGCCTCGGATTTACTGACCCCCTCCAGTTCTTCTTGTAGCACCCCAATGCCATTTCAGTCTTTCAGCACCGCAGCCTCCTCCTCTTCAGCCAATGCCACCTGCTCCACTTTCCTTCAACACGTGTCCGAAATGGAAGACGCTCTTATGTACAGTTCCAAACAAGAGGCTACTCACGATGATAAACCAAAGCATTTTGAACCCTCAAGGGGACAACAAAACCAAACTCAAGAGCAGCCAGTGCAACCAAAGCAAGAGCCTCAACAGACACCGCCAACGCAATCACAGCCTCTGCAGCAGGACCAACCAGAACAAAAAGTGAATTCCACACCACAAAAACACGCACCCCTCTCCTCCCCGCCAAGTCAACCACAGACTCCTCAGTGTTCCATGACTCAGCCAAGCCCCAATTCAAACCAGCTCTCTCATCTTCCCCTCAAGCCTCTACACTCTTCGACTCCACAGCAGTTGTCAAATTTGCCTCCTCCAATAATTCCCTACCAATGTGACCAGTGCAAACTAGCATTTCCCTCATTCGAGCACTGGCAGGAACATCAACAGCTCCATTTTCTCAGTGCACAGAACCAGTTCATCCACCCACAGTTCTTGGATCGACCCATGGACATGTCCTTCATGCTTTTCGATCCCAATAATCCGCTGCTAGCCAGTCAGCTTCTTTCGGGGGGCCTTTCTCAGATCCCGACTAGCTCCGCCACCTCCCCTTCCACTCCCTCCTCCACCATGAATACCCTGAAACGGAAGCTGGAAGAAAAGGCAAACGTGAGTCCAGGAGAGAACGATAGTGGAACGGGTGGGGAAGAACCTCAAAGGGACAAACGCCTACGGACGACCATAACCCCAGAGCAATTGGAAATTCTCTACCAGAAATACCTGTTGGACTCTAACCCGACGCGCAAAATGTTGGATCACATTGCCCATGAGGTGGGACTGAAAAAGCGCGTGGTTCAGGTCTGGTTTCAGAACACGCGGGCGCGGGAGAGAAAAGGTCAGTTTAGAGCAGTTGGCCCAGCACAAGCCCACAGGCGTTGCCCATTTTGCAGAGCTCTGTTTAAAGCAAAAACAGCCCTGGAAGCTCACATCCGATCCCGTCACTGGCACGAGGCAAAACGTGCTGGGTATAACATGAGTTTGTCTGCAATGCTTGTTGATTGTGATGGTGGAATCCAGTTGAAAGGTGACCTCTTTGATAGTTCTAGCTTCCACAACCTTCCACAGGGTAGCAATGATGGCCAATGCATTTCCCTCTCTCCTGTGAGCAAATCCATGGACCTTTCTCCCAGAACATTGCTTAGTCCATCGTCTATCAAAGTAGAAGGAATGGAAGATTTCGAAAGCCCTTCGATGTCTTCTGTCAACTTGAGCTTTGACCAGGTGAAACTAGACAATGACGATTGTTCCTCTGTAAATACTGCTATAACTGATACCACCACGGGAGATGAAGGTAATGCTGATAATGACAGCACCACAGGTAACATAGCTGAAACCAAATCTGCATCCGTAACCAGCGAGGGCCTGCCAAAGTCTGCCATGATGACCATGTCTGAATACGAGGACCAAATGTCTTCTGGTTTGGTCAGCCCCGCCCCAAGCTACTACAGCAAAGAGTACGAGAATGAGTGCATGATAGATTACAGCGAAACTTCCAGCATGGCAGACCCTTGCTCGCCCAGCCCGGGTGCAAGTGGCTCGGCAGGCAGGTCCGGTGATAGCGGAGACCGCCCTGGTCAGAAACGATTTCGGACGCAGATGACGAATTTACAGCTGAAACTCCTCAAGTCCTGCTTCAATGACTACAGAACCCCCACCATGCTCGAGTGCGAAGTCCTGGGCAATGATATCGGACTGCCAAAGAGAGTTGTCCAGGTCTGGTTTCAGAATGCTCGCGCGAAAGAGAAAAAGGCCAAGTTGAGCATGGCCAAGCACTTCGGAATAAACCAAACAAACTATGAGGGACCCAAAACAGAGTGCACTTTGTGCGGTATCAAGTACAGCGCAAGATTGTCTGTGAGGGATCATATCTTTTCCCAGCAGCATATATCCAAAGTTAAGGATGCTATCGGAAGCCAGTTAGACAAGGAGAAAGAGTACTTTGATCCAGCTACCGTTCGCCAGCTGATGGCTCAGCAGGAATTGGACCGCATCAAAAAGGCCAATGAAGTCCTGGGTTTGGCGTCTCAGCAGCAGGGTGTGTTTGATAATCCTTCATTGCAAGCACTCAATCTTCCAACCTCGTACCCAGCTCTCCAAGGCATCCCTCCTGTCCTGTTGCCAGGTCTCAGCAGCCCGTCCTTGCCAGGCTTTAATCCGGCTAACACAGGTGGGCACAAGATGAGAGCAGTAATGCTTTTGTAATTTTGTAGTAATAGGATTGATGATTTACCTTTGTTACCCTTTAAAGAATAAAAATGCAGCCCTCCTGACCAGACTCTTCAAGTGACAGAGGATTATGAGTACTGTAAATATCCTACAAACATACAAATTACCCTGCGCATCCAAACTCCCAATTGTGCTCAGATAAATTCCTCACTTGCTGAAAAAAATTGCAATATCATGATGGCCCTAGCTGAATGAAAAAATGCAATGAAAATGTAAATTGCAACCCCCCCCCCCCCCCCCGCCCCTCCTTCCAACAAGGGTCTTGGCCCTTCAGAAGTTGTGCATTCTCTGGGAACTTGTCCTGTGTGATGGTCCCAAGGGGCTAGGAATGTAGAGCTCAACATGATGGGCAACGACTAGAGTCGACTCAGGACAAGTTCCCAGAAGATAGAAATCATTTGGATACAATGTAGCCCGATATTGTAATGTATACTTTATTGCAATTTATTCTATATCAGACCTACTATGTCATTTAGTATGTGTTACAGGAAGCTGTAACTGATTTTTCCATATAGAGGAGAACAAAGGAGACCTTTTACTATGCATTTTTTACTAAGGTTTTTAATATCCATGTAGGATCTATTTTGATTGCTAGCTTTAATAACTACTTTTCCTTTTATAATGTATAGCTTCACTTTATACTGTTACTGTCATCACGTGTTCCAACTATGTATAATGGTATATTTGTTTTAGATGTAAGGTTCTTGGACATGGTCTATTTTTGTAGCTGTAGAAAGTTCTCTTTTTTTCCCTTTGTTGTTTGAATTGGTTATACCCACAATCTATACCATTAGGGACTTAGGTCTTAGAGATATGTTTCTGCTCCTGCGTATGAAGGACCCATAGTATCAGTGTTTCTCATTTAAAGGTCTCCTTTGTTCTCCTCTATATGGAAAAATCAGTTACAGTTTTCTTTAACACATACTATTAATTATAACCACAAGGTTATCTTCCCCCTTCCTTTGTCTTCTTCCTCATCTCTTCCATTATTCATTTTGTTCCCCTCACTCCTCTTCTGCAATAGTCCCTCTACTACTCTGACTTGTTGCTCCTTTTCTTCAACACCTATCACTGACTAGGATGTTCCTCTGTCTCCCACCTTCTTCACATTCACCAAATCTTTGCACCTGCATGGAAAACTGTTCTCAGAATATATTTTAGACTTTCTGGAGTTTTCAATTTTCTTTTCTTGTTGAAGAGTAGTATAAACACATCTTGAATGGTTCGTAGTTCCTAATGCCTTTTCTCATCCATTTCTTCTAGCTTTAAGTTCTCCCAAAACAAATGTGATGGGAGGATCCAGCACAACCATCCCTTCCCCGGGCCTTCCTACGTCTGGACAACCAAATAAGCCCCCTTCCAAGTCTCAGAGCCCAACCATCCCGTCACAGACTCACTCGCTACCCACGAGCCAGCCTGCAGAATCACAGAAAGAGAAAGAGAGCGAGAAGATAAAAGAGAAGGAAAGGGGGAAAGGAAAAGGAGACCCTTCACCTGCCCCCAAGAAAGAGAGAGGCGAAATTCAACCCTCCACCTCCACTTCGATGCCAGGCATGGAGTATGTGGTGGACTCCTCACAGCTCCAGGCTTTACAAGCTGCTCTGGCATCTGATCCCACCGCCCTGCTCACCAGTCAGTTTCTTCCTTATTTTGTTCCTGGTTTCTCACCTTACTACGGTGCACAGATACCTGGGACCTTACCGGGCGGTTACCTGCAACCGATGTATGGCATGGAAAGCCTGTTCCCGTACAACCCTAGCATCTCGCAAGCTTTGATGGGTCTTTCACCGAGTTCGTTGCTTCAGCAGTATCAACAGTACCAGCAAAGCCTACAAGAAGCTCTGCAGCAGCAGCAACGGCAAATGCAAATGCAGCAGCAGAAACAGCAACACCATCAAAGATCGCAGCAGCCCAAAGCAAGCCAAACCCCAGTACCCCCAGTTGCTTCCTCCTCCAACAAAGACCCTGCCAAAGACTCTCACAAGCTGGAAGAAAAGAACCCTGTGACCCATAAGGTATCTCTTTCCAACAAGCCCCCGGAACAGCAAGAAGTGGAAAGCCAAGGTGCGGACTGTCTCTTGGACCCCCTCATCGTCCCAAAGGTGCAGTACAAGTTGGTCTGCCGGAAGTGTGAGCTGAGCTTCAGCAGCGAAGAGGCGGCTATTAGCCACGTGAAGTCCCTCTGCTTCTTTGGCCAATCTGTGGTGAACCTGCAAGAACTGGTGACTTGTGTCCCCACTGGTGACAGCAGTGGTTCCTACCGCTGCTTGGGCTGTGAGGCCACACTCTGTGGGGGCGATGCTCTGCGTCAACATCTAGAGTCGCCCTTGCACAAACACAGAACAATCAAAAGAACAGCAAGAAACGCCAAAGAGCACCCTAGTTTATTACCTCACTCTGCCTGCTTCCCCAACCCTGACACCGCATCTACCTCTCAGTCTACTGCTGACTCCAAAGCCAGCCACTCACCTCCCCCCTCTTCTGCTTCTCCCCATCACGCCTCCACAAAATCTTGGTCCCACAGTGCTCCCAAAAAACCTCCTCCTCCTTTCCCCACGATCTCCTCATCTTCAACGGTTACCTCAAGTCCGTGCAGCACCTCAGGGGTTGCGGCCTCCTTTCCAACAGACGGATTCTCTGAGGAGTCTGATTCAGACCTCAGCCAAAAGTCCGATGGGGCTGGAAGTCCATTGGGCGCTCCTGAGAACCCAGGCTGTCACGAGGACGGCTCTCGAACTGCTGTGGGCGTGGGTTCTTTACGACTGTAGAACTTCGGAGATGGACGATGAATATTAATAATAAAGTATGAATTTTAAATAATAAAGATAACAAACCAATTTCACAAAAATACTGCAAATTCCAAAGCTTCTAACCAAAAAAAAAAAAAAGAAAGAAAAAAAAAAAAAGTGGACCTTTCCTTCCCTGGTATGAATCTCTTCATTCCTCCACGTGCCCCACTGACCTGTTTGTCCCCTTTTACCTACTGTCACATTTGGCCCTTTACACAGGGAACTGGGTCTGACTCCTCCTTCTTTCCCCCACTTTATTTGGATTTTGGTCTTCTCCCTCTTGCTCGCATAGCGACCGCTTTGCTAAGACAAAACCAATGGAAAATATTGTGCTATTCTCAGGTCAAATGCTCACATCGTGTTCTGACTCTGGTCTTTGGAGTTTTATATATACATATATATAGATAGGGAGATATGTGTGTATATATGTATTTATTTTTTACATTTTTTTTTTTAATTTTCTTTTCTTATTGTTAAGTTATCCAGGCCGGAAAAAAAAAAGGATTCAAGACTGTGGGGTAAAAAGAAGCCCCCCCCCCCTCTTCCCCCCACTGGGCAGAATGTTGGGGGGCATTCGTTCTTTATATCCACAATCCAGGAACCACAGTTCAGAAAAAAAAAAAAAAAAAATATATATATATATATATATATATATATACGTTTAAAAAGTAACAAACTTTCTGTATTAATTGTGGAAGAGGCCATTGATTCAGGACAGTTTTGAGAAGCGGAGTAGATTTTTGTGAACACTTTGTTTCTTGTCCCAATTTAATCTTTGTCATTTTGGACATTTTGCGCTTGACCAATTGTTTCTCTGGTCGTAGAGCACCACTTGTCCTTACCTTCTGACCCATAACATAATCTCCAAAAAAGGAAGAAAAAAAAAAAAATGAAAGACACACAAAAAAAAAAGAAAAAAAAAATTTCCTTCAGCTCCTCAACCAAAAGACATCCTTTTTAAAAAAAAATAAAGCTTTTATGAAATATTTTTTTTAAAGGTTACTCAGCTCTTACCATCAGTGATCCTGTCACTGCTAAATAAATTTAAGAAAAAATGTTTTTAATTTGCGTTAATTTCCCAAAGGGACTCGGAGCTCTTCAGAGTTTTAATCTAGAGTGCATTACATAATGCTGCGATCCTGTTTAAACTGGCACAGTGTGTGTGTACCGGTGAGCTTACAACTCGATAAAATATGATGTTGGGATTTGGGGGGGAAAAAAAGAGGGTTTATGGATATAAAAGAAAAAAAAATAATGTAATATTCCCTGTTGTTTGGTGTTTGTATTTTTCACACTTTTCCCTCCGGAAGTGTTACCTGTTGCTCTGTTTTATGTCAGTAGACAGAGGTCTGTTTTTTTTTTTTGTTTGTTTTTTTTTTTGATATGTTTTTTTTTTTTTTAGATTTTTTTTTTTTTTTAAAGAAAATGGAAAAAGATTAAATGAAAAATGAACAGTTTGTAAATGTGTTTGTATGCATGTGTGCTCATGTGTATGCATCTATACATCGGCGCGCACACAGACATATGCACACAACAATATTTAATTATTATTATTATTATTATTATTTTTTTTTTTTTGAATGACATCTGATGCTTTAAATAAAATCCAAAGAGGTAGCCTCCCTTGTGTGTTTGACCTGGAAGGCTTTGCTTTACTTGAACAAAAAAGACAACAAACAAAAAAAACAAATATTGGTTTATAAACTTTACAATATAACCTAGAGATGCTAAGGAAAAGACTTTGGCAGTAGAGCATCTTTGGGTAAGGGATCTGAAAGACTGTGCAGATGCACTATAAGTGCTGCTAGGGACAGAGGTATACCAGCTTTTCAGGCGAAAAACCACTCTTCTACACGTGCATTTTAGCTCTACGTCCATGGTGGTCTGTAAGTTAGTGAACCATTTAACTCCTTAAAGGGGCAGTTCCACCTTTCTGACTTTCTTTCTGTTGTACATGTTTTAATATATGTTAAATAAACTTATTTTTCCTTTAAAACAACTGACATTTCTCCTGTACATTTTATATTGAAAATTATTTGAACGGGGCTTCTAAATTCACTATGATTTAACGCATACACGCCCTCCTGTGGGCGGCAGCAGTTTCCATGCTCCTCGGAAAAATTGCCATCCTTATCCATTAATGTGGAATCTGGCCAATCTGTCGAGCTCGGCTGTTTCTAGTGCTTGACATCCAGAGAGGCGTGGTTTCCGCCAGCTCTGTGTGCTGTGATTTAACACAGGTGGGAGGAGCTTGTAAAGATACTCGGAACTGTTGCTAACTTCACTACATATGCATTTCTTAGATAAAAGAAATAGTTAATGGGGAAAAATATTAAAATGACACATTCTTTTATAGCACTTGACTAATATTTCTTTGGACATTATAGGTGGAACTGCCCCTTTTAATTTCGCCAGTGCTCAGCCATCCTGATTGTCCAACCCTATTGATTTTTAAATATAAGTAATGAGTACAAACTTTGGGTTAGGATCTGCGTTAATAAAGTTCCCAACAGTATGTTTCTTTAATGGATTGTTCTATTTAAACCAGTGTTTCTCAAACCTGTCCTCAGGACCCCCATCACCCCCCCCCCCCCCCCCCCCCCCAGCGGTCCATTATTTAGCGATTACCCAGTTGTATTTAAATAAGAATATGTAGAACACCTGGTATAGTTGCTTAATGGTTAGGGAACCACACCAGGTGTACATATTCTTCATTAAATACAACTGAGTAATCCCTAAACCCTGGACCGTTGGGGAGTCCTGAGGACAGGTTTGAGAAGCACTGATTTAAACGGAAGGGTCTAAAAAAAATAATAATAATAATTCTATATCTGAGGGGTGTATCCTAATCGAGGAAGTGTTAAAAAAAAGAACTCTGGGACCTCACTTGATACTCTGTCCAA
The DNA here is from genome assembly GCA_036172795.1 of Pelodytes ibericus. Lineage (NCBI taxonomy): Eukaryota > Metazoa > Chordata > Amphibia > Anura > Pelodytidae > Pelodytes > Pelodytes ibericus. The sequence continues at coordinate 196,952,308 of CM069862.1, forward strand.
AAAGTGTACCGGGGCAAGAGGCCAATTATCCCACGGGACAAGAGCAAAAATATTCTGCCTGCAAGAAAACTGTGAAAAGTTCGATTAACCTGGAAAACACCTGTTTTAATCTTTTTGTTTATATACTTAAAATGCTTTTATTTATTTATATTCTTAGATTTTACAATGCATGGGCAATGTACACTAAAACCCCTTTTTTGTAAAGAGTGCCAAGATGTATAGCACCACACACCCTTAAATCAAGAGGTTTCCTTCAAGGCAATCCCTGTTATCACAAATTCTTATTGGTTTTACACAAGATAATTCAGTGGTTCTATATTAACCGGCTCCAAAGGCCTCTGGGTAGGAAAGCTGTTTTGACGCACTTTTAAAGTAGCATATTAATATATATTTCCCTGGACTCTCCCTGTATATTGATTTATTGTTGCAGGTACTAGCTGGGTAATATGTGTCTTCCGTCTCCACATGTTTTGTGTGTTGAGATCCTGATGGTTTCTGTGCTGTTGGTTGTGTGATTATTATCTATGAGCTGGCGCTTCCCAATGAAGGATGGTAATGCAGACGACCGAATGAATGGACATCTTTTGGTCATCGGTTGTATGTTTGATTCATCTCGATTGCCATGCCCTAGTACCTGTGAAACGTGTGGGTTCCTCAGTGAAATGTGTGGGTTCCTACATCAGAATTCCATTTTCCTTTAGCTAAGGTGGAGTCTTAAATTAGAGGGGCACGGTTAGAGGTTAATACAGTGAAGGGGTTTAAGCATGCATGGGATAGGTATAAGGCTATCCTAGATATAAGATAAGGCCAGGGACTAATGAAAGTATTACTTTACTGAGAGGTTAGTGGATGCATGGAATAGTCTTCCAGTAGAAGTGGTAGAGGTTAATACAGTGAAGGGGTTTAAGCATGCATGGGTTAGGTATAAGGCTATCCTAGATATAAGATAAGGCCAGGGACTAATGAAAGTATTACTTTACTGAGAGGTTAGTGGATGCATGGAATAGTCTTCCAGTAGAAGTGGTAGAGGTTAATGCAGTGAAGGAGTTTAAGCATGCGTGGGATAGGTATAAGGCTATCCTAGATATAAGATAAGGTCAGGGACTAATGAAAGTATTACTTTACTGAGAGGGTAGTGGATGCACGGAATAGTCTTCCAGTAGAAGTGGTAGAGGTTAATACAGTGAAGGAGTTTAAGCATGCGTGGGATAGGCATAAGGCTATCCTAGATATAAGATAAGGCCAGGGACTAATGAAAGTATTACTTTACTGAGAGGTTAGTGGATGCATGGAATAGTCTTCCAGTAGAAGTGGTAGAGGTTAATACAGTGAAGGGGTTTAAGCATGCATGGGTTAGGTATAAGGCTATCCTAGATATAAGATAAGGCCAGGGACTAATGGAAGAATTACTTTACTGAGAGGGTAGTGGATGCACAGAATAGTCTTCCAGTAGAAGTGGTAGAGGTTAATACAGTGAAGGAGTTTAAGCATGCATGGGATAGGTATAAGGCTATCCTAGATATAAGATAAGACCAGGGACTAATGAAAGTATTACTTTACTGAGAGGGTAGTGGATGCACGGAATAGTCTTCCAGCAGAAGTGGTTGAAGTTAATACAGTGAAGGAGTTTAAGCATGCGTGGGATAGGTATAAGGCTATCCTAGATATAAGATAAGGCCAGGGACTAATGAAAGTATTACTTTACTGAGAAGGTAGTGGATGTATGGAATAGTCTTCCAGTAGAAGTGGTAGAGGTTAATACAGTGAAGGAGTTTAAGCATGCATGGGATAGGTATAAGGCTATCCTAGATATAAGATAAGGCCAGGGACTAATGAAAGTATTACTTTACTGAGAGGGTAGTGGATGTATGGAATAGTCTTCCAGTAGAAGTGGTAGAGGTTAATACAGTGAAGGAGTTAAAGCATGCATGGGATAGATATAAGGCTATCCTAGATATAAGATAAGGCCAAGGACTAATGAAAGTATTCAGATAATTGGACAGATTAGATGGGCTGAACGGTTCTTATCTGCTGACACATTCTATGTTTCTATATCTGGTGAATGAAGCACCTTTTCCCTATTTGAAAATTAGGTTAATTGGGGTAATGGTGCATGCACATCAGAGCTTCTCAGTTTTTACAATTAAAAAAAAAAGTGTTTAAACACACAAAGCAGGAGCACGGATTTCTGCTATAATTATCATTGTATACGATCGACTAATCGAGGACCAGGGGTTTGGAAAAATAGTGTTTGTTCATACCAGTCGACATCGCACCACGTCACAAGAGTTCCTACCTTATCACGATGGACATGGTGGGTTGTGCTCCTCACCAGTCAAACAATATACAATGGAAAGGTCGCTAGATGTTCCAAACTTCTTAAGAATTATTTAATTGTTCAAAGAAAACTTTAGTCTTCAGACTCCAGTGGTCATAATATTGGGAGCAGTTAGTTAAATAAGGTAGCTAAATATTGGCACGCAAAAAAAGGTTGTAGATACATGGACAAGGACCATGACTGTAGAAGGCAATGTAGATCCTAACCTAGTCAATGGATATTGTTCAAGATGGTTTTGTGCTAGGCATCGGACAATTTACTCGTTAGCTGTTGGATGTAGGTCCTGGTGGTTTACACGTTCTTGTCCTTCTCATGATCGTATTGGGTGTTCTAGGTCTTACTCAAATTCATATAGGTAAAGTTAGCCAGACCACCGGCGTATTCAATAGAGCGCCATCTCATCCAGCAGATGCAAAGTGCAGTGATGGTGATCCTGTAGCTGTGTTTAGATGGTGCATTAAGCTCATCCAGTGACCCTCCATGAGTAACACTGGAGTGTCATAGGAGCCATCAAGTTTTTAGGGTATATCTCCTTCACCTAGCGCACAAGTTCTCTACTCTTGCAAGCAATGCTTATCATGTCACAAGGCACATCAATGTCACAAGTGTATCAATGTCACCAGTGTATCGGTGTAAACCTCTCCTTCTGGTACATGCGAAGTAAGGGGCTTTCCATGCTTATTCCAGGAGATTCTCAAAAACTGAACGCTTGTCCTTAGGACCAACTTTGAAAAAAAACACCTATGATCTAAAGAACAAAGTTAATTACTTGTTAGAGAATTGTCAGTAACTTCCAAGTCCCTAGCTTTGCATCCTTGACACTCTCCCCCTACAAGCCTCTTCATGAATGTTGCCTACATCGTTAATTAAGTTAATCCCCACACTTAAAAGGTGTATCCAATCTTCTCTGACTTCTACAATCTACACCTGAATAACTAATAATTAGCTAATGCCGGAAGAAAAAAAAAACACACACACACATATATTCTTAATTTTTTTTTTAATGTATACTGCACACACCTGTGATGCATCAAAGGTTTCATTTCTTTTTAAAATCGGAATTATTGTACACCCAAGGTGTGAACCTTACGGTCTAATTTAGCGTCGGGAGGCACACAAGAAAGGAAGATGACTATTTCCTCAGTTAATTGTTTTACCTGAGAAGGCTAAACATTCCTAAAGAGTCACTAAACTTGTATTTTATTTTTTTCCGTATGAGTTTAAACTGATCAGATTTTTTTTTTTTAAAGATAAACGCCAAGTTATGCTCCAACCGCCTGCCGCCATGTTTCCCACGTGAAGCAAGATCCTGTCGCTCACAGGTCACTCACTGTTGAATAAAACATAATAATTGAGTGCTTATCTTAAACAGTTTTCACGCAGGTGTATAAAACAACATAAATAATACATAAATTAGTGAATATAATCCTTGAGACAAGTATGACAACTCTCTTCAGACTATCAGTTCTTTGCACACGTGAGGCGCAATGGTCTGTGCACGTTGCACCAAAAAAATGAAGAAGATATACAGAATAGTGCACACTGTCAAGGAACGTGGGAACTTTTTATGCCTCTGATAAGTAATGAACTTTTTATGAGCAGATTATATGCTGCTGAGTTTGTTCAGTTTTATCATTAAAGCTGTTTTTTCCCCCAGAATATGCTAGCGGATTTAGAGGTTTCTGAAAGGGACAGACCACGATGACCAAGTAGCCTTCCTGATGCTTGTAATTATTAGGAAGTTTCATCCATAGAATACAGGAGAGAGAAGAGCCCAGTTGTGTAAACCTGGATGGTTTTATTTACTTAAAAACAGATAAAAAGCTTACTCTTGATGAAGGTGAACCACCGCAAGGAGAGTCACAAAAGTGCTTATAATACACAATAGTACAAGAGATGGAAAGTCCTGGATTGTCCATGCTCCGTAGTCTTCCAAAAGTCTGCGGTTTCGCACCATCAAGGGCTTCATCAGACAACTGGCTTTTCTTCACAGCTACCACGGCCGACTAGAAGACTTTTTACTTGACAAACATATATATAAGTTCCTATTATACATAATTCACTTATGATGAGACGGGTAGATATTAATGTACAGAAAAAAAATCTTTTTATTAGAAAAAATGGAAAAATATATTATTTAACACCCCAAACGTTTTTTTTTAAATGTAACCATTCCTTTACAACCAGTTGTACTAAACTTTGTCATGGCCATCAGAATATACTATCGAAAGGAAAATCCCAAAAGAAATGAAACACGTTGTCAAGCATTCCCCTCTAAAGGGACTGGATCACCTAAACATTGTTTGAACTGTTAATGTAGAGAATTGAAAATGATTTATACATTGTGTTAGCAGAGTTGCAAGCAAATGCCTAAATTAGGAGAAATGTATTTTAAATATGTCTGTAGAGTCTCTAGCTCTGTGACCTGATATACAAATTGCACATTTCCTATTGAAAAGCAGATACATTTAAAAAAAAACAAAAAACATTTTTCTCCTAATTTGCAACTTTGCTAATACAATGTACAGATAATAATAACAACAGTATACGTAATGTTTAGGTGATAAACTCTTTAATGGTTTGTACCTTGTGAGAGGTCTCCAATTTGTATACATCACACCATTCAAAGTGTAGGACTCCCTGGTGATGTCCAATTCATGGCCACTCCCTCTTTGGCCCTTGATAAATCTTGGGAGGTAGGCCAATTTTACCATAGATTTAACTTGTTTTTTTTTCTAGCTCACATTCTTTGGGGTTATTACCGTTTTAAACACTGCTTAAACCTATTAACAAATTCACTCTGACACGACTGTTAAATCTCATAATCTAGCTGAAAAGCAGAAAATCGAAGTAAATTATCCGATTGCGAGATGAAAGTGGAAACAAGATGTAAGGGGGCATCCGATTGGGGATCTAAGTGGCAGTGTTGGCCACTGACTGATTGAGATGAGTCAGCCTCAGTAGGAGCTTCTAGTTTTGTATTAACATTTTTATATATATTTTTTTTTTTTACCTTTTTCATGTTAAATATTGCCACCAGGTTTGAGTAGAAGTAGTTCTGAGATGTTCTGGTTTTGGGAAGGGCCCTGGCCACATATAATATATCAGATATTATAAATTAAGCACTCTGTATAGATCATTTTTTATTCTCTTTGTTCACAGTAAAGACAATGCTTAATCCTCTTCTGTCTGAATTTAATGTCCGAACACCTAAACAATGTTTCTCCAACAGATTGATTTGGGCTGGGAGACATGACCTCACAAAATGAATTGGAAATACCCAGAGATTATTATGGAGAATGATCAAGTCACCTGCTTTGTTATCTTGGCCAAAGACCCTCATATCCACCGTGAGGCTCTGTGCCACTTGCCATAGGAGGCAGTATAAGGCAGTGAAGCTCTCTGATAACGCCGGTCATACTGCTTTGAATGTGTGCAAGGATTATTCATCTCTGCCTCTGGCAATTCATGATCGGACATGTGGAATTGTACAGGATGTATCATGGGGGGAATATCTGGGGTTTGGCCTGCACTTTTCTCTGACTCTTGAGAAGACCGTACACACTGGATATTCAGCTAAGTGGGATCCGGGAGGCTTGGGGGGGGGGGGGGGGGGTCCGTATTAAAGTGGTGCTATCGTTGTGTACACCAATATATAACACCAAGCCCCCACAAAAGTTAGAGAGCTTGTGCGCCTCTCACACCCTTTAGGGAGGTCCTCGGGGGTTTATTAGGTGACTCAAATAATAGATCAGGGTGGTGCAGTAGACATTGCTTATCTAGATTTCAGTAAGGCTTTAAACACTGTCCCACAGAGAAAAATGGTCAATAAACTGCAATCCTTGAGTTTGGATTCCAATATCGTTTAATGGATTAGATAATGGCTGAGTGACAGACAGCAGAGAGTTGTAGTCAATGGAGTATATTCGAATCAAGGTCTTGTTACTAGTGGGGTACCTATGGGATCTGTATATGAACCCATTCTCCTTAATATTCTTATTAGCGATGTTGCAGAGATCCCCTAAATTTTACTTGGACTGAGCATTTAATATATAAAGTTTTTGTTGTGGTTTCACAGGTTCCATTCCTAGCAGGGTCATTTCAGCCGGTCATCCCTCCAAGGTCGTTAATTGTATACGGTTAAGTTCAATGGATCATAGGGAAGCCAGTCATATGTACTGTGTTTTGTTCTTCCTCTGTGGTATTAAATGAAGGGGGGGGGGGGGGGTAACGGGCGTGGGTGTAGCGAGCGCCCAGCACTGCCCAAATCCTCATCCTTAAAATTAATTCCAGAACCCGCAGCTCAGCCAGCGTCAGAACGATCATTTACCTGCAAAACAGAACATTTACTGGGTAGGTATACAGTATACTGTGACAATGAGTGCAAAATCTCACAATACAATATACGTAATAGTTGTATGAGTGTCAGTTTGCAGCCTAATATCCCAGTGTGGTTGGGGTGTCAAACTCTGGAATACAATGCTCTTGAACGGAACACAGAAAGGATCCAGGCTGGGTGGCCGGGCTTGTAAATAGCTGCTACTGGCTACAAATCCTTCAAAAAACCAGAGAAGCCCATTCTGTAGTGCCCGACCCTAACTGTGGCCACCAGATGTTTGAGGACTTTAGCACCCCCACTTAGCTGACAGGCTATCATCTGTTGGGAGGTATGGGATAGTTGTGATGAGTGAGAACCCTGTGACATATAGTTCCCAAACATCTGCAGTGCCAGGGATAGCCATCACTGCCCACGCCATGTGCCACTGCCTTCTGTAAGCTCTATGGGGCAATCACTACACCCCAGACACTATTACGAGTAATGATGCTTGCAGACAGGACTGCATTACCCTTCATGCATTGCACAGGCTGGAGGAATTAAAGTGCCGGCAAGAATGAGAGCGAAAAGCATTTGAAACCAATAGGATCTTCGAAAGAGCGGACACACTAAAGGTAAAGATTTACACTCATCCCTGGATAAAGCACACCTGTCACTTAGCACAGCCAGTATACAGACAGCAGTCTCATACATGCTCATTATCTGCAAAGCAATTCTATGGGGTTCTATTAGAGTCACCATTAGGGTGACCACACAGTCACATCACACACACAGTTGCTATATACATAAATATTACATACACACTCATTTTATATGATATAAATTATGAAGTAGATTTCAGATTTAATCATTTATAATATACACATAGTGATTTCAAGACATACGCAGTTTCAGAGAATTATCCCATCTATTAGCAGACAGGAGCAGTTTCAGAGAATGAATCCCTCTATTAAGAGATGGGAGCAGTTTCAGAGAACGAATCCCTCTATTAGCAGACAGGAGCAGTTTCAGAGAATGAATCCCTCTATTAGCAGACTAGAGCAGTTTCAGAGAATAAACCCCCTGTATGGTGAGCAGCTTATGTGTGCATATTAGATATAAAAAGTAATAATAGGAAATCTGGGTCAAACTTCTGAAATTGGGGCAATCACCAAGAACATTCTATTGAGGTCTGAACGCCCCAAAATTCACTTCACATTATAGGCATTAGCTTGCAATTCTGCTAATACAATGGATAGATAATGTTCTTTTTTTTTTTATTCTCTACATTCATTCACAGTATAAGGTATGTTTAGGTGATACAGTCCCTTTAATAATAGGAAGTCCTCTCCTGATTGGCTGAGACCTCCTTCACTCATAGTTCTCATTCCAGGACTTTTTTTAGGAGGAGTTTTTAAATTAGCGATAACCCTCAGAGTGCATTTTTTCTAAGCATCGCTTTACCTTACACCGAACCCGGGTTGTGTATGGCTGTCTCAGGAATATTTGGCTCATCATTTGAAATATCCTGTATTATTCATGGACCTCATTGCTCTGTGGATGTGATATTGGTGCCGAGGGCAGAATATTCTGAGTGTTCGGGTAGGAAATCCTTATGGAACATGCCTGCTATAGTTTTCCTTTATGGTCATTACAGAGCTGCAGAGTGCATGTTTTTAAAGGCGCCCTATGTAAAGGGTAGCTCTATTTCAGCTGTAATACAGTGTACACAGGATCTCTGTTAGATCTGTATAGTTTGATGTTTATTCCCTGTATTGTAGAAAATGCTTATAAAACATGCATGAGCTGGTCTTATCTTCGCCAGAGATGAGGTGTGAAGATTCTGTAAACACATATTTTATCCTATAGTCCTATAAAATGTGAACCGTTAGAAAGGATGATAGTATAGTAGGAGCGATCCGAGTGAATGCTAATGCATTGTGAAGAGTTAGGAAGGAGACAGTGGTGTCTATGCGAATGTTCACTTGAACAACTAGGAAGTATGCCACTGTGGTAGGAGGGAGCAGGCAGACAGTGAGACAGACACAAGATGTCAGCACTGTAATATTAGAAGGAGCACAAAATGTGCTGATATATATGGAAGTTGTGTGCTGCAGCCCATTAGACCAGGAAAAAAAGGAAAGCATTAGGGGAAGCCTTTTATAAGGCAAACTTGTATTTTTAGGGTTTCATCTGTTTAATGTATATGTTTGCAATGTAATGATATTGACAGGTGTTCTAGTGGACATTTGGTTATATTCTTCTTTTAATACCAGTTCCACATTGGCCGCATCTGGAAAAAGGATACATGGCCACTTTGATAACATCCACATGACTGGATCCTTTTTGTGATTAGTTGCATACGTATTTTCTATTGTTTTTAGGAAGCTGTTTACGTTCAGCAATCCTTTAGATATTTCTAGCAATAACATATATTATGTATATACATAGATTTCATTTAAAAAGAAAAGGTGTTTAAAAAAAAACAGCTTTGAAATATTTTAAGTACTTTTAACATTATTGGCTTTTGGGCTCTTGAGTGATGTCATCTTTAGGTGGCCATTCTGCTTTAAAGGGTATCAAGGAGTTGCATAGGAGGGCAGCTGATGCGGTCAGCACTGTTGACCATTAATAACAAATATAGGTAGATGGTTTCTAAGGCACAAATAACTTTCACCAGCTACCGATGTAAGAGTGTTGGGGGGGGGGGGGCAGTTTATTAATCAATAAGGGGATTGCATAGGAAATACCTTGGATAATTAATTGATTGCCCCCCGAACGCATACATTAAGCAGGACAAGCAAATGTAACCAGCGTCCCTCAGAAAAAAAATGGCCGATGTGGCCATCCTGATGGAGCCCCCCCGGGTCTCCTGTGCCGTACACTAGGAATGAGATTAATGAGATTGTAGTAACAGATTAGTTTGGTCGGACACAGGTGCTATTCCCCTCCCCGTCTCTGCACTCCAGGTGCCCTTGATTTCCCCTTAGGCTAATGAATAGTTACTCACATTTTTCTAATTAACTTTGTGTATCACTGAGCGGTGTGCGCAGGGTATTAATCTGAAAGCAGGGCAGGCTGGCTCGCTGCTGGACTGATGTTAAGGAGCAGACAGGGCCAGATTTATTTATTGCTGTTGTGGTTCTCCGTATCAGTTTTACATACTTGCTAATATCGGCCATGTTTCCAGGGACACGGGTGTGTGTGTGTTCCACATGCTGCAGAAAGAGCATGCAAAGTGCAGCCCGGCAGTGTGTAGGATGCAAATAAACCCACAGACCGCAATCACGCAGTAAAAATTGAAGTCTCTGGTGTCTGCGCATGCGCGGTAACCATACCTCCCAAATTTTCACCGCGGGCGAATCAGGATGCCGGGAGGTGGAGCTTGGCAGGTGAGTGTCAGCTCTATTGGCACATGTGTGGTAGAACTGTCACCGAAGCGGTTATATGCAGTAGGCATTCTCTGGTGTCCGAAACGATCATGAATCCTGAGTTCGGCAAGACATACTCCCCCAAATCTTGACTGTCCCACGCAAAGGGGGATAGTTAGGGGGCATGTGTAGCGTGGCCAGTGTGAGTGACGACGCCTACCGCGCATGCCCAGTTGCACTGACACTCAACCCAAAATCTGGCCCCCCCCCCGCCCGCGCCGCTATTTGGGGGGGGGGGGGGCAGACAGTCACAGGTGTCTATATAATAGAATGGGGAAGAGCAAGAGGTTATTGTGCAAACTCTCATTATTATTATAACCTTTTATGATTGTTTTAAACAGAACACTATTTCCCTGGCTCCTAAAAGTTAACTAGGCTGGCTCCCGAATGGGTCTGTGTGTAGGGTTGCCACCTTTTCTTCAAAAAAATACCGGCCTTGGTACTGTCTCCATAGATTTAACATTGGCCTGGTGCCAATTTTTTTACCGGCCTGCCGGTAAAATACCGGCCAGGTGGCAACCCTATCTGTGTGGCTCCTAAAGTCTACAGATATTTGTCAAGCCCTGATTTAAAGAGCCATTCGGAAAAGAATCGGGTTCCCCGCAGCTTTACTTTTGCCAAACAAACAACATTGACACAAAGGTCCCCAAAGGAAATCCCGAATCCGATCGACCCTACCGGCCGCCGTCCATTTCTTACTTACAGTAAGTAAGTGAACACAGATGCCGTTTGCAAGAAATGACTAGTGACAAGGTATTGAGCGAACAACTGGAAATCAATCTGTGCTAAATGTGCATCTTAACTATAAGTGGAGTTGAAAACAATCCCATTTTTATAGCCGTGGAGATAAATACTCTGTTTTTATTAGGGGGGGGGGGGGGAATAGCTTTGGACTAAATAAAGTCATCTGATTAACAAGGGATATTGATGTTTTGGGAGGATGTGCTGGAATTCTAGCTCCGAATTAGCAGTGGGCTTTACAATACGGGCAGTGAGACAATCCTGCCGCTGAAGATTTACGACGGGATCCTGGCCTGACTGTGGCCTAGTTAGGTTTATTAGGATGAAATATTGGGCTGTGGCAGAGCTCGGTGAAATAAGAGTCTGACCTTTTGGCTTTTGCACCCTCTAGATGAAAATTAGCACTTTATCATATTGCAGATCACAGCGAGGATGAACTTACCGAGCCAAAGGGCCTGATGGTCATATTATAGAAATATATGGCTATATTGCCTCGTACATCGGTGTGTGACTCTACATATTGTATTAAAGAGAATAAAACACAATCGGTGTTATGTAAAAAAAAAAAAGTCCAGCACACAAAAGTGTTGGGAAGGTAACAAAAAGCTTCAAGGTGATTTGCTTATTTATAATGGTGAGGTATGTCTAAAAGACATGCTTAAGTAAAAAGCTACAGACACCTTGTACCAGTACTGGGTGGCTGGAGCTAAGCCTTGCGGAATCACAGAACATTGTGTGACTTGGTCCAGGCATGTTGGTATGTATGCAAAAAAAAGTCAAAGCACCTGCATCATCTCTTGTAACAAGTAAAGATGGAAAACGAATTCATCCCACATTGAAGGAACCGTGGGGATTATAATCACTTCTGGAGAGAAGGCAGGACAGAGCAGGCAAATAATATAAATGAAATGATGCTCTAGGTACAGCTGGGTCCTAAAGCTTTATATATCATCAATCCCCGATATGATCTGTAAGATAAAAATAAGATTTCAAGCTTGCCACAATGCTACATGGTTGGTTTTTGGACAAGCATAAGCCTTATGATAAACACCTCTGTGTTACTCATGGCCAGATGCTAGAAATAGATCCATAAGAGATACTAATTTAATAAGAAATGGTCCAATATAGGATAAGGCCATCGAGAAAACTTCACAGTGTTTTTTTTCCCTGCTGGCTCAAAAAGGAAATAGTTTATACATAAATAGACACACTTAAAGAGGGAGTGACATACCCCACCCCAAAAAAAAGGGGACTGTCACCTACTCATTGGTAGTACTGTAGAGAATAAAAGATAATCAAAAAGGATTCTATAGATGGTATTAGCAGAATTGCAAACAGATGTATACATTATGAGGAAAAACATGCTTTGGTGTTCAAATTTGCATACCAAGCCACAAGGTGATGTCATAAACAGGAGACAGCACAAACACAAATAAAACACAATTCTCTTAATGTGCTTACATTTCATTGTGGTCATGTTTATTCTCTATAGTAGAAATAGTAAAGCTGTAATACAGTGTACACGGGATCTCTGTTAGATCTGTTTTGTTTGATGTTTATTCCCTGTATTGTAGAAAATGCTTAGAAAACATGCATGAGCTGGTGATGAAGTCTAATTGGGCAGAAGTTTAATTTTGGGGGGGGGGGGGGGGGGGATTAAGCCTCTTTTTTATAAGTGCATTTAGGAGCACAATTCAAAAAAATCATTCAGGCAGAAGTAAGCTTTTTTTTTGCCAGACTAAACCTTTTTTGGGGGGCAGTTTACTCCAATTTTAAAGAAAACGGCGCTGGAGCAACATGGATCTGACGCACATATCGATAACTCCCAACACTATTAGGCGAGATTTCTGGGTTTTCTTTTATTCTTTGGTTTTTATTTTATATAATGAGTAAGTACAAAACACATGAATTAGAAAAACACTTCAAGACATAGACATTTAAAAACTTCCAAATTTACTAACTAGAGAAGGTATCTAGAGAAGGTATCTAGAGAAGGTATCTGGAGAAGGTAACTAGAGAAGGTATCTAGAGAAGGAATCTAGAGAAAGTAACTAGAGAAGGTATCTAGAGAAGGTATCTTGAGAAGGTATCTCATTTGATGTTACCATCATTCTGAGCCCCTCATGGTTTTAATTCCCCGCCGAGATATGCACTTTGTGGTCTGCCCCTATCTCTTAGTGGGTAACCCTCTCATTTTTTACATTATCTGTTGGTAACCCTCAATCCAATTCCATCAATTTAATCCATTTATTCCAATCTGTCCCTCGCTTCTTTTGACTCCCGTATCCACCTTGAGATGATGGATAACAGATGGTTTAATCACAGACCAGCCCAAGACGGTAGTCGACCTCCAATTTCTCGCTATATTTATATTTACTCCCATTAAGATGTTTATCGCCACCTGTCTCAATTCTTATCCACGTGGGTTTAAATTCAGATGAAGCAAAGCTCTCCCTGTGGTCATTTTATAGTCGAACTTCAGCAATTTCTCTATCATTTTTCGTACTCTGCCCCATATTTTTTTTCAGATCAGGGGGCATGTCCACCAGATATGCATAAGATCCCCTGGGGCCGATCCACATCTCCAGCAGAGGTGTGATGCGCAGTAGTACATCTTTGCTAGCCTAGTCGGTACCATGTACCACATGTATAGTATTTTAAAATGCAATTTGTTAAAATTGAGGCAATTTTTGTGATATTCAGGTAGTCTAGCCATTTTTTATTAGAAATATTAATGTTGAAATCTCTTTTCCATTTCTCTTCCACCCAGGGCATCTGAGTGTTTTTTTTTTTATACTTTATGCTCAATGGGTCAGCCATTTTGCCCAAACCACTGATACATCTAAAAGGAAGCAAAGTATAAATGCAGATTATTTTTTTTAGTTCCATGACCATAATTCTGATTCCCAGCCCATTCATTTTGATTGCAATTTCCCTGATCATAATTATATACCCCTGCTTTCAATTCCTCCTGTGCTACAAACCCACTATACTTAATGACTTACTGCCTTGTCTTATACGTTTTTATGAATAATTATAACTGCTGGCTCTGTGACTTGGTATGAGTCTTACTTTGGTCATTTGTAAATCATGTATTGTAAATGTGTCTTTTCCCCATTTATTACTATTTTTTTAATTTCTGTATATTTATCACATAGTGCATCTACTGGAATTACTTGATTCTAAGAGGCACTTGTCCCCCGGTCTTAACAGCTCTGGGAAAGGGGTGAGTCTTAGAATCAATGGCGTCTTAGAATCAATGGCGTCTCAAAATCGGCCACCGAATGTAAGACCTGATTTTAGTTTCGGCAGACGTGCGGAGGGAGCAGTTTGGGCGCTGGATTACGTGTCACGCGGGCTTCAGAGGTCATGAAGCAAGGTAAGTACAAGGTGTTTAGGTATTTTCTCGATTCTAAGACTTTACAATTTTAACACCCCTGGAAAAGGGATGCCTCTTAGATTGTTGGCGTCTAAAAATGCAGGAAATACGGTAATTATTTATCTGAACCCTTCCATGTGGCTGTACGGTTGTACTGGGAGAAATATGGCACCCAACTGGGCTAAGAAACACCCTAGAACACATCTGCCAACATTGCCTCTGGAAGGATGCCGGACGGGAAAGTTTGGGAGGTAGAGTGTCAGTAGACTTCTGTGCATGTGCGTCATTCATTCTTGGGTGTCTCGAAAGCCAGACAATGAAAAATCTGGATTGTGATCCGTGCTGCCCCACTTGCAGTGCAACAGTTGGGGGTCATATGGTGATGGTGAAGGTTTCTGATTCCCAAGTGCCCATTATTCCACAGGAAAACCAAGTTAATAATCTCAAAATGCCATTTTTACCCCACGCTCTCATCCCCCTCCCCCTTTTTTTGACTGTAGGCTTTTCATTTTTAGTTTCCCGTCTCTCACATTTCATTTATTTTCAATCCATCTCAGTGACCCTGTGTCTGCACTTCGCTCAGTATATGATGATCCAGAGTGCCACCTCCAAGGAGCCCGAGTGCCACGCTTGACACCAGCGATTTGCCATCACTGCCCTAAGGCATATAACCCTTCAGTGCCCCCCAAACGATCGAGATACTGTAAACATCGGGACAGGGTGACCGTGGGACGAGGGTTTGGAACCAGGAGCCTCCTGCCATCTGAAGAAGGGCAGAGAACTAGGACGCCAGAGTAGCGTCCTGCCATCTAAAGAAGGGCTGAGAACTAGGACACCGGAGGAGCGTCCTGCCATCTAAAGAAGGGCAGAGAACTAGGACGCCGGAGGAGCGTCCTGCCATCTGAAGAAGGGCTGAGAACTAGGACACCGGAGGAGCGTCCTGCCATCTAAAGAAGGGCAGAGAACTAGGACGCCGGAGGAGCGTCCTGACATCTAAAGAAGGGCAGAGAACTAGGATTCCGGAGGAGCGTCCTGCCATATTAAGAAGGGCAGAGAACTAGGACTCCGGAGGAGCGTCCTGCCATCTAAAGAAGGGCAGAGAACTAGGACACCGGAGGAGCGTCCTGCCATCTAAAGAAGGGCAGAGAACTAGGACGCAGGAGGAGCGTCCTGACATCTAAAGAAGGGCAGAGAACTAGGATTCCGGAGGAGCGTCTTGCCATATTAAGAAGGGCAGAGAACTAGGACTCCGGAGGAGCGTCCTGCCATATTAAGAAGGGCTGAGAACTAGGACTCCGGAGGAGCGTCCTGCCATCTAAAGAAGGGCAGAGAACTAGGACACCGGAGGGAGAATTCCTGAGAAAACAGGCACAATTAGACAGTTCTATAGCTGCACTAACATAAGTGGCGCAATAAGCACTAACATTCCATTGGTTTCCATGGTGACTGCTCCACTTTTACTACTTTGATGTGGAATTATTAATGCTTTATGCTTGTGGCTCATTATTAATTCTTTCTCAAAGTAAAAGGTAGGCCTGAAACCTGCCTGCATTAACGCAAATGGATGACAGAGCATGATGGGAGTTGTAATTTCTCTATATATCAAGGGGTAGGATCTCCTCTCTGACCGTTTAATAACAGTAACTACTTTAAGGCAGTCCCCATGGAAACAGAAGACGCTTTGGCTCTGCCAAACTTCCGTTGGCACTGATTTCTGTTTCGCTGATTGGACAATATAGTTGTCACTCATTCTTTCCTCCCGTGGATTGGTTGGTTCTTTCAGCTGGCGTGCCATCACTACCAGCACTGCCTAAAAGTGAAGCCGTTACCTAGGCGACCAGGGGGGTCTTTTGCCAACCCCCGGATGCTGGCCTGAAAGGTGACTATACGATTGGCCAGGGCGGGTGTTGGGAGGGTGGAACTTAGAGAGCGGTTGGTGAGGGCGCCTGTCAATCACCAGCAGCGGGACGTTCAGCGGGTGTTTGGGCAGCTGCAGGACAGAGTCATCCCAGGAGTGCTGATTATCTGCCCGGGAGATGGAGGACAGACACTTCCAGGGAGACACCGGCTGGCCAAGCAGTGAGGAGCTAGGGGACTTTGTGTGTTGTGACATGTTACATGCATGTGTATACTATATTGTCTTGTGTGCCTGAGTGTTATTACATGCGTATGTTCGTGTCAGGTGTGCCTGAGTGTTATTACATGCGTGTGTATCGTGTCAGGTATGCCTGAGTGTTATTACATGCATGTTTATCTTGTCAGGTATGTCTGAGTGTTATTACATGCATGTTTATCTTGTCAGGTATGCCTGAGTGTTATTACATGCGTGTGTATCGTGTCAGGTATGCCTGAGTGTTATTACATGCGTGTGTATCGTGTCAGGTATGCATGAGTGTTATTACATGCGTGTGTATCGTGTCAGGTATGCATGAGTGTTATTACATGCGTGTGTGTAGTGTTACATGCGTGTGTGCATTGGAGGTGCGTCTGAGGGTTGCATGCGTGTGTGCATTGGAGGTGCGTCTGAGGGTTGCATGCGTTTGTGCATTGGAGGTGCTTCTGAGGGTTGCATGCGTGTGTGCATTGGAGGTGCGTCTGAGGGTTGCATGCGTGTGTGCATTGGAGGTGCGTCTGAGGGTTGCATGCGTGTGTGCATTGGAGGTGCGTCTGAGGGTTGCATGCGTGTGTGCATTGGAGGTGCGCCTGAGGGTTGCATGCGTGTGTGCATTGGAGGTGCGTCTGAGGGTTGCATGCGTGTGTGCATTGGAGGTGCGTCTGAGGGTTGCATGCGTGTGTGCATTGGAGGTGCGTCTGAGGGTTGCATGCGTGTGTGCATTGGAGGTGCGACTGAGGATTGCATGCGTGTGTGCATTGGAGGTGCGACTGAGGGTTACATGCGTGTGTGCATTGGCAGGTGCGTCTGAGAGTTACATGCGTGTGTGCATTGGCAGGTGCGTCTGAGAGTTACATGTGTGTGTGCATTGTCAGTTATGTCCCTCAGACTGGTGATTGAGGAAGGTCTCAGTCTCATGTCAATATGGCAGTTGTTACCCAATTCTTTTCACTATTAAATAACTCATTATAAATAAACGCTTCATCTGACTTCCTGTCAGGCTACAATTATGTAGAATGTTAGAGACTATATAGATAAAGCAACAATGTCACTGGTACCTGTTTATCTCTTATTGGTTCTGCTCTATACTGGAAAACTGCTAGGCTATCACTTTTATATGCACAATATTATATGGGGTCTGAACAGGGGGTGGACTGACATCTTTTAGTCTGGGGGCAAAACCAATTTATTGACTCATTAGCCCCCCCCCCGTTATAGACACAGACCAATATGTTGACAGATAAAGTATAGGGATTGATAGGAAGACCAGACGATTGAATATAATTGCTGAGTTTCCTACTGCAGGGCATTTAGAAGTACAAACTTCAAGCTCCACACTATTTATCAGTGTTAGAGGACAGTCTAGGGGGCAATAGCCCCTCATTCCCCCAGTGCTACCCTCTCCTGGGTCGGAAACATTTCTTGTGTAATCTGGCAAAGTACTAGATCAGGGGCATCTAGCTGCGGATAACTACATTTCCCATAATACTCTAACTGCTAAGAGGTTGGCAGGAGCGCATATGGGGGTTGTAGTCCTCAAACAGCTAGAGTGCTACTGCTTGTCCGCAAAGCTTTGTAAGCTTGGTCTGTTGTTTTCGCTGTAACATTCCTCTGTTTTTACTTGGCAGGTAATGAAGATGATGACTGGGCAGGAACCAGAAGCAGCCAGAGGTTAGCACGGGATAGAGGTATCTATGGAGATTACCATAGTCTGTATGAAGAGCAGCTCAACAGGATGACTGTGGATGTCAGGAGTGAAGATGGCATGAAGGTCAGTGATAGACTAATACCCGTTCTGTCTGAGAGGCGCACATGATCTTCACCCCCAAGTGTCTCCCGGGCTCTGGCCTGAACAAAGTTCATACAATTCCTCTTAATGGCCTAGAATAATGAGAGCAGATTCCCTGGATCTATAATGAGAGAGCACAGTTACACAGCAGGAAGTAATCTCATTTAATTAAAACAATGTGGAAATGTGCTGTTCATTAATTTACAGGAAGCCGGTCTGTTACGACTTCACTTTTTCCAATCAATGGGAAAAAAACGAGATCTGTTGGCTCCTGTAATGAGTCGCTCTATTCTGCACTGTTGTTTAGGGGGAGCCTGTTCCTTTAATAGTCCCACATAGTGCAGTGATGGGTAACGGTTCACATTCTGGAAATCCAAAACAGTCAGGTTGTTATAGGTTAGCCATGCCCAAGACTGTAATGACATACTTGTCAACAGTCCCAGATTTGACGGGACAGACCAGTGTTTTTTTTTTGGAGTCCTTTTAAATTTGCACAGGGCATTGGGTGTTGATTTCTAAAACATAATAGAAATTATAAATCAATACAAACACATAATACAAATTTAATAAAGTACTGGCGCTATCTGTATGTGCTCCGATTTATGAAGCAGACCCCTCACAGTCCACCAGTCCAGCTTTTCCGTTAAGCGCACTTGCGGAGTGCGTTGGCGCAGCCCATGAAAGCACCTGATTGGTGTGGGAGAATCTCTGCCAAACAGCTTCTCCCCTCTGCACTGTGAAGTGTCGGAATTCATTTTTTTTTTTTTAGTATTTCATTTTGTCCAAAATAGCCGAATTTGTCTCGAAATGTGTATCATCCCATAGTCGACTATATGGTGTATTTTGTTCTGCTTTCGGTTTCAAAAGCTTTCACGGCCATGATGGTCTAATTGCAAAGCTAATTATGGTCACATATTATGTAGCGCAAAGGTTGGCTTCCGATATGACCCCGATGTACCCCAAATCTGTCTGAACTTTTGGGCCCAAAGTTCAGCATATATTGTGCCATTTCTCGGTAGCTAGAAGCCTATAGTTGGGCGAACAACCTTGTCTGTGCTTGCTGTCTTTGCAAGCAAATGCCTAAATGAGAAAATGTGTTTTTAAATGTGTCTGTGGAGTCTCCTGCTTATGACATCACCTGTGGCTTGATATGCAAATGAACTGCTTTTCAAATGTTATAATGGGCCACGTGTGATGTCATAAACTGAATAATCCACAGACACATTTAAAACACATTTTCCTCCTAATTTAGTCACTGGCTTGCAATGTTATTAACGTGTATAGATTACCTTCAGTGCTTTTTATTCTCGACCTTCGCAGTATAAGCAATGTTTGTGATACCGTCGTTTTAGGCATTCCATTGGTGATACCATTTATGACCATGTTGTCAGCAATCCTCTACGAATGGCAGAGAAGCCCATAGAGGGACAGAGTGGGGCACTATGTGACCATTGTATTTTTTTTTTTGTTTTCATTGTTGTTTTTTTTTTTTTTCCCCTTTACGGTTCTGTGATTTTTAGATCCAGATGGCTGGTAATTAACACCGTTTAATCTCTGGGAAATGAATAATTATTGTACAGCGACATATGAACGGTGTCGCTGGAGTTTAGACGCAAAATCCATTATGTGCGTGTTATTTACATGTTTAGTTAAACCCACTTATATCCCTTCTAATTAGAAATCACATTGTGTTGCCAGTTGGCAGTGAGCCTTTCACGCTAATTACATAAACAGATTTTTTTTTAGGAGCAGGTATTAATGAGTGCATTGGCTGCCTGAGAATACACAGTGTGTTTGTTTACATGTTCTGGGGTCCTGTGGATCCCTTACATTTCAGAATGTAATCTGACTGTTAAACGGACTGACCCTGGTAAAGAGGATGTGATTGGCTGTTGCTGTGGGGATTTCACTTCTTTCCTATTTTAATTTCCATGGAATGTAAATGCCGACATCCGAAAAATGCTGAAACTTCTCATAAATTAGTATTTAATCATACGGGATAAGCTGCTCTCATCACATTGACATTAATATTTCTGCATTCAACCTACCTGAACAATATTTTAAAGTGATCTGTCTTCTAACTTTCACACAAACCATTCTGGAAGCATCAGTAGGTCTACAGCAAACAGCCTGCCCATTATGATTCTATCAGTGTGAACTCCCACTGTACGAAATCTTCGAGGCGATACTGCTTAATTATGATAAAGACCTATATTTATACAGCGCTTTTCTCCCAAAGGGGACTCCAAGCTCCTTGGCTCAAACTCTCAGACTCTGAAACAAATTAGCAGCTGAGAGTAGATTTTTTATTACCCAACTTGATGGTGCTCATTTAATCGAATCCGGCAGAATAAGAGGCTGATCCTGTTGGAGTTGAACCAACAACTGTCAAATTTTGAGCAAATCACTCCGTTTAGAAAACGTTCCAAACTGAAGTAGTATTTTATTGGCACACTGGTCATTAAAGTGTTTAATGCACATACAGGCAAGTGTTCCTAAAAAACAATCCGGCCTTTGCCCTAATCATTACACTTTGCGAGTGGAATAAAAGAAAGAACTGTCCTTGTGCAAGCAAAAAGCAGGGGGTCTAGAGCGAGAAAACTTTAAAAGATTCACAAGATCGCCTTCATACAGACAGTTAACTTAGTTTGATGCCTACCTTTAAACTTATATTACCATAACCAGCATCGCAAATAAGCTTTTACACAAATGTAAACTGTGAAAGGTTGGAGTACGGAGAGACTCCACCACAGTGCAGCTCTTCTTCATCATGGAACATACAGAAGACTATGAGGATGTTACAGCCGTATGGGCAGACGAGCTGTGCCCAACGGATCTTATCTGCTGACACGTTCTGTGCTTCTCTCCATGAAATGGCATTAAAGTTCACGCCGACCTCATATTACACCACAGAGGACACTTAAAGGACAACTGTAGCAAAACAATAACGGACGTTTAATTGAATGATTGTATCAAGTGTAGATGATTTATAAAGAAATTCTTTAATGAAAGAAAACAAATCAAGTGCTTTACTCCATATCGTTCTCTCAGGGGGCGGACATGTTGTTTAGAATCTTGGGTCAGATCTTCGCTCACCTTGGTTCAGCTGAAGGAAGATCTGACCCATGTGACCAAAGATTCTAAACAAAATGTCTGCCTCCTGGTAGAGCTAAATGGAGTAAAGATGGCTCAGTAATGTACTTTATTTTATTCTTTCATTAAAGTGTTTCTATATAAAATGCCTGCACTTGATGCTATCTTTCAATTAAACACAACTTTATTTTTTGCTACAGTTGTCCTTTAATGCAGGCTGAGGACATGATCTAGACGTACGGCTGCTGCTTTTTGGGGCTGGGGTGTAGGCCGTTACATTTTATTTTCTATTAGCCAGGGAAATAGTATTTCTAAAGGAGTTCTACGTAAAACAATCACAAAAGGTAGGAGTCAGCAGCAGGGAACTGAAGGGAACTGGATCCTGGGATTTGTCCAGCCCTGCTAAATGCATCCGCCTAGTGCTTACTTAGCCTTAGTGCGGGTCAGCTACAAAAAGACTAATGTTCTTCCCACTTTACCATGCGCAATTTACACAGTTGTGTTTAATACGCGTGATCTGAACAGGCAGCACATGGCTGCTTGTCAGGAACAAAGAATATCGGGTTTGAATTAAAACATATGCATAATACTCAGTAGCTGGGGCTATGTTTATCCAGGCCCTACATAATTAAATAAGAATTCGCTTTTGTCTGGCTACATTTTTTTTTCCCGGACCTTTGCTTGGAAAGTGTCCCAGGAACTCAGCTTTAATTTGTTCAACATGTGATTTGTTTTTCTAAACGTAGTAGTCTCTTTTTTTTTCTCTTTTTAATATTTTTTTTTTCTGGTTTGCAGACACTTTTTCTTATGGAGAGGGCGTATCTCACTGCAACTTGAACCTTTTTATTTTAAATAAATGTCCCTTGCCTAGTATTAAAGTGTCTCCATCACCTAAACAGTGTTTTTGGGAATGTAGAGAATTAAAATGATATTAAGTGCTAGCAGAATAACCAGGCATAAAAAAAACTATTCATTTTGCTAACACAAAGTATAAATAATATAAATATAAAATATATATATATATATAAAAACATTTTTGGGGAACAAATCCTTTTAAAAGTTTTAGCCAGGAGATGACTATTTGGTACAGTTCTAACCTCAACATCTGAGGAAAGGGATTTAGGAGTAATAATTTCAGAGGACTTGAAGGTAGGTAGGCAATGCAATAGAGCAGCAGGAAATGCTAGCAGAATGCTTGGTTGCATAGGGAGAGGTATTAGCAGAATGCTTGGATGCACAGGGAGAGGTATTAGCAGTAGGAAGAGGGAAGTGCTCATGCCATTGTACAGAGCACTGGTGAGACCTCACTTGGAGTATTGTACGCAGTACTGGAGACCGTATCTCCAGAAGGATATTGATACTTTGGAGAGAGTTCAGAGAAGGGCTACTAAACTGGTTCATGGGTTGAAGGATAAAACTTACCAGGAAAGGTTAAAGCATCTTAACATGTATAGCTTGGAGGAAAGACGTAACAGGGGGGATATGATAGAAACATTTAAATACATAAAGGGAATCAACACAGTAAAGGAAGAGAGTATATTTAAAAGAAGAAAAACTACCACAACTAGAGGACATAGTCTTAAATTAGAGGGGCAACGATTTAAAAGTAATATCAGGAAGTATTACTTTACTGAGAGGGTAGTGGATGTAAAAAAAATTGGGCAGACTAGATGGACCGAATGGTTCTTATCTGCCGACACATTCTATGTTTCTATGAGGTGGATGGTAGATTGTCTGAGAAGGCTTGTGAAACCAGGATGGGCTTAGGAAGAATTGTATCATTACTGCTTCAATATACGGTATCTATTGTTCTTTGTGCTTGTTTGATATGTTTACTTATATCGTAGAAGAACAATCTTATAACTGCGTGAGCCCCTGTATACACCGCGCAATCTTACTCTCTTTATTAGCGAAAAAGGAGACCGGTTATAGAGGTGCACAGACTAATATTAATCTTAAAGCCCATGTACTAATCACTTCAGTGCTCAATGCATAGTATAATACTGCAGGACATCAAGAGGTACTTTATTCCCCTCTGGTGATGTGTCCAACTCACCCGTCTTCCAATCTGGAGACAAGTAAGCTGGATCAATGGTGGCTACCATAGAGAGGGTCTGAGTGCGCTTGTGCTGTGGTGATCCACTTCTCGATATTTGCAAAATGCGTTGGGCAAGTCGTGTCTGTGCTGTTCACCTTTTTGTCAATGGTCAGGTCATTTTCACTCTGGTCTCCAGAAGGGGGACTTTCTCTGTGATTGTCACCATTCATTATGGCTGTTCTATAGGCACTGGGAATCCCTCCGCTTTATGACCCTGGTCAGTAAGACCCTCCAAATAGCCTTTACACCATGATGAAGCTCCAGAGGTGAAATGTGTAATGTAGCCCTGGCTAGATTGAGTCTGAGGTGGTAATTTAGAATGAGAAAGGACTCTGTTATTACACAAACCTCTCTGCTTTTAATAATTCTTGTCCAAACGCCCCCTTTCGTCTCTAGTGGGATCTTTCGGGTGCATTGAGTGTGCCAGGACCCTAAGGGGCGGAGTTACAGAATAAAATCTCCAGGACCTTATTGCACCACAAATGGAATATGTCACCAAAAGGGGAGGAGTTAGAGAATAAAATGTACAATAAAATCACCAAAGGGGAGGAGCCCGATTACACTGCAAGGAGTTACAGAACATACCCTGGAATTAAGTGTTACACCAGCAAAAAGGGAGGAGCTAGAGAATACATCTGCAATACACTGTTACATCAGAAAGGGAGGAGCTAGAGAATACATCTGCAATACACTATTACATCAGAAAGGGAGGAGCTAGAGAATACATCTGCAATACACTATTACATCAGAAAGGGAGGAGCTAGAGAATACATCTGCAATACACTATTACATCAGAAAGGGAGGAGCTAGAGAATACATCTGCAATACACTGTTACATCAGAAAGGGAGGAGCTAGAGAATACATCTGCAATACACTATTACATCAGAAAGGGAGGAGCTAGAGAATACATCTGCAATACACTATTACATCAGAAAGGGAGGAGCTAGAGAATACATCTGCAATACACTATTACATCAGAAAGGGAGGAGCTAGAGAATACATCTGCAATACACTATTACATCAGAAAGGGAGGAGCTTGAGTATACATCTGCAATACACTATTACATCAGAAAGGGAGGAGCTAGAGAATACATCTGCAATACACTATTACATCAGAAAGGGAGGAGCTAGAGAATACATCTGCAATACACTATTACATCAGAAAGGGAGGAGCTAGAGAATACATCTGCAATACACTATTACATCAGAAAGGGAGGAGCTTGAGTATACATCTGCAATACACTATTACATCAGAAAGGGAGGAGCTAGAGAATACATCTGCAATACACTATTACATCAGAAAGGGAGGAGCTAGAGAATACATCTGCAATACACTATTACATCAGAAAGGGAGGAGCTAGAGAATACATCTGCAATACACTATTACATCAGAAAGGGAGGAGCTAGAGAATACATCTGCAATACACTATTACATCATAAAGGGAGGAGCTACATAAAAAAGACTTATTACCCTAATATATTAGCAAAGGGGAGAGGCTACATAATATCTGCAATGTCCTATTACACCAGCAGAGGGGAGAAGCTAGAGCAGCTACAGAAGGAAAATAATCTACCATATTACATCATCAAAGGGGAGGAGCTTCATAATAAAAAATACTCAACCATATTACATCATCAAAGGGGAGGAGCTTCGTAATAAAAAATACTCTACCATATTACATCATCAAAGGGGAGGGGCTACAGAATAAAAATACTCTACCATATTACATCATCAGAGGGGAGGGGCTACAGAAGGAAAATACTCTACCATATTACATCATCAGAGGGGAGGGGCTACAGAATAAAACCTGCAATGATCCATTACATGAGCAAAGGGAGTTGCAGAATAAAATCACATCAGGAGTGCTTTATAAGAAAAAAAATGCTATTGTAAATCTCTATGTGCTGATTACTTGTTCAACTGCAAAGAGAAAATCACTACAACAGCAAAAATAACTGGGAAGGTTTGCCAGCCAGAGATCTAATTACTCCCGATAATGGAAAGCACTGTACTAGCATGAAAAGTGTAAGGTAGACCAATCCCTCCCTCCCTCCCTCTGCTGTCCATGGTGAGGCTTGCTATACACTTTATGATCACACAGATTAATAAATTATAGGTGACCATATGTACTGCAGGGCACTGAGGTGTATCTAATATTCCTGTTAAAATGATTAGTTTTCTGGCCGGCAATAATTATTTCAGATCTGTCCTGGCCAGTTACAGGCCTCATTTATATTCCATGTCAGAGTTTGACAGCTTGTGTGACAATATAAATGCACTTTTACCATTTGTTTTAAACCAGATGTATAGCTAGAAATTGTGTTTTTTTTTATGGGGGGGGGGGGGGGGGCGATGCCTTTGCCTCTCTTTCCGAAGGTTTCATTACACATGTAAGAGAATCGAGATGGCACAGAATTTAAGAGCTAGGAGAGCCTTTATATTTGGATATACTATGGACCCCCAAAATCCTGACAAAAGAAGGTTTGCAGTTGGCAATTATATTTCCTAACAGCACATCCCACTGCAACTACCGCTTGTCGATTTATTTATTTTATTTTTTTTCCCTACATTTTATTATATTATTTCCCCGAGACCAGAGGTGCTGGATGTTTGGGAATTGGAGCAAAAATGTAAAAAAAATTTTTAAAAAAATTGCTCCTTGTTCTGTGCACGTTATAGCCCAGTAACTGGGACCCAAATTCATTTCACAGCTGTAATTGGATCCCCTGACTTGTGCCAGGGAAACCTTTTGATATATCTCTTCTCCTGTTGCTGTAAGGAATGTCTTCATACATATTTGCATTATGTTTGGCAAGCTGCAGTCCCCACATTACGCAGACACACCAGGGGATTTTTGCCAGCTACAGCCCTCATTTCAATTTCTTATGAAGTTCCAAAGGAGAAAAGAAAATATGCAATGTATAACACTATCCCCCCTATTCCTGTAAAAATCCTGTGTCTGTTCTTTTCTAGTCTGTTTCTTTTATATTTTTATTAAATTGAAATTGAAGCAGATGGTAAATGTGGTCAGGCAAGCCATTTGCTTTTAAAACAAAACTTGATTATTTTTTTTTTTCGCAATAAATCAGTATTGCCAAATATTAGATTTTTTTAAAATCCCGCCATATCATGGTAAGCGTGGGTTACCTAGCTAACAAACCCTGAAAATACAGCGCACGCCAAGCGCACACGGAGGATGCACAAGTGTCAGGAAAAAACGAAAATCTGTTTCATTGAAAAATTGCATCAAGTGTAGGAATTTGAATACAAATAAAGTACCTTATCACGCCCTCTATTCTTTAAATACCTACGGGGGCGGAATCAGATGGGTCAGATCTTCCTTCCTCTGACCCAAGATTCTAAACAATATGTCTGCCCCCTGATACAGAGAAAACCGTTCTCGGTAAGGTACTTTATTTATATTTTTCATTAAAGCATTACTATTGAAAAGGTCTACACTGGATTTCAATTCAAATTATTTTTGGCCGACAGTGGAAGTTAAACGGCCAGTGTGAATCGCATTGTGATCCTGCTTGTATCGCAGTGTTTAGGTGCACTGGTTTATATAGGAGATTGTGAACCTGTGGCACTTCTACAGCTAGAGACTTTTAAAGGGCTTACAAAGTGACCATAAACCCTGGCGATAACGGTATACACTACGTGTGGACATGAGGTATGCGTAGGGTTGCCACCTTTTCTTCAAAAATATACCGGCCTTGGTACTGTCTCCATAGACTTAACATTGGCCCGATGCCAATTTTTTACTGGCCTGCCGGTACAATAGGTGGGCTAGGTACGGAGGTGGATGAAAGGAAAGAGTGTAAAATACAAACGAGAAGGAGGGGGCGGAAATTATGAAGGCACTTTGGGATCTTTAGTTAGGTTCCCTTGGCAGCAGTTTGCCATCGCTGGTTTACATGCATTCTTCATAGAAAGAGTACAGAAAGGATACAGTCGTGGGGTACACCTAAAGATGGATATGCTGTTTCTTTACGTTGCCTCCTGTGGACAGATGTGGAATTGCATTTTAAAAGAGGCCTTTTTTTTTTTTTTTACTAGGTAGAGAAACCTATGGAGGTGTCCAAGTAACACAGTTGGGGTTCGATTCAGGATATGAGCTTTTCTGCATATGTCTGGTAGATGTGCATGGATTCATTCCATTCACAATGGTTTGGGCAACAGACCGCAGGTTTTTCGGAAAAATCCTGGCAGTGAGAGCTATAGACAGCTGAGCTTTGGGTAGGCTCTGTTCCCACCCAGTGCAAGCGCCATCAGAGTCATTACCCCTCGTTTACATAGTGGTTATTTCATTTCTTTCTCCCCCTATGAGGCTCAGAATGGGATAAGGCTGGGAAAGCAGCACAAACTATTAACAGTCTCTATATACTCCTCCTAATTTGGCTGGCCTAGCCATTTTTCCAGGAAGCTGTGTGTGCTTACGGAGGTGTATAACCTTAATGGCTTGTTGTATGCCATTAAAATGTATTGTACACTCATAAAAGAATGACATTTTGATCAATGCTGTTAAAAGAATTATTGTCTTAACACAGAAAAGCTTTCCTGTTACAAGTTTAAAAATATGCCTTTAAAAGCTTTTTATTGAATATCTCGGTGTCTGGGAGAGGGCGGCCTGTTTTTTAGCACGTGTCTGCTCTGAAATGCTCTACATTTAACCCGAATACAAAAGCCGCCCGGCCACAGAAACAGTGGTTTGTCGTCTCCCCCCCCCCCCCCCCCCCCCTCCGACAACCCCCTGAATATGCAAAAGGAACATGCATCAGCAGTTATGTTCTATGTGTTTTATAAAGTGTAGCTATGCATGTGTTTTTATTTGACCTTTTATGTATCTAAATGCTTTATTCATGAAAGAGAGGACCGCAGGGAATTGAGATGGGAATCTTAAAAACTTTAGGCCAAAGTAGCCGATTTGGAAAAATTCTCCTATTCAACTGCAAATCTTTTTTTCCCCACGAATAAAGCCCAATATGTCTCCATGTAATTATTTAAATTTAACCCATGGTGGTCTTCCAATCTCTTCTTCCCCCTCCCTTAATTCCAAATTTTTGCCATTATCCCACTGCCTACCAACCCTTAAAGGGAGATTGTTTTGACTGTGCATAAAATCAATAGTACATCATCTATTTGACATGTTTTCAATTAGTCTGTGCTGTCTCCTGTGTATGACATCACCTTGTGGCTTGACATGCAACCCTCCCATTGAAAAGTACTTATTTTGCATATCAACCCATAAGCTGATATCATAAGGAAGAGAAACCCAAAGACACATTAAAAACACACTTCTCTCTTAATCTGTGCATCTCTACAGTACAAACAATGTTTAGGGGACCCAGCCCCCCCCCCCCCTGTATTTACCTGGGTGTACCGTGATAAGTTTGCATTCACATTTATCATCTAACATTGGACTTCATTTACCCTGATGCTTTGCAGCATTACGGCTGCAAGAGCCTAATGGGAGATGTAGTCCACAGCCTCTGAGTACCGAAAGTTACCTACCCCTTATCTCACCCACTAGAACACCTGTCACTTTACCTCTAGCTGATCCCACCTAGCTGAAACACACACTATTCATCTTTGGCCTATCCCACCTAGTGCCACCCATCCACACTACTGTTATTACAACTTCAAGAGAGAGGGAGGGGGGAGGAGTGAGGGAAGAGGAGAAGGAGGAGGGAAGGGAAGGAAGGGAAAAAGAAAAGAAAAAAAAGGAAGAAAGATAACTGTAGCCTTTAACAGGCAGATTCCCAATATTTGGAGGTCCTCCCTAAATGATAGATATATTACTCTCCCCTATATTTCTGTAAATTTCCTTTCTCAGCCCTAGCTCGGTTTTAAATATTTTGATATAAAAAAATAAAAATAAAAAAAAAGTTATTACAACTTCAATCCCTCTGACCTCTTCAACCCCTTATGTGTCTTATGTACCCCATTCCCTCTAGATTGTAAGCTCTGCGAGCAGGGTTCTCTACCTCATGTACCAGTCTGTTCCTCTAGATTGTAAGCTCTGCGAGCAGGGTTCTCTACCTCATGTACCAGTCTGTTCCTCTAGATTGTAAGCTCTGCGAGCAGGGCTCTCTACCTCATGTACCAGTCTGTTCCTCTAGATTGTAAGCTTGCGAGCAGGGCTCTCTACCTCATGTACCAGTCTGTTCCTCTAGATTGTAAGCTCTGCGAGCAGGGCTCTCTACCTCATGTACCAGTCTGTTCATCTAGATTGTAAGCTTGCGAGCAGGGTTCTCTACCTCATGTACCAGTCTGTTCCTCTAGATTGTAAGCTCTGCGAGCAGGGTTCTCTACCTCATGTACCAGTCTGTTCCTCTAGATTGTAAGCTCTGCGAGCAGGGTTCTCTACCTCACGTACCAGTCTGTTCCTCTAGATTGTAAGCTTGCGAGCAGGGTTCTCTACCTCATGTACCAGTCTGTTCCTCTAGATTGTAAGCTCTGCGAGCAGGGCTCTCTACCTCATGTACCAGTCTGTTCCTCTAGATTGTAAGCTCTGCGAGCAGGGTTCTCTACCTCATGTATCAGTCTGTTCCTCTAGATTGTAAGCTCTGCGAGCAGGGCTCCCTTCCTCATGTACCAGTCTGTTCCTCTAGATTGTAAGCTCTGCGAGCAGGGCTCTCTACCTCATGTACCAGTCTGTTCCTCTATATTGTAAGCTTGCGAGCAGGGCTCTCTACCTCATGTACCAGTCTGTTCCTCTAGATTGTAAGCTCTGCGAGCAGGGCTCTCTACCTCATGTACCAGTCTGTTCCTCTAGATTGTAAGCTCTGCGAGCAGGGTTCTCTACCTCATGTATCAGTCTGTTCCTCTAGATTGTAAGCTTGCGAGCAGGGCTCTCTACCTCATGTACCAGTCTGTCCCTCTAGATTGTAAGCTCTGCGAGCAGGGCTCTCTACCTCATGTACCAGTCTGTTCCTCTAGATTGTAAGCTCTGCTCGCAGGGCTCTCTACCTCATGTACCAGTCTGTTCCTCTAGATTGTAAGCTTACGAGCAGGGCTCTCTACCTCATGTACCAGTCTGTTCCTCTAGATTGTAAGCTCTGCGAACAGGGCTCTCTACCTCATGTACCAGTCTGTTCCTCTAGATTGTAAGCTTGCGAGCAGGGCTCTCTACCTCATGTACCAGTCTGTTCCTCTAGATTGTAAGCTCTGCGAGCAGGGCTCTCTACCTCATGTACCAGTCTGTTCCTCTATATTGTAAGCTCTGCGAGCAGGGCTCTCTACCTCACGTACCAGTCTGTTCTAGTTTGTCTAACTTAGTATGTAGTTCCCTTCTATGCTCTGTACCCAGCGCTATATAAATTGTTGGCGCTATATAAATACATGTTAATGTAATGTAATGTCTCCTTAGTATAAGTGTTTAAGTGTATTTATAATCATGTCCTGGATTTTAATATTCAAATTAATATAAAAACACCCAATAATTAAGACAATCTGATAACGGGGGAAAAGGAGGAAGCCGTCCAATAGATACCCAACACGTCTCTTAGACAAGTATTGAGACGGGGGGGGGGGATAACCCCTCAACCTGCGATCAGGAAGCAGATGTAGAAGCCATGTGGATTCGGCACTGTAGATTGTAGAATCTGTAAACTATTTGTCTAGCAAACCGTTATTGACTGAAAAGGCATTGGTCTCATTATTAACTGGTGCGTGTGTTTCCCTCTAGGAGATGCATCAAAATGTTTTGTTTCACATCTATGTATTTTAACCGCGAGGAATTCTCTGGCTGAGAAAAAGTGGGGCTTTTTTTTTTTGTAAAGCGGACGCATCTGTTTTTATTAGCGAGCAGATTATTCTCTGGTGCTTTGCCAGCACACGCTATCTCTAGCCTTTTGCGTCCTGGGGGTTGTTGGATGTACGAGAGATAACAGACAGTTATTGAGAGGGCTTGAAATGATTCGCCAATACGAGACTTCCCTTTATGGCTGAAGCATTGATCCGTTTAGCAATATCAGCGTCTGGCTTTCACGTGCAGTTTGGAAATTTAGAAGTGATTTTATATTTACTTATTATTATTATTATTTATTTATTTTGTTTTCCAAGGTAGAGGCTTTATTCTATGCTGATCCCAAACATCTGTTGAGCTGTGCTACTTTGTGCATGTTGAATTTCTTTTTATTGCATGGCACATTGGCCTACAACAGTCCGGTTCCGTTTTTGGGCTAGTTTCTGCGCTTTTTAGCTACATTACCCTGTTTATTAGTTTGTTGTTGTGTGTTTTTTGTTGTTTTTATTGCATCAATAACCTAAAGACCTATCTTTTCGATCCAAGCCTGCATGACAGACAGCGGTGTATGCCTATTGTCCATTCCGGACGGGCATTCGCAGACACGTGTCTGTCATTCAACCATTTAATTATGTACTAAGGCAGCTTTTCTCATGCTAATCTGCTTCAGCCCAGTCATAAAACAGTTGGAGTGGAGGAGGCCTCCTATTCAGATGTTTGCTCCTTGTGTTTACTCTTTCTAATGAACTAGATCAACCAAATGCTGATTATTTAAGCAGAATGACAGAGAGTCAAGTGTGCCTCGTTTCCCCCGTCTGTAGATTATTCCGTGCGAGAGAAGGGTCTGTGGTGCCCATAGCATGAGACTTGGCACAGTCTATACAGGGTGCGGCACACTTTTCACACTCTGGGTTTTTCTGCAGTAATTGAAGCAATTTGTGCCGTATCGTTACTGACTTGGGTGAACTTCTCTATAATTCAACCTTTTTATTTTACCTTTAGCCTCACGAAGTTCAAGAAATGTTCCTTGTAGACTCGGTGGTGTAGGCGAAAACCTTAAATTGATGCCATTCAATGCCGCTGTGCATTATGGGCCATACAGACTCTAGGGTCTACTCAGTAATGAGAGCATTGCAGGGAAATGAGACGGGGATCTCAAACATTTGGGCCAAAGTAATCGAGCTGGAATAATTCTCCAACGCACCTTAATAGGAGAATTCAGCTACTTTGGCCTTAAGTTTTAAATTCCCTGCAGTTCTCTCCCTATTGAATAGACCCTTCTGTCATGCGCAGTTTTACACAGCACGGCTATGGCGAAACGCGTAGGACTTTTAATGTTGTGATAGGGCCTTTTAAGGAGCAGATTGCAGTCAAATGAACCCTAGACTAGCAATGGTCCGTAATTGCTTATATTACTATATAAATCACTAGAAATGAATACTATTTTGCAGCACAGACAAATCAAGAGAGTGTTCATATCTCTAGTTCACCTAAGAACAAATGCTGCATAAAAAGGACCAATATTGTCTGTGTCCCCCGCCGCTCCAAACAAACACAAGAGAACTGCTGACCTATAGCTTAAGCCGGTAAGTGCTAAGACTTCTTATACATTACAACCAAGTACTGTAACGTACGGTGTGATAACTCATGTGATAAATGCTTCTACTGATGTACCACTTCAAGCCCCAACCTTGCCAGAGTCATCCCTCCCCTTCCCTCTTTCCGAGCTCTGTAAAATGAGGACCATTAAGTTGGATAATAATAACATTAGACCAAACCCAGGGAGTGGAGGGATCAGAGACCAACCTGACTTCACCTGCTGAATCTCTGTAAGACTAGCTGATTTACTGCTGAGAACTTTCTTTAATACCCTGTGTTTTTCTTGCTCCTTTTTTTTTTTTTTTTTTTTTTAAAGCTGTTAAGTAAGTTTTTGCAATTAGGAATTTTGTTTTAGCCTCATTATGAGGAAGGGACCTAGCAACTTGGTCTTGAAAGCTTGGAATCAAACTCACAGTTAGCCATTTGAACTCGTCCTATTATATATTATACGCGTGCATCCTGTGATACAGATCTGGCATGACCAGGCAGGTCTCTCTTGGTTGGGGGGGGGGGGGGTATAGAACAGGATGCCTACATGTTTACAGTATACGGGAGGTCTAATGATGGATCTTCTGTGTAGCGTGCAGTTACCCTGTGGGGAGCTTAATGGACAGTAAGGCTCTTGGAAGTCATTTGTTTATATGAGATATGCATCACAGCCATTTCTGTAATACATTAATTTGCTAATAATACCCTTTTTGTTGTCGGCCCCAGTGTCCCACTTCACTGACCCATCCTGATGGTTTTAATGTATGTTGTGGAGGAAACTTTAATAATTATGTTACTTTGTTCTCCCACGATGCAAACTTTGCAGTCAGATTTCCCTCCCTGCAGACCAATTGCAGTATATATGTTATGCGTGCCATAGCTTAGTGATGTCACAACATTGTACGGTGCTGCAAAATACACTGGCTCTATATCAATAATGAGTAACTGCAATGTAATGTTAAAATATAGTAGCACTAGCATTAAAGATTACTGAAGCAAATACTAAGGGTCTTCCATCTTGCGGAGCTTGGTGGCGGTCCGATGACCTTCTCTCTCTCTCAATCATATGGCACAAAGCCAATAGCCGGGGAGGTGATGAACTTCTCCTTCCCGGCTGGAGGTGTGTCCAGCGTCACAAACGCAATCAGCTGTTAGTGATGCTGGATAAACATTTCGCGAACAAGGGTTTCATAGAACAAGAGCATCGGTCCAAAGCCTTTTTAATCAACCAGAAGTTGCGGAAGGAACAATGAGGGGAGATCAACTACCATTGGCTGCCCAGCTTCCATTGCTATGAACAGACTGCGCCTGTGAATCATGGGAGTTTTTTGCATCTTTACGTGTACTCTCCACTCATGATTTTCCGCTCTTATCTGTAAGGTTTTGCGTTACAGAAAGAAGAGCCACAAGCAAAGTAATAGAATCTAGCTGACCACAGAATGAGGTCAGGTCCAGACCACGTCATCTGTTATCCAGAGTTTGGCCATCCCCTCTTCTGCCGTATAGAGAGAGGCTCTGGGGCGAAATTCATGCTTAGAAGCCTGCCTGGAGGGGGCCTTTGTTCAATCTATAATTAAGTATAAAAATGACTTATGTGTTTGCGTCTTCCCCTCCTCCCCAGATATACATTCAACACAAGCAGTGATAATTGTGCATTGAGGAGAAAGCTCTCTTGTTTTCTGTTGCGCCTGAAAAATCACTTGGTTTCTCAGTTCTCTACCCTGTCTTCCAGTGTCCTGGTGACCTTACCGTAGAGATCCTGCTGTGAATTAAGATTGCTACAGGGATGTGTTTGTGTCTTTTGTCTAAAAATATCCATCCTGTAGGACTTGTGATCCATGAAAGTTAATTGAAACAATTTCTCTTCAAGTTTTGGCAAGCGAAGCATGCATTATAAGCATTTAATATCTATAAATTGAATTGTTAATGAATGCAGACACTAATAACGAATGCAATCGCGCCGTCTTAACTAGAAAGACCTGAAATTAGCAGGATCTATGCTAGAATTTCTAATCATTTTTGCTTATTAAACAGCAAAGCTATGCTTTTAATAAGCTAATCACTTGGATCTGACCCCACAGGAGTGCCCTTCCTGATTGGAAGCAGGCTTCCAGCTGCAAACT
Organism: Pelodytes ibericus; assembly: GCA_036172795.1. NCBI lineage: Eukaryota > Metazoa > Chordata > Amphibia > Anura > Pelodytidae > Pelodytes > Pelodytes ibericus. Next base: position 196,987,067 of record CM069862.1, read on the forward strand.
GTGTATCTGTGTTTGCATAAAGGTTTCATGCTAGACACTAGGGCGGAATAAGAGGGGCAAATTGGGTGCCCTTGTGTTATTGTGTTCCTGTGATACGGATCATAAGAGGTAATGGAATACATGCCATTGCTGAAATACTATTTAATGAGAGAAAATGTCTTCTCTTTTATTATTGCAAAGGACTTGTGCACAATTATGTGTTCTTTCCTTCGATGAGCATTACTGGACTCAAAGGTCCAAAACAAACAAAAAAAGAGGAATTTCAAGATAATTTTTTAAAAAGTTGTAATAATGGTTTTACCTAATATCCTTGAATCTACAGGATGTTCTGTTCTCCCTCTTCTACTCCAGCACCAACATCTTGCGTAAATCCTCTGAGGCTCTGGCTCCCCCCCCTCCTCTGCCTGCCCTTTCCTACTTCACTACGTCATTCTTATTAACTGTTCCTATTCGCGCTCCCATTCACGTTTTCCTTCGCATTCGCCTTTCCGAGGCACGTTTCAGCCTTTATTGGCCTCGTCAGTGTTGTACAACTCTTCGGGCACTCTGCAGGAAGTGTGAGCCAGATCACAAAGTGAAGGTTTTTCCACTGGTTCTTCCGCCTACGGGGCCAACTAGGGAATGTCGGACATGGGTCCCTAACTTGCCATGCCTAAAGGGCTATCAGCCATAACACACTGATAAAACCGATAGGCAGATACATATACTATTACCCCACCTGAGTGGGTTCGATGTTGGAGACTATGCAAGATGGCAGCTCTGCATCCTGGTGGTGTTTTAAACTAAGGCTTCTAAATGACGGGCTCTAGTTTCCTCCCCAGGAGATCGCTGTCTCCCTGTTCTTTGCATCCATGAAAGGTGCTTTTGATCATTTCCCGTAATTAATGAGATTCCTCCCCTGATGATACACAGAGAACGAGCTGTTCTTTCCGTTATATAGTCTGCCTGCACAGGGGGCCGCCGTCTATATGGCTGACAAGTCCTCCCTCTCAGATGTTTACGCAGTAAGCCATTATGTAACCCTTCCTCTCCCTGGACACTTTCTCCATTAACCCACCACCCTGGCATTTAAAAAGTGATCAGCTGACATCTCGAGCATCTTCCTAATGCATGGAAGACGTGATCGCTGATACTTGCTATAAAGGTCTTTAGTATTAAACCAGTGACATTTTACACTCTCCTCCTCCTCCTCTTCCTCCTCCTCCTCTTCCTCCTCCTCCTCCTGTGCCATCACAGGAATATAGGACACTGGTAGAATAGACCAAAATAACCTTCATGTCACAAACTCTCAGAAAACCTAAGTTTATCCTGACGAATGCTACCATTTACCCACTTAATGGTACTCATTTTGTCAAGATTGGAGAATTAAGTTACCAGTTGTCCCTGCTGGGAATAGAACCCGTAACTCAAACAGGCTCTGTTTTTGATGAACTAAATAACAGAGGTATGGCACGGAATTAGTCACAAGTGTTCATTTAATGGGTAACTGTCCGCAAGTTATATTTAACCCTCTATGGCTTACTTTAACAGATCATCGCCATCCCCCGCCATGAGCTGTGCTGCGGTGGGGTCCCCTCTGTTAGATAAGGCCTCTTTCAGTGACCTCAATCTGACATGGACAATGTAACTGATGCCCGAAATTCCTGGTTTGGGCGCGCCTCTGCGAGGTCACAAGTGACGTTGCAAGGTCTTGTGCTATTTCAGCAGGGACGCACAGCACCATCAGGCATGAATTGAAGGATTGCACCAAGTGTAGCCATTTTATATAGACATGCTTTAATGAAAGAATACAAATAAAGTACATTATTGAGCGCTTTGCTCTGTATTGTTCTATCAGACGACTGACATCTTGGATCAGATCTTCATACGTCTGATCCAACATTCTAAACAACATGTCCGCCTCCTATATATAGGCATGTACGCGGGCTCAGTAAGGTAGTTTACGTGTATTCTTTCGTGAAAGCATTTTTCTATTTAAAACACCTACACTTAACGCAATCTTTCAATGAAATCAAACTTTTGTTTTTTCTGCTCAGAGTTGTCCTTTAAGAGCGATCGTTTGACCTCTTTCTCCCATGGAGTTGAAGCATGCCCACCTAGACACAGCCCCTGACCTCTACTCCACAACTTCTAGTTAGTGGTTTTTTTTTGGAAACCGTGTTATTCGTTTAGGGTTCATCCCCCCTCCTTAGGTCGTCTGTAGAGTTCTCTTTTGATGCTCTTCCGGAGCAATTAATAACTGTCCTTTCTCCGGTCCACCCCCCCTCATTACTAATTTTCTCTATTGGTTGGTTTCCCCCATCCATTTCACCGGTTCCCTTGTTCCGTTTCATCCCCCTCCCATCACTGCCGCCATTTTTTTCTCATTGTTTTACGTCAGTTTCCATTTTCTTTTCCAACTCATTGTCTCGCCTTCACCTCGGAAACTCAAATTCCTCCAGCCGACGTTTACCAGTCAGGAATTCCTAATACAATAAGGGGTTTATTTGTAAATTCTGGGGCAATGTTAGACCCTCGCCCCAGAACTGACTGTTTATAAAGAAACCCCATCGTACCACTTAATTCATACACAGGCCAAGCTATTCCACAGCATGGCTGTACAACATCCATGATGCACTATGTAAGCCACAGGGGTGGTCTCCACTTTAACGGTTATTATTCCCTGATGGCAAATATACATTTCTTGGCGTCCCACTTTGTGTCCACAGGAAAACTGCCAAGCACTTTCCACACATTAAATCTTTTTACTTAAACGTGAATTGATAAGAAGATCACAAAACTCAGCCATTAACCCCTTCCCGCAAAGTGAGTGCTGGTTACATTCAACAAAATCACCACCACGTCTGGGTTTGGGCACTCCTTCGCAAGGTCACATGATTGGGATCTCTCTCTCTATGATCGGGGTCTCTCTATGATCTGGACCGTTCAATGATCTGGACCGTTCTATGATATGGACCGTTCTATGATCTGGACCTCTCTATGATCGGGATCTCTCTATGATCGGGATCTCTCTATGATCTGGACCGTTCTATGATCTGGACCGTTCTATGATCTGGACCGCTCTACGATCTGGACCGCTCTACGATCTGGACCTCTCTACGATCTGGACCGCTCTACGCTCTGGACCGCTCTACGCTCTGGACCGCTCTACGCTCTGGACCTCTCTACGCTCTGGACCTCTCTACGCTCTGGACCGCTCTACGATCTGGACCGCTCTATGATCGGGATCTCTCAATGATCTGGACCTCTCCATGATCGGGACACAAAATCGCTGATTTGGTGCTTTCTTCCTTAAGGACAAAAGCACCATACAGCGTTGAGAGGTTAATAGCCGAGTGGATAGATAGGCAACCTGGAGAATGTTTCAGTCTCGGCCATTAATACCCTATTTCCCTCAATCTGCAGGCAAACTCTTCTGGTTTACATGTAGGCTTATATGTATGTTTAACAAATGTAGAACAAGCCACTAACCCATATCCAGCCTCTCTGCAGGACAGTGTGCTTTATTTTGCAGTAATTGTGTATATTTTCCAATAAATAACAAATCATTAAGATGTTCTTTTGTTTAAGCAAGCAAAAGCATCAGGGCTACACGGTAATGATCTGTTTTGGTGGCAGATGCTCTCTCTGTTCCTCTCTCTGTTGTGTCTCCCCTGAAGGACAGCAGCTCCCTCTGCTGGTGATGTTGGGAGATGCCTTTACCATTTACACTGTATACACTGTGGGAACCAGAGGTGTATGTTTGATATGGTGAGGATTTTGAGATTTAGATGGGAGACATGTATCAAGAAGGTGCTATGGCATGCTTACTTTAGCAATAATAAATGGGGTTAATTCTGGTCACTGTGTTTTTGGAAGAGAGGAGGGGTGCTACGTGCACTTTGGAAGATGTTAGGCAAACATTGGAAAATTGTGATTTATAAAAAAAATTATTGGAGGAATTTAAAGATTCCAAATGTATAATGGAAGAGAGCAGGGACTGCTTCCCAATTATTACTTTATAAAAAATGTGTGGCTTATAGCAAAAGAGCAGGCTATTTGAGATTAATAAAAGAGTTCAAAAATGACTTCAAGAATTGTACTTTATGGAAGAGAGCAGGGGATATTGTGAGATGTATTCTTTATGGAAGAGAGCAGGGGATATTGTGAGATGTATGCTTTATGGAAGAGAGCAGGGGATATTGTGAGATGTGTGCTTTATGGAAGAGAGCAGGGGATATTGTGAGATGTATGCTGTATGGAAGAGAGCAGGGGATATTGTGAGATGTATTCTTTATGGAAGAGAGCAGGGGATATTGTGAGATGTATGCTTTATGGAAGAGAGCAGGGGATATTGTGAGATGTATGCTGTATGGAAGAGAGCAGGGGATACTGTGAGATGAATGCTTTATGGAAGAGAGCAGGGGATATTGTTAGATGTATGCTTTATGGAAGAGAGCAGGGGATATTGTGAGATGTATGCTTTATGGAAGATAGCAGGGGATATTGTGAGATGTATGCTTTATGGAAGAGAGCAGGGGATATTGTGAGATGTATGCTGTATGGAAGAGAGCAGGGGGTATTGTGAGATTTATTCCTTATGGAAGAGAGCAGGGGGTATGTATGCTTTATGGAAGAGAGCAGGGGATATTGTGAGATGTATGCTGTATGGAAGAGAGCAGGGGATATTGTGAGATGTGTGCTTTATGGAAGAGAGCAGGGGATATTGTGAGATGTATGCTTTATGGAAGAGAGCAGGGGATATTGTGAGATGTATGCTGTATGGAAGAGAGCAGGGGATATTGTGATATGTATGCTGTATGGAAGAGAGCAGGGGATATTGTGAGGTGTATGCTGTATGGAAGAGAGCAGGGAATACTGTGAGATTTATTCTTTATGGAAGAGAGCAGGGGATATTGTGAGATGTATACTTTATGGAAGAGAGCAGGGGATATTGTGAGATTTATTCTTTATGGAAGAGAGCAGGGGATATTGTGAGATGTATGCTTTATGGAAGAGAGCAGGGGATATTGTGAGATGTATGCTTTATGGAAGAGAGCAGGGGATATTGTGAGATGTATGCTTTATGGAAGAGAGCAGGGATATTGTGAGATGTATGCTTTATGGAAGAGAGCAGGGGATATTGTGAGATGTATGCTTTATGGAAGAGAGCAGTGAATATTGTGAGATGTATGCTGTATGGAAGAGAGCAGGGGATATTGTGAGATGTATGCTGTATGGAAGAGAGCAGGGGATATTGTGAGATGTATGCTTTATGGAAGAGAGCAGGGAATATTGTGAGATGTATGCTGTATGGAAGAGAGCAGGGGATATTGTGAGATGTATGCTGTATGGAAGAGCGCAGGGGATATTGTGAGATGTAGTCTTTATGGAGGAGAGCAGGGGATATTGTGAGATGTATGCTTTATGGAGGAGAGCAAGGGATATTGTGAGATGGATGCTGTATGGAAGAGAGCAGGGGATATTGTGAGATGGATGCTATATGGAAGAGAGCAGGGGATATTGTGAGATGTATGCTTTATGGAAGAGAGCAGGGGATATTGTGAGATGTATGCTGTATGGAAGAGAGCAGGGGATATTGTGAGATGTATGCTTTATGGAAGAGAGCAGGGGATATTGTGAGATGTATGCTGTATGGAAGAGAGCAGGCGATATTGTGAGATTTATTCTTTATGGAAGAGAGCAGGGGATATTGTGAGATGTATGCTTTATGGAAGAGAGCAGGGGATATTGTGAGATGTATGCTTTATGGAAGAGAGCAGGGGATATTGTGAGATGTATGCTTTATGGAAGAGAGCAGGGATATTGTGAGATGTATGCTTTATGGAAGAGAGCAGGGGATATTGTGAGATGTATGCTTTATGGAAGAGAGCAGGGAATATTGTGAGATGTATGCTGTATGGAAGAGAGCAGGGGATATTGTGAGATGTATGCTGTATGGAAGAGAGCAGGGGATATTGTGAGATGTATGCTTTATGGAAGAGAGCAGGGGATATTGTGAGATGTATGCTGTATGGAAGAGAGCAGGGGATATTGTGAGATGTATGCTGTATGGAAGAGCGCAGGGGATATTGTGAGATGTAGTCTTTATGGAGGAGAGCAGGGGATATTGTGAGATGTATGCTTTGTGGAGGAGAGCAAGGGATATTGTGAGATGGATGCTGTATGGAAGAGAGCAGGGGATATTGTGAGATGGATGCTATATGGAAGAGAGCAGGGGATATTGTGAGATGTATGCTTTATGGAAGAGAGCAGGGGATATTGTGAGATGTATGCTGTATGGAAGAGAGCAGGGGATATTGTGAGATTTATTCCTTATGGAAGAGAGCAGGGGGTATTGTGAGATGTATGCTTTATGGAAGAGAGCAGGGGATATTGTGAGATGTATGCTTTATGGAAGAGAGCAGGGGATATTGTGAGATGTATGCTGTATGGAAGAGAGCAGGGGATATTGTGAGATGGATGCTTTATGGAGGAGAGCAGGGGATATTGTGAGATTTATTCCTTATGGAAGAGAGCAGGGGGTATTGTGAGATGTATGCTTTATGGAAGAGAGCAGGGGATATTGTGAGATGTATGCTGTATGGAAGAGAGCAGGGGATATTGTGAGATGTATGCTTTATGGAAGAGAGCAGGGGATATTGTGAGATGTATGCTTTATGGAAGAGAGCAGGGGATATTGTGAGATGTATGCTTTATGGAAGAGAGCAGGGGATATTGTGAGATGTATGCTGTATGGAAGAGAGCAGGGGATATTGTGAGATGTATGCTGTATGGAAGAGAGCAGGGGATATTGTGAGATGTAGTCTTTATGGAGGAGAGCAGGGGATATTGTGAGATGTAGTCTTTATGGAGGAGAGCAGGGGATATTGTGAGATGTATGCTTTATGGAGGAGAGCAGGGGATATTGTGAAATGTATGCTGTATGGAAGAGAGCAGGGGATATTGTGAGATGTATGCTTTATGGAAGAGAGCAGGGGATATTGTGAGATGTATGCTGTATGGAAGAGAGCAGGGGGTATTGTGAGAAGTATGCTGTATGGAAGAGAGCAGGTGGTATTGTGAGATGTATGCTGTATGGAAGAGAGCAGGGGATATTGTGAGATGTATGCTGTATGGAAGAGAGCAGGGGATATTGTGAGATGTATGCTGTATGGAAGAGAGCAGGGGATATTGTGAGATGTATGCTGTATGGAAGAGAGCAGGGGATATTGTGAGATGTATGCTTTATGGAAGAGAGCAGGGGGTATTGTGAGATGTATGCTGTATGGAAGAGAGCAGGGGATATTGTGAGATGTATTGTTTATGGAAGAGAGCAGGGGATATTGTGAGACGTGTGCTTTATGGAAGAGAGCAGGGGGTATTGTGAGATGTATGCTGTATGGAAGAGAGCAGGGGATATTGTGAGATGTATGCTTTATGGAAGAGAGCAGGGGGTATTGTGAGATGTATGCTGTATGGAAGAGAGCAGGGGATATTGTGACATTTATTCCTTATGGAAGAGAGCAGGGGATATTGTGAGATGTATGCTTTATGGAAGAGAGCAGGGGGTATTGTGAGATGTATGCTGTATGGAAGAGAGCAGGGGATATTGTGAGATGTATTGTTTATGGAAGAGAGCAGGGGATATTGTGAGACGTGTGCTTTATGGAAGAGAGCAGGGGGTATTGTGAGATGTATGCTGTATGGAAGAGAGCAGGGGATATTGTGAGATGTATGCTTTATGGAAGAGAGCAGGGGGTATTGTGAGATGTATGCTGTATGGAAGAGAGCAGGGGATATTGTGACATTTATTCCTTATGGAAGAGAGCAGGGGATATTGTGAGATGTATGCTTTATGGAAGAGAGCAGGGGGTATTGTGAGATGTATGCTGTATGGAAGAGAGCAGGGGGTATTGTGAGATGTATGCTGTATGGAAGAGAGCAGGGGATATTGTGAGATGTATGCTGTATGGAAGAGAGCAGGGGATATTGTGAGATGTATGCTGTATGGAAGAGAGCAGGGGATATTGTGAGATGTATGCTTTATGGAAGAAAGCAGGGGGTATTGTGAGATGTATGCTGTATGGAAGAGCGCAGGGGGTATTGTGAGATGTATGCTGTATGGAAGAGAGCAGGGGGTATTGTGAGATGTATGCTGTATGGAAGAGAGCAGGGGATATTGTGAGATGTATGCTGTATGGAAGAGAGCAGGGGATATTGTGAGATGTATGCTGTATGGAAGAGAGCAGGGGATATTGTGAGATGTATGCTTTATGGAAGAGAGCAGGGGGTATTGTGAGATGTATGCTGTATGGAAGAGAGCAGGGGGTATTGTGAGATGTATGCTGTATGGAAGAGAGCAGGGGGTATTGTGAGATGTATGCTGTATGGAAGAGAGCAGGGGATATTGTGACATTTATTCCTTATGGAAGAGAGCAGGGGATATTGTGACATTTATTCCTTATGGAAGAGAGCAGGGGATATTGTGAGATGTATGCTGTATGGAAGAGAGCAGGGGGTATTGTGAGATGTATGCTGTATGGAAGAGAGCAGGGGATATTGTGAGATGTATGCTGTATGGAAGAGAGCAGGGGGTATTGTGAGATGTATGCTGTATGGAAGAGAGCAGGGGGTATTGTGAGATGTATGCTGTATGGAAGAGAGCAGGGGGTATTGTGAGATGTATGCTGTATGGAAGAGAGCAGGGGATATTGTGACATTTATTCCTTATGGAAGAGAGCAGGGGATATTGTGACATTTATTCCTTATGGAAGAGAGCAGGGGATATTGTGAGATGTATGCTGTATGGAAGAGAGCAGGGGGTATTGTGAGATGTATGCTGTATGGAAGAGAGCAGGGGATATTGTGAGATGTATGCTGTATGGAAGAGAGCAGGGGATATTGTGAGATGTATGCTGTATGGAAGAGAGCAGGGGATATTGTGAGATGTATGCTTTATGGAAGAGAGCAGGGGGTATTGTGAGATGTATGCTGTATGGAAGAGAGCAGGGGGTATTGTGAGATGTATGCTGTATGGAAGAGAGCAGGGGGTATTGTGAGATGTATGCTGTATGGAAGAGAGCAGGGGATATTGTGAGATGTATGCTGTATGGAAGAGAGCAGGGGATATTGTGACATTTATTCCTTATGGAAGAGAGCAGGGGATATTGTGAGATGTATGCTTTATGGAAGAGAGCAGGGGGTATTGTGAGATGTATGCTGTATGGAAGAGAGCAGGGGGTATTGTGAGATGTATGCTGTATGGAAGAGAGCAGGGGATATTGTGAGATGTATGCTGTATGGAAGAGAGCAGGGGATATTGTGAGATGTATGCTGTATGGAAGAGAGCAGGGGATATTGTGAGATGTATGCTTTATGGAAGAGAGCAGGGGGTATTGTGAGATGTATGCTGTATGGAAGAGAGCAGGGGGTATTGTGAGATGTATGCTGTATGGAAGAGAGCAGGGGATATTGTGAGATGTATGCTGTATGGAAGAGAGCAGGGGATATTGAATACTGAAAGATCTGATCTTTCTGGCATAAGAATGTTGACCATTTACCATTTTGTGCCTGGATAGGAAACTGCAGCAACATTTAATATATAACGGACTCTGTGGACGACGGGAAGATCTGCAGACTGGTTTAAGTGGGGAGGAAACTTAAATTTAACACAAGTAAAAAAAGAAATAGACACTTACACATTATTATTATTTTAACGTAATATGCCTGAATTTTGCCCAGAAACCTGCTCCTGTTTACACACTGTCTGTATTGTGATATCTAATGGCCGTGTATTCCTTACAACACTATAAGCGTCTGTTTAATTTATGTGTGTGCCGGGGAGGGGAGGAGGGATTGAATTACAATTTGGAATGAAAAATGAATTTTTGTGTGTGATAAGAATGTGATTTAGCAGTGGCCCATAATCATATGCGCTTTAATAATCTTTATTTTGCAGGAGTCAGTTTCCAGGGCAACCGAGCGCAAGGCAATGATTCGTTCCCCACTGAACACCAGGCGTCTGCAGGCAGGAATATCCGTGAGTACCTTCCCCATCCCTGTAATGACGCCTGCTATTCCTTGGGCATCAGATTAATAAGGATTCCTCTGCCCCCCTCTGCTAATACTTCCATTATCCTGTCGCTGTGAGCAGCAGTAATGGCAGGACACGGAGCCCACTAGGACACGTCAAATAACAGATGGAATATCTTTAGCATTTTTATGTAATTACTTTTTTTTTTATTTTTTTATTTTATTGCTCCTATTCCTCCATCCCTCTGTTCCTCTGTTCTGTGGCCTCTGCACCAATCACAGGAGTAGACCTCAGTGGCTCAGCTGAGGGTGTTGGGAAAAAAAAGGGGGGGGGGGGGGAATTAGGTGTTTGCAATCTTTCTATGTCAGGAGAAGACAGCGAGATTACAAAATATATTATTTATTAGGGCAGAGAGACACCTACTCTGTGAGGGCAGCAGCAGAGAGAACACTAAACATAGCAACAGAATTTGATGCCAGGTAAAAAAAAGCAATTAGTTCATGTATTTAACACATCCTCTGCCTATATAAGAAAACAACTGAAAATCACATAATTCGATCCATGTTGTTCGGCTTTCTTACTTTCCACAAATCTTTCCTTAAAAAACAAGCATCTTTAAAGCACAACTGGAACCAAAATAGTAACCTATTCAGTTGAAAGATTGCATATGTGTGTTAAACAAATAATGCTTTCATGGAAGAACACAAATCTATTACCTTATTTTGAGCCCTTTTGGTTTGTTATACGTTTGTTAGGGGGCAGACATGTCGTTTAGAATCTTGGCCAAGATGTAGGAACAACCCACCATTCCAAACATGTCTGCCCCCTGGTAGAGCCATGCAGAACAAACTGGGCTCTATAAGGTACTTTACCTGTATTCTGTCATTAAATCATTTCTATTTAAAATGCCTCCACTTGATGCAAACCTTCAGTTAACCCCTTGACACACGATGGTGCTGCGTGCCAAAATAGCACAAGACCTTGCAACGTCACCTGTGACATCACTGAGGCGTTCCCAAACCCAGAATTTTGGGCTTAAATTAGACATTGTAACTAATTGTGTCTGTGGAGTCTCCCGTTTATGACATCACCCCCGGCTTGATTTGCAAATTTCACCTTTCCCATTGAAAAAACAGTTAATTTGCATAGGAAGCCACAGGTGATGTCATAAGCCGGAGACTCCGCAGACACACATAAAAACACATTCTTTCGCCTAATTTAGGCATTAGCTGCAATTTTACCAGCAGAATGTATAGATCATTTTTCTTCTTCTCTACATGCACCTTGAAAGCAGCGTTTGTGGGATACAGTCCCTTTAATTGTGTATCAAGAGCAATCCTGGCGCAAGTGGTAAAGGTGGAGCAATCAGCAGGAACATTCCATTGGTTTCCATGGTGATTGCTCCGCTTTTAGAACACGTGCACATACTGCATTTGATCGCTGTGCCTGTTTCATGCCAGGCCGCTGCTGCAATCAATGAGGCACAAGGCTGTTCCTGCTGTCCTGAGGTTAGAAGGCATGAAAACAAAACCACGGGACTGAAACAGTGGCAGGGGATAGAGCTGCAGGAGTGAGCTTGCAGGCTTGTACAGTATGTACACACAGGATTAGTGCTATCACTAGCTGGCAGCAAACTGAAAGGATCATTGATATCTATACCAGAGGGGCTGGGAGAGAGAGAGCTTGGAGCACAGAAGCTGTATTGTGTAAGGATTCCTTCCCTAATACAATATACCACTTCATTCATACACAGGCCTAGGCACTACACGGTGTGGACTACAACTCCCCTGATGCTCTATATCAGCCATGGTTAGCAGTACCCGGAGTAGCTGGATTCTGATGTGTCTATTGCTAACATTTTTTTAGCACCAGACATTTTTAAATAGTTTGATATTGTTTTTATTGGCAACTCAGACCGATAACTACTAGTAGGACTAGCGGAGCAGGGCTTGACAAATCCAGGGAGCCAGGGATTATGTAACTCCTACTGCTAGCTCCAAACTTTCTTCTTTATAACCTTGCAAACCCCCCTATTTTCTGATGGCGGTGTGGGTGCAGACGGGTAGGAAGGGACTGGGGGGTTGTGGGTACTGGAGGGTAATGGGAGTTTTGTGTACAGGAGGGTGGAGGGCACTGGGAGGTGTGGGTACAGGAGGGTGGAGGGCACTGGGAGGTGTATGTACAGGAGGGTGGAGGGCACTGGGAGGTGTGGGTACAGGAGGGTGGAGGGCACTGGGAGATGTGGGTACAGGAGGGTGGAGGGCACGGGGAGGTGTGGGTACAGGAGGGTGGAGGGCACGGGGAGGTGTGGTTACAGGAGGGTGGAGGGCATGGGGAGTTGTGGGTACAGGAGGGTGGAGGGCACGGGGAGGTGTGGGCACGGGAAGGTGTAGGCACAGGAGGGCACGGGGAGGTGTGGATACAGGAGGGTGGAGGGCAATGGGAGGTGTGGGCACAGGAGGGTGGAAGGCACTGGGAGGGAGGTGTGGGTACAGGAGGGTAGTGGGCACCGGGAGGTGTGGGTACAGGAGGGTGGAGGACACTGGGAGGTGTGGGTACAGGAAGGTGGAGGGCACTGGGAGGTGTGGGTACAGGAGGACGGAGGGCACTGGGAGGTGTGGGTACAGGAGGACGGAGGGCACTGGGAGGTGTGGGTACAGGAGGGTAGAGGGCACTGGGAGGTGTGGGTACAGGAGGGTGGAGGGCACTGGGAGGTGTGTGTACAGGATTGTAGAGGGCACTGGGAGGTGTGGGTACAGGAGGGTAGAGGGCACTGGGAGGTGTGGGTACAGGAGGGTAGAGGGCACTGGGAGGTGTGGGTACAGGAGGGTAGAGGGCACTGGGGGGTGTGGGTACAGGATTGTAGAGGGCACTGGGAGGTGTGGGTACAGGAGGGTAGAGGGCACTGGGAGGTGTGGGTACAGGATTGTAGAGGGCACTGGGAGGTGTGGGTACAGGAGGGTAGAGGGCACTGGGGGGTGTGGGTACAGGAGGGTGGGAGGTGGATTGCTTCATTTGCTATCTATACATGACAATCTATACATGACTACTGTGCATTGATCTAATGATTGGTACTTTATACTGATGATATGATCTGTTATTTAATGTATCTGTACCATGTACCCACACACTCATAACCCCATCATGCTCACATTCACGCTTCCTTGTGCCCGGTGTCTCCCTAAATAACAAGAACCCAACACCTACCTCAAGCTCACACGGAGAGCCCTACCTCAAGCTCACACAGAGAGCCCTACCTCAAGCTCACACAGAGAGCCCTACCTCAAGCTCACACAGAGAGCCCTACCTCAAGCTCACACAGAGAGCCCTACCTCAAGCTCACACAGAGAGCCCTACCTCAAGCTCACACAGAGAGCCCTACCTCAAGCTCACACAGAGAGCCCCACCTCAAGCTCACACAGAGAGCCCCTACCTCAAGCTCACACAGAGAGCCCCTACCTCAAGCTCACACAGAGAGCCCCTACCTCAAGCTCACACAGAGAGCCCCTACCTCAAGCTCACACGGGGAGCCCTACCTCAAGCTCACACAGAGAGCCCCACCTCAAGCTCACACAGAGAGCCCCTACCTCAAGCTCACACAGAGAGCCCCTACCTCAAGCTCACACGGGGAGCCCTACCTCAAGCTCACACGGGGAGCCCTACCTCAAGCTCACACGGGGAGCCCTACCTCAAGCTCACACGGGGAGCCCTACCTCAAGCTCACACGGGGAGCCCTACCTCAAGCTCACACGGGGAGCCCTACCTCAAGCTCACACGGGGAGCCCTACCTCAAGCTCACACAGAGAGCCCCTACCTCAAGCTCACACGGGGAGTCCTACCTCAAGCTCACACGGGGAGCCCTACCTCAAGCTCACACGGGGAGCCCTACCTCAAGCTCACACAGAGAGCCCTACCTCAAGCTCACACGGGGAGCCCTACCTCAAGCTCACACGGGGAGCCCTACCTCAAGCTCACACGGGGAGCCCTACCTCAAGCTCACACGGGGAGCCCTACCTCAAGCTCACACGGGGAGCCCTACCTCAAGCTCACACAGAGAGCCCCTACCTCAAGCTCACACGGGGAGTCCTACCTCAAGCTCACACGGGGAGTCCTACCTCAAGCTCACACGGGGAGCCCTACCTCAAGCTCACACGGGGAGCCCTACCTCAAGCTCACACGGGGAGCCCTACCTCAAGCTCACACGGGGAGCCCTACCTCAAGCTCACACGGGGAGCCCTACCTCAAGCTCACACAGAGAGCCCCTACCTCAAGCTCACACGGGGAGTCCTACCTCAAGCTCACACGGGGAGCCCTACCTCAAGCTCACACGGGGAGCCCTACCTCAAGCTCACACGGGGAGCCCTACCTCATGCTCACACAGAGAGCCCTACCTCAAGCTCACACGGGGAGCCCTACCTCAAGCTCACACGGGGAGCCCTACCTCAAGCTCACACGGGGAGCCCTACCTCAAGCTCACACAGAGAGCCCCTACCTCAAGCTCACACGGGGAGTCCTACCTCAAGCTCACACGGGGAGCCCTACCTCAAGCTCACACGAGAGCCCTACCTCAAGCTCACACGGGAGCCCTACCTCAAGCTCACACGGGGAGCCCTACCTCAAGCTCACACGGGGAGCCTTACCTCAAGCTCACACGGGGAGCCTTACCTCAAGCTCACACGGGGAGCCTTACCTCAAGCTCACACGGGGAGCCCTACCTCAAGCTCACACGGGGAGCCCTACCTCAAGCTCACACGGGGAGCCCTACCTCAAGCTCACACGGGGAGCCCTACCTCAAGCTCACACGGGGAGCCCTACCTCAAGCTCACACGGGGAGCCCTACCTCAAGCTCACACGGAGAGCCCTACCTCAAGCTCACACGGAGAGCTTGTTTAAAACGATAGATTTCAGGGAGAAAAATCCAGTTAGTCTATGGAGGTGTTTAGAAATCTCTAATAAACCCAACGGTGAATTGCATGATTTAATACCGGCATAAATGGCTCCCAATATACGTTATTATCAAATCAGAGTTCAGGAAGCCAGTGTGAGCTGCAGGCCCGGCCTCTGCTGTCTCTACTGATTTGTGGCTCTGTGTCATAACGACACTGGGAAGCTATGAATAGGAGATGGAGCGGTGATGGGATTGTGCATTATTAGGTACCTCGTCTCTCTGGTAAAATCTTTAAATTTCTAATAAAAATGGTAAATCAGCAATACGAGGGAGAGCCTGGAACACTTGCTACTGCTGAGGAGATCATACTGACACATTGGGGATTATGGATAAGGAGCCAAGTTCTTAAACACTCAGCAGGAACCTTTTATTGGTTTCCATGGTGAGTTCTAAAAGTGGAACACTCTGCCGGAACGTTCCATTGGTTTCCATGGTGAGTTCTAAAAGTGGAACACTCGGCAGGAACGTTCCATTGGTTTCCATGGTGAGTTCTAAAAGTGGAACACTCGGCAGGAACGTTCCATTGGTTTCCATGGTGAGTTCTAAAAGTGGAACACTCGGCAGGAACGTTCCATTGGTTTCCATGGTGAGTTCTAAAAGTGGAACACTCGGCAGGAACGTTCCATTGGTTTCCATGGTGAGTTCTAAAAGTGGAACACTCGGCAGGAACGTTCCATTGGTTTCCATGGTGAGTTCTAAAAGTGGAACACTCGGCAGGAACGTTCCATTGGTTTCCATGGTGAGTTCTAAAAGTGGAACACTCGGCAGGAACGTTCCATTGGTTTCCATGGTGAGTTCTAAAAGTGGAACACTCGGCAGGAACGTTCCATTGGTTTCCATGGTGAGTTCTAAAAGTGGAACACTCGGCAGGAACGTTCCATTGGTTTCCATGGTGAGTTCTAAAAGTGGAACACTCGGCAGGAACGTTCCATTGGTTTCCATGGTGAGTTCTAAAAGTGGAACACTCGGCAGGAACGTTCCATTGGTTTCCATGGTGAGTTCTAAAAGTGGAACACTCGGCAGGAACGTTCCATTGGTTTCCATTTTGAGTTCTAAAAGTGGAACACTCAGCCGGAACGTTCCATTGGTTTCCATGGTGAGTTCTAAAAGTGGAACACTCAAAGTGGAACACTCATCAGGAACGTTCCATTGGTTTCCATGGTAAGTTCTAAAAGTGGAACACAGTGGAAGCAGGAACATTCCATTGGTTGCACTGGAATTGTTTATTATGAATAACCCCACTGTTAGTTTGAATACGGAGAAACTGGAAAATGGATATGCACAATCAGAGAGCGTCATTGGTGTTATTGTACAAATATGGTGTGCCTTAGAGCAGCATATACCATGCAGAGTCTTAAGTTGCGAGGCAATATACAGCTAGGATAGGGGCTGCTCAAAAATTCCCGAAAAAGAAATGCAGTCCGGACCACTAGTTGGACATTAGCGCCTTCGAGTCTAGGTGCCAGCTGTGGCCCTCCAGCTGTTTCTGGACTACAACCACCATAATCCTCTGTCATACTAGAAAGCTAGTGGGGAATTATGGGATTTGTAGTTCAGCAGCAGTTGGCCGCCTAGCCCTTATCAGGTATTGGGCATTAGGTGCGTAAAATATTGGGCCTCGCTACTGAATGGGCAGGTTCTGTATTGGGTTCTAGATATTTGCCTACAAGGCTGATAAGGAGGTCAGAATGTTCGCTGCACAGTGCGGCTGTGTGTGATAGGATGTGCAGTATCCTCAGCGAGCATTGTCTGTGCCTTGGCTTTTTTTATTTAGCTATGTACTGAGTTCCTATGAAACAACCCCTGGTGTATGCGGATTGGCCTGGAATCGCAGATTTAGAGGATTTGTTGAGGAGAGGGATTAGCCATAATTGTCAGGATTGACTTCCATGATGCTGTGCGCAAGCTGCTAACTGCAACTGATATCAATGTGCCAGGTGAATGGGAGACTTGCGACGGGAAGAGGCCTGCAGGAGCAAGGATGGGATTATTCTAGGAATAACTCTCTAATAAAGTGTTTAGTTTGTTAAGTTGCATTGCCCTGACTGAACTGCAGAGGGTGCTGGTGTTCAGGCTGAGTATCTCCATCACATGTGAAGGGTTGGCAGGAAGATCCCAAACCACTTCCTACACTCTACATAGCCAGGATAGTACTAGGGCTTGTAGTACAGTGAGGCAGGATAATAAACCTGGTAAAACACTGATAATATATAGAAACCTCTGTATATGTGCACAATACACTTGGCCCTGTGTGCCCTGAACCAGATGTCCAATGAGCAGGCCTCTACCTCACATGTAAACTCCACTCTGGGGCCAAGCTTCCCAAATGGTCCAAACAGCAGGAACATTCCAATGGTTTCCTTGGCAACCGCTCCACTTTTAGAACTTAGCACCAGTATTGGCTTAGACAACTCACCCCCTATGAGTCCGGACGTTCCCTTCACTTTCCCATATCTTTGAGCGCAGCTAGAAATCTAAACCGTCGGTTTCTAGAGAGCTGTTACTTTGTAGCAGTTGTTTGGAGCTGTTACTACCTTCAGCTTGCTCTGTTTTACACATTTTCTAATATTAATAACATCATTGGAAATAAAGGCTAATTGAAGATCCTTTCATGCCCCACTTGTATTACCTGGTTCTTGCAGCTGCCTTGTGATAGGCAAGGTCTGTGAAGGCCCATAGCACATTATAACATTTTGCATGAGAAAGCACAGTCGCCTGCCCTTGCTGTTTAGCGAATAGATCCCAGTGATGTTGCTTAAGCACCACGGACAGCGTTGCATAAAGGGAGAGCACTGGGTGGAATACAGAGTGAGCAGTCATTTGAATGAAAGGTTGGCATACAATGCAGGAAGCCAAAATCATAACGTCACATTGGGAACTGGCCGTTTTCCTTAACCTTTCGTATTTACTAAGCTAGCCCGAGTATGAGAGGATGATAATTATGTGAATGAGGGAATTGCATAATTAAGGCCAAAATAACAGTTTGAAGTGTAGGGGAATGGGCGATTTTTTTTCCAACTCTTCTACTTTGGCCCTAAGTTTGTGATTTCCCCTCTCCGAATAAAATCCAAAGAGTCAGTCTTACAATAAAGGTATGTGAGTAGAAGTTTTTAAGGGGCATTGAAGGACTGTGTTGAATTTTTCTTTGCTTGGCATAGTTTTATCAGGGGGCAGACATGTTGTTTAGAATCTTTGGTAAGATCTTCCTTTATCTGATCCAACATTCTAAACAACATGTCTGCCCCCTGATAGCTCTATATGGCGCTAAAAAGTTATTAATCGGTAATTTGTATTCTTTTAGAAAAACATTTCTACTCAGTCTTTCAATTAAACAGAGGTTATTTTTTGCCAACAGTATTAATACGCTGCAGTAATATAACAGGCTGCCCAGGAATTAACAAGAATGGACACTGTGACTTGATCTTGGTTATTCTAGACTCCCATGGATGGGTTTCAGCCATGCACACTGTGCACAGAAGCGATAGACCTAAATCCCTGCTCCTGGCTCCTAAATACTTTTACATACAGCTGTATGGAAGTGCCATTTCCCTGGCTCCTAAAAGTGACCAGGCCTGATGATGAGGGTATTGAATCTGATGTGTACATTAGTATTCACCTATATAACACAGATTGTGCATTTAATAGCACGGGGACATGTGAATGTATGTGAATAACTAGGACCCTTCGCATAATTTAGGGGGATTTTTACTAAAAGTGAAAAGCAGAAATCCGGCCTCGATAGACGGAAGAAATTGTCAAATACACATGTAATTCCAATTTTTAATGCCTGATAATTCCAGTTCACTTGGTAGTTCCGTTTTATTTAATAGCCCTCTTAGTCCTATATACTGTGGTAACGACGGCACCAGCAAATATGTAGATCTAAGCCCAAACTAGCAGAGTTGGAAAATGCCTCAGTGGTAGGAATTTTTTCCAGCTTGCCTACTTTGGCCTTACGTTTTGAATTCCTTGCAATATTCTCTTTTGCACTATATACTGCGCATAGATGTGTTAGAACAATGTTTTCTTTTTTAAATCTAAACTCTTAAGTTACTCCTGTGGTAGAGCTGAGTGTCTTTCTTTAGCCCCCCAGCAGCTCAGATTTTAAAGGACAATTAAACCGGAGCGAGTTAAGGCCCCCTCTACTGATCCCATGTAAAAACAAGGGTCTGTCACTGCACAGACGAGAGAGACAGTCGTCAACCAGATAAGGCTGCCAGGGAGAGAGATCCCTCCCAGGAAAGCATGGCAGCTGCCATTCAGAGTATAAACTGGCGTGTACGATCAAAAGTGCCTGCCAGTTTATCCTCACACTAGGGACAACTATTTTGTTCACGTGTGCTTCTATATTAGAAGAAAAAGTGAAAAATAAAGTTTAGTTGTCCTTTAAGGATCTTTTTCTGTGACCACGTAGGTCAGTAACATGGATGAAGGAGATTCCTAGCTCCGAGTCTAGTGAAGGATTCTGGGAAATTACTTTTCACAAAGCATTTGCAAGTTCCCTTCCATAAGAACTCAGGAGCTCAATTTAGGTAAACCCAGGTGACTCCAGTTGCTGGATAATCTGGATAATTTGCCTTTCAGCTAAATTCAGAGCTTGTGGGTCTGTCGTTTTATATGAATGGTATTCATTTTTTGCATTTTGGATTTCAGTAATAATAAGATCAGAGTTGGCCTGTAATACAGATCCCATCCAGGGGGGAAGACAGATATACAAACTCAATGCATTGGACCTTCTGTCCCACCTAGCTCTGGTCAAATCCTGCTGAGCTGGACTACTGATATTATTTCCCATACCCTTTGCTTACTTGGTTTACTTAACACCCCCTCCCCGTTTGTAATTAATAATCGCAGATTGTACAATGTATGATTTGGGTTTCAGTCTTCCCATACAACAGGACAGTGAGTTAGCTCTGTTAAAACAAATGCTCTCAAGGCAGCACCTCGTCAAACCTCGCAGATTCTATTCCTGGCAGGGTCAGTGCATTTTTCTACGCTCGATAAAATGAATACCATTAAGTTGTGTATGACAATTCCTAGATAATAAACCACTTAAAACAACACATACTTTTCAGAAGCAGCGACAACACAAGCCTTCTTTTCTATCCTTGCTTATCGTGTCACATGACCATACCCCAGAATTAATCTGGCCCGAACAAAAGTATAATGTAATCTGATGAAAGAGTTACTCCTGGGCTAAATGTGACCAATTCAAAGTGTAACCACTTTAAGACCACCGGGTCTATTCAATAAAGAGAGAATTGCAGGGAATGGAGACAGGAATTTCAAACTTTAGGCCAAAGTAGTAGAAAATTCTCCATTGCAGCTGAATGGGGGGAATTTTTACGTCTCCATTCCCTGCTATTATCTCTGTCAATCGCCCCAGTAGGTTAGACATCTCCATTAGTAGCATGGGATGGGTACGTGAGCAGGTTTAATGCTGGCTGGTGTGTATCTTTCAATTAAAACCAAATTCGTTACATCCTAGTCTTTGATCTCCCCACCTGGCCTGTCTTATAATACATTTCTCTCGCCAGCCCGAGATGCTCCGTAGTATAATTTGCTTCTCTTGGACGCTCCTTCCACATTCAGATGGAGTCGTTATGTTTGTGCATGTCATTAAGGCTTTCTCACAGAACAACAGCGACATCTGCATGTGTCATAATATCAGCATGCCAGGACATGAGTGGGGGGCAGGGAACTGAGCCAGGGTCGGAGCTATACATAGCCCAAAAAAAAAACACACACTGCCTGGCACTCCCCATGCCCCCAAAGATGCCCGGCTGCCGGTCAGAGAGGGATCTACTGCAGAGAAAGTTGAGCAGGATCTGGAGGATTTGGAATTTTCGATTTAGTAAACACAAAATGGCTTTTTTTTTTTTCACACCACTCAATGATAAAAGGTCTCACCTACCACATTACCTAGAGCCGGACGGCTGCGCGTCATGGGGGGAGAGCGCTGATAGCTGCTTTAAGCAAATGAACAACCAACCGCTTGTGATTGGCTGCGGACAGGACCCTTTTCATCTTTTGGGGAATGAGGTGGGCATCAAACTCGGAGACTCCTAAATCCCCCATATCAGCATTATTTTCCCCAACTTTTCTCTCTCTCTCGGAGCCAAATAAGCCCCAGCAAGATCAGCAGCTAATGAGATGCAAATGAGATATGCACAAAGCCATAGCACTCTAGGATGATTAACCACTGGAGACATTAGCTGCCGATTTCAGGCTGTGTCAGTTTAATAAGCCTCTGCCGCCCCTCCGCTCTCAGCGGGGGTCTCTGTACGCCCCTTGGCAGAGGAGTAAGATTCCGAACCTATTGCCCATCCGTGTGTTTCTCCTGGCTGCGGTGGGGTAGAGGAAGGAGGGAGTGGGGGCAGGGATTTTAATTTATATACTATTTTTTTGTTAAAAAAATATATTATTATTATTATTCCTTCGCTTCCTCATCCAAACGCACAATCCTCAGAGCTCGTCTTTGTAATCCAGACCGTGTAAAAGGGTGGCACGTAATTATTTCATAGTGTGCCAAAACTCGTTAGCCAAACAATTATTCCTCATTAAAAACCCAGCGCCGAATGCAAAAAAAAAAAAATTAAATATATAATAATAATAATATCCCGAAGCTTTTGCCATATGGTTGATCGGAAGCCTTCAGCGCAGCTGTAAATCCTGTGCGGGTGTTTATATTCCAAGGTTGTCCGTACCCTATACAAACTGGCAGCAGCAAAACTCCCATCTGTGTAATTTTTTGTAAAATCCTCTCTGTGTTGGCGTGACTGTTTTATCACATCGTATGCTTCATTCTCCCCCCCCCCCTTCTTGTTTCCAGCGCCAGAATTTGACCCTTCACCCAGTGCCCACAGACCAAACAGGATCGAATTCCGTACCAGACATGTAAGTACCCCTCCATCACTCCAGAAAGTATACCCACAGCTGGTGCCCCCCTCCGGTCAGGCGCTGTGCTCTTGTGCAAAAAGTGGCATACTCCTAATGTGTGTGACTGCCAAGTTTTTCTGCTCCTCTGTGTGACGCTCCTTTTCCCCCTCTTACATAAGCAGATCTGGGAGAGAGGGTTTGGTTTGGCCCCATCCATCTTCCTGGTGATAGCAGCAAATGCAGATAAATCTCTCTCTCAGCCTCCTGATCCTGCTGCTTCTGGGGAGCTGTTTTTCCTTCCACGTACCTGCTCTGGAAGTGTTTGTGTAACATTGTGCATGTTGATATTCAAGAACCCAATTCTAGAAGTCTACCTCCAGGGTGCAGAGTGGGTTTATATCCTGGGGCATTAGAGTAGATCCCAGTACCTGACCATAGAAAGACTTGTATGTAGGTTCCTTTCCTTCTGTCTGTCTGATGATGCCTGCCACCTCCCCAGTTTTCTCCTCCATCCCTTGATGCTTGGCATCCCCTGGTCTTTTAAATGCCAGCCAGCGGCCATTGAATGGCATGACACAGAGGTCTGGGCTGCCCGTGCCATTCCTGATTGTCAGAGGGCCAGATCCTATTGTTTTGTTGTTGATGAGGCGTTTTCATTCCGTGTTATTAATTGTAAAAAAAAAAAAAAAACTTCAGTGCCAAACGAGCTTAGAAAGCGGAAAAAAAAAAGGAGTCCCTGGAGAAGTTTCCAATGCCGTGCAAGATGCCAGGATCCTTGGCACATATCATTCTTCGCAGCTGGGAATTAATTTTTTTTTTTAAATGTCCCAGTCTCCCTTTCTTTTTTGCTCGTGGGTACCGCTGATTACACACACAGGGCGGGCACCCGCAACATGGCAGCCCAGCTTTTTTTCCATGGCGTGGAAGGATACATTAATGCTTGTTCACTGCGGCAGAAGCAGCATTGGGGGAGGGTGCGGGCAGCTAGATCTGTCGCCCCCCAAAACCCTCCGACGAGCCTTTCTTTTCCCCCCCGCGCTCTGTGCCTTGCTTCCCTGGGTGCGACGGCTTACACTGGTAGCCCGTGCCAGTTCTTTGTCTGCTTCCAGGCTGTAAAGGATCTGGAAGGGAAAAAAAAAAAAAAACACAACCCTACACCATTGGCCGCCGTGACATATACCCGCTGCCGATATCACACGAAACTGTGGCGTTGCCACTGAATGGATGGCATCGTGCCAGCTCGTCTGCCATCCGCCCATGCAGCACTTTCCTCCTCCTCCTCCTGTCGGCTTGATGTTAATTAACAGACGGGCTAATTGATTTAAAAGCTGGAGGAAAAAAAAAAAAAAAAAAAAAATTACAGTTAACTTTTCCCAGAGGGTATGAGCGGCAGGCAGGCTGGCATCATGGGTCTGCGGAGGGGGGGGAGGAAGGGGGGCAGAGACAAGCCTGCAGCAAAGGAGAAAATATAGCAGCATTGGCTGCTTATTGGAGAACAGCTGATGGGAATGGTGGTGAAACTGCCTTCTGCATGACTCTATACTGCCATTATATGTTATTCTAAATAAGCTGGGAAACTCCCTTTCCCCTCCCCCTGAGACAAATGGGAGCCTTCCTGAACTTATACCAAACCTCCCCTTTTAAAACAACCTCCCCCCCCCCAACCCGTGACACCCTGCAATTAAGTAAAATAATCCCAAGTGACAGAGAATGCCTCTTACGATGAAATAATTATGAAGTATGTTCTCCCACAACCCCCCCTCTCTATACAGTCAACCTCTTGCCAATCATTCCGCACCCCCACCCCCCCTAAATCTCAGGATTCCTCACCACAGCTGATTTTGCACCACATACACATGGTAGAGGAAAAATACAATGAAAATATTGCCCCTACCCTTCCCTTTCACTGTGCCCGCGTTCCCTTCCTGTTACCATCTCTACTGCCCCATCTCTCCATTCCTACAAGGCCTTCATTGCCGGCAAGCCCAGCCGCTCCAGCACTGAACCAGTTAATTAACAGCACAATTAGCCATGCAAATACAGGCTTTGTTTGGAGACTCATCTCCAGAAGGAGTGTTTATTTAGTGAAGGGGTGAGGAGGAGGAGGAGGAGGGTGAGGAGTGGTCTGTGTCTGGGAGCCAGGTGGGCAGCAAGATGGGGGAAATACCATCATCCACCATCCTGTATAGCTTTCTGCCCTGCCATTTCCAGGAAAGGAGAAAGCTAGACAGAGAGGAAAGAATACAATGTGCAAATCATGCTGCATTTGCATAATGTCTTCTGCTCGAATATGCAGATTAGCTGTATAATTTATGAGTACTGGTGTCTGGAATCCTTTTTATTCTCATACTGCACTTCACAACCCCCTGCTAGGTTTTTTTTTATTTATTTTTTTTTAAATGTTTCGCAAAAATCAACTTCATTTTTCTTAATTTTGATTATTGGAATTTTTTTTACATTTTTTTTAAATTGATTCCTCACCTGTCTGGACGTTCTCTCTTTACGTACAAAGCTGGTAATGATAGGCTATGTTAGGTCACCTTTGGAAGGGGAAAAACAAAAACAAAATAGGAATTGAATAAAAAAAAAAAACGATACCTCCTTTAAAATCGTATTAAGTGCAAGCTCTTCCGACTCGTTAGGACTCGTCCCCTGGAGCGTTCGATAATTAAACCTACAATAGCTGCGGATTTTTTGACAGGCATTATTATAGTATCGGTAATTCAAATATTTAAATGAGACTGCGTGACCCTAATGAATACACGTTCTGGAAAACACTAAAATAATGAGGGATTTGCATCTCCCTTTTCATATTGCAGCTCCGTGATTTACTGTATGTATAGACTTGTGCGTATAAATACAATATATTAGATTTTTCAAACATAATCAGGTGATGTTCAGAATTTAGTTATTGTCACAGTCTTCAAAGAGAATCCATTCTACCCAAATCTTTTATTTGTCCTCTCACCTCCTACATTTCTCAGACAACTTTCTACGTAGATCTCTGGTTTGTATATATATATAGTGTTTTCCTTATGCTATAAAGCTGACCATCCCTTTAATGAATGATGGCAGCATTAATTGGACATAACTCTCTAAGTAACCACGGATTAGATTCTGTGGCAGGTTCCATATAGCGTATTCTACCCCTGGTGGCTGATTATTTGCTGGGTGGGTTTTTTTTTTTTTTTGAGTTGAAAGGATAAACTAATTATTGTATATACTGTGAATACAGAGAATAACAAAAATAATCTGAAATGACATATGTAGTACAATAGCAAGCAAACGGCGTCCACTGTTGATGACATCACCTTGTGTCGTTATATGCATATTACACATTTACCACTGCGAGTAGTTTGCGTATCAGGTCACAAGGTGATGTCATGAACAGGAGACGCAATTAGAACATATTTTTATTTTCTCTTAATTGATGCATTTGCTTGCAGTCCTGCGAACACAATGCATACGTTTTATTTTTTTTTATATTGATTTTGTGTATAAACCATATTTACATTTCTGAGTGTATTTGATTATTTCAATTATGGATTTTGAAACTGCTTCACACACAGCTGTGCAGCCAAAAAAACCCAAAACAAATCATTTTGTTTATAGCTTGTCCAATAGAAGATATTTCTGGGATCCGCTACTTTTTCCAAAAAGTACAGCTCCTTTGCTTTCAACCTCACACTTCAAATTCTGGATGTGTTACTGTAAAATGCTGTATTATTACCTTTTGATACATTCGTCCTTTATTAGCAATGTATAACTACTCCCAGTTTATGATGAGATAATGCCAGGTGTACCATGGTATTTACAGTGAACTTGTACCCTTTGCAGAATGGTGATTCATTATGTTTAATTAGCCAGTTTTGAAATCATTAACTAGATTTTTTTTTTGTTATTAACACCTGGTTACTTTAGACGCTATGGTTTTAAATCTGTGATTTACTTTCCAAATGTGACAATATACTGGGTTAAAATGGAGCACTTTAAAACAATATGCAGCCTATACATTATATCCCCAGTACCCCTACTGTTTCATCTATTCCTTTATTTCCTTTAACCTCTTAAGGGGACACATGGTGGTCCCAGCACATCATCATAGGAGAGTGGGCAATTGTTTTTTATAAAAATCGTTAACAATTCCGATTTATAAGGATAAGTATGGCATCAAAACAAAGCCATACGTTTCCTAAAAATCAACATGAGAAATGACAGTTAGACACACATACACACACAACAACAAAAAATCCCTTTTTCTGAAGCAATTAATGATAATATGAAGTATTAAGCAGGAAGGGTGCGTTATATTCTCTAGTTCGCTACTTGCGCTCCACATCCGGGGTATTTGTAAGCTTTCGGGCAGTACCTTCTCACTGTTTCCTATGGTTTTTGTCTGTGTCTGTTTGTTTTTTTTTGTATTCAAAATGTGTGTTGTGTTAAGCCCTGTGAGAATTGTAATCACAATATAAACGTTGTGATAAAAATAGTAACATCCCAAAAACATAGGAAATAAAGAACTGACTGCATCGGAGATTATTCATGAAGGTTCAAAAAAATCACAAATCACTTGTATAAATGACCCCTGTTTTAGGTTTTTTTTGTTTCTTTTTTTGGGGGGGGCCAAATTGCAGAAAGGGACCGCCATGAGCTGTTAGTTATACACTGGGCCGGTATTGGGACTCACCACTAAATTATCGAATTCAGGTGTTCCAATCAGAGCCATTGCCACAGGTGTATAAAATCAAGCACCCAGCCTGCATTTACAAAACATTTGTAAAGAGCTCAGTGGATTCACACGTGGCACTGTGATAGGACACTGCCACCTTTTTACAATAAGTCAGAAATTTCATCCCTGCTCGATGTTCCACGGTCATCTGTAAGTGGAATTATTGGACCGTGGAAGCAGTAGCAATTCGGCCACGAAATGGAAGACCACGGAAAGTCACCGAGCGGGGTCACCGAGTACTGAGGTGTTTGAGCCCTGTATTGTAGGACTACACAGAACATCCTACAGACAGGAGGGGGTTAAGTTAAGATGGTGGTTCCTGTCTGTGGACTCTGGCAGCCATCTCACACTGGGTTTGTGGTAAGCGTGATGGATAGGATCTAGATGTGACTGGATTCTAGAATGACTTCTGTAGATCCCCACCTTGTGCCTTCAAAAGGCTTTTCTTACGGATGGTGCATGGTTATCCGCTCAGCTGTCTTGAGCTTCCTTCTTCTAGCTCCTCTTATCGTACCTGCTGGACTGTCTATCCGATACAAAGTGATCCTTCTACTTGTCGCTACTTCAGTAATGAGAGTCTGCGGCAGACAGGATCCGCCATCATTTTACCAGCACCAAGGCAGTTGTTGGGAGACAGAAGTTTGGGGACTACATATCCCATGATTCTCAGTCACCCTAGGCCCTAGATCTTACCAGGGCCAACGACCGAGACCACACGTGAAATGTGACCTGTTTAAATGGCTCCTCCATGAGATAAGGGGTTAATGTTACTCCAGAATGGGGATCTGTGTAGATCAGTCATGGTTAATGTTGGCACTGCAGATGTTTGGGAACTACATATCCCATGATTCTCAGTCAGTAATGAGCCTTTCTGCAGCATATATAGTCCCCAATTCAGCTTGCCATCTTACTGGTTTGCAATGGAAGAAGATCCAGGCAGAAGGAGAAGTAAGGTGAGCTCTGGACAGTAATAGTAAAGAGGTATGATACCTGCCTCTCTGTACATCTATAAAGCTATCACACTGTTTAACAAGACAGTGGAGTTTTTTTCTTTAAAGGGTGTAATAGTTTTGAGCAATTAATTGAGGGCTATTTTACCTCTGTAGATCTCCACCTTGTGCCTTGAAGAGTATTTGTTACTTTGTTTGCACTCGGCTGTCCTGAGCTCCCTTCTTCTAGCTCCTCTTGTCATAACATCTGGCCTGTATGTCTGCTTGTGTTAAAGTGATGTTGAGGGGTAATTATTGAAATCCGGGCAGGGTGGCTGCCCTCGGGTGAGAATATTGTAATGTTTAAAGGTCTAGTTCAGTGCATTAGATGCTCTCACTCTATCATCTTGGTATTGATTGCACTGTGCATGTTGAGTATAGAAAATGATCCACACATTGGCCTGGATTCAATGCCGGCCGGTAAATGGAAAAAGTGGCGTTAGCGTTATATTAACAAGCATTCTTTATCCAATGCCCGCCGTTAACAGGGGTGGTAAAAATCATCAATTAGCGCTCAAACAGGCAAAAATCTTAATCTCCCCACCACCTCCTATCATATAAGGAAAGTATACATGGGTCCAGGGGAAAGCCAAATGCACTTGGGCCGGCCCCCCTTTATACTGGGGCAAGGTACCATGATCATTCCCCCGGCCCACCCTATAAAATATATGGGGCAAGAGGCTGACCAAGTGACCCTGACTCCCCTCGAGCCAGGGGCTGGTAATATGGCACCCCTGGCACCACCCCTATTAATTTCCGGACCAGGGGCTGCTTAAAGCCATGTACTAACAAGGTACTGGGCTGGCTAAATTCCCCTGGCTCCTCTGTTTATTTAGCTCGTTTAAGGCGCCTATGAGTAAGTGCTAATCTTGAGTGCGAAACGCGTAAGACGAACTCGTTGTACACTGTCCTGTTCCTGGTGTTATACTTATCGATGAATAAATACCAGCTATTATCAGCAATTATGCATGGGTTTTCCGTTCTCCATCGCGTTAGGAGTGCCGCTGACTTTTGTAAGCAAATAAATCGATAACAAAAAAAACTGTGATGTCTCTTATATATGACCTCACCTGGAGGCTGGACATGCAAATTGAGTAGGTTGAGCGGTAAATGTGCAAGTTGCATATTAAGTCACAAGGTGATGTCATGAACACATTTAGAGGATTCCTATCACAAAGTGGAGCAGTTGGCAGGAACATTCCACTAGTTTCCATGGTGATTGCTCCACTTTTAGAACTCTACATCGGCCTAAAGCTGGAGAATTCCTGTCTCAATTGCTGGCAGTTCTCTTGTTATTGAGTAGACCCTTAAGACTTTCCCCTCACACGAGCAGTGCTGAAACCCCCTTAACTTGTATCTCTGTTCAGGGGGACTGCGCAGGAGCTGGAGGAGCTGCGGGAGCTGGTGATCAGTAAGGAGCAGCTAGTTCAGCAATTACATGTCCAGCTGAGGGATGCCATCCACAGCCAGGAGCTGAACCGCGTAGAGGTGAGATGCATGCTTATTGAGCCAGTCTGGGAGGGTATGCCTACATTTCCCATAATCCTCTGTCAGCTAGGAGGCCAGTAAGGGAGTATAGAGGTCTGTAGTCCTGATATAGACCATGCTAAACCTACGGATTAAGGTTAGTATGAGGCCTACCTCTAGTTCCTCAGTGGCCGTGTGTGTTCCTGTGGGCAGGGCAGTTTATACAGACGAGGCATCCCCTTTCACAGCACAAGGGAATCCCTCTGACATTGATCCCAAGCTTTCACTGTGAGCAGCAGGGAGAGAGGAAGATTTACACCCGGCACACTCCTCCCAGCCTCAGACATTATAATGCATCTGCCTGGCAGCACCTTGCACATCACGGGGGCAGCCGAATCCATCATGACGAAGTGCAGCCCCCTGATGGATGGCTGAGTAATGGACTCCGAGTACATTAGCGAGCCCCAGACTAATGGCAAGCTGTTGCCTATGGCTCCTAATGCAGATCACTCATAGTGTCCGCCAACTCATTAGCTGCTGCCAGAACTTGGCTCTTGTACAGGTGGAAAGCTGCCTTGCCTGTGATTTGTATACTGCAGAGCAAGGTACAGCTAACAGGGAGTACATGATATAGATATAACTCCAATGCACACATTGCTCCACTTTTAGAACTTTAGGGTTTATGTACAAAGAGAAGTTCTGGGGCAAAGTTCGAAAAGTGGAGCAGTTAGCAGGTAAATTCCATTGGTTTCCATGGTGACTGCTGCACATTTAGAACTTTCCACTACGCTTGATCTTAAGAACCTCCCTTGTGCATTTCTACATCATGCATCTAGCATACTGTGTACTGTGTGCCTTTTATATCCCTGTCTCTCACTTCCTATATCTGCTTCTCATGAAAGATTGTGTCCTTAAAGCCACAGTCCATTACCTCTGCAGTATCCAGGCCCATGAGCAGTCTTTTGTGCTCCCTCTTCTACTCCAGTGCCGATATCCGATGGAACTCCTCTGAGGCTCTGGCTTCCTCCTCTTTTCACTGTCTTGCCTGCTCCCTTGTACTTCACTGTCATTTTTTTTCTAACCATTCACATCTTACTTGGCATCTTCATTCACAAAGTCTTATAGTCCTCTCACCTTATGTTATACTCCAATCGGCTTTCATAATCCTTTTCTCTGTTTCGCCTCAGCTCTTCTCCTACACGATGGCCTTCTCTGCTCCTTCTCTTTCACACGTCTTGGTTTCCTCCCATAAATCTCTCCGGGACAGGTCCTCGAGAAAGATGCTCGATTGCAGGAGCTCCAGGGAACCATCACTGAGCTTCACCAGGAGATCTCACTGAAAGACTCCAAGGCAGTAATCCATCTGCAAGAAAAACATAAACTGGAGAATCAGGTCAAGGCCCTGAGCCAAGCGGTGAGCCCCTGCTTTCTTCCCTTGTGTTTATCTGTCTCGCCCTTGCACGAGACCTGTCTGCACATACCTCCGCATGTGGTCTGTCTATGTGCCTGCGTATTCATGCCTTCCTGCGTCCAGTGTGTGTGTATGATGTCATGGTTCCTGTTTATTGTCCCACCTTTAGGTTACCACCACCCATTCGGACCCTGCTCTGTTAGAGTCACACGCCGCAGTCTCCAACACTAACGAGCTTCTAAAAACTGAGGTTTGTATGCAGTAAAGGTCATCATTTAAAGAGTTTTAATTCATTTTTAATGGGATGTCTGTGAACTGCAGATATCACTTCATGTAATAAAAAGGACTGCTTCACGGAGCTGGTAGAGTGGGTATCCGTTGCTCCTCATGCTGTGTCCATGTGTCAATTTTCAAAGCGGGGAGGAAGGAAATTATTTGTGAATAGATATGAAGAATGACAGTGAAGTAGAACTTTGTAGACAGGTGGTGAGAAGAGGGGATAGCCAGAGCCTCAGAGGAGTTACATAAGATGTTAGCACTGGAGTAGCAGATGGAGCACAAAAAGTACTGAGTCATGGAAATTGATTTTTTTCAGCACATTGAACTAGGACTAAAACCTGGTATTCCGTCAACCCCTCATATGGCAAGTTATTTTTACGGTTTAATCCCTATTAAGGCCTAACGCAGCAAGTGCTTATGAACCTTACGTCCGTGTTACGCATGATTTGTAGTCCAGGAACAGCCTGATGGTCTCAGTTGGACATCTGCAGGATGCATGGCAGAAGAGATCGGTCCATTCATGAACTGAGAAAGATGTGCCCAGTGGGCTGTAATGTAGGAGGACTGTGACAGGGGGCAGTCTTGGTAGTAACACTTTATTATTTTAACAATAGAATAAATGTGACAGAATCCACGTGTTTGTGACTATCAATGCACTCAATAAGATAAAGAAATGTTTTCCCACCAGTCCACTGCCTCCCAAACTGTACTCATCTGGTACTCTGCTTCAAAAGGTATTGGCAGGAGGGTAATACAATAAAAGCTTGGCACGAGCTGTAAAAGGTGATCATCTTTAATTCCAGACTAAAAAAACACAAATGGCCCATTATCTATAAAGTGACACAATCTGGATTTTGGCTTCCCAGTTTTAGTTTTGAGTTCTATTCAGCTTGGATTGTTTTACAGTGAAGGAGTTTGAGCATTGTATGCGATAGGCATAAAGCTAGCCACGATACAAGATAAGGCCAGGGACTAATGAAAGTATTCAGGTTTGTTATTTCTATTATCTGCCAACACATTCTTTGTGTCTGTACCGCCATAGAAATCAATAGAAAATAGCTTCCTGGCTGCCTGAGGTTAGGCATCTTCTCAGTGTTTGCGTTATTAAGTCTGTGCACTTCCTCTTCCAGCTGGACCGGAGAGATGCTGAGCTGCGGAGCGCTCAGACTGAACTCCTTGCCGCACAGAACACAAGAGACGTGCTTTCCTCGGAGGTAAGTTGGCCACTCACCACCTCATGGAACATGTCACAACTGGCAGGTGACTCACTTGTATCCCGTCTGCCTTTTCTAGTTGGATGCCCAGGAGCAGCAGCTTTACAGGCTCCAACGGGAGCTCAGGGAGAGGCAGGAAGAGCTGGAGCAGAGGCACAGCCGCATCCAGCAGCTTCATTATGACCTGCAGACCAGCTCCATCCAGAGGGACGAGGCTCACAGGCAGGCAAGGATACATGTTTACACTGTGTGACGTGATGCACATGTCAGATCTTACCCAACGCGTTAAAAGTCATGGCCTCCCCCGTTGTACATCACTGCAGATTATGTTGGTGCTTTATGAGTAATAATGGCAAAACCTAGAATGCACGACTTATTATTCAACCATAACCGATGTGAAGTGCCTTACCGATTCAAAATGCGTTGGGTTTTGTCGTACCATTCTGTTATTTGCCAGTAAATGCATGATTGTATTAGCACCTTTACTGAATCCTAAAAATGCATTGCCAAGAGAGAGCCACTATCTCACCATCATTTTGTATCTTTTTTTTTTTTTTATGTCCGCAGCTCTCTGAATGCAATCTGCATCTGTCTCGGCTGGAAGGTGAAAACTTTGCTTTGAAAGTGCATCATCGAGAACAGGAAGCAGAGGTAAAATGCGTTGGATTGGTAGAATTGTTGTTCGTATAGGCCCGGGAGATTCTTGTCTGTCACTGAGGAGCTTTCTCTTTGGCAGATAGAGAAGCTGAGGTCCGAGTCGCTGGGCAGACAGAGAGAGGAGACCACACAGCCAGCATGGGATCTGGAGAACAGACACTATGATGTGGAGAGCCAAGCACAGGAAAACCAGGAGATAATCCACAGACTACAAGTAGAGCTGAAGGAGGCAACCTTTACCGTAAGCTGCTTGTATAATAATATATCCATGTTTATATACACATGCTGATAGCTTGTCGAGATGACGTGTATATTATTTGCACACAGGTTTGTTTATACTCTCCCGTTTGTACGTGTACCTGGGATATGAAGATAGAAATGAGAAGGGTAGCTTACAAAAAAAATAAAATGTATTGAAACCTAGATTTGAAATACTGGCAAAAAATATAAAAACTAACCTTTATTAAGATAATCGAATAAAAAATATTGCTTATTGAGAAAGAAATACCCAAAATAAAACGACACCGGTGAGAAGCAGACATCCAAGCTTGAAAAAACAAAGGATTTGTATACAGACAAAATCCAAAAACATGTGTCACCCAAGATATGGATCCACATGGTCAGTACATTGCTGCCAACAAATGCTACATACAAATCCTTTGCTTTTTAATGGTGTCACTTTATTTGGGGTATTTCTTTCTCAATAAGCAATATTTTTTATTTGATTATCTTAATAAAGGTACATTTTTATATTTGGGTAGTTCACCATTTTTTGCCAATATTTTAGGCTAGACCAGCAGTGCTTACTTTGGCATTGCAAACTACATACCCCATGATCATCAGTCAACCTGAAGGGCCTAGCATCATGTAAAATGCAGTTCCGAAATATCTGCAGTGCCAAGGTTAGCCATCTCTTACTCTGCTTAGAGTTGAATGGGAAGGAAGTTGAGTACTGTCCCTTTAGACCCATTTTCCACTCCACAATCCTGTGTCTTTTATAATCATAATTATCTTTGCTAATTTCCAAACCACTCATCAGCCTGATACAAGTAACCTGCCTCCTGCCCTTTCCCTCCTCCAAAGATAAAACTACAGGGCCTCAGCTGGGCCAAAATAGGTAAAAGCTCCCAGAATTGGACATGTATGAGGGGTAAACCCCTTTACCGTGCAGATAATAAGGATATACTTTCAGTATTCACTCCCTGTAGTAAAGCTGGTTCCTACACGCTCCAATAATCACTACTGATGAACGACCCGGATTACTGATAATCACCATTTATAACTTGATATCAGAAGCAGAGACTTCTATAGATAAAACCTGACTTGGGTCAGGTCCTAGAGCGTGACTAGTCTGAGCATTCACTGCTTTTCATTCAGATTGGGGTCTTCACGTACAAGGCGCACTGCACGTACACACCCCAAATCATACGGAGGATAGGTACAATCTGCTCTGAAAGAGAGAACTGTTATTTGTCTTACACCTGTACGTTGCAGACATATCCCGTCCGATATGGTACCTGGGATGTGTCCTCTTTAAGGAGATTCTTCTGCTGACTGCAGCACGACTGTCTGTATCATCCTGCCTCCGACTGTCTGTATCATCCTGCCTCTGTCTGTGTCACGCTGACTGCAGCACGACTGTCTGTATCATCCTGCCTCTGTGTGTGTGACGCTGACTGCAGCACGACTGTCTGTATCATCCTGCCTCTGTCTGTGTGACACTGACTGCAACACGACTGTCTGTATCATCCTGCCTCTGTCTGTGTGACACTGACTGCAACACGACTGTCTGTATCATCCTGCCTCTGTCTGTGTGACACTGACTGCAACACGACTGTCTGTATCATCCTGCCTCTGTCTGTGTCGCGCTGACTGCAGCACGACTGTCTGTATCATCCTGCCTCTGTGTGACACTGACTGCAGCACAACTGTCTCCCTCTGTCTGTGTGAAACTGACTGTAGCACGACTGTCTGTATCATCCTGCCTCTGTCTGTGTGACGCTGACTGCAGCACGACTGTCTGAATCATCCTGCCTCTGTCTGTGTGACACTGACTGCAGCACGACTGTCTGTATCATCCTGCCTCCGACTGTCTGTATCATCCTGCCTCTGTCTGTGTCACGCTGACTGCAGCACGACTGTCTGTATCATCCTGCCTCCGACTGTCTGTATCATCCTGCCTCTGTCTGTGTGACACTGACTGCAACACGACTGTCTGTATCATCCTGCCTCTGTCTGTGTGACACTGACTGCAACACGACTGTCTGTATCATCCTGCCTCTGTCTGTGTCACGCTGACTGCAGCACGACTGTCTGTATCATCCTGCCTCTGTGTGACACTGACTGCAGCACAACTGTCTGCCTCTGTCTGTGTGAAACTGACTGTAGCACGACTGTCTGTATCATCCTGCCTCTGTCTGTGTGACGCTGACTGCAGCACGACTGTCTGAATCATCCTGCCTCTGTCTGTGTGACACTGACTGCAGCACGACTGTCTGTATCATCCTGCCTCCGACTGTCTGTATCATCCTGCCTCTGTCTGTGTCACGCTGACTGCAGCACGACTGTCTGTATCATCCTGCCTCCGACTGTCTGTATCATCCTGCCTCTGTCTGTGTCACGCTGACTGCAGCACGACTGTCTGTATCATCCTGCCTCTGTGTGACACTGTCTGCAGCACAACTGTGTCTATCATCCTGCCTCTGTCTGTGTGAAACTGACTGTAGCACGACTGTCTGTATCATCCTGCCTCTGTCTGTGTGACGCTGACTGCAGCACGACTGTCTCTATCATCCTGCCTCTGTCTGTGTGACACACCTTCTACTGTCTCACCTGCCATAACTAGAGGCCTGGCACCACCTACTGGTAAAACTTCTGCAGTGCCTCCCGAACAGTGCCTCACTCAGCTACCCAGGCCCGAGCCTTGCTTTGTATTCATTCTGACTGTAGATGGAGGTAATTTACTTCACAAGCATTATTTACATCTGCTTGTTTAGTAAGGTCTATAACTCCAATGTTATGCTCAGTAATAGCAATCTGGTCACGCCAGCGTAAAGCACTACTCACTAGCCAGCATAGAGCACTACCCACTAGCCAACATAGAGCACTACCCACTAACCAGCATAAAGCACTATCCACTAGCCAGCATAAAGCACTACCCACTAGCCAGCATAAAGCACTACCCACTAGCCAGCATAAAGCAATACCCACTAGCCAGCATAGAGCACTACCCACTAGCCAGCATAGAGCACTACCCACTAGCCAGCATAAAGCACTACCCACTAGCCAGCATAGAGCACTACCCACTAGCCAGCATAAAGCACTACCCACTAGCCAGCATAGAGCACTACCCACTAGCCAGCATAAAGCACTACCCACTAGCCAGCATAGAGCACTACCCACTAGCCAGCATAAAGCACTACCCACTAGCCAGCATAGAGCACTACCCACTAGCCAGCATAAAGCACTACCCACTAGCCAGCATAAAGCAATACCCACTAGCCAGCATAAAGCAATACCCACTA
The DNA here is from genome assembly GCA_036172795.1 of Pelodytes ibericus. NCBI lineage: Eukaryota > Metazoa > Chordata > Amphibia > Anura > Pelodytidae > Pelodytes > Pelodytes ibericus. The sequence goes on from CM069862.1 coordinate 197,023,179, forward strand.
GCCAGCATAGAGCATTACCCACTAGCCAGCATAAAGCAATACCCACTAGCCAGCATAGAGCACTACTCACTAGCCAGCATAGAGCACTACTCACTAGCCAGCATAGAGCACTACTCACTAGCCAGCATAGAGCATTACCCACTAGCCAGCATAAAGCAATACCCACTAGCCAGCATAGAGCATTACCCACTAGCCAGCATAAAGCACTACCCACTAGCCAGCATAGAGCACTACCCACTAGCCAGCATAGAGCACTACCCACTAGCCAGCATAGAGCACTACCCACTAGCCAGCATAGAGCACTACCCACTAGCCAGCATAAAGCACTACCCACTAGCCAGCATAAAGCACTACCCACTAGCCAGCATAGAGCACTACCCACTAGCCAGCATAGAGCACTACCCACTATCCAGCATAGAGCACTACCCACTAGCCAGCATAGAGCACTACCCACTATCCAGCATAGAGCACTACCCACTAGCCAGCATAGAGCACTACCCACTAGCCAGCATAGAGCACTACCCACTATCCAGCATAGAGCACTACCCACTAGCCAGCATAGAGCACTACCCACTAGCCAGCATAAAGCACTACCCACTAGCCAGCATAGAGCACTACCCACTAGCCAGCATAAAGCACTACCCACTAGCCAGCATAGAGCACTACCCACTAGCCAGCATAAAGCACTACCCACTAGCCAGCATAGAGCACTACCCACTAGCCAGCATAGAGCACTACCCACTAGCCAGCATAAAGCAATACCCACTAGCCAGCATAAAGCAATACCCACTAGCCAGCATAGAGCATTACCCACTAGCCAGCATAAAGCAATACCCACTAGCCAGCATAGAGCACTACTCACTAGCCAGCATAGAGCACTACTCACTAGCCAGCATAGAGCACTACTCACTAGCCAGCATAGAGCACTACTCACTAGCCAGCATAGAGCATTACCCACTAGCCAGCATAAAGCAATACCCACTAGCCAGCATAGAGCACTACCCACTAGCCAGCATAAAGCACTACCCACTAGCCAGCATAGAGCACTACCCACTAGCCAGCATAGAGCACTACCCACTAGCCAGCATAGAGCACTACCCACTAGCCAGCATAGAGCACTACCCACTAGCCAGCATAAAGCACTACCCACTAGCCAGCATAAAGCACTACCCACTAGCCAGCATAGAGCACTACCCACTAGCCAGCATAGAGCACTACCCACTAGCCAGCATAGAGCACTACCCACTAGCCAGCATAGAGCACTACCCACTAGCCAGCATAGAGCACTACCCACTAGCCAGCATAAAGCACTACCAACTAGCCAGCATAGAGCTCTACCCACTAGCCAACATAGAGCATTACCCACTAGCCAGCATAGAGCACTACCCACTAGCCAGCATAGAGCACTACCCACTAGCCAGCATAGAGCACTACCCACTAGCCAGCATAGAGCACTACCCACTAGCCAACATAGAGCATTACCCACTAGCCAGCATAGAGCACTACCCACTAGCCAGCATAGAGCACTACCCACTAGCCAGCATAGAGCACTACCCACTAGCCAGCATAGAGCACTACCCACTAGCCAGCATAGAGCACTACCCACTAGCCAGCATAGAGCATTACCCACTAGCCAGCATAGAGCACTACCCACTAGCCAGCATAGAGCATTACCCACTAGCCAGCATAGAGCACTACCCACTAGCCAGCATAAAGCACTACCCACTAGCCAGCATAGAGCATTACCCACTAGCCAGCATAGAGCACTACCCACTAGCCAGCATAAAGCACTACCCACTAGCCAGCATAGAGCACTACCCACTAGCCAGCATAAAGCATTACCCACTAGCCAGCATAGAGCATTACCCACTAGCCAACATAGAGCACTACTCACTAGCCAGCATAGAGCACTACCCACTAGCCAGCATAGAGCACTACCCACTAGCCAGCATAGAGCACTACCCACTAGCCAGCATAGAGCACTACCCACTAGCCAGCATAGAGCACTACCCACTAGCCAACATAGAGCACTACCCACTAGCCAGCATAGAGCACTACCCACTATCCAGCATAGAGCACTACCCACTAGCCAGCATAGAGCACTACCCACTAGCCAGCATAGAGCACTACCCACTATCCAGCATAGAGCACTACCCACTAGCCAGCATAGAGCACTACCCACTATCCAGCATAGAGCACTACCCACTAGCCAGCATAGAGCACTACCCACTAGCCAGCATAGAGCACTACCCACTAGCCAGCATAAAGCACTACCCACCAGCCAGCATAGAGCATTACCCACTAGCCAGCATAAAGCACTACCCACTAGCCAACATAGAGCACTACCCACCAGCCAACATAAAGCACTACCCACTAGCCAGCATAAAGCATTACCCACCAGCCAGCATAGAGCATTACCCACTAGCCAGCATAAAGCAATACCCACTAGCTAGCATAGAGCATTACCCACTATCCAGCATAGAGCATTACCCACTAGCCAGCATAGAGCACTACCCACTAGCCAGCATAGAGCACTACCCACTAGCCAGCATAGAGCATTACCCACTAGCCAGCATAAAGCAATACCCACTAGCCAGCATAGAGCACTACCCACTAGCCAGCATAGAGCACTACTCATAGAGTCCCAGAATGTAAAGAAACACCAGAGCACTGAAGGATGTATATACCACTATGGCTGCTGTCACCTATGCCATGCACACAGGATATATTCCTTTGGCAGTGTGTAAGCTCTGCAGGAACACTGTTATTGTGTGGATTGCCTGTACAACAGGTATAGTTTGGCAATAGCCCTGTGCATCTTAAAGAGACCTGGTCAGCTAAGGTAGGTAGAAACATAAAAACATAGAATGTGTCGGCAGATAAGAACCATTCGGTCCATCTAGTCTGCCCAATTTCTTTTTGAGTACTTTTATTAGTCCCCCGTTCCCGGTCTTATATCTAGGATAGCCTTGTGTCTATCCCACACATGCTTAAAATCCTTGACTGTGTTTACCTCTACCACTTCTGCTGGAAGGCTATTCCATACATCCACCACCCTCTCAGTAAAGTAATACTTCCCTCTAATACTTGCCCCTCTAATTTCAGACTATGTCCTCTAGTTGTGGTAGTTTTTCTTCTTTTAAATATACTCTCCTCCTTTACTGTGTTGATTCCCTTTATGTATATAAATGTTTCTATCATATCCCCCCTGTTACGTCTTTCCTCCAAGCTATACATGTTAAGATGCTTTAACCTTTCCTGGTAAGTTTTATCCTTCAACCCATGAACCAGTTTAGTAGCCCTTCTCTGAGCTCTCGCCATAGTATCAATATCCTTCTGGAGATACGGTCTCCAGTACTGCGTACCGTATGTCACTGACTGACCACAGGAACATGTATTTACCCCGGGGTAATAGAGGGTGACCTGGGATTACTTCCTCTGAGCCATGAGTGTTTCAATTCTACCCCTCCTCCAGTTAATTGGTTATACTGACTTGTCATGTATTGTTATTCCCCATTGTAGGTGACTGTTCTGCAGGAGCAGCTCCAGGGAGTACAGGCAGAGGCCACTTCTCTGCGAGGGCGGTACACTAGCTGCCAGAGGGAGGCACTGCAGCTGCAGGGACATGTCCTGGAACAGGAGCGGAGGATTGCTGATCTTCAGAGAGAGAATCGGAACACTTTGGAGACTCTACACGGAGCCAGGGAACAGGTACACATGGCAGCACCCTGTGCATCCTAGAAGAGGCCCATTCCCTCAATAAGCACACACACAGGGCAGAATTTAATATAAGATACATTTATTTACCCATGATAAATCCTATTTCTACTACTGACTTAAGTAGAAGTATCTTAAAGAGGTAGTTATGCATAGCTTACTTTCTGTATGTTGTATATGTTTGTCATATGTGAAATGTTTTAATTCAAAACAGTTTACGTTTCTCCTGTAGCTTTTACATTGAAAATAATTTAACAAGGCCTCTAAATTACAGACTGCAGCAGTTTTCATCCTCTGAGAAAGTGCTGCCATTATTGTGGAATCAGCCTCTCTCTGTTGAGCTTAGCTTGGAATGCAGAGTGGGAGTAGGAGGGCTTGAGAAAATAAGCAGGACTATTGCTAAAGCACCCGCAATTACTTTTTATTGCACTTTATATGCAGTTTTAGGAGAATCTCCTAAAGGTAAGGTAACCTCTCCATCCAAACGTCCTTCTCATAGGATGAAAAAGAGTCTTTGGCTTTTGTCAATACCTAGTGTGCAAGTCACAATCTCCTGGCGATAGAAACATCCCTCATTGTCAGTCCTTTCCTCCCACAGTTGCTGAATCACGAGAAGTCTTTACGAGAGCTCAGGGAAGAAAGATCTCGCCTTCAGGAGCACAGTCACCGCCTAGAAAAGGAGACCGGGGCCCTGCACGCCGAACTGGAGACACAGAGCTTAGCGCTCAGTGAGCAGAGCAGTGTAACTGTCAGCAAGGTAAGCACCCATAAAACCCACGTACTCCTAGCCCAGTGCTCAGACCTGACCCCACACACCGCACAAACAATACTCCATGGAAGTTAGGTTAATGTGGGTCAAGGTTCAAAATGTGGCCACGGCAACCAATGGAATGTGTTCCTGCTGATGACATCACTTTTAGAACTTTGCCCCAGATCTCCCTTTTTATATAGAGCCCCCTATAGTTTGGTTCATTTAAACACATCTGTGTTCATATTAAGCTCTCTTATACTATTTACCTTTTGGGTAATCATGTGACTGCTTCACCTCTTGCATAAAAACTACAGCTTGATCTCATGCAGAGCTCCACTAAAGAGAGCAGCCAAAGAGACAGGATTTGTATATCCAACGTGAATGTGGACATATGCTGCTTTTTATTATTTATATAGAACTTTATTCAGGAAAGGGGGAATTGAGGATAGCTGAATGGGATCATTTATCTCAGCTACTTTGACCTTAAAGGACAGTAAAGCTTTTTTTTTAACACTTGCTTCTTTAGAAGAAGAAAGGGTTTAATATAACAAGTTCCCTTGCCCCAAGTAAGCCCGATATGGATATTTATAAATACGCCTGGTTTTACTCTCTGCTCTGCCTCAGATCTGAGACCGAGCCATTCTGGAGGCTGGCGTACACTGACAGTGCTCACATCTAATCAAATCAAGTGCTTGCCCCGCTCATCTGATAAGGGTATACAGCGGGAGACTTTCTCTGCTAGTACAGAGAGAGACCCTCAATTTCAAAGGGTGATCAAAATGTAAAGGGTCTTTCTCTGCAGTAGCAGACTGTCGCCGACCCTACAAGGCTTCTTGCTTCCCAGGGAAGCATGGTAGCTGTCGGTCAGAGGATAACCTGGCATGTAGCATCTAAAGCACACATCAGCTTATCCTCACACTAGGCACAATTTGTTTTTCACTTGTGCGTATACATTAGAAACATAAGTGAAAAAAAAGTGTAGTTGTCCAGTTCCCTTCTCTATCCTCCGCACTTCCCTCTTTCATGAATACAAGTCCGTAGTCTGATAAGGTCTGGATTTCCTAAGTCGGTCACATTGAGGTTTCAGTTTTACATTGAGTTTTACCATGATCTCGGATCTTTCATGATCCGGTCCGTTTAGACTGCACAAACGTGAACCTGTTTTCTTATTGCAGCTTCACCAGAGGGAGCAGCAGGTAGAAGGCTTGCGCAGAGATCTGCACACCCTGCGGAGGGAGGCACAGCATGCAGAGGACAAGGTACAATATCCACGGATTCAGTGTTGGAAAGAGAGGGATGTGCTGTGTGTATGATCACACATTTAAGCATCATGACTGGGTGCAAGAGACCCATTGGAAAGCTGCTGAAGCAGTGTCTTTTTGTTTGTTTGTTTTATGGGGTAGTTTGTGAAATCTCTCCCGAGCAGCCTGTACATATTCTGGCATCTGATTGAGTGTTTCCTGCACCTTTTTACTCTATTCAATTTTAATATCAATTAAATCTAATGAGGGATCTGTTGATAGCACTGATAGCAAAGCCATGCATGGCTCACAAGAGACTGAGCATCTCTTTCGCTCTCCTCCCTCACAGGCCCTGCAGCAGGAGGCCACTGCATCCAGCCTCCAGGACAAGCTCTCCTTGTGTCACATTGAGAAGGCCGGTCTGTCTGACACTGTCCACAGGCTGGAGAGAGAGCTGCGTGACGCCAATGTCTGCCGGGAGGATATGGAACAGGAGGTCTGTGGGGGTGATATGGAGCAGGAGGTCTGTGGGGGTGATATGGAGCAGGATGTCTGTGGGGGTGATACGGAGCAAGATGTCTGTGGGGGTGATACGGAGCAGGATGTCTGTGGGGCTGATACAGAGCAGGAGGTCTGTGGGGGTGATACGGAGCAGGAGGTCTGTGGGGGTGAAATGGAGCAGGAAGGTCTGTGGGGGTGATACAGAGCAGGATGTCTGTGGGGGTGATACGGAGCAGGATGTCTGTGGGGGTGATACGGAGCAGGATGTCTGTGGGGGTGATACAGAGCAGGAGGTCTGTGGGGGTGATATGGAGCAGGAGGTCTGTGGGGGTGATATGGAGCAGGAGGTCTGTGGGGGTGAGAACGGAGCAGGAGGTCTGTGGGTGGGATATGGAGCAGGAGGTCTGTGGGTGGGATATGGAGCAGGAGGTCTGTGGTGGTGATATGGAGCAGGAGGTCTGTGGGGGTGATACGAAGCAGGAGGTCTGTGGGGGTGATACGAAGCAGGAGGTCTGTGGGGGTGATACGAAGCAGGAGGTCTGTGGGAGTGATACGAAGCAGGAGGTCTGTGCGGGTGAGAACGAAGCAGGAGGTCTGTGGGTGTGATATGGAGCAGGAGGTCTGTGGGGGTGATATGGAGCAGGAGGTCTGTGGGGGTGATATGGAGCAGGAGGTCTGTGGGGGTGATATGGAGCAGGAGGTCTGTGGGTGTAATATGGAGCAGGAGGTCTGTGGGTGTAATATGGAGCAGGAGGTATGTGGGTGTGATATGGAGCAGGAGGTCTGTGGGGGTGATATGGAGCAAGAGGTATGTAAGGAGCATGTGGTATTATTTGTGTCGGGATTACAGCGTCCCTGTCCTATTTACTAGTTACGGCTCCAGAGTGAGGCCATGGAACATCTGCGCGCCCAGCTCTCTGCCTGTCAGACTGCGCGAGATACAGCGTGTGAGAATATCACACAGCTTGCGGAGAAGAGGGACTCCATGCAAAGCAAGATCCACCAGCTACAGAGAGAGGTAACAACTTCCTCTCCATCCCTTAATGGCCACCTAGTGTCTTTATCATGCAGTATGTGTCACAAACCATAACACTTACATGATATAATCATTATTTATCCAGCGCAGGCAAATGACACAGAATTACAGTCAAAGTAAATTATAGAAGGGATTTAGGGAACTGTGACTGCTAGGTGACTGATCAAAGGTTAGTTATGGGAGATCTAGGTGACTGATCAGAGGTTAGTAAGTGGGAGATCTAGGTGACTGATCAAAGGTTAGTTATGGGAGATCTAGGTGACTGATCAAAGGTTAGTTATGGGAGATCTAGGTGACTGATCAAAGGTTAGTTATGGGAGATCTAGGTGACTGATCAAAGGTTAGTTATGGGAGATCTAGGTGACTGATCAGAGGTTAGTAAGTGGGAGATCTAGGTGACTGATCAAAGGTTAGTTATGGGAGATCTAGGTGACTGATCAGAGGTTAGTTAGTGGGAGATCTAGGTGACTGATCAAAGGTTAGTTATGGGAGATCTAGGTGACTGATCAGAGGTTAGTAAGTGGGAGATCTAGGTGAATCTGATCAGAGGTTAGTAAGTGGGAGATCTAGGTGAATCTGATCAGAGGTTAGTAAGTGGGAGATCTAGGTGAATCTGATCAGAGGTTAGTAAGTGGGAGATCTAGGTGAGTGATCAGAGGTTAGTAAGTGGGAGATCTAGGTGACTGATCAGAGGTTAGTAAGTGGGAGATCTAGGTGACTGATCAGAGGTTAGTAAGTGGGAGATCTAGGTGAGGCTGATCCGAGGTTAGTAAGTGAGAGATCTAGGTGACTGATCAGAGGTTAGTAAGTGGAGATCTAGGTGAGTCTGATCAGAGGTTAGTAAGTGGGAGATCTAGGTGAGTGATCAGAGGTTAGTAAGTGAGAGATCTAGGTGACTGATCAGAGGTTAGTAAGTGGGAGATCTAGGTGAGTCTGATCAGAGGTTAGTAAGTGGGAGATCTAGGTGAATCTGATCAGAGGTTAGTAACTGGGAGATCTAGGTGAGTGATCAGAGGTTAGTAAGTGGGAGATCTAGGTGAGTGATCAGAGGTTAGTAAGTGGGAGATCTAGGTGAATCTGATCAGAGGTTAGTAAGTGGGAGATCTAGGTGAGTGATCAGAGGTTAGTAAGTGGGAGATCTAGGTGAGTGATCAGAGGTTAGTAAGTGGGAGATCTAGGTGAGTGATCAGAGGTTAGTAACTGGGAGATCTAGGTGAGTGATCAGAGGTTAGTAAGTGGGAGATCTAGGTGAGTGATCAGAGGTTAGTAAGTGGGAGATCTAGGTGAGTGATCAGAGGTTAGTAAGTGGGAGATCTAGGTGAATCTGATCAGAGGTTAGTAACTAGGAGATCTAGGTGACTGATCAGAGGTTAGTAAGTGGGAGATCTAGGTGACTGATCAGAGGTTAGTAAGTGGGAGATCTAGGTGACTGATCAGAGGTTAGTAAGTGGGAGATCTAGGTGAGTCTGATTAGAGGTTAGTAAGTGGGAGATCTAGGTGAGTCAGATCAGAGGTTAGTAAGTGGGAGATCTAGGTGAGTCTGATCAGAGGTTAGTAAGTGGGAGATCTAGGTGAATCTGATCAGAGGTTAGTAAGTGGGAGATCTAGGTGAGTCTGATCAGAGGTTAGTAAGTGGGAGATCTAGGTGAATCTGATCAGAGGTTAGTAAGGGGGAGATCTAGGTGAGTGAATGATAAGTGCGGTTGACAATAGGGAGTTGTAAAGTAAGACGGCTCACATCTGCTAGCAGCTGCGTATAGAGAGTGGGACAGCTAAGAAGGGCTTTGAACAGTTCATTTAACACAATCTCGTTATTGATTTCATGTGTGAACGAGTAAAATACTGTCTGTGACCTAATTGATTGCAGGAAGCATGCTGACAACATGTACCTCCAAGTCCTAGCATACAGGCAGCAAAGTAAAATACCCTCTGATTCCATAACCTCTCTGTGCTGTCCAATAACCCTGCTCCAAATCTTCAGATCTCACAGGGAGAGCAGCGAGCCAGTGCAGCCCTCCAGGAGGCGGAGTCTGCGAGACTTGACGTCACCAGAAAAGAAGCAGAGCTCCAAGCGGTGAGAGAGGATCTGCGCATCTCTCAGGTTGCTCTGCAGAGTGCCGCGGAGGAGAAAGAGGTGCTCCTACAGGAGGCAGCAGTGCAGGTATGGACAGAGCATGAACGCTCGTACATTCCCATTCCTCTGGCACGCATACCAAATGTCAGGAAATCCTTTTTGTGTCCCGCAGGCGGATCAGAGGGAGAAAACCAGGGAGGCTCTGCAGGAAGAGCTGAAGACGCTGAGAGAGCAGCATGAATCTTGCCGTACCGAGGTGAGCCATCATCTGCCAAGAGTAAGGAAAAGGCTCCTGTCTCTGGCCGGGCTATAGAGGCGTGCCATGGCTTCTCTCGTCCGAGATATGTCTGAGGTCCAGCATACTAAACCTGTCCTGTCTCGCAGCTATTTCAGAGCCAGTCCCTGGTGGAACAGCAGACACAGCAGCTGGCACAAGCCGCTGAGGAGCAGACAGCAGGAGCCAAGAAGATATCCCAGCTCAGCGCCCAGAATGACAAAATGGAGTCAAACCTCAGCATCCTGACCGAGAAACACAAGGCCGCACAGACAGAGGTACCCGAGTCCTTATAAAGGGGCAGTCGTCCCACCCCATCACTCAGTCTGCTCATCACTTCCTGTCTCCTCCCCCTCTCCAATGTGGATTTGTCCTTCTTTCATCACCAGGTTTCCAGCAGGGATCAGATGATAATAAACCTTCGCACAGACCTCACCACCAGAGAACAGGAGCTGCGGCAAGCGCAGACCGAGGTCAGACTGTGTAATAGACGCATAGGGCGCATGTGGGTGCCAGACAGATGCTGTGAAAGTTTTGACCGAAAGTCCGCTCAAGAGAGAATAATGTGTTTGTTAAAATCTGATAATTATCACATAGGGCAGAGATGGCCAACCTTGGCACTGAGGAAGTCTGGGAGCCACATTCCCCATGATGCTCAGTCAACCTTATGGGATATGTAGTGACCCATCTTAAGAACATTGTTTAAACTGGATGGTTAAAGAGGGATTAAACCTTAAAAATAATAATTTGACATCTAAAAGGCTTTGTGTGAAAAGATTATTGTGCAATAAGAGTCTGACGCGTTTCGCAGGTCAGAGAGCGCGACGAGGAGTTGAGCGCCTCTCGCTTGAAGCTTAAGAACCTGCAGAGTGATATTCAGAGCCTTCAGGACATCTACACCGAGCATCAGACGGCAGCGTCGGAAAACGAAAAAGCCCTCCAGATCCTGCAGCACGAGAGAGAGGAGAGCACGGCAGAGGTGAGGAGGGAGAGACCACGTGTCTGAACGCACTCGCATCGAGAGGGTCCGCTCGCTCCAAGTCTCCCCTTTTCCACCAACAGGTGCAGCGTCTGAAGAAGGACATGGCGTCTCTGCGGCAGGCACAGCAGGCGGACACAGAGCGCACGCGAAGCGAGGCTCGGAGGCTGCAGGACAGGCTGGAGACGGTAACCAGGCGCCAGGAGGAGCAGGAAATGGAGCTGCAGCACTCTAAACTGCGAGCGGAGAGACTGTCGCAGGATCTGAACCTCGCACAGCAACTGCAGCTACAGCTGGAGGATCAGGTGAGAGCAGTCTAAAGTCTCTGTCAAGATGTGTCTCTCTCTTCTTCCTGTTTGTCACAGAGCTGCCTTTGCCTGTCTCACCTCTAGATCAGTGATGTCTATCTCTGTCTCTCTCGCCCTCCCCCTTTCAGTGTATTTCTGTGTATTCTCTACAGTTATTTGCCCCTGTGATCTGTGCCTCTGTCTGTCTCTGTCTGTCTCTGTCTCTGCCCACTGTCTCCTTGATTAACTCCAATGCCCTGGATAAAGGGTACCTCAGTGGCCTCTTTTTACTTTTTCATCACTCACTATTGTTTCTTTGACGCTCTCTTCATTGCAGGTCTTTTACTTCAGTTCTGTTTTCCCTTCTCCACTGACCCACGGCAGTCACCCCATATATACTTTCCCCAGCCCATATATAGGCTTCATGTCCGTATCAGCCCCGACTCTCAGCTCTTCCACATCACTTTCCTTTTCCATTAGTATTATTATTTTCCCTCCTTTCCTAAACATCAGCCAACGTCGGCTGCATTAACTTGGACTCTCGTGATTGATGTCCACAAAGTAGGGCGATGCCAGGTGCTACCCAACGTGCCATAGATTCGCCCTCACTGAACCATCTGATTCTCTCGATGCCCATTGGTGAAGGTATTCTATTTCCTACTCTGCCCCAGGTATCCCAGCGGGATGGAGAGCTGCGCCAGCGCAGTGAAGAGGGTCAGCAGTTGCAGACACGTTTGTATGAGGCAGAGGAGAGGGCGGTGTGCGCGGAAAGTCAGAGCAGCTCCTCCCACAGCAGCATGGAGCTCTACCGCAGTAAATACCAGGCCTGTGTGAACCGAGCAGGGGAACTGGAGGGCAACTTGAGACAACTGGAAGACGAAACCCGTGAAATGAGGCGAGAAGTGAGTATAAATCCCTGATTACAGTGAGTTTACTGGGAGTTAGGACTCTGCCTGTGAGTTTAATGGGAGATAGAGCTCAGCCTGTGAGTTTAATGGGAGATAGAGCTCTGCCTGTTAGTTTAATGGGAGATAGAGCTCAGCCTGTGAGAGTTTAATGGGAGATAGAGCTCAGCCTGTGAGAGTTTAATGGGAGATAGAGCTCAGCCTGTGAGAGTTTAATGGGAGATAGAGCTCAGCCTGTGAGAGTTTAATGGGAGATAGAGCTCAGCCTGTGAGAGTTTAATGGGAGATAGAGCTCAGCCTGTGAGAGTTTAATGGGAGATAGAGGTCAGCCTGTGAGAGTTTAATGGGAGATAGAGCTCAGTCTGTTAGAGTTTAATGGGAGATAGAGCTCAGCCTGTGAGAGTTTAATGGGAGATAGAGCTCAGTCTGTGAGAGTTTAATGGGAGATAGAGCTCAGCCTGTGAGAGTTTAATGGGAGATAGAGCTCAGTCTGTGAGAGTTTAATGGGAGATAGAGCTCAGTCTGTGAGAGTTTAATGGGAGATAGAGCTCAGCCTGTGAGAGTTTAATGGGAGATAGAGCTCAGCCTGTGAGAGTTTAATGGGAGATAGAGCTCAGTCTGTGAGAGTTTAATGGGAGATAGAGCTCTGCCTGTGAGAGTTTAATGGGAGATAGAGCTCAGTCTGTGAGAGTTTAATGGGAGATAGAGCTCTGCCTGTTAGTTTAATGGGAGATAGAGCTCAGTCTGTGAGAGTTTAATGGGAGATAGAGCTCTGCCTGTTAGTTTAATGGGAGATAGAGCTCAGTCTGTGAGAGTTTAATGGGAGATAGAGCTCAGTCTGTGAGTTTAATGGGAGATAGAGCTCAGCCTGTGAGAGTTTAATGGGAGATAGAGCTCAGTCTGTGAGAGTTTAATGGGAGATAGAGCTCTGCCTGTTAGTTTAATGGGAGATAGAGCTCAGTCTGTGAGAGTTTAATGGGAGATAGAGCTCAGTCTGTGAGAGTTTAATGGGAGATAGAGCTCTGCCTGTTAGTTTAATGGGAGATAGGGCTCAGTCTGTGAGAGTTTAATGGGAGATAGAGCTCAGTCTGTGAGTTTAATGGGAGATAGAGCTCAGCCTGTGAGAGTTTAATGGGAGATAGAGCTCAGTCTGTGAGAGTTTAATGGGAGATAGAGCTCTGCCTGTTAGTTTAATGGGAGATAGAGCTCAGTCTGTGAGAGTTTAATGGGAGATAGAGCTCAGCCTGTGAGAGTTTAATGGGAGATAGAGCTCAGCCTGTGAGAGTTTAATGGGAGATAGAGCTCAGCCTGTGAGAGTTTAATGGGAGATAGAGCTCAGTCTGTGAGTTTAATGGGAGATAGAGCTCTGCCTGTTAGTTTAATGGGAGATAGGGCTCAGTCTGTGAGTTTAATGGGAGATAGAGCTCAGTCTGTGAGAGTTTAATGGGAGATGGAGCTCAGCCTGTGAGAGTTTAATGGGAGATAGAGCTCAGCCTGTGAGTTTAATGGGAGATAGAGCTCAGTCTGTGAGAGTTTAATGGGAGATAGAGCTTAGTCTGTGAGAGTTTAATGGGAGATAGAGCTCAGCCTGTTAGTTTAATGGGAGATAGAGCTCAGCCTGTGAGAGTTTAATGGGAGATAGAGCTCAGCCTGTGAGAGTTTAATGGGAGATAGAGCTTAGTCTGTGAGAGTTTAATGGGAGATAGAGCTCAGCCTGTGAGAGTTTAATGGGAGATAGAGCTCCGTCTGTGAGAGTTTAATGGGAGATAGAGCTCAGTCTGTGAGAGTTTAATGGGAGATAGAGCTCAGTCTGTGAGTTTAATGGGAGATAGAGCTCAGTCTGTGAGAGTTTAATGGGAGATGGAGCTCAGTCTGTGAGAGTTTAATGGGAGATAGAGCTTAGTCTGTGAGAGTTTAATGGGAGATAGAGCTCAGCCTGTTAGTTTAATGGGAGATAGAGCTCAGCCTGTGAGAGTTTAATGGGAGATAGAGCTCAGCCTGTGAGAGTTTAATGGGAGATAGAGCTCAGTCTGTGAGAGTTTAATGGGAGATAGAGCTCAGTCTGTGAGAGTTTAATGGGAGATAGAGCTCAGTCTGTGAGAGTTTAATGGGAGATAGAGCTCAGTCTGTGAGAGTTTAATGGGAGATAGAGCTCAGTCTGTGAGTTTAATGGGAGATAGAGCTCAGTCTGTGAGTTTAATGGGAGATAGAGCTCAGTCTGTGAGAGTTTAATGGGAGATAGAGCTCAGTCTGTGAGTTTAATGGGAGATAGAGCTCAGTCTGTGAGAGTTTAATGGGAGATAGAGCTCAGTCTGTGAGAGTTTAATGGGAGATAGAGCTCAGCCTGTGAGAGTTTAATGGGAGATAGAGCTCAGTCTGTGAGAGTTTAATGGGAGATAGAGCTCAGCCTGTGAGAGTTTAATGGGAGATAGAGCTCAGTCTGTGAGAGTTTAATGGGAGATAGAGCTCAGCCTGTGAGAGTTTAATGGGAGATGGAGCTCAGCCTGTGAGAGTTTAATGGGAGATAGAGCTCAGTCTGTGAGAGTTTAATGGGAGATAGAGCTCAGTCTGTGAGAGTTTAATGGGAGATAGAGCTCAGTCTGTGAGTTTAATGGGAGATAGAGCTCAGCCTGTGAGAGTTTAATGGGAGATAGAGCTCAGTCTGTGAGAGTTTAATGGGAGATAGAGCTCAGTCTGTGAGAGTTTAATGGGAGATAGAGCTCAGCCTGTGAGAGTTTAATGGGAGATAGAGCTCAGTCTGTGAGAGTTTAATGGGAGATAGAGCTCAGTCTGTGAGAGTTTAATGGGAGATAGAGCTCAGCCTGTGAGTTTAATGGGAGATGGAGCTCAGTCTGTGAGAGTTTAATGGGAGATAGAGCTCAGCCTGTGAGTTTAATGGGAGATAGAGCTCAGTCTGTGAGTTTAATGGGAGATAGAGCTCAGTCTGTGAGAGTTTAATGGGAGATAGAGCTCAGCCTGTGAGAGTTTAATGGGAGATAGAGCTCAGTCTGACAGGCAGGTAGACTAGGCTGTGAGCCCGGCTTAATACATTATTCTGCCTTCCTGCAGGTGTCTGAGCGGGATGCTCGCCTATCTGCACTGCGCGGAGAGCTGCTTGTTCTGCAGCAGGAGCTGGAGAGTAAATGTATGGAGCTGGAGGGCTGTGAGGACGCCATTGATCAGCTCACCCAGGAGCTTCAGGCAACACAGACAGACCTAGCGGCCAGCCGTGACCACTCCCAGGAGATTGAGGAGATCCTTCAGTCCGTCAGAGAGCACGCCGCCACGCTGCAGAGCCAGGTCTGCGCACTAACACAGAGCTTCATTGGAGATCTGTACACTTCCCAAGTTTCAAAGGCCCAAAGGCACCAATGGATTCTGGGAAAATGCTGATCTGGGTTCTTTTAACCTAAGGCTCCAGAGCTCAACTCCAAACTCTTAATCTTGTCTGAATTCAGGCCTTGTCTGCACACTGTTTATTACGGCAGATTTTCCAGGTATAGCTGGAGGAAGCAAGAGGATAAAGGAAACCTGCTGTGTACACAGTGGGCTTTTTCATGATAGAGAGAACTGAGGAGGGAATTTCAAACTTAAGGCCAAAGTAGCTGTTGGAAACACTCTCCCATTCAGCTGAATGTCTCCACTTCGACTACTCTGGCCTCAAGTTTGAAATTTCCTTCTCAATTCCCTGCAATTCTCTTTCATGAAGGTCAGCCATGACTGAAACAAACAAAAGGCAGATTCACAAAATAGTAATGAAATCTTTAGAAAAATGGTTTCCTTCATCCAATGAGATATAATATAAGATATAAATGTGTCCACACATAAGCATCCTGGTCCCTTTGTGAGTCTGTGTGTTGGTGAGCGGATGTTCCGTGCACACTCTGTGTGTTGGTGAGCGGATGTTCTGTGCACAGTCTGTGTTGGTGATCGGATGTTCTGTGCACAGCCTGTGGGTTGGTGAGCGGATGTTCTGTGCACACTCTGTGTGTTGGTGAGCGGATGTTCTGTGCACAGTCTGTGTTGGTGAGCGGATGTTCAGTGCACAGTCTGTGTTGGTGAGCGGATGTTCTGTGCACAGTCTGTGGGTTGGTGAGCGGATTTTCCGTGCACACTCTGTGTATTGGTGAACGGATGTTCCGTGCACAGCCTGTATGTTGGTGGGCGGATGTTCTGTGCACACTCTGTGTGTTGGTGAGCGGATGTTCCGTGCACAGGCTGTGTGTTGGTGAGCGGATGTTCTGTGCACAGGCTGTGTGTTGGTGAGCGGATGTTCTGTGCACAGGCTGTGTGTTGGTGAGCGGATGTTCTGTGCACAGTCTGTGTTGGTGAGCGGATGTTCCGTGCACAGCCTGTGTGTTGGTGAGCGGATGTTCCGTGCACAGCCTGTGTGTTGGTGAGCGGATGTTCCGTGCACAGCCTGTGTGTTGGTGAGCGGATGTTCAGTGCACAGTCTGTGTTGGTGAGCGGATGTTCCGTGCACAGGCTGTGTGTTGGTGAGCGGATGTTCCGTGCACAGGCTGTGTGTTGGTGAGCGGATGTTCCGTGCACAGCCTGTGTGTTGGTGAGCGGATGTTCAGTGCACAGTCTGTGTTGGTGAGCGGATGTTCCGTGCACAGGCTGTGTGTTGGTGAGCGGATGTTCCGTGCACAGGCTGTGTGTTGGTGAGCGGATGTTCCGTGCACAGCCTGTGTGTTGGTGAGCGGATGTTCAGTGCACAGTCTGTGTTGGTGAGCGGATGTTCCGTGCACAGGCTGTGTGTTGGTGAGCGGATGTTCCGTGCACAGTCTGTGTTGGTGAGCGGATGTTCAGTGCACAGTCTGTGTTGGTGAGCGGATGTTCCGTGCACAGGCTGTGTGTTGGTGAGCGGATGTTCCGTGCACAGGCTGTGTGTTGGTGAGCGGATGTTCTGCGCACAGTCTGTGTTGGTGAGCGGATGTTCTGTGCACAGTCTGTGTTGGTGAGCGGATGTTCCGTGCACAGCCTGTGTGTTGGTGAGCGGATGTTCCGTGCACAGCCTGTGTGTTGGTGAGCGGATGTTCCATGCACAGCCAGTATGTTGGTGAGCGGATGTTCCGTGCACAGTCTGTGGGTTGGTAAGCGGATGTTCCGTGCACACTCTGTGTATTGGTGAACGGATCTTCCGTGCACAGCCTGTATGTTGGTGAGCGGATGTTCCGTGCACACTCTGTGTGTTGGTGAGCGGATGTTCTGTGCACAGTCTGTGTGTTGGTGAGTGGATGTTCCGTGCACACTCTGTGTGTTGGTGAACGGATGTTCAGTGCACACTCTGTGTGAGGTTTATTCACTCTGGTTCCGTCTCTGACAGGTGGTGGAGTTGGAGGAAGACCTGGTAAAACTGCAGACAGATTTTTCTTCGTATAAGGCGACCCACAGATACAGTGACAGCAGCTACGGGGAGATGGAGAGACTGGGAATGCAGCTCACACAGGTAAGTTCATCTGCCTAGACTGAATGCTTGCTCGTGGTGCAGTCAGTCTCAGGTCGTCTGATGGAGTGTGCTCTACATTACAGGACTTGGGATGTGCCGAGGACGAGATTCAGAGACAGATGAAGGAAACTGAACGAAGCCAAACGCTTCTCCAAGAGCTAAACCTGGATCTGACCAAAGAAAGGGAGCAGAGGAACAGCACCATGAAAGGTGTGTGTCTGCGCCTGGCTGCATACTAGAGGGTTATTCCTTGTGCGATGCTCACTCTGTCTGTCTGTCTATAGATGTAAAGCGGCTGGAGCAGGAGGTCTATAACCTGCGGAGAGAGACAGCCTCACAGGTGCAGAATCACAAGCTGCAGATATCTGAGCAACAACAGCAAATACAGAAGCTGCAGGAGGAGCTGAAAGATAGCAGCAAGCTCACCGCCCACAGAGAGCAGGTAACATTCCATGTGTAAGCTCACCGCCCACAGAGAGCAGGTAACATTCCATGTGTAAGCTCACCGCGCACAGAGAGCAGGTAACATTCCATGTGTAAGCTCACCGCCCACAGAGAGCAGGTAACATTCCATGTGTAAGCTCACCGCCCACAGAGAGCAGGTAACATTCCATGTGTAAGCTCACCGCGCACAGAGAGCAGGTAACATTCCATGTGTAAGCTCACCGCCCACAGAGAGCAGGTAACATTCCATGTGTAAGCTCACCGCCCACAGAGAGCAGGTAACATTCCATGTGTAAGCTCACCGCGCACAGAGAGCAGGTAACATTCCATGTGTAAGCTCACCGCCCACAGAGAGCAGGTAACATTCCATGTGTAAGCTCACCGCCCACAGAGAGCAGGTAACATTCCATGTGTAAGCTCACCGCCCACAGAGAGCAGGTAACATTCCATGTGTAAGCTCACCGCCCACAGAGAGCAGGTAACATTCCATGTGTAAGCTCACCACGCACAGAGAGCAGGTAACATTCCATGTGTAAGCTCACCGCCCACAGAGAGCAGGTAACATTCCATGTGTAAGCTCACCGCCCACAGAGAGCAGGTAACATTCCATGTGTAAGCTCACCGCCCACAGAGAGCAGGTAACATTCCATGTGTAAGCTCACCGCCCACAGAGAGCAGGTAACATTCCATGTGTAAGCTCACCGCACACAGAGAGCAGGTAACATTCCATGTGTAAGCTCACCACCCACAGAGAGCAGGTAACATTCCATGTGTAAGCTCACCGCCCACAGAGAGCAGGTAACATTCCATGTGTAAGCTCACCGCCCACAGAGAGCAGGTAGACGGAAGAATAATAATGGTGGTTTATGTTTTGTTTTACATCCATCAGGCGATACAGAAGCGCGATATTCTGCTGCGTCAGTCGGAAGCTGACCTTCTGCAAGCTCGCGGCTCGCTAAAGTCTCTGAATCAGGAGATAGAGCGCCATGTGGCATCTGCTGGCGCAATGGAGAGAAGATTGCAGCACGCTCAGAAAGAGTGCGAGCAGAAAGAGAGAGATCATGGCGCGCTCCGCGCAGAATTACAAGAGCTGCGGAAGGAGCTACAAGATACCTACGCCCTCCATCAGCAAGCGGGTAACTATCAGAAAACCAAAATGGCGGTAAACACAAAGGGATTAAAGGGGTTGTCTATCTACTCAGACCGTAGTACATAGGCCAGTGTACTCCAGTCTATGTACACTGGTGATATCAACCATAGCTGTGTCTGTATGTACAGTGCAGACAATGGCAGGCCAGGAGGAAAAGACCCTGCTAATAGAGAGTGCGCTGCAGAGCACGCAGGAACAGCTGAGCGAGCGCGTGGCGGAGGTGGTGAGACAGGAACAACAGGCGCGCAAAGTGGAGAGTGAAACACGCACCCTGAGGGAACGGGTGAGCAACAGCGAGGAAGAACTGGAACAATGCAGGTACTGACTGATAACCTCCACATCTCCTCGTCCTTATATCATCCTCTGTGACTCTGAGAGCAGGAAGACAGCAGCTCTATCCTTCAGTGTCTTTCCCAAGAGCATGATGATGCCAGTTCTCCTTCCCCTTCCTTTAACACCTTCCCGACCGATAAGTGGCCTCACCTGACAGTGGGGACCCCGCTGCAAGTCCCTGCGGGGGGTGGGGCGGCACGATGAGCTGCTTAATGTAGGACGTTCCATACCGTCCTACTAGAATCTTGGCACTAAAAAGTAGGACGGCATAGAACATCCTACAGGCGGGAAGGGGTTAATGTCTTTCCTGGGAGCTTGATGATGCCAGCTCTCCTTCCCCTTCCTGTAGTGTCTTTTCTGAGAGCCCGATGATGCCAGCTCTCCTTCCCCTTCCTGTATTGTCTTTCCTGAGAGCGCGATGATGCCAGCTCTCCTTCCCCTTCCTGAAGTGTCTTTCCTGAGAACCCGATGATGCCAGCTCTCCTTCCCCTTCCTGTAGTGTCTTTCCTGAGAGCGCGATGATGCCAGCTCTCCTTCCCCTTCCTGTATTGTCTTTCCTGAGAGCGCGATGATGCCAGCTCTCCTTCCCCTTCCTGTAGTGTCTTTCCTGAGAGCGCGATGATGCCAGCTCTCCTTCCCCTTCCTGTAATGTCTTTCCTGAGAGCGCGATGATGCCAGCTCTCCTTCCCCTTCCTGTAATGTCTTTCCTGAGAGCGCGATGATGCCAGCTCTCCTTCCCCTTCCTGTAGTGTCTTTCCTGAGAGTGCGATGATGCCAGCTCTCCTTCCCCTTCCTGTAGTGTCTTTCCTGAGAGTGCGATGATACCAGCTCTCCTTCCCCTTCCTGTAGTGTCTTTCCTGAGAGTGCGATGATGCCTGCTCTCCTTCCCCTTCCTGTAGTGTCTTTCCTGAGAGTGCGATGATACCAGCTCTCCTTCCCCTTTCTGTAGTGTTTTTACTGACAGCGGGATGATGCCAGCTCTCCTTCCCCTTCCTGTAGTGTCTTTCCTGAGAGCGCGATGATACCAGCTCTCCTTCCCCTTCCTGTAGTGTCTTTCCTGAGAGCGCGATGATGCCAGCTCTCCTTCCCCTTCCTGTAGTGTCTTTCCTACGAGTGTGATGATGCCAGCTCTCCTTCCCCTTTCTGTAGTGTTTTTACTGACAGCGGGATGATGCCAGCTCTCCTTCCCCTTCCTGTAGTGTCTTTCCTGAGAGCGCGATGATGCCAGCTCTCCTTCCCCTTCCTGTAGTGTCTTTCCTGAGAGCGCGATGATGCCAGCTCTCCTTCCCCTTCCTGTAGTGTCTTTCCTACGAGTGTGATGATGCCAGCTCTCCTTCCCCTTTCTGTAGTGTTTTTACTGAGAGCGCGATGATGCCAGCTCTCCTTCCCCTTCCTGTAGTGTCTTTCCTGAGAGCGCGATAATGCCAGCTCTCCTTCCCCTTCCTGTAGTGTCTTTCCTACGAGTGTGATGACGCCAGCTCTGCTCTCTGCTTCTATAATAGTGTCCAGCTCTCAGACCCACAGAGAAAACAACTGCCCGCAGTCTCCTTGTCTCGTGTATTGTCTTTTCTGTGCGTCTGAAACCAGGGTGCTAGCATCCAGCCTTCTGTTTCTGAGTCTTCCCTGTGCTTCTGAGAGCCGGGTGGTGCCAGCTCTCCCCTTATGATGTCTTTTCTTTGCCACTGGGAGCAGGATGCTAATTGAACGTCTGAAGTCTGAGCTAAATGAAGTAAAGAAGAAGTACAAAACGTCGGCACAGGAGGCCGTGAAGTTGCAGCATGCGGTCAGCAAGATGCAGCTGGAGCAAGCAAACCATCAGGAACAGCACAAAGTCCTGCAGCAACAGGTAACCTACCTCTTCCTGGGCAGGCGTCAAGCAGTGGGGGGGCCGGTGTAATGAACCTCAATATGACTGTGATAACCTATAGTTGCAGGAGCAGAGTACAATCCAGCACAGCCTCCGAGCAGAGCTGGAAGAGCAGCAGAGCAGGCACGAAGAGCTGCAGAGACAGCATTACAGGAGCAAGGAACGCGAGAGTTCACTGCAGAGAGAGGAGGAGGAATTGAGTCTGAGAGTGCAGCACTCGGAGCGGCTGGTGAGTACACAGGGAAGAGGCAGAGTGTTGCGGTCAGACTGAGTAAAGGGCTGGAAACCAACACTATAACTTCCTTCAGTTGGCAGAGCGAGACCGGGCCTTGCAGAGCCTCCACAGTAGTTACTCCCAGCTGGAGAGGAAGTGTCAGGATGCGCAGGAGGAAGCCCGAGCGAGCACGGCCCAGCTAGAGCTCACCGCGAGTGCGCTGGTTCAAGCTCAGAGGAAAATGCAGGTTCAGACGCAGGAGGTGAGTGTAATGGAGGGGCCTTCTGTCCACATACCGGGCTCTGCACAGGGTCCCCTTCCTCCTGTTACTTTACCGGGATCATCTCTTCACAGCTCAAGCGTCTGGATCAGTCTCTGTTGCACGTGCGCTCCGAGGAGGAGGCGGCTCAGAAAGCGGTGAGGGGGCGGAGTCAAGACTTGAATGCAGCCCAAGAGAGTGTGCAGGATCTGCGGAGCCAGGTGACGGCAGCGCAGGCTGGTCAGAAAGAAACCATAGAGCAGGTAATGTCCTGTGTGTCCTGCAGACTATGGGTGATCTGCAGTGAGCGGGGGAGGAGGACTCACGGACGGTTGGTGAACAGATTACCAGTTATATAGGATCTCTCGGTTCTGCCTGATTGTCTGACAAGGGAATAGCAATCATCAAAGTGGTCCAAACAGCAGGAACATTCCATTGGTTGCCGTGGTGACTGCTCCATCTTTTAGGACATGTAACGGCCATCATAATTCTGTAGTAAAAGACCTGTCGGCTTGCGTTTAATTAAGGTATTCTATGACCCTGCAGCTAGCGGAACGGACGCGGGAGTTGGTGGCTCTGCGGAGCGAGCTGCAGCGCAGCCAGCAGAGGAAGGCGGAGCTGGAGAGAGAGAGCGTGGCTCAGGATGAACGAACGCGAAGGTTGAGCAAAGAGATGAGCTTGTTACGGGAGGCACACAGACAAAAGGAACACGAGGTAACGGGGCTGAGAGTGGGTCCATCAGACCAGGGGAGGCAGACAGTGACGGGTGCATCAAGCCAATGTCTCCCTCTGCAGGTAGAGGCGTGCGAGGGGCGTTTGAGAGAGATTGGGAATCAGCTGCAGCACTGGGAGCGACTCCACCAAGAGCGTGCACAGGAGCTGGTGCACAGGGACGAGGAGCTCAAACAGCTGCAGGGGCAACTGGCCGCCCTGACGGAGAAGAGGCAAACCGAGGGCAAAGAGGTAGAAACACACACAACATGCCGAGTTTAATTCAGACGCTCATACTGTGTCGCTAAAGCTGTTTCAACCATCTCTTTCCACAGAGGGATGCTATAAGGCTTGCACTGAGCCAAGTCAAACAGAAATACACAGAGGCTACTAGCGAGGTTGGTACCTGATGCGGGGGGCTCTAGTCTTGAGACTATAGTCAGGTTTTCTAAAGCCCTGGAATTATCTCTTTTTAATGCATATTAATGTTCAATAATTCTAATAAGAAATGGCACTGATTTATTCTAAATGTGATTTAATCTCACTGTAAATATCAGGTTTGCAGCTTCTACTGATCCTCCCACTTAGGTCTAAAGTATCTGGCTGGATCTCAGGATCAGGAAAGCGAGTGTCACAAAGGATAACTTCACTTGCAGTGTGCACTGTGCTGAATACAACTGCAGTATTGTCAGGTGTACAGCTGTATGCTTGGAATCTTTCCGTCACAGACAATGGGTGGAGTTAAGATAACACCTGTTTAGGTTAATGGCAAGAAAATAATAGCCCTTAAGAAATTGTGGTTGGTACCAGAATACTGGAAAATAATGTACTTGGCAGCAGCTTTAAGATCGTTCCCTGAGGTTATATGGGCTGCCTCTCCATAATCCAGCTCAGTGCTGTTCATCAGCAGAGAAAGAAAGATGTATTGGAATACTGTATTAGTCTGACATGTGCGGTGGAAACAAATGATATCTCAGATTTATACGGAAAGTTTGTGGGATTTGCTGCACAGAGATCACTGGTAAAAGGAAATCCCTCCCTTCCCATCCAGTAATCATGGTGGGGAACATTAGAAAGGATTGTGGCTACCCGTAGTGTAGTATTGGCTTACTAGTAATGGTGGACTGATCATTGGTCAGGGATGGGACCGTTATGTGCTTACAGAAGGCTCTGCCCTTCCTCTGGCCAGTGGAGGATGTACTAAGGTCGCCAGTGGTGTTTGTAACAGGGAAGACACTTCTTCATGTTCCTCCAGGTGGAGACCCTGAGGGGCTCTCTGGAAGCAGCAAGGTCAGACTGTCGCCGACTGCATCGTGAGAGTGAACTGGTCGTGTGCAATGTGAACGAATGGGTGAATGAACAGAAGTAAGTACCCAGCCTCCATTACTGGACAGCAAAGCAGCCTGCTCCGGCCGTGTAACTGACCCAGCCTCTCTCCTAACAGAGAATCCAACAAGACTCTGGGTGAGAAGATCCGTGAGCAGAACAAGACCATTCTGCAGCTGACAACAGAGAAAGAGTAAGACTTGTTATATGTTTCCTGGCCCTTTAAATCCAGCCTGCACGTTACCCTGCCCTCTGTTGGTGGAAGCTGGTATGGCCCCAGCTGCACTCAATTCTTTTCACGTCTACCATAGAAAAGCCCTGTGTTTTTCTTCCCAGTATAAAATGGTGTGAGCGTTTAAAGATAAGTAATCATAGCACATAGCGCTACAACAGGGTTTACCTGTACCATAGTATCATCCCTCCCGGGAGCCGCGCCTGATCCAGGATCTGCACAGTGATTACTAGGAGTTCTTCTAACCGCTGGTATAAGAGGTGACGTGCATGCTGGGAAATATCTTCTCAGCGCAAGGCGTAGTGCATGTAATTAGTGTACCGCGTGTATAACGTGTGAATTTACATGTGTGTGTCCTCAAATATATCCAGGGAACGGAGACATTTATCTGTAAAAACGTTCCTTTTATGGTTTATTTGAAGTGGAAAGAGCAGGCATGAGCCGTGTTTGTGGCTACAGGTTCGGAGGGGAGAAAGCTATTATCATGTCATGGAAGTTAGGGTACCCCCAAGCAGTGCAGGAGTTAATATCAGCACTCGGGGGGGGGGGGGGGGGATCAGTCTGCAGCTGTATGTGAGTTACAGTGGAGATGTGTAGAGGTCTGGTCCTGCTCTACACACTGCGCGATGCACTCACTGCTCCCCTCGCCCTGCCTGCTGCAAGCTTGGAAAATGTGTCTTTGTGATCTATGGCTCTGCTTGTTCCCCTCACTCACATCTGCCCCCACAACAGCCATTTACAGGAGGTGACTGAGCAGCTACAGCGAGAGTTAAAGCACCTGAGGAACCAGGGAGACGAGAGGCGGATAGAGAATGAACGTTATAGGGTAAGAGGATCCTGGCACTCGCCCTCTGACCCTTTCACCCCATAATAGGTCAGCATGGACCAACTTTAACCCTTTACTTTCTAATGCTCGCCAACCATCAAACAGAAGCCTGATCTTCCTGTAAGTCATTTATTGTGGAACAGATACAGGTAGTTTTTAATGCATGTGGCATGGTTAGAAATAACTTATTTGTTTAATCCAGTAATACACAAGCTGTGGCGTGCCCATCATGCTGAGCCATCATTTTAGCTGGCTAGGCATCTTGAGAGTTGCCTCAATTAGCAGAACGAAGAGATCTGACTGACTGTCTTGAGATCTGGCAGCTCCTCTCCTGAGACTGTACTTTATCAGCATGGCTCTATCATTTCATTATACCAATCCCATCTCTGACACCGTGCTCTGAATATTAGACACATCTTATCTCCAAACAGAAACAAGGACAAGGTCCAGACTCCCATGATGCCCAGCCTGAGGCATGCCTATCCTTGTGCTAGGGCTTTATCCAAGGAGTTATGGAAAAATCCACCCATTCAGCTGCACGTCAGACTCGACTTTGTCCTTAAAGGGGGCTCTGTCACCTAAACACTGCTTGTGCTGAATGATCTTTACATTGTGTTAGCAAAAATGCAAGAAACTGCATAATGTAAGAGAAATATGTTTTGAAGGTGTCTGTGTAGTCTCCTCTTTATGACATCATCTTGTGACTTGATATGCAAATGACACATTTACCATTGAAAAAAAAAGTAGTATACTTGCATATCAAGCCGCAGACCTGTTTAAAACTTGTTTCTCTTATTTGATGCCGTTTTTTGCAATTCTGACAACTCTAATCGGTCATTTTTCATTATCTTTTATTCTCGCCATTCAATGTCCCTTTACATTCCTTGCTGGTCTCACAACACAAATCTGTGGGATTTATTAATGGAAGAAAGTCGCTCCTCGCTGTAGGATTTACTGTAATATTTGTTCACGTTTAATACCAGACTCTTGTACTTTTTTTTTTACCTGTAGCTGACACTTCGTCAGTCTGACCTGGATCGTCAGAGTCCCAGCCGTGCTCGCACGGAGGATCCGGGGTGAGTACACCTTGCCTGCCACTTGTAATGCCGGCCTTTCTTCTGTCTGCCAGTTACCATGAGCTGCTCTCTATCTCCAGGTCACTGCGATCCGCAAGACTCGCCTTTACCACTCAAGGAAGCTTAAAGACCAAAGCCCGAGCGGGTCGCTGACTCTCAGCAGGTTACAATTAAGACATAGGACTCAAACCCTGTATTGGGAGTGACTGATCGGACCTGCTCCTTGGTGCAACGGATGTGGGCCATTCTATGGCACAAAATGGAGACCGACACTTTCTCCCACCCTCCCTGCTTCTCGAGCTGTATAGCTGGAACAATTTAACCCTGGATCCCGCAGCATTGTAAACAGATCTGTATTTATATTTTTATACTGAACTTTAAATCATTCGTCACATAATTTATAAATTAACTGTTTGTATTAAATACTGATTTATTTTTGGGATACCTCGGTGTAGGGAGGGCTGGTTTTTCATTTTCTTTGTAGAAATGAATTGATAGATAAACTAGAATGCACTGTCTGCTGGATCCAGCTCCAGCCCCTGCAAAGCATTGACCCTGCTGACTGTACAATGAAAAATTCCCCTCCGCACAGAGCAGAGGCTGAGCCAGAATCCCCGAGCTGCACTTCATCCCGTCAGCAGTGCTGGAAAATCAATAATCAGCATTTAACAGTTGCCTTTTAGTCAATATACAGCACTTAAACTGGCTTCAAGCGGCGAGAGCTGCCGATAAGCCAACTGATCCACTTGTTGTGGCACTGCCTCTGACATTACGACACTCGTTAGGAGTTAATTATCATGTTAACACCAGTCTTATCAAAGTGTCTGTGTTGTGTCTTCCTGGCTGCCCCGCCCCCCCCGCGTTTAATAAGCACTCGGAGTCTGTGGGTATTCTTAGGACAATGTTATGTAAAAATAATTGTTCCACATCCAGACACAGAAGAAATCACAAGAAAATGAGTATAGTATTGCTTAAAAATAACATTATTCCACTTTACAATAAACAAAATAGGACTGAAACCATTTCCCTCTTAGAACAGAAGCGAGAAAGTCCCAGAAGCCTCCTCTCTTCCCCAACGTCCAGCATACTGGGCCCCCTCAGGTTCCTACCCATGCAGCTACAGATCCATGCCAGGTGGGCAAAGACAAGTGGGTTCACAGACCAAAACGTGCGGGTGTGCGGCGAGGGGTTCCAGGGTCAGCCTGCTCCTTCCTTCCAGGGGTGTAAATTTTCACAGCTCTATAGAAATAAAATATAGAGAGAAAGTGTCAAAATAGCATCACGTACAAGACACTCATTAGCAAGTATTCATTGCAGAGACTGCGACGCTTACATGACGATTGGTGTGGTTTAGCAGGAGAGCAATTAAAAAGAATGCGCATTCATTTTCACTCAGCTGGCTAAGCATTATAGGAGTTGCAAAAGGGCACTCCCATTCTTGCACCTCTCATCACAGCCAGCCAAGCATGAGTGCCCCACTACTTTTGCATCTCCTATCACACTCAGCCAGCCAAAAGTGGGGGTTAACTGGCTACGCTTGCTAGGCGTTGCAAAAGTAGTGGTGCACTTTGGCAACTTCTATCACACTCAGCCAGCCAAGAGTGGGGGTTAGCCGGCTGAGCATGATAGGAGTTGCCAAAGTGCACCACTACTTTTGCAACTCCTATCACACTCAGCCAGCCAAGGGTGTGGGTTAACCGGCTGAGCATGATAGGAGTTGCCAAAGTGCACCACTACTTTTGCAACTCCTATCACACTCAGCCAGCCAAGGGTGTGGGTTAACCGGCTGAGCATGATAGGAGTTGCCAAAGTGCACCACTACTTTGGCAACTCCTATCACACTCAGCCAGCCAAGGGTGTGGGTTAACCGGCTGAGCATGATAGGAGTTTACAAAGTGCACCACTACTTTTGCAACTCCTATCACACTCAGCCAGCCAAAGGTGGGGGTTAACCGGCTAAGCTTGATAGGCATTGAAAAAGTAGTGGTGCACTTTGGCAACTCCTATCACACTCAGCCAGCCAAGGGTGGAGGTTAGGCGGCTAAGCTTGATAGGAGTTGCAAAAGTGCATTACTACTTTTTTAACTCTCATCACACTCAGCCAGACAAGTGTGGATGAGTGTGATCAGGGATGCAAAAATGCATTTGTAGCTCACATGTATCCAGCAGTTAAAGGTCTGAGCATGATGGGAGTTTCATAGTGCAGGTCTTTTGCCATTATGTTGAGAGAATTAATTTTGTAGTTGATATAGTATAACTATAAGGAGATAAACAGGACGAGCGGAGTGCATTCTATTAAGCGTCTTGGACGCCATCTCTTTATCCAATGAACAAGGGTCTTTGTGATTTATTATTACAGATAATCACATTGAGCCAATTCCACACTAAAGGTTATACCTTCAGGAGAAGTGAAACTGACCCAAAGAGAGTCTGAAAGTCGGACCCGGTGTTCTGCCTCATCTTCAAGGGAGTTGTGATCCTCCTGCTGTATTATGCAGCAGGGGGATCACAACTCCTATCAAGATGAGGCAGCCCTCACCAGGGTGCTTACCTCTCTGTTGGCTCCTTATGTGTCCCCGCCCGCCCCGTGTTACTTACCAGCGTTTTGTTTGAATCCAGCCACGGACACAGCGCATTCCCACACGGCTTGATAGCCGCGCGCATGCGCTGTGTACCGCCGCTGTCCGAGCAGCTGGTAAGAAGGGGTGTGCGGGATGTGGGTTGCGCAGCTCGCGCATGCGCGGTGGACATAAAGTTACAGCTGAGTTATCAGCTGTAACTTTATGCGCATGCGCAGTGAGCAAATTCTCCTGCGATTGCGCAGGAGAATTTGCTCCAGTAATTCGTCAGAACACCGGGTTTTATTTTTTCTGAGCTCTATGGAGACCCCCAGGGGCCAATCCCATAAAGAGAAACAGGACGGCTTTCTTTCATTAGTTCCTATTCCTGCTGAGAGACAAGAACTGGTGGGAGGAAGAAAAGACACAATGTTCTAGTGTCCACTCTCTCCGCTATAGTTACTATATGACTTCCACACGGGACTTCCTTCACATTCTTGTGGTGATACAGGTCAAAACATCTGCATGTGTGAATTGTTGCAAAGATGGGGCGGCTTAATTCCTCACATTCCTATATTTGCCCGTTTACTTATATGGAGGGCGGGGTCGGGGGTTGAATTTGGAAGGTTTGTCTGTATTAGTCCTGACCCTTTTCACAAAAGCCAAAACAACCATGTAGGGTTTGTGGGAAAAATAAACAGGATACAACACAGTTACTATGCCATGCACAACACAGTTACTATGCCATGCACAACACAGTTACTATGCCATGCACAACACAGTTACTATGCCATGCACAACACAGTTACTATGCCATGCACAACACAGTTACTATGCCATGCACAACACAGTTACTATGCCATGCACAACACAGTTACTATGCCATGCACAACACAGTTACTATGCCATGCACAACACAGTTACTATGCCATGCACAACACAGTTATTAGAGATAGGACTGACAGAAAACTGAAAATCTCCCCCCATTCTTGCGTTTCATTCTTAGTAAATGACAGGTTACATGTACAGCTATGCTATCACAAGTATAAAAAGAACACGAAGCATGCCGGAGTGACTATACACCAAGTGAAACTGATGACGTCTTAGTAGAAAAGCCAGACTTGCTCTCACCCAGTGTTACCCTCCAGAGCGTGCTGAATAACGGGGGGGGGGCCACATCTTCTAGTTAATTCAGTGAGGTCTATTCTCCAAACTGAGGGATGACTACCTTGAACACTGCAGATGTTTGGGATCTACATATCCCATGATGCTTAATCATCCTTATGACTGCCCAAGCATCGTGGGATATATAGTCCCCAAACATCTGCAGTGCTACGCACTAAACAGTGACGTGTGCATCACAGCCGCTTAGACCCCCGGTGATGAGAAAACCCTCACCTGATGCTCCCTGATCAGTGGGTCAGATTTTATTAATTACACACAGGAGGTAAAAATGGGAACATGCCTTGTGCTGCCAAGCGTGCTCTTCTTCTCCTGTTCCTCCCTCCGTGATCGCAGCTGCTCCTCCGCCATCATCATCTCCTCCTCCATGGCAGACACCTCCTCTTTGGCCCGGCGTTTGTTTTCCTGGAAGGTAAATACACACGGTGAGGTCGGCAGCTGTAGCAGAAGACATTGGGTGAGCAGGTCACCAGCGAGCCATCCTCACCTGTCTGGACTTGCCGGCGTGCTTGATGCTGTAGAACATTGGACCCAGTTCGGCCAGCCACTCTCCATCTACCGCTGTGACGCACTGCATGTACTCCTGCATGGACCAGAGACAGCACGTTAAACAATGACCGGGGGTAATGCATACGTTCTGGTGAGGGTCCCTTGGTCTCAATGTATGGAATAGGTCATGGGAAATCAAACAATAAACATCTACAATAAACTGCAGGGATAACATGGGGGGGTTTACATAAAAGGGCCTTACCAGGGCAAAATTCTAAATAAGTGTAAACAGCAGGAATTTTCCATTGGTTGCCATGGTGACTAAACCACTTCTAGAACTTTATATAGTGGTTCTAAAAGACAGGCTTGTGTTAAACATAAACCACCCCACCCAAAATACATAACCATCAGTAGCACTAAGCAGGATCATGTCTATAGAACCATAAAAGGAAGATCTGACCCAACATTCTAAACAACATGTCCGCTCCCTGATAGAGCTATACAGAGCAAATATTTTAAACAACATGCCTGCCCTAATAGAGCTATACAGAACAAAGATTCTAAACAACATGCCTGCCCTGAAAGAGCTATACAGAGCAAAGATTCTAAACATGTCCTCCCCCGATACAGCTATAGATAGAAAAAAATTCAACATATCCGTAGCCTGATAGAGCTATCCAGAGCAAAGATTCTAAACAATGTTCGCCCCCTGATAGAGCTATACAGAGCAAAGATTCTAAACAAAATGTCCGCCCCCTGATAAAGCTATACAGAGCAAAGATTCTAAACAACATGTCCGCCCCCTGATAGAGCTATACAGAGCAAAGATTCTAAACAACATGCCTGCCCTGATAGAGCTATACAGAGCAAAGATTCTAAACAACATGTCCGCCCTCTGATAGAGCTAAACTGAGCAAAGATTCTAAACAACATGTCCGCCCCCTGATAGAGCTATACAGAGCAAAGATTCTAAACAACATGTCCGCCCCCTGATAGAGCTATACGGAGCACAGAGGGCTCATTACAGGGTACTTTATGTGTATGCTTTCATGACTGCATTTCCCTACACTTGATACAATGTTTCAGTTAAACAGAACTTTATTTCTGGTAACACAATACAAACAGGTCAGCGGATTTTGCTTTAATTTCCAAATTAAAACAGAAGTTTAGCTGGAACTGGGGACACACATGGCGATCCTGCTAATATTGCCGTGTGCGTCCATTCAGAGACCAGGGCTCACCTGTATTATGATGACTAACTGGAAGAATACATAATCAGATGGTGTAAGCTGCTGCCCTCTAGTGGCGACTAGTATAACACCATAGAGCGTGCTGCCTCCTTACCTTTGTGGTCATGACCAGTTCATGGTACACAATATAATCAGGCGTGTAGCCCATGCCAAAGAGGGAGCTGGTTGGATGCAGGTGACAGGGCATCCCCGTGCGCACGTTCACATACTCTCCGATTCCCTGCAGAGAGAGAGCGAGCAGATATTAATGTGGGATTCCAGGGGTTACCCCCCCCCCCCCGGCCGGTCCAGGGGTTACACCCCCCCCCCCCCCGGCCGGTCCAGGGGTTACCCCCCCCCCCCCCCGGCCGGTCCAGGGGTTACACCCCCCCCCCCCCGGCCGGTCCAGGGGTTACCCCCCCCGGCCGGCCGGTCCAGGCACCAGTGTTACCTTCAGTCTGGCAGCTTGGTGGAAATACGCTGCACAGATGCACTTCCTCACTACATCCCAGTCTGAGCCACAGGAGGAGAGAGACATGCGCTGAGACACCATGATATCTTTCAGCTGAGCCCGGACCTCACGGACCTGGAGGACGAGCACAAGAAATAGCACGTTAACCCTCCGATCGCCAAGAGGGGCAGAAATATCACATGTTAACCCTCCGATCACCAAGAGGGGCAGAAATAGCACATGTTAACCCTCCGATCACCAAGAGGAGCAGAAATAGCACATGTTAACCCTCTGATCACCAAGAGGAGCAGAAATAGCACATGTTAACCCTCCGATCACCAAGAGGGGCAGAAATAGCACGTTAACCCTTTGGATCACCAAGAGGGGCAGAAAAAGCACATTAACCCTCTGATCACCAAGAGGGGCAGAAATAGCACATGTTAACCCTCCGATCACCAAGAGGGGCAGAAATAGCACATGTTAACCCTCTGATCACCAAGAGGGGCAGAAATAGCACATGTTAACCCTCTGATCACCAAGAGGGGCAGAAATAGCACGTTAACCCTTTGGATCACCAAGAGGGGCAGAAATAGCACGTTAATCCTTTGGATCACCAAGAGGGGCAGAAATAGCACGTTAACCCTTTGGATCACCAAGAGGGGCAGAAATAGCACATGTTAACCCTCTGATCACCAAGAGGGGCAGAAATAGCACGTTAACCCTCCGATCACCAAGAGGGGCAGAAATAGCACATGTTAACCCTCCGATCGCCAAGAGGGGCAGAAATAGACAATGATAACCCTCTTATCACTAAGAGGGGCAGAAATAACACATGTTAATCATCTGATCACCAAGAGGGGCAGAAATAGCACATGTTAACCCTCCGATCACCAAGAGGAGCAGAAATAGCACATGTTAACCCTCCGATCACCAAGAGGGGCAGAAATAGCACATGTTAACCCTCCGATCGCCAAGAGGGGCAGAAATAGCACATGATAACCCTCTGATCACCAAGAGGGGCAGAAATAGCACGTTAACCCTCCGATCACCAAGAGGGGCAGAAATAGCACATATTGGATGTAAAGCATCCAATATGTGGCCCCAGATTTCAAGGGTCAGTGTCCTGGCCGATGGAATTGCCATGACTTGGTCGTTCATTGGCTCTGACGTAAGCACAGGAAGTACGAGTCAGTGTCAGATGACACACAGGCATTCTCCTGCTGCCTAGGAGCTCAGCACAGCGGCACTCACCTTGCGCATGGCCTTGGCATGAATAAAGTGCTGGTTGCACCATCCGCTGGAGTAGTTGTTATTTTTCCACTGAAGAAAGACATTTAAATAGGTCAAGTGGTCGCTCTCCGGGACGGCGAACTTCTCTCGGACTTGATCGCTCTCCTCCTCTCGGCCCTGGCAAAACGACACGGAGACAAGGCCATAAATAAAAAGGAGGGCCACATGGAGTGATACATCCACCCAGAGCAATGTATATACTGGGCACCCCAATACAACCAGCCCCCCAACAATACCTTGGGGCGATAGAATATGGCCGGCACAGACAGCATGGACACAACGATGAGAATCTCCGAACTGCAGCCCATATCACACGATACGATCAGCATCTTAGAAAGAGCTGGGTCCAAGGGAAACTCGACCATGAGGCGACCAGTGGAGGTGAGCGAGCCTAAAACAGAGAACAGAAGCCAGGGCAGGGGGGAAGTTAAACAGAGCAGGGGAGGGGGCAATTAAAGAGAGAGATATGGGTGGGAAATTATAGATGGCTCCCTTACCTGTATTGTCCAGGGCCCCCAGGATCCACAGCTGATACATGGAATTCAGCATATTGTCCTCGGGTGGTGGGTCCATGAAATGGAAGAGGAGCAGGTCCTGGACCCCCAGAGACTTGAGCAACAGAACCACATTGGACAGGTTGGTGCGCTGGATTTCAGGGACCGTCGTGCAGAGCAGCTCGCTCTTATAGGCGCTTTGCGTGTACAGCCTGTTGGGAAGAAGAAAGGTCAGGTTCTGTCAGGGCCGAACCAATGATGGCAGAATAAAGGGAACCGGTCATGGTTCAGAACTCACCGGAAGCACTGGCCAGGCCCCGTTCTGCCCGCTCTGCCAGATCGCTGGTTAGCATTGGCCTGGCTAATGGGGTAAATTTGCAGAGCATCCATGCCAATGCGGGGGTTAAACACCTGGAAGAGAGAGATAACTTTCATTCCTAGTCATGAGTCGCAGTCGCTGGGGACTATTCACATTGTGCAGGGACCATACTGGTGAGTTTGCACCAGCACAATGTATAGCTAAATTAGTAGATTACTGTGTATAAAGTGACAGCTATCTGTAATGTATGTGGGATCCCAGGAAATCTTCCACTTTTGACCACACAGGTCCATGACAAGTGCCCTTCACCAATTCCCCCACATCCCCTCAGTACAGGTCACCGTCTCCCATCCCGAGCATAGACCCTCGTTCCTAACCCCGTCACACAGGAATCCTAAAGGTAATTCCACTCTATTTCTGCCAGCACACGGGGCTCCCACTTCAACCCAGGGTTCCTCTATCTTCAGTATAACAGATCTCTCAAGCACAAACCCCCCTTCCCCTCCCAGCATCCCTCCCCCGGCACAAACCCCCTCAGGGCCCAGGGACCCAGCCCAGCGCAAAGCCCCTCAGCGCCCAGGGACCCAGCCCAGCACAAGGCCCCTCAGCGCCCCGGGACCCAGCCCCGCGCAAAGCCCCTCAACGCCCCGGGATGCATCCCAGCGCAAACCCCACTCACTGTCCCGGGATCCAGCTCAGCGCAAACCCCCGTCCCAGGAGACAAACCCATGCAGGTGGGCAGCAGCCACCTTTCGCCCTCCATTAAAGATGGCCCTGAGCATCGTACCCACAGCTAAGCTGGTGACACACTGACCTTTAACTTGCAATACCCAGAATCCACCACAAACATGATGCCGTCCACAGTGAGAGAGGTCTCTGCAATGTTTGTAGCCACTATGCATTTTCTTACACCATCCGGCGCCTGCAAGAACCAAAGAGCAGAGATATAAACATAGGGGGCTCAGCAGGCAGTATGTGAGCCCATCATTCAGCCTGCATTAAATAAAACTAACATCATTGCTTTACGGCCCTGTGTTACTTGTACAGGTTCCTTGGTATTTAGTATTTGCTGTGATACAGATACGAGTCACTGACATCAAGCACCTCCCCACATGCATATCAAGCATCGGATGTCTGTAGGGACATTACAGTGTGTAGAACCTGGCTCCTTGGCACACGTTGGACTTTCCATCTGCCCTGTGTGAACAGGTCCTCCTATTGTCCATGACCACATACCTTCTGGAAGATCTTGGCCTGCAGGTCAGACGGCAGCTGGGAGTAGATTGGAAGGACGGCCAGAGCTGGCGCACTCTCCAACTCCTCCAAACGCTCCACAATCTGGTCGGATGTTACCTGGAGGGCGGTAAGAGGAAGGGGCGGAATTAGCTGAGAAAAACGGAAATCAGAGAAGCGTTGAGCAGATAGGGAGTGAGCATCTCACCTCAATGTCTTCCTGACCAGGCATGAATATCAGGATGTCTCCTGCGGATCCAGAAAGATGGATTTGTAATGCTTGTTTTACAGCGGCTTCTACGTAGTCCTCTTGTGGGGTCTGTGGAGGAGACACACAGTACAGTATTGAAGAAAAAAAAAAAAGAACAAAAACAAAGCACAGAAGGCAAGGGGACTCCATGTGCAGCAGCTGCTGGTCTACATTTACCCAATAATGACCTACAAGGCTGGCAGGGCTATATAGGAGATGTAGTCCCACGAGGCTGACAGGGCAATATGGGAGATATAGTCCCACGAGGCTGAAAGGGCAATATGGGAGATGTAGTCCTACGAGGCTGACAGGGCAATATGGGAGATGCAGTCCCACGAGGCTGACAGGGCAATATGGGAGATGTAGTCCCACGAGGCTGACAGGGCAATATGGGAGATGCAGTACTACGAGGCTGACAGGGCAATATGGGAGATGTAGTCCTATGAGGCTGACAGGGCAGTTTGGGAGATGTAGTCCCACGAGGCTGACAGGGCAATATGGGAGATGCAGTCCTATGAGGCTGACAGGGCAATATGAGAGATATAGTCCTACGAGGCTGACAGGGCAATATGGGAGATGTAGTCCCACGAGGCTGACAGGGCAATATGGGAGATGCAGTACTACGCGGCTGACAGGGCAATATGGGAGATGTAGTCCTACGAGGCTGACAGGGCAATATGGGAGATGCAGTCCCACGAGGCTGACAGGGCAATATGGGAGATGCAGTCCTACGAGGCTGAAAGGGCAATATTGGAGATGTAGTCCCACGAGGCTGAAAGGGCAATATGGGAGATGTAGTCCTACAAGGCTGGCAGGGCAATATGGGAGATGTAGTCCCACGAGGCTGAAAGGGCAATATGGGAGATGTAGTCCTACGAGGCTGAAAGGGCAATATGGGAGATGTAGTCCTACGAGGCTGACAGGGCAATATGAGAGATATAGTCCTATGAGGCTGACAGGGCAATATGGGAGATGTAGTCCTACGAGGCTGACAGGGCAATATGGGAGATGCAGTCCCACGAGGCTGACAGGGCAATATGGGAGATGCAGTCCCACGAGGCTGACAGGGCAATATGGGAGATGTAGTCCTACGAGGCTGAAAGGGCAATATTGGAGATGTAGTCCCACGAGGCTGACAGGGCAATATGGGAGATGTAGTCCCATGAGGCTGAAAGGGCAATATGGGAGATGCAGTCCTACGAGGCTGAAAGGGCAATATGGGAGATGTAGTCCCACGAGGCTGAAAGGGCAATATGGGAGATGTAGTCCTACGAGGCTGAAAGGGCAATATGGGAGATGTAGTCCTACGAGGCTGACAGGGCAATATGAGAGATATAGTCCTACGAGGCTGACAGGGCAATATGGGAGATGTAGTCCTACGAAGCTGACAGGGCAATATGGGAGATGTAGTCCTACGAGGCTGAAAGGGCAATTTGCGAGATGTAGTCCTATGAGGCTGACAGGGCAATATGGGAGATGTAGTCCTATGAGGCTGACAGGGCAATATGGGAGATGTAGTCCTACGAAGCTGACAGGGCAATATGGGAGATGTAGTCCTACGAGGCTGAAAGGGCAATTTGCGAGATGTAGTCCTATGAGGCTGACAGGGCAATATGGGAGATGTAGTCCTATGAGGCTGACAGGGCAATATGGGAGATGTAGTCCTCCAACAGCTGGAGAGATGAGACAGGGTGATAAGACAGAAACATTTAAATACATAAAGGGAATTAATAAGGCAAAGGAGGAGAGAGTATTTAACAGAAGAAAAACTACCACAACAAGAGGACATAGTCTGAAATTAGAGGGTTTAAAAGTAATAATCAGGAAGTATTGCTTTACTGAGAGGGTAGTGGATGTATGGAATAGCCTTCCAGCGGAAGTGGTAGAGGTAAGCACAGTGTAGGAGTTAATGCAATAGACAAGAGGCTATCCTAGATATAAGATAAGGTCAGGGACTACTGAAAGCAGGCAGACATTGGGCAGACTAGATGGACTGAATGGTTCTTATCTGCCGACACATTCTATGTTTCTAGGAGAGAAAAGAAGTAGAACAGACAGGTGACATGCGATAATGAGAATCTGTCTCTAA
The DNA here is from genome assembly GCA_036172795.1 of Pelodytes ibericus. NCBI lineage: Eukaryota > Metazoa > Chordata > Amphibia > Anura > Pelodytidae > Pelodytes > Pelodytes ibericus. The sequence continues at coordinate 197,060,418 of CM069862.1, forward strand.
ACAGTGACCTGTAGAAATTAACAATTAAAAAATAGTCCAAGGGGGAAAACTTAACATGAAATTGCGGACGATAAACAGTAACTGGAAATATGGTGCAGGTAGATTGAAGTATCAGGAATAGAGTTGAACAGACACCTGGATGTTCGGGTTCAGCCGAACTTCGGAAAAAAGTCCGGGTTTGGGCTCGAACTTGACCCCGAACACCATTGAAGTCAATGGGGACACAAACTTTTGGCCACTAAAATGCCTCTAAAATAGTCATGGAAAGGGCTAGAGGGCTGCAAAATGAAGTAAAATGTGGGTGAGTGTCCCCATTAATACGAATAGGTCAATTGACAATGAAAGACATTCGGTTTATAGCATACATGTAATGCTATTGCTATTCTATAAACCGAAAGTCTTTCGGTTTATAGACTTTTGGCTTATGGAATACATGTAATGCTATTGGCTTTCTCTAAACCGAAATAGAGTCCCATTCATATTTAGGAATATGGACTCTATTTCGGTTTAGAGAAAGCCAATAGCATTACTTACAATGTAATCGCCGAACCCCGAACTCCAACACGAACATACAGCGGAATGTCCGTGTTCGGGTCCGGGGTCCAAAAACCGTAATGTTCGGTACGAACCCGAACAGTGCGGTTCGGGTTCGCTCAACACTAAACGATGCAGGGAAGCCTCACCTTGCTGAACAGGATATCAACAGGAAACGTCCGCCCCGGAATGTAGAATACGGGAACATTGCCAAAGAAGGAAGCAAACTTGTCAGCGTCCATCGTGGCCGACGTGACGATCAACTTGAGGTCTGAGCGGCGAGTGACCACCTGGAACAGGGACAGGGGGTATACTCAAGATCAGAGGGCCAGGAGATGGGGCAATAAAGAGGAATATGTAACTAAGTGATAGGGGCGTACCTCACGCAGTAATCCAAAAAGCACATCCGTGTTCAACGAGCGCTCGTGCGCCTCATCCATGATTACTGCGCTATAATGATCTAGGTCGGCCTCGCGCAAGGATTCACGCAGAAGGATGCCGTCCGTCATGTACTTAATGAGGGTCTTCTCCGAAGTGCAGTCCTCGAAGCGGATTGCGTAGCCCACCTCCTCTCCCAGGCCCACCTGCATTTCTTCGCTCACACGCTTGGCTACGGACATGGCCGCCACTCTGCGGGGCTGCGTGCACGCAATCATACCGTAATCCGTGTATCCATCGGCGTGCAGGTACTGTGTCAGCTGGGTGGTCTTCCCACTCCCTGTCTCCCCTACAACAATGACGATACTGTTGTCCCTGCAGGCGTTTAGACAAGAGAGGTTATTGAAAGGTGGATCATAGTGGCACAAGCCTCGTGGCGCACTCTGAGGAGGCGCAGTATTACCTGATGATGGTCAGCAGCTCCTGCTGTACAGCGAAGATGGGCAGGTACTGTCTCTGCTCCAGCAGGCTCTTCTTGCGGGAGAATTCACTGCTAGCCTCACTGTGCTCCCGCATGTGGTCTGCAAACTTCTGCTCTGTCCTGGAAGGAAAGGCACACGGCTATTTCCAAGACTGACCACCAAATGTGAAGCATTTTGTGTCCACTTTGGTCGACAAAAGAGATCTACATTCAGATTTCTAACACTGCTAAAGGAACACTGACTGATCGGGCAAACTAACCTTGATGTATTAATTGTACATTGCTCAGGGTCTTTTTGCATACAATTCCTGGGAAATCTCATTCCTGCTCTAGTCGTCTGCTTACTTGCAAGAGGATCAGTGCAGTTCGACTGGGTCATAAGTTCATGGACATGTGCAGTAAGAACTTCATTTAGAAGCTAGTAAAAGCCTTCCTGCTTTGCTTTGGGGGGGTTTTGTGACAGCGGTGATTGGAGGGGGCAGTACAGTTAAGCTAGGTCACTGCAGACGTGCAGAGTGTATTTCATATGTTTCTATGGGAGACCAGAGATTGGATCCCAGGATATGCTTGGAACTCTCCTTTTTTGCTTGAGCTACAGATATGGCTGGATGAATACCCAGGAGAAAACTTGCAAAAAAGGTACGTTTTCAAGTTAAGTATTGCAAGAACTGGAACACATTTTATTTTTTTTTTTAACAGTAATCATTAACATGTATTTATTTGTCCACATGTATTTTCTAGACTGTAGTGATCAGTTATATATGCAGCTAGTTCTTGTCTTAAGCAGATATGCCCCCCTAGCCTCCCCAGCCAATCCGTACTTACTTGTAATCCACTCCCCCATCTTCCGTTGGCGGCTTTTCGGGTTCATCCTCCTGCTTCTTGACGCCCATGATATCGCCGAGCTTTGTGCCGGCCAGCTCCCAGTGCTTGTGCTGAGCCTAAACCAGAGATTGGCACTTACAGGTTGGATTCCCAAATCCCCCTCCGATTGCGCCCAAACCCAAAATCGCGCGTATCTCTTAACGCCTGCCACTCATCCGCTCACCTTTTTGCGCTCCTTCTGCTCGCGGTGCTTGCGCACCAGCTGACTGCCTTTGCGAGAGATGATGGCCATGTCTGAGGTCGGGTCACGCACGGGGATCACTGGCTCGGGCTGGATGTGTCATGTGGAAAATAATTCATGAGTTACATAATGCCTTCGATTCATTGCTTCTCCACCTGTAGGTGGCGCTGTATTCCTCAAGGACGGTCTCTCCAGCCCGCCAGCAGCCCTCTTATGTCTACTATACTTTACACCTAATGAACCCCTTGTTACAAAATTGCACGTTGACCCACGGTCTCTTTCCCGTCCTATCAGCGTCCCTCCTCCCCACCGTACCGGTGCTCTCCTCTCACCGTACGACCTGGTCTAAATCACTCTATGTTTTTAACACTTTCCCTTTGATCTCACACCCTAGTAACACCCCTGGGCTTTCTACACCCTGGATTATCACTTTTCCATGCCATGAGCTCTATGATTCGTTCATCCCACCGGTCACAATAGGAGAATCTATACAGATGATGCACCAGACAGTGGCAACATACACCACCTTCACCAGTGTACAATTCGAACTCCTCTAAAGATGGACGTTTGCGCCATGTCACTGGTGAGACCAAAGTATATAAAAACCTGGACCCGGCGGACAGACTCCACCATACAAGGTTTGGTGCAGGGGGCACCATTTATAAATCCTCCCCCCCCCCCCAATCTCTACCTGCTTGGTAAACACGATGCGTCCATCTAAAAAGGGGGGCACCAGGTTGTGAACCAGAAGATGGACTTTAGCAGCATTGTCCTCTTCAAAATCATCATCCACTTCCAGCCTTTGGACCACCCCGCTGGTCAGCATTCGATTGGTCTCCCAGCGCTCATTGTCCTGCAGGGAAGAAATAGGTTACGGCTGGACCTACAGGTGAAGCCCATCCCGGGGGTTGCTGAACTACAATTCCCACAATGCCTATGCAGCCGTATGGCTAACTCAACATTATGGGAGTCGTAGTTCGCTCGAGACCAGGGCTGTATGGCATAGCTGTTGCCGATCTGTCAAAAGGATATCAACTTAACATTTTTTTCATACTGTGACATCAAAAATGGTCTGCGTAATGTTTTAGCAGAGCGGCACGCAAATGCACAGATTACGCGGGGAAAAAAAAGGTGTTAGAAATGTGTCTCCCGTTTATGACATCACCGTGCGGCTTGGTAGGCAAATTGCACATTTCAAATTGAAAGCAGCGGATAGAACAAGGGCAAAGAGTGGTAAGACAGTCGGAGGATCTGGCATGGCCCTGGTATGGGATAGAACGTCATTAGGTTACACTGGAGATAGCTGGCGTCTCTGATGGGAGTCGTACCTCATTGATCTGCCTCCTCTGAGCAGACACTCGCTTGTGATTCTGTTTCTGTAGTAGCTGCTCCCGTTTTTTCACGTACTCCTGGGAGGTGGCGCTCAGAGCATTGTGGGCCTCGTCAAAGCCTTCATCCATCATATACCAGTCTCGATCCGCTTGCTGGAAGAAGGAAAGAGCAAAAGCATGACTCCCAGAAGAGAAGGGAGTGGGGAATACACCAGATCAGAATGCTGGGCAAAGAGAAAGGCACCTTTTAGTACTCACCCGCTGATCCTCCTCCCACTGACGCTGGTCTTCTTCTGACATGAAGTTAATCCCGTCCTCTTCAGTGTCTGACTTTCCTACACGGCAGAAGACACTGGTATAATTATCACGGCTTACACACACGTAGTTTAAAACACAATGCCACTGGTGCAAAAGCCCAGGCATCAGAATCTGATCATTTTATGGGATAAGCCCATAAAAAAAACATTACTCGCTTGGAAAATCCGAGACGGTTGGCAACTATGCAATCTGTTTCTTAACTGAAAGACTGGTGGGTGAGGTTGGTGGGCAAGGGGAGAGTAATGTTTACCACTGCACTGTTTGTGCCTGGCCCAAGGTCTGTACAATGGAACATGTCTAGGAATATGATAATAGGAATAGCAGACACAGCCCATGTTACATAACAAAGGAGCAGCTCCTCCAATTACCCAACAAAACAATAAGACAGCCTTATTACCCACTTACTGCCACACTCTCACAGTGTCTCTTACCTTTTCCCTGTGACAGTCGTGGGGTAGATCCAAGATGGCGGCGCTCTGAAGCCCACTCGTTGAATTTGTATGAAGGTGTGGGGAGGGGAGAGTCCTCGGCATACTGGTTCTTTGTAGACCTACAAGTATCAGAAATTAGTTTTGTCCCTCTTGTGAACCCTTCCAACATTACATGGCCTTTCTTGGGAGCTGGCACCTCTCCCTTTCATATTCAGGTTAGGTTTGATGTTTAATGTGGTGGTAATCCGATTGCCTTGCATCAGCAATCTTCATTTGCATCATATTTTGTACCATTTCCAAGTCTACAGTCTCCCACTAACATTAAACCCATCTCTACAGGACAATCCTGAAATTGTGCTGTACACATTCTATTGAATAAATCACAGCTCAATGATTCTCACAAAGGCTGAGTTGTATAGCATCGGACTGCCCAGTTCACTAATTTAATCAGTTTTAAAAAAGGCCATATTAAAACCTAAAACACCAGAAGACTGGCCAAATGTCAAATGATATCATTAAATTAGTAAGAAAGCTGCAACCAACATGTAAGCTTAGAAAGCAAAATATCTTTTGAAGGGTGCAGCTAGGAGCAGTGTTTAAAATGTATTAGTCAGGCAGAAGTGGCCTTCTGACGGATCAAACATATTTTTCTTTAAAGGGAAGGTTAAAACAAAAAGATTTATTACTCCAAAGGCAGAGAATAAAAAAATAAAAACATTCTCTTTATATTGTTTTGACAGAATTGCAAGAAAATGCATAGGTTAAGAGAAAGTTGGGTTTTAAAGGAGTCCGTGGTGTTTCCTGTTAAGGACATAACTTTAATATGCAAATGAAGTCATTTCAGTGAGGATTGTAAAATCTGCATATGAAGCCGGGGCGGTGATGTCATTAACAGGAGACACCACAAAAAACACATTTAAAATGCCATTCTGTACTTTCACAGTGTAAACAATGTTTAGGAGTCCCTTTAACGCCTCTTTTCAGCGCCTGCGTCGGTGGAATAATAAATATAGGTGCATAATTACAGCGAGAGCCAGGGTGACCTTACCGTTCCCTCCGCGAACTCTCCCGTTCACTGCGGTGGCTTCTATCGGAATCTCTGTTCGATGGGCTAGGAGATGGGGATTCCCAATGAGAGCGCTGGGACCCCCCATACCCACTGTCATCCTCTTCCCATCCAGACCGTGAGGGCGTTGAGGCATCTACCAGCAGAGGGCGAAAAGTTAACAATATTCCAGAGAGACACAGTGTAAAGACGGGACGATGGAGGGGGAAGGGGGGGAGAATACCTCTAGGTTTGTGCCGGGGGCTATCAGGTTCACCACGTCTGGAACTTCTCTCAGACCCGCCATCTCGCTCTGACCTGCTGCTACGTCTGCTCCGATCATCTGGTAGAGAAGCAGATTGTAACATTACATAGCTATAACGTAACAGCTATAATGTAACATTACATAGTATAGCTTGGAGGAAAGACGTAACAGGGGGGGATGTGAAAGAAACATTTAAATACATAAAGGGAATCAACACAGTAAAGGAAGAGAGTATATTTAAAAGAAGAAAAACTACCACAACTAGAGGACATAGTCTTAAATTAGAGGGACAACGATTTAAAAGTAATATCAGGAAGTATTACTTTACTGAGAGGGGTAGTGGATGTATGGAATAGCCTCCCAGCAGAAGTGGTGGAGGTAAACACAGTCAAGGAGTTTAAGCATGCGTGGGATAGACACAAGGATATCCTAGCTATAAGACCGGGAACGGGGGACTAATAAAAGTATTCAGAAAAATTGGGCAGACTAGATGGACCGAATGGTTCTTATCTGCCGACACATTCTATGTTCCTATGTTTCTATAGAGCAGGACAAAACTAACTCAGGTTGGGGGGGGGGGGGGGGGGGGAGTGCCGTGCTTACCGCGTTCTCTACTCCCGCGTTCTTTCCTGCGTTGCCGATCATCCTTGGAAGATGCGTACACCCCATGCTCTCTCCGGTCACGCTCCCTTTGGCGACTTCGAGCCAGATACTCTTCGTTGACCCCACCAGTATAAGTAGGGGTCTCTACACGTGCGGCTCTGTAATGCCTGAAATGCAGGGATCAGAGGATTGCTCATGCCGTGAGGAGTAATCATGCACATACGGCAACACAAAGCCAGCTCTACCTCGACTCTCCTACACCTGCTCCCGATATTATCAGCAGAATAATAACAGGTTTGAGACTTTCTCCCTTGAGACTCAGAGTTCTTTACAAATACGCAAGTCATGCAGAAAACCATGTTTTAACTGCGTCTGTGGGGACGGTTGTTTATTGCATTACCTTGCAGCTTGATATGCATTATTTACATATGGAGACACGCGGTGATGTCATTAACAAGCGACAGCACAGACACATTGACGGACAACTACATTTTATTTCTAAAGCAGAAGCACATGTGAAAATCAGTTGCTCCTGGATTGAGGATACTCCTGGATTGAGGATACTCCTGGATTGAGGATCCTCCTGGATTGGTACGTCTGACAATACATGCCAGTTTATCCTCTGGCAGCTACCATGCTTTATAGGAAGCTTTCAGTCTGGTCTGGTGGCAACTGTCTCTCCATGCTAGTGCAGAGAGAGGCCCCCGGAAAATTCAGACCCCCGATAAGACAAGGGAGGAAAACCCAGTCAGTGCATGCCAGCCTCCAGACCATCTATGTCTCGGTTGTGAGACACAGTCGAGATTAAACCTGCGTGCATCTATTCCGTTACATGGTGGGTTTACTTGGCAAAAGCAGGACATGTTTTTAAACCCTTGTTTCCTTTAAGCAAGTAAGGGTTAAATAAAAAAAATTGTCCTTTAAAAACATTTTCTGTATCTCTGATTGGGGTAGGGGGTTCTAGAGTCTGCAAGCAGCATCTCTATCCTGGAACCTGATTTTGTGTTCATTCTGGGCACTGTAAGGAACGATAAGCTCAGCGTGGACCCTGATTGGTTAAGGCTCTAACCTTGCTTCCTGCTCCATCATCAGCTCTTACCTGTCGGCATGACTTCCTCGGCTCACACGGTCACCACTTCCCTCTGAAGTCCTATCTTTCTCTTCCCAATCTTTAGAGGTGGCTTTAAGCTTTTTATCCCCTTCCTGGTGCTCCTTCTCTTCCCGTTCCTTCCTCTTCTGCGCAGCCAACAGGTCCAAACCCAGCAGGGAGGAACGAGGGGCGGGTGTTTTGAACACATGTTGCTCACTGCTTGAGCTTTTCTTCTTCAACACTAGTCCTCCAGTCTGCTCAGAGGGGTCACTACCCTCAAGCCTGTGCAATGAAATATCCTCATCCTCCATGGCAAGTTGGGATAACAAGTCTCCAATACAGTGCTAACCCTGCCCGTCACCTCCAGCACTCCTGCAAAAATAGACAGCATCAGTGGACGTACATTGAAATAATGAGATTTCAGTTACAATGTGCTTATTACTCAATTAAATGTTTGTTTTTTTTTATCAATATTTTAACATTTTGCACCTATGTCTGACATTAGTGCTAAGAGTATGAGGTTTGCTCGCACGCCTTTAATCTCAATTTCATGCAATATGGGCTATGTCCAAAATAGGACATAAAACTGCCCCATCAATCACCTTCTGGACGCCCTTCTCTGCAAGCTGACAATATAAAAACCCTATTCACGAAATAAGCTAAATTATGGAATTTACCAAATCAAACTAGATTTTCTACTTTCCAAAGACAGCATATATAACGTTTATATTTTATGACATCACACCATATTTGCTAGGTATATGCATGTGCATTCGTTTCTTTCCTCTAAACAGTTAAAAGCATTGATTTCCCTTTACAGATATGTGCCAGGCACTGCACTTTGTTGATTTGTGCTGTTTGTTTACATATGTGCAACACTGAGACCATAACAAATACAAAGTGTACTTTGTATAGAAGAAGTTGCAAAATAAAAAGCAGTCTAATGGCAAATGATTACCCTGCACCCAGCTGGTGTAGTCTGGCACTTTACATTAAATTGCAGATTATATATATATATATACACCCCCATCACATACAGAGCCCACCTCCCCCAGACCCAGGGATCTGTACAGCCCTTGCCAACACTCAGATTATATGAAAGCATGTCTGGCACTGGATTTTGCAGACAGTTTCCAACCATGATGGCTAATCCTCCACGCTCCAGCTGTTCCAGACTACAGATCCCATGATGCTCGGTGCTGGCTGAGTACCCTGAGAGCAGCAGTCCCCAGATGCACGGGGCTCCAGCTAGAAGGCATCGCTGCTCTCCATGCAGTGATCACCATCACTATGATATAACCCTCACATCAAACACCCACATATTGCGTACACCCCCTACCAGGACAGTATAACGGCCATTACCCGCACACGTACAGGAAGAGAATACATACAGTGGCTTCCTCTACTTCATTCCGTGGGCGCCGCCATTACCCCAGCAGCCCCTGCTCTCAATAAAGTTTATTGGACAAGACGGCGGTCGCACTTCCGGTTCCTGTACCGCCTTGTTGGTACACCCGGAAGGTAGTGCTAGAGCAGGGGGGGGGGGCTGTGTGTGTGTGATTGCATGAGTCCAGTGTGAAGATCATGGGTAGTGTGATTGGGAGAGGTATACAGAGAATGTGTGGCATTAATACCCATGGATAGTGAGGATTATAGGAGGGTGGTGGACTTACAAAGCCTGCTCACCTTTCCTCTTTTAATAAGAAGAAGGGGTAACCCTTCCTATTGCATTAGTTGATCTGGGTCACATTTATTCCGGGTGAGAATGGACTCAGCTTGTTTCTTGGCTGTAGCCAAATCCTTCAAACTGCTGATTTGATTTATATTTTATTATTAGGCTATTTTTGTTCCATACTCTGTCAGGGCTATATTCCTAGCTGTACATACTGTGTGGGGGGCATCACTACAAATGGGGACCTCAGCATGTGTTAGGCAAACTGTACTTGTGCTGACCACATTGCATTCTACTGTAAATGTTTATTGCAATAAAATAGCATTATTTCAATGCTTCCCCTGCTAATGGGATGATTATTATGAGAGAGTTAGCACACATACACATTATTAGTAGCTGATTTATTCATCTATACAAATACATGATCCAGGGCTGCATTGACTACAATAAAACTACAGACAAGTCTGCATTATACCAATTACAGCGCTGGTAATAGAGTGTAGACCCAGTATCCCACCCTCATTAAGAGGAATATTAAAAGTGTAAAATCTTTTTTGTGAATTGCAAGGCAGCTGTTTTAAATATGATTTCTTTTCTGCATGGTGTGATGTGCAAGACCCAGTTTAATTAACAATACAGATATTTTTTTCCCCCTCATTAGATTCTCTTTATGTGAGATCCCCTTGCAGTTAACACAATTTGCAGTCTGGCTCCATATAGAAGTTTAGTTGTATATTTTGCTGGAATTATACATTACCCTTGCTTACTCTTTCTATCAATAAGAGGGGGTTATTGGCCTCACCTGTTTATATATTGGTTATAGCCCCCCTCAAACCAGGCTCATCTGTGTATAAAACACTTTATTCTCCAGTGAGATTATCCTGCTTGTTGCTGACATGTTAAAATTAAAACATTGGCTCATTTGTAAACTGACTAACTCTACTGCAGCAGCCTGGTCACCCCGGCTCCCCACTAAGTGATCCAGTAGGGTTTCCACCTTGGCCATTTTTTCCCTCCTGGCTTCATTTAACTTTTGCAGTATGTAGAAGTCATGTGGCCAGGAGGAAATCAATTACCTAATCAAGTAATGGATCCCACAGAACCATGTTGATCAGTTAATTTCCTTCTGGTCATGCTACAAGGCAATGTTTTAGGCGTGGGGGTGGGGATTCCCTCCATCTCTCTTGCTGCTGATGAACTACATCTCCCATAATGCTCTTTCAGCTAAAAGGCTGGGAGAGGTGTATGGGAAATGTAGTCCTGCAACATCTGCAGGTTACCCACCTATTTAGGCTGTATCCCAGATTGTCCCACAGCACTTGGGGCGAAACAGGGAAGAAGAAAAAACCTGGTAACGGTGGCATCTCCAGCCACTGTTAATTTAGAGGGGGTTCTGTATAACAGTGGTACACACTCTAATAATACCAAATAGTGGCTACACCTGCCTGCTTATATGTGTAAAAGAGTTAACACTGTTACTGTATCAGCTCAGCCCCCTATATAAACATGTATTGATTGATGAAGAGTATTTTTTTTTTTAGGTTTATCAAAATAATAAATGTTGCAGTGTTTTGATTATGGAATACAGATATTATAACACATTGTTACAATGGCTCCCAGAGAGCCATCTGGGCATGGGATCTCACTAGAACTCTGCATTACATCGGATGTTTATACAGATCTCGGGAATTACATCATGATTCCGCTTAGATAGCGATGTGAGTCTGTGGATTACAAGCCCACTCTTATAGCGGGTGATCACCCAGATATCTGTCCGCTCTCTATATAACTATTGGATAAAAATACAGACTGCCTTCTTAGCAAGGTAAGGAGATATTAATAAGTCCGTCTGGTTCTTTCATACATTACTACCGAGAGATGCAAAGCCAACAAAGATTTCTGTAATGTTTTTAATACTTTTTTTTCCATATGTTATCCCTGCACGTAGCAGCACATCACATCCACAGAATGTAATAAAGAAAATCCAACTTCCTATACGGTGACCGTGGGGTAATTGCGCAGCTCCAAGGTCTTGTAGATGGGAAGTGAAAAGTGCTAGAAGTCTGTGTCCTATGTGGCATTATGTCTTTGGTCCAGGCAGAGCAGTACTCCTGTGATCAGCTCCCACCGCCTCAGACACTGATGAAAATCCCTGTTCCCTGCAAAAAAGGAGAGTTTAACGATAACGAGGGAAAAAGCAAAGGACCGTACAATGCAAGAACATAATGAACGGCTTGACGACTCACAGGAGTAAGATCTTCAGTTCCCTCCTCACTCTCCCCACAATAGGGGGACCCTGGTAGGTAAGTGCGGTGTACAACTGCACCAGGGAGGCCCCTGCTCGGATCTTCTCCAAAGCATCCAGACCACTGCTCACTCCCCCCACTCCAATGATGGGGATCTTCCCTGGTGGAGAGGAGACAAAAAAAGGATTGGAAAGTGCGTGGAGAGAGGAGGTTTCTATAACGTGTAACAGGGGTTAAATATACACTGGGGCAAAGATAGCTAACCTTGGCGTGGCTGATGTTTTGGAAGTACATATCACCTAAAGGTTGGTAGGAATATGTAGTGCCCTAACGTCTACAGTGCCAAGGGTAACCGTCCCCGCACTAAGGTCTCACCTGCAGTGAGAGAGTACATCTCTCGGACAGTTTCGGTAGCCATGTCACGTAAGGGAGCACCACTCAGTCCACCTGCCTCACAGCTCTGGGGGTCCTGCAGAGTAGGGGGTCTGCTGATGGTAGTATTACTCACTATTAAGCCATCAATTCCGAGCTGCGTAAACCATGTATAATAACACAGGAAGAAGTCATATTTACTCAGTTAGAAAAAAACATTTCAAGATGATAGGACAGGAAAATTCTAAGAGATTCATTAGAAAAACAATAGAGTTTCTCCTCACTTATTTTTGTTCTTTATGGGAGACGATTAACAACAAAAAAATAGGTTTAAAATTGGATTGTAATCCATTTATTTTTGGCGATAATCCAAGCCATTAAAGAGTAAGTTTGACATTCATGATAGAGCAGCAGGTAACTTCTGTCATGTGGGGCAGACAGCAGCCTTCCTATGGAGGCAGCCAATCAGAACACTGTATGATGTCACCCAATCAGAACGCTGTATGATGTCACCACAGGTTTGTATCCACACCACTAATACTGCTGCCCATGCACGTCAACTTACGACAGCATGTCTGACTTTTGGGAAAAAATAACCTTGCGCCTGTATGCATATTCATTTATATTTAACTATGGAAGAAAAAAAAACCTGCTGGTGATTGGACTGGAATTCATTATGCTCCACATTAAATAAATGATTGTATGATGTTCTTTCATCACCTGAAAATGTGACAAGGTCGTTTCTAAACAGCTTTTATTATGTATTTGGAGTGTAATCAGGACGTTTTCTGTATCAAAGCGACGGTGCTTCAGTTTCAAGAACTGGATGGTAAATACGCTAAAGAAATCCCATTATGATAGCCAACTCCCCTGATACTTTCTCAGCAAGCCTGGGGTAATCTATAATCATGAGCCTCTACATCAGGAATGGTCAACGGTGACCCTCAAGCTGCGGATGGACTACAACTCCCCTAGTCCAAAGGGGGGTGGGTTATATGGGAGATCCTGTACATCCAGGTATCCCAATATAAAAACACAACAGAAGTCATATTTAAAGATCACCATAGAAACCAATGGAATGTTCCTGCTGATGACATCACTGTTAGAACTTTGCCCCAGATATGACCTTTAACACATCTCTCTCCACTGCTTTGACCTTCCTATAGTTTCTATCCCTGGATGACTGGTAGTCACCCTTCACAATGCAGAGAGTAATACAGGACAGTGGAAGGTTATACCTCTGTTAAGACAGTGGCGATGTCCTCCTTATCGGTTTTACTTAAGTCAGGAGCAATTTTCACCAGCAAAGCCGGTCTGTGATTGGACTGAAGGGAGTTTCGCGCTTTCACAACCTATCAAAGGGAAACGGGTTAGACGTGGTGGAACTCACACCTACAGGTAAACCATAGCAATGTGCAGTGTCATACTTTAGCCAGCAGATGGCGAAGCTGCTCTCTGCCCTGCAGTTCCCTCAGGCCAGGGGTGTTGGGACTGGACACATTGATGACCAAGTAGTCAGCAAGGGGTCCAAGCTCTTGAACCCCCCTTGTGTAATCAGCTGCCGCATCCTCGGACGTCTTGTTCTTCCCCAGATTTATACCTAGTGGCATACCTCCTGTATATGAACACATAGGGAGAACTGCTAGTATGTGCCAATAGAGCATTGCAAGGGAAGGAAAGGAAAAGAGAGGTACGGGGGGAGGCACGGGGGGAGGGGGGTTATTAATAGAAGTCAGAACTAGGTTTTCTATGGCGACTGCTCAGATTTTCAATCCATATACTGGCTTGTATAAATAACCGCAGCCCCGACAGGACTGGGGCTCAGTCAGTTAAATAGAAACTGTACTTTTAAATCGAACATATAAAATAAATAGTAAACATGTCAATCACAGACAAAAAAACGGCTTTGCGTCATGAACATGGCGACTGCCTCACGCGTTTTGATCTGACTGAGGCTCTGACCAGCTAGGCCTACGACTAAGCGTAAAGCACGCCACGCATTCTGGACGCCCATCACACAAAGCCATTTTTGTCTCTGTCTGATGTATTTGTCATTGTTTATATGTAAAAAGAGGCAGGATTTGTATTTATCCCATCCTGCCTATGCTGCATTTCAAGGAGCTTAGAAGAGTTTTAGGGAACAGGGGGGGGCTCCATTTCCTTTTGTTCTAACAAGGGAGTTTGGTTTTACGATCAACCCCCAGCGTGTCAGGGTGAGCAGTAAAGCTGATTAGTATGCGTAGCTTTCTGACCGGCTGTAAGCAGCGTTTGCTTTTCTCTCCTCTTCTGCAGTCGCTGACGCACGGCGTCTACTCCATGACTGTTAAATCCATATCTGAAATGAGAATTGTGGGAGATAGATTTAGCCAAGCACCTGTGTACATCGGAGACCATTCATCATGCACATCACTCTCTTACCTGCTGACAATGGGATATATATATATATATATATATATATATATATATATATATATATATAATATGTCTCTAATAGGCAAAGCTTAGAGAGAAAGATGTAAACAAACGTTTAAAGGACAGAATTAAAAAATAATTGTGAAAGCCTAGTAATAGAAAACTTTATTGAATAATATAAAATCAGAACCGTACACCTTATAGTAACATAGTAATTTAGGTTGAAAAAAGACACAAGTCCATCAAGTTCAACCCTTCTACCTATCATTTCAGAGTTTTGATCCAAAAGAAGGCAAAAAAAAAAACCCTAAGGAGTTTTTATGGACACAAAAACACCATGTATTTTTCCCCAGCCCGTGTCATGTCAAATCTCTGGAGCCAGAGCTCCTCAAATCCCTGCTACTGAGTGTTTTATAGAGATCCTTACGGAAGCACCATTAACATTTCTTAGAGTTTCGTGAGGGCAAATACCTGGAGTTTAAGTCAGTAAGGTGTATGTTTCTGATATTATTCAGTAATGTTAATAGTTACCTGTTGATAATGGCCTGGTCCTCTGGCAAGCGGAATACTCTGGGTGCTGGGTTTCCTTCCTGGGGATTCGGGGTAACGCTGCCAATTTCCACAAATCCAAAGCCCATTTTAAAGAGTCCATCCACGGCTTCTCCGTGCTTATCAAACCCTGCAGCTACACCCACCGGGTTCCTGAATCTGTGTCCCAGCACCAACACCTCCTGGGGAACACAGCACGTGATGAAGCAGAGAATCGTACTAGGGATGACAGGGCATCTGCTTTCCGGACACTAACAAAGTGGAAGACCATAGTTGCCAACATCGGCCATGTTTCCAGGGACACATATTTGTTCCACATGCTGCAGAAAGAGCATGCAAAGAGCAGTACGTAGGATGGATATACAGAGACACACTCCAATTAATTTTTCAGTGCGGAGATCTCCTAGAATTGACATTAATTGGAGTGTGTCTGTGTGCATATCCATCCTACATACGGGCTGGCTGCATTTTGCATGCTCGTTCTGCAGCATGTGGACCACGTATGTGTCCCTGGAAACATGGTCAATGTTGACTAGTATGGATAACTGCTTATGTCCACAGATATCCTATTGGCTACCCAGAGGTATATTACTAATAATTGATTATGCCAAGGTGGCCTTCAAAAAGGTGCACAACTACAATAAGAACAACCAAAACTAGAATGGGCAGCAGATACAAAGTAACCCACAGTCCAAGGGGGCCACAGCAAGAGTATTCATTTCCCAGGAAAGATTAGTTGGTTAGGCTCTCTGTCATCCAATCTAACACTGGTAACCAAGAAAACAGAAAGGAGTTTACAAAGTGACTATCCGTTTCCAGCAAGAGTGTGAAAAATGTTTGTAGATTTTAGGAGCCAAACAGACCAATACAGGAGCCAGGGAATAAGGAAATGGCACTGGTCCCTCATTGTCAATCAGAAACCTGGTCTGCTAAAATTCCTAACACTGGCTCCTTACATGTTTGATTCTTTTACATGGAATACCTATTTTATGTAAAAGAATCAAAAATGTAAGGAGCCAGAGTTAGCTATTTAAGTAGCCAGGTTCCTGACTGGCAATGAGGGACCAGTGCCATTACCTTATTGTTGTGAGAGACATTATACCCTGGGATCTTCCTCACTCAGCATTTTGTGAATCTCCTTGCTATGGTTCCTCAGCTCTGTGATTCTAGACATTAGTTACAGTATCTTTTGGTTTGTACTCCAGTCCAGAAAAATAAAGTTGTTACTGGACATGTTCAGTGTAGGGAGACCCAGTTCATCTGTACTGATCCTCTTGCAATATAAACAAAAGCAAATGTAGCAAATGTAATAAGTGCTAGAGCAGGAAACTGAAAGACACTTCCATGGATCCACTGCATGCATTTGAAAGTAAAATTTAAAAAAAAAAAAAAACACTTGTACACTATACAGGCTAAACACTACCAAAAAATTAAACAAACGTAATAAATAAACAGTGATAAGAAGGGGACAATCTAATAATGCTGGACGAGCAATACCTACCAGCTCTTCTGAATCATGATTCTTAATTCGAGGAAGCAGTCCAAGGGCTACCAGTCTCACAGAAAGAGTATGGGCTAGTTCAGGGGGTACCAAACGCTGCAGTGTGGGCATCAAACATGATCTATAGAAGCGCTCGTCCCCATTTATGGTCAGGTAGGAGGTGAAGAGAAAACCTCCTCCACCGAGGACTATCAGGGCATCTTTCAGCCTGCGCTGCAAAAAAAATAAAAAATACAATACAACAAAAACAGAGTGAAACAGCCTTAAATAAGATTTCACCAGAGTTCATAATGTGACAGAGCTCTGTATGAGAGGTGTAATGAGGTGTAAGACAAGTGTAACAGGAGGAGTATATTAGGGTTCCCTACATATGGGGTGACCTGAGCATGAACCCCCTAGGCAGCCTTGATGGAAGGGTACAGGGGCTACAAAGCTAATGAGATGACAGAACAATAGCCCGAGATTAGCAAGTTTAGCAGCAGTTACTAAAATGCAGTGCTGGATTACTTTCAGTACTCTACTTGTTGTGGACTCCCTTTCCCATGATGCATTTGTCCGACAGAGCATCATGGGAAAAGTAGTCCTCATCTTCTGGAGAAATAGAGGCATCCAGTGGCGTGCAAAGCAGGCTCACTCCAATGCCATGTACAAGGTGCAGCACAGAACTTTACCTTCACATGAGCAGCTAGCATCCTTACTTCCGGCGGCCATGCTATGACGGGCAGGAAACATGTGCAAGGACGCGAAGCTCCCGTCGCCATCTTTAATGTGGGCAAAACAAATTCACCTGGTATAAGAGCAATGTCTACTGCATGTGCCTGTTATCTGGCATCCATCATGCTTATTCCGAGGTGCTCTCTCTTAACACGCCCTCTGGCTAAGCATGATGGGAATCGTAGAATATGTAGTTAATTTCTCTATTTCATAACCTACCAAGTGTCCCTACCTATGAGGGGCAGTCCCTACCTATGAGGGGCAGTCCCTATCTATGAGGGGCAGTCCCTATCTATGAGGGGCAGTCTCTACCTATGAGGGGCAGCCTCTACCTATGAGGGGCAGTCCCTACCTATGAGGGGCAGTCCCTATCTATGAGGGGCAGTCTCTACCTATGAGGGGCAGTCCCTACCTATGAGGGGCAGTCCCTACCTATGAGGGGCAGTCCCTATCTATGAGGGGCAGTCCCTATCTATGAGGGGCAGTCTCTACCTATGAGGGGCAGTCCCTATCTATGAGGGGCAGTCTCTACCTATGAGGGGCAGTCCCTACCTATGAGGGGCAGTCCCTACCTATGAGGGGCAGTCCCTATCTATGAGGGGCAGTCTCTACCTATGAGGGGCAGTCCCTACCTATGAGGGGCAGTCCCTACCTATGAGGGGCAGTCCCTATCTATGAGGGGCAGTCCCTATCTATGAGGGGCAGTCTCTACCTATGAGGGGCAGTCCCTACCTATGAGGGGCAGTCCCTACCTATGAGGGGCAGTCCCTATCTATGAGGGGCAGTCCCTACCTATGAGGGGCAGTCCCTACCTATGAGGGGCAGTCTCTACCTATGAGGGGCAGTCCCTACCTATGAGGGGCAGTCCCTACCTATGAAGGGCAGTCCCTACCTATGAGGGGCAGTCCCTATCTATGAGGGGCAGTCTCTACCTATGAGGGGCAGTCCCGACCTATGAGGGGCAGTCCCTACCTATGAGGGGTAGTCCCTACCTATGAGGGG
Organism: Pelodytes ibericus; assembly: GCA_036172795.1. NCBI lineage: Eukaryota > Metazoa > Chordata > Amphibia > Anura > Pelodytidae > Pelodytes > Pelodytes ibericus. The sequence continues at coordinate 197,078,428 of CM069862.1, forward strand.
CAGTCTCTACCTATGAGGGGCAGTCCCTACCTATGAGGGGCAGTCCCTACCTATGAGGGGCAGTCTCTACCTATGAGGGGCAGTCTCTACCTATGAGGGGCAGTCTCCACCTATGAGGGGCAGTCTCCACCTCTGAGGGGCAGTCTCTACCTCTGAGGGGCAGTCCCTACCTATGAGGGGCAGTCCCTACCTATGAGGGGCAGTCTGTACCTATGAAGGGCAGTCCCTATCTATGAGGGGCAGTCCGTACCTATGAGGGGCAGTCTCTACCTATGAGGGGCAGTCCCTACTTATGAGGGGCAGTCCGTACCTATGAGGGGCAGTCCCTATCTATGAGGAGCAGTCCCTACCTATGAGGGGCAGTCTCTATCTATGAGGGGCAGTCCGTACCTATGAGGGGCAGCCTCTACCTATGAGGGGCAGTCTCTACCTATGAGGGGCAGTCTCTATCTATGAGGGGCAGTCCCTACCTATGAGGGGCAGTCCCTATCTATGAGGGGCAGTCTCTACCTATGAGGGGCAGTCTCTATCTATGAGGGGCAGTCCCTATCTATGAGGGGCAGTCCCTATCTATGAGGGGTAGTCCCTACCTATGAGGGGCAGTCTCTATCTATGAGGGGCAGTCCCTACCTATGAGGGGCAGTCCCTATCTATGAGGGGCAGTCTCTACCTATGAGGGGCAGTCCCTATCTATGAGGGGCAGTCTCTACCTATGAGGGGCAGTCTCTACCTATGAGGGGCAGTCTCTACCTATGAGGGGCAGCCTCTACCTATGAGGGGCAGTCCCTATCTATGAGGGGCAGTCCCTACCTATGAGGGGCAGTCCCTATCTATGAGGGGCAGTCTCTACCTATGAGGGGCAGTCCCTACCTATGAGGCGCAGTCTCCACCTATGAGGGGCAGTCTCCACCTATGAGGGGCAGTCCCTACCTATGAGGGGCAGTCTCCACCTATGAGGGGCAGTCTCCACCTATGAGGGGCAGTCTCTACCTATGAGGGGCAGTCATAGAAACATAGAATGTGTCGGCAGATAAGAACCATTCGGTCCATCTAGTCTGCCCAATAGTCTCTACCTATGAGGGGCAGTCCCTACCTATGAGGGGCAGTCTCTACCTATGAGGGGCAGTCCCTACCTATGAGGGGCAGTCTCTACCTATGAGGGGCAGTCCCTACCTATGAGGGGCAGTCTCCACCTATGAGGGGCAGTCCCTACCTATGAGGGGCAGTCCCTACCTATGAGGGGCAGTCTCTACCTATGAGGGGCAGTCCCTACCTATGAGGGGCAGTCTCTACCTATGAGGGGCAGTCCCTATCTATGAGGGGCAGTCCCTACCTATGAGGGGCAGTCCCTATCTATGAGGGGCAGTCCCTATCTATGAGGGGCAGTCCCTACCTATGAGGGGCAGTCCCTACCTATGAGGGGCAGTCCCTACCTATGAGGGGCAGTCCCTACCTATGAGGGGCAGTCTCTATGAGGGGCAGTCTGTACCTATGAGGGGCAGTCCGTACCTATGAGGGGCAGTCCCTACCTATGAGGGGCAGTCTCCACCTATGAGGGGCAGTCCCTATTTTGCATCCCTGACCCTCTTTCCTTCTCTAGTGTCCCTCTTATTCAAATATTTGGTTTGTATAACTGTATTACAGAGCTTAATTGTTTTATATTAAGTTGTGTAAATAAAATACTTCATTCTAATTCTAAATGTCTTTTAGAATTACATAAATAGTTTCTTTTACATATTTCGGTTTACAGAAGCTTTAAATGTAACTTTTAGTGTTTGCAAGAAATTGTGAAATAGTGATATTGTATTGCTCTGTTTCTGTTACTAATAATTGTTACCTATTTAGAATACTTTTTAACTATTTAGAATAATAATACGTTTTACCGTTTTTTTTTTGTCAACTGTCACATATGTTCACTAGATGGATTTGCACATTCAGTCTATATGTCTTAGACAGGCGAAACGCGTGAGAAACAATTTCTTGCCATAATATTTCTAATTGAAATCTCTTAATAAAGATGAACAACACAGTCACTTTAACAGTTAAAGATAAATCTCCATATGTATTGGTGGCTGACTGAAGCTCAACTGACATGGGAAACAAAGTGGCATCTGATGTTTCTAATGTTTCACAAATTTGAGACCACAAAGTTCTGGACACCACTGCCAAGTTGGCTGATATCAACAACAAAGTGAGTCCCTAACGATTGCAGTATATTATATTGTGTCACTTGGTATCTTGTACAAAGTGATGCAAGTATTAAGGAACATAGAAAGTAAAACAGAGAAATCATATAATTTACAGATTCATACAGAAAATAATTAATTTATATTAATAAAAATAGAGTCTTATAGGACCTCTAGTCTTTCCTCATAATTTTTGTCTTGTCATTTCAGTAGTCCTTCTCTGGACCATATCTATATCCTTTTGGACATGTGGTCTCTAATACTGCATACAATACTCCAAGTGAGAACTCGCCAATGCTCTATACAGAGACAATATGGACTTCCCTCTGTCTACTGATAATTAGTCTTGAGCGAACCCGAACCGCACTGTTTGGGTTCGTAATGAACATTACGGTTTTTGGACCCCGGACCCGAACAAGGACATTTCACTGTATGTTCGGGTTGGAGTTCGGGGTTCGGCGATTACATTGTATGTAATGCTATGGGCTTTCTATAAACCGAAATAGAGTCCCCATTTATACGAATAGGTCAATTGACCTATTTGTATAAATGGGGACACACTTGCCCACATTTTATTTAATTTTGCAGCACTCTAGCGCTTTCCAGGACTTTTTTAGAGGCATTTTAGTGGACTTCAATGGGGTACGGGGTCAAGTTCGAGCACGAACCCGGACATTTTTTCGAAGCTCGGCCGAACCTGAAAATCCAGGTGTCCGCTCAACTCTACTGCTAATACCTTTTTCTACAACCAAGCATCCTTCTGCCATTCCCTGTTCCTCTGCTACACTCATTGCATGTCTGCCTTTATGTCATCTGACATAATTACCCTTTCCTCAGATGTTTAGGTTTTTGCTGTATGCCAAAAAATACTTTAGTATTACTCATTTATATTAAAAACATCAATAGGTCATGAATTACCCTAAAAATGTCTTACATTGGCTGTTACCTGCGCAGGGGCTGTTATCTACCACCGCAAAATACAAAAGTCACTTTCTTGAGCTATTTAAACCACTGGGACATAAGTCCACAAAGCATACCTCCCAAGTGTCCCTATTTAGGAGAGATAGTCCCTACACTGCACCTAAATCACCCCTGTCCCTCCTTCCACCTCTAATGTCCCTCTTTTCTGGGAATTTTTAGTATGGATGTATCACAGAGCTCCTGAGCAATACAACTCACAATAAATGGTGTATAAAATGCAGTAAATGTGTTTTTTATATTAATTTGTGTGAATCAAATACATTATAATCATTTTAAATAACGTATCATTTTACATAAAGGGTTACTAAGAGGCCATAAAGTCACTGAAAATATTCCAGCAAAGCCCCATCCAACAAAAAATTGTACCTCTTTGGACTTGAAATGTTGGATGGTATGAAAATGTCACAATAAAGCCACGTACTCCATGAAGATGAACCCACGCTATATATAATATAGAAAATAACATTGTGATTATAAGTTTTTATATGACACAGTCTCAATATTCCTCCAGTCTACAGCAATAGTTCTGAAATGACATGTATTAAAAAGGAAAATATCTTTTAATGTTATTTGTACATTGAGAATAAAATTTTACAAAAATAATAAGGAAAATAAATCTGATGCTATTAATATAATGGGCTCTGTTTGTAACCGCTAAGTACCCTATTTCTGTCCATAACGTCTTAATTGTATAGAATTTAGCAGGGCTAACCATACAGATATCTTTTTAACAACAATATTATATAGATCAGCAGGTTTCTCTATTTAAATTAATAAATAATTGAGAATACAATAAAAAATAGGGAGTTGGAAGCAATAAACTTTTGTCTTTTTAAATATTTTATTGAATATAAATAAATAAAGACAATGTATAAAAACAGCTTAAAAATCCATAATAAAAGCAGAGTAAATAAAGTTAAATGTATATGCTTGCAATAAGTAAATAAAATCACATACCCTCCTGGTGTTTACAGGTTACTCTCCCATTCTTGTGTTAATGCTGTCGCATCAACATAGTCTCCTCATTCTGTGTCAACTCACTGATAATCAGTGCTTATATAGATTTTAGATAACCTTACTTCCGGTCATTTATGGGCAGGAAAAATACCAAATGATACATTAAAACAGGTAACTATGGTTTACTTTGGGGTAAATCTCGGTCAATCCAGAAAATATTAATTAACCTTTAGTCTTGATTTCTTGGCAAACAGTCAAGGCCATGACATAATAATGAGGTACATGTCCTGGCCTGGCAGGACAAAATGGCGTCTATAGTCTAAACATCTTACTTGCGAAGCTGGGCGTGAAGCCAGTTTGATAACAGAAAGAACACAGTTGAAGCAACAAAACTTTCCACTGTAAGTAACAAGGTGGAAGAAGGGGGGAAACTAAACCTGTCATTTCTGCAAGTGCCCATAACATGTTCCCAAATGGTAAAAATCAGGCATTTTGGAAAAATTTTACAAATTCAGAATTAGGATTTTTTATTAGGGATACATCGGGGCATGCTTTCCACTTGCTTTCTGTCTGCTGGTATCATTTGTTACACACCTTGGTACATTTCTCTAATTAAACATGGTATAATTCTCATACCAAGTGCACACTATAGTGTCACTATATGACAAGCGCGCCAGCTCTCAAAGGCAAAGCTGACCACTGGCTACGGCTGGAATCCAGAAGCACCTTTCACTTTTCCAGCCTTGTGAGTAAGAGCTTTTCTGGCAAGCTCCAACCCTTCCCGAGTAGAAGGCTCTCCCCATCCCACCTCCTATAACTTCCCATCCAGTACCATCAGTTTACTTAGTATACCACAATACAAAAAAGAAAGTGGCTCGATCCTCATTTTCCTACAGAGTGCCGCAACTGTGGAATAACCTCACCATCAAATCTATCCAAAGTTTAAAATCTCGTAAAGGATAATTATACGTTTCCTTAACCATTTCTTCCTTGTAGGAAAAGAATCCCGTCCTGCTTCTCGAGAGGAAACCCGATGTGCAAACCCGACGAATAGAGACAGGCATGTTTATACGCGGCTGTGTCTCACAGCTGAGGCAGAGCCAGTCTGGAGGCTGACAGTGTCAGAACACATATAGTCAATTAGAGCAGGTATTCTCCCTGCTCGTCTGATTGGGGCCCGCAGTGTGCAGGGGTCTTTTTCTGCTCGCAGAGAGAGAGACCCTCGTTTTTGCATGGGATCAGCAGAGGGGTTAAGCAGATAGAGACAATTATCAGCCAGACTGGGCTGCCTGCTTCCCTTGGAAGTATGGGAATATGGATAAACTGGCATGTAATGTCAAAAATACATGCCAGTTTATCCTCACACTAGAGGCAATTCATTTTTCGCTTGTTCTATAATAGAAGCACAACAAGAAAGTTTAGTTGTCTTTTAAGAGATCTCTGTAAATATCCCTCAATTTAGAACACACCTGTAATCGTGGTTGAATATATTTCTCACCGGTTTGTGTTCTGTGTTAAGTTTGTATATTTTTATTTTTAATATTATTTTGGACCCTACTGTAACAATGGATTGTTTGTGGACCCAGGACATCCTTGAATATGAGAACAATCTTAATGTATCGTACTTGGTCAAATACTTTATAAATATAACAAATAAATGAAGTTAAATAAATAAAATTGAATGGTAAAACCGGGAGAAAACTCCTTCATGTGCATTGACTAATGCTCTTGCAAATGTGAGGGCAGTATTCAAATGACAGCAAACACAAACATACAACACACTAAGGAAAGAACAGTGTGTGCTAAGCCTAGAACAAACACGCAACACAAACATACAACACACTAATGACTGCCGAGGGCATACAGCAAGCACGCGAGGCAAACACGTTTCCTCTGGATCCCATTCAGATTCATTAGTTCGTGACAAAGCTGGTCCTTTTTCTAGTATCGCCTCCCAGGTATTCCATCTCTACATGGATTCATGGAAGTGCCATTGTTGGATACAGTTTTACAAGTGGAGCATCACGGAAACCAATAGGATGTTCCTTTTAGAATGTTGTGCCAGTGCTGCTACTTATAAACAACCCAGCATGCCTCTCTTTAACCTTTATTGTGCCTAGTAGTATAGACAGTAAAGGAAATTAGCAATAATTGGCCCATCTACTCTGCAATAACAAATCTCACACTTATTTGTGGAACTATCTCTACCTATGTATAGATCAGATTGTTTTATATATATATTTGTTAACTTTTAAGTTCAACATACCAGCTAATATCTTATCTTTGAGGGGGTACAGGTCATTAAGCGTATGCTGTCCCATTACTCTCCTCCTCTTCCCTGAACTGAATGTGGCCCATAATCAGCCATATCGGGTAGCCGAGTGGCAGATTTCTCTACAATTCGGCTTTATGCCCCGATCTGGCTCGATTTCGGGGCATAATGAGCCGACTTATGTATGTGCATGCAATTCTTCTAACACAATGTTTAGATAATTCATCGCCATTTTTTATTCTCTCACATATATAAAACATAATATAAGAATGTCTCAGGATCCATTGGCAGCTTACAAGCCAAAACAATACCATAATCTACACATAGCAAAATAAATATGTCAATACGTGTAAGTCATGGTCTAGGTGCAGTTTGATGACCTAGTGATGGTCCCACTGTAGATGGCATTGGATGATGTTCATGATAGTCTGGGCTTTCAGTATAAAGAGCAAACGTTGGTACCTGTGATGTGCAGAGCTTTGCATCCCCAGTACGTGATGGTCCGCAGGAATAACCCCTCCTTGCTGCTAGGTTTGTCCAAATCGCCTCATTTTCATATACACATGTCACATTTTTTGGAAGCTAACTTCCTCATCCCGGCTTCTCTGTGGGAATCCCAGGCTGTGTGGTCCTGATCAGGATGAGGAGAGTACTCACCTTAGTATCTTGCATGGTATTGTTTGGTGCCCAGCATGGAACCGGCAGCACTTCACTCTGTTGGGGCCCCGGCATTACTTTTCTGGGGTCGTGTTACCGGTTTCTGCCACACAGAATGGATTTTTGGGGTGCACAAAGGTCTTGCATGGCATGCAGAGGGGGGTTGGCCATTGTTTCTGATGGTCCTGTGTTGGCGTTCCTGGCACAACACTTGAACCAGTCTTCAAGATGGTGGGTCGGACATGGCGCCAAAGGTGAGAGACATTTGAAAAATGGAGCAGTCACTATGGAAACCAATGAAATGCAGATAGCTTCAGATTTAAAACCCCCAAATTTCTCTTTTCACACAACAAAGTTAAATGTTTGTGAACTGGCTAATCTCTCTATAAAGGAATCTAAAAGCACTAGTTACAAAGGCTGGAGTAAGAGTTACAGACGCATCCTTTAATATTTATTCTCGTTCTACAGATATCTGTAAAATAACCATTATTATCATGTTTAAGTTCATTTTAAATCTGGTTTACGTAAGGTATAATGTCACACTGTTTATTTCAGTTTACATAGTCTAGTTGGTTTATCTAGTGAAATATAATAATTATGGAATGAATAGGACACAACGGCGCCCTGGGTAGGGTTTGTAGATACCTTCTAATACATACAAATGGGCGCACCTGTTTTAAAACTTTGACAGTGATATGGCCTATTGCTACACAAATGTGATGGATTTTGATCTCTTGCTAAAGGTACATGGTAAGAGTATAATAGTTCCAGTATACCCTAAACCTTAGTTCACTGTCCACCCCACTCCAAAATCATGTGTTTGCATTTACTTCTGCCTACCCCCTCCTGCCATCCTTTCTATCTCTCTTTATAAGTAAGTTAGTAGCAGTGGCGTTTCGAAACAATTCATCAAGAATGATCCTGGAGTCCAATATATTCTGCAAAACTCCTGATCTTTTATGACAACACACACAGGACCATTTTTTCTTTCTATTTTGCCCTTTTGCTGTCTCCTCTACTGAGTAAGCATCATGCTATCTTTTATACTCCTGGTTCTGGTGATTTTCATTGATGTGCTTAATACCCAACCCAAAGGTTTTACTGGCAGCCCCAGCTAGGAGAATCTACAAATGTCTGTCTCTATAAGGTGTGGGCATCTGCACAGCAATGTTCTGATTTAGGTCATGGTGTACAACTGGAGATTTTGCTAGTACCCAGTCTTCCTGACTTCTTTCACAGTCGTTTCACAAGCATTCCCACAATCAAAGCCATATAACATGAGCGTGAGAGAAAGAAAACAGTTATTTATGTATTGTTAGGAATTAAATGTCTGAGTTTGACTTGGTTTAAAAATTCTAAATGTTTGTGTGTGTGGTATAAATTCCCTTAGGACCTGACGCTGTTGGGAATGGAAGCCGTCTCACAGCATCGTGTAGGGTCCTGGTAAAATCTGGACTTTCAGTTGGGGTACAAGACACAACGTGTGTGGATTCAACATACTTCATCTGCCAAAAAGGTGAGAGAGAAGGGAAAGTTGTATTTCCCGAGTTCATTCCCTGCCGTGTTCTATTTCTCCTAAATAGAACACTGTGAAGTAGACACCATGGAAACCAATGGAATGTTCTAATCAAGGGAGGTCTGTGCTTGTTCTTCATGCCAGACCACCACTGGTTCCTGCCGATTCCTCCACATTTACAAATTTGGCCACAAATTGTTCTTTATACATAGCTCACATATGATTGTTGAGGACTGGGTTGGGTGAAATAACATGCTGGGAAAGTGACTTGTGACAAATATATTTTCTCCACAGAGGGACAGAGCTGTAGTACGGGAAATAGTCACATGAACTCCATGCCTCGTTCAAAAAAGGGAGTGCAGGTGAGAGCGCAAATTTAATGGGATTCAGAATGGGACAGTGTGGTCTGATGGGGCTTGGGCAATAAATGGCTTAGTATATTCCTATACTAAATGGGGAAGATGCAAACAGACATTGGTTGGGAACACGGGACAATGAAGCCACTCCACTGTGTGGCAGCAGACCATGAGATGTGCGTTTAGGGCCAAGGTTTGTGCAACAGAAAATATAGGAAAGAGGACTTCCTTTAGCAATAGAGGATTGGAGGAACACAAGAGATAGAGGAATGGAGGAACACAGGAGAGAGGGCATTCTAGTCCTTTGTAAGATTCTGATCTATAAACAAATGGAAAAGTGGACAAAGCTCTAAAACCCAATAGTGTAGTATTCTGGTCAATATCATGTAGGATATGCGGCTGTCAATATATGAGGGTGTACGGAGTCGTACCATAGCCGAACCACACCTCTTAGCCATAAAACATTGGTCCACGATGAGATATAGGGATGGTCCATAAGGTATAGATTTGGAAGTCTGTGATGAAATATGAGATGGAGTCACGGTGCGAGAGTATGTGCCATCTTGATGAGGGAAGCTACAATATAACCATTACATCATTCTCCTTCCTGATCATTACAGAGCCAATATCCATTCAGTCGAAGAAAAAGATCAACAGGACAAAATTCAGCTGTCCCAGGTCAGATGTGTTTTATTTTGCATACTTCTGCTCTATTATCAAAACACTTAAATATTACACTAACCTTCCTCTGTTATGTCCTCTCCATTAACCTGCGCGCCACCATTACTTCATGGAGTCTACCCAATTAGAGTAACCTATACCAGACAGTTATATAATTCCTTTAAAGGACAACTGTAGCAAAAAAATAACTCATGTTTAATGGAAAGATTGCATTACGTGTAGATGGTTTATGTAGAAATTCTTTAAGGAAAGAATACAAATAATGTAACTGAGTTCTTTTCACTCCAAAGAACTCTAACAGGGGGCGGTTGTTTAGAATCTTAGGTCCCAAGGTGAATGAAGATCTGACCCAACATTCTAAACAACATGTTCGCCCCCTGATAGAGAAGTGTGGAGCAAAGAGGACTGAAAAATGTACAGTTGTCCTCTCCTTGGTGATTATTTTTATTTTACCAAATTGTCTACCTTGCATTACCTATGTCAGTTCTACTCGAGTACGCCTACCCTATGGTGCAGCATCCATCTAACTGAGCGCCTCCCATTTAATACACTGTTTGTTTGTTTGTTTGTTTAATTTTGTAGTCTATTGTACCTCCTCTGACTCGTTGCTTTTTCTCCTCCATCCCCATGCTAGATCTACTTGACATGGCCAATAAACTTATTAACCTTCCGATGGTCAAAGGCAACAACCTGTCGGTATGTGTGCCTGCAACTTATAGTACTGTGCCTAGTAAAGTTACAATATAGTGTCGCACGTATACAGACTAGCAACATTGTTGTTCAGGTTGAGTCAAGTAGTGGTAGAAACAGAGCTAGTTGAGATTAAGTGAAGTTATCCAATTAGCTGGGTTATAATAGAGCACATTTAGTCATAGAAAGGGGAGGGCTGGCAACTTTTGGCCTGGGGACAAAACCAAATGAGTGAGCCATGGTCCAACTAGATCAGCTCACGCGTTAATATCAGAGATAGACACTAGTAGACTGATATGTTGCTGATAAAGAGACAAGACAATTCTATTGAGAAGTTAAACTTGCTACACTCCAGGGAATCTAGTAAAAAAAAATTCCCATGCTAGAGGGGAACAATTGCCCCTCAACCCCCCTTGCTAGCCCTTCCCTGGTCATAGAGCACTCAGAGTATTCTAGTCAAGCAGCGAATAATCAATCTTTTGTAATAAGAAGGTGATCCCATCATAATTCATAAATGCAGTGCATGCAAATAAGAGATGCACAATATAGTCGGGTTTCTATGGGAAGTTTCTCGAGGACTTCCCAAATGAGGAGTGGATAAGGTATACTTGTGTGGGTCAGTGATGTCAGAATTCCAGTTAGCTTTACAGACAGGGGATTGGGAACCAGTAAAAGTCCGCCCCCCCCCCCCCCCCCCCCATTCAGCTTACTGTACACAGATTGAGAGAGCCTTTTCATTGGACCATGTTGCATTGTATTTCCAGGAGCTTCTTACTGACATTAACACTATGGTTCTGGACGAAGAGGAGACAAGCATTGCACAGCTGGTAACATTAGTGGTCTTTCTGCTGCGGGGTGCAAACCAATAAATTCATATCCAGGGCTAGACTTGAACCTCACGGGCTGACCTTCACAATGCTAGCTGTTCATGGTTCCGTTTCACTGCTGAACAGGAGAACGTTCTATGTTCTGTAACCCACTGGACAGAATGGAGAAACCAAACGTGGAATACCACCAATAGTGAAGAACCCAAGTCACGTGATCAATTTCCCAAGAAATTAATTTGCATCTATTCCTTGCTCCTTCTTCTACCCCTGCCCCAGTATCTTCACTTATGACACTATTGTACATTTCCACACTTAATCCTTTGCTCTCCCCCCTCTCCTCCTCAATAGCTGGCCAGTGAGATGGCTCAGTGGGCTAATGGAGCATCTGCTTAATTCTCAGGCTTGCAGGTTCAATAAAATGAATACCATTATGTTGGGTAATAGTGCTTGTAAATGAGAACAGATTAACATACACTTTATGGTGAAATATTGTTTTATAATTATTATTCCCCTTTCTTTCCCTTTCCAGTTCACTCTTGCAATATGCCCCCTTGTGTAAAGCCGCTCACCCCGACTCTCTTGCTCTGATTTTTCCGTAGCTTGGAAATATGTCTCTTCTGAATAAGTTAAGTGAGAGGATCCAATACCCAGACGTTACATCTACTGATCAGTACGCAAACCTGAGCAGTGTGGTGTATTTCGGGGTTAATTTCCTGCTCCAGTCCGTCCTTTCTACGTGCTTCCAGATACCTTTAACATCACAACAGGTATCGCTCAATGTTTTCCAGATACACAATCTCTGTGCCTTGTCTTGCAATCTGTGATACAATGTAAAATCATTATATCTCCCCTGCCATTTTAAGTCAGAAACACAGAGGTTAACACAGGGTTTTTTTTTTCAGACCTCCAGGTAAGCTACTTGCCCCTTCTCCATACCTGTCTCCCCACAGTTAGGACCTGTGGGCGTTCGAAGCCTTATCAGACACTAAATTCGGTGATATGGTAGTGCCACTACTGGGTTAACACACCAACAAAGACTCTGAAATAATTGTCCAATATATTATATCGTTGTTTGTTTGTTTTTTTACCCTTTTTGTACCTTCCCGTCTCTCCATGTCTTACACTGCACGAATTTACCATTCCCATTGGACTGCCTTGCCTCTACAGAAGCAGTCGCTAACCACCGCTGCTCTTGATATTCTGCAAAACATGCAGAACGGCGTTCTTTCCAACCAAAGCCTGATCGGGACGGGGGTCTTTGTGCAAACGCCAGTATTCTCCTTACAACTTACCAGGTAAAATGCTAAATCCTTTCACTGTGCAAGTCAATGAGTTGGATGCATGGCATTTTTTTTTTAGCAAAACATTGATGTTTAACCTTGAAATTGCAGATGTTTGGGAGCTACATATATCATGTTGCTCAGTCAGTCTGCGGGGACATGTAGTTCCCAAACATCTGCAGTGCCATGATTGGCCATCACCATAAGGTTATAAACTATATCCATGTATTCTGTAGGCCTGGGGGTTCTAAACTGGTGGTACGTGTGTTGGCATAACTGCAAAAATTGTTTCTAGTGGTTCTTAACTGGAAAAGGATGAGAAATAACGATGTAGGTTGAGGTGTGCCTATAGGCACTGGAGGCAGCACTCGCCCCACCTTGGGGTTTTAGCTATGCCCCTGTTGGAAATCCATGGTTCAGGGTGCCATTGGGCATTCACACGATACCTTGCACCTAACAGTTTCAGGGATACTGTTTTTAACGAGCTTATTCTGCCCCTGTCAGGGGTAGGAAGGTCTGTCACAGGTGCACCCGATAACACTACCCCGCCAGTAGGACTTCCTGCTCCCCCATTGCAAAGCCACTACTAACTAGAATGCACCATGAAGCTAAAGTGTTCAATTGGTAACTGGGCTCTGGTCCCCTACCTCCATATCTCCGTATCTCCATTTCACATGACTGATATAGCTCCCTCCTCACTAGTCTCTGATTAATGTTCTTTTCCCTTTTGATGTTCCCCAGTTTGAACTCCTCAGACCTTGGTCAGGGGGTTCTTTCGTTTCCCAACAATACGAATTCCCCAGCGATACAAGCCGTCTTCCCGTCACTGGCAGCTCTGAATTCGTCTGTGAATACACTTCAAACAGTTCAGGTCCAGGTGAGCATAGAGATCAGCCTTAAATTCGGAGACAGGATGAGGAAATGCGGGTAAGACTGAAAGGAAGTGGCTCCATGAAAGCTGTTGAGTGTACTAAAACATAGATATTGGTTCATTTATGCAGATGATGAACTTTGTCCAGAACCCGTTCCTCTCCAATTCTTCCTCTTCAGTTGCCATAACGGGGCCGGTGGCCAGCTTGAACTTCATGTCTGGGGTCCAAAAAATTAATCTTCATAACTTGTCGGATAATTTCCAGGTCTGTAATGCGAAAAACCAGTCTTGCTCTGTAGTACTTGACGTCACTGATGGATAACGCTGACCATGTGTCTTGTCCCAAAAAAACAGATCTTCCTGCCCAAAAGCACTTCACAGATTACGACTCCCACCCAGGTCCAAACTTCTATGGATAGCGGTCTGCACCTGTCTTTGGTGGTCAGTCCATTGGGCAGCACGTTGGTTATTATTGTCAAGGTCACTCACGGAGTACCCATACAACTGTACTATGGAATGAAGAGTGTGGCAGAGGTACTAGAGACCCAGGAAAGTGACGTAGGTATGGTGTATCTCTACTCCCCTTTAATATTATCACAACACTATTACACAATACCAACTGTAAATAGCACCAGAGCCATGCATCAATATGCTATACCAGCTTAATTGATGTTATATGAACGTGCGAAGACTTGTATTTACTCTGCATTACCGACATTAGAAAGCTTGTGTGACCTGGGTTTCCCTGTGACTTCAGGCTTCCGCGATGGGAATGGCACTGTGATGGTGTATGGGGACAAAGATAGCATCGGTGAGGTGTTTGGGGACAATGACGGCACTGGCAAGGTGTTTGGGGACAATAATTATCAATCCTAAACAGGAAGAGGTGTGGCCCTGACAGGAAGGCGTGGGATAATTGAATATTAGGGGGTGCGTGAGTTTAGTCAGGCCTAGGGCAGAAGAAAAAAAAAACACAGCCTACTTACGTAGAATAAGAACAACTTTGCCACTCTGTGATACACAACAAGAATAATATGTTACAACATTTTTTTCAAAGACCATAGGCGCCAATAGCGAGGTGGAATGGGACGATTCAGCACCGCAGTTTCTTCGACCGTCGGTTCAGTGGGCCAATTTCAAAACCGACAGAACAGCGTGGATGTTTCATGACAGAGCTCTGCCAGTTAGGTTTAGGGTTAGGTACTGGTTTAAGGTTAGAGTTAGGTTTAGGGGTTAGGCAGCCATTCTGAACTGGCCATGCTAAATCATCATAGACCCTAGTGAGGTGCAGGGGGGGTAAATAATTCACCTCTCCTTAAACATTGATAAAAAAAAAATGTTCATCTCACCTACACCTCACTTTTAGTGAATATTTCCTCGTGACTTCCAAATACATAATAAAACAATTATAATAAAAAGATGTGGAGAGCCAATAGCTATGTTATGTGCATATAACACATTAGCTTTTGGGGTTTTCTGGTTTCTTTAGATTCCCATACATGGATATTTACCCCAGAGCAACTGCTGAACACCACATCTCTTCAAACCTTTTTTGTGTGCCCCACCAATTCCTCGGGCACAAAGAGCGTGCAGATGACTACCTCCTCCTTTGTCGCTTCTTGTGCATTCTGGGATGCAGCGAGTGAGCAGTGGAGATCCGATGGCTGCAAGGCAAGAGCTGTAATGTATATTATATGGTCCTACATTCAGTGTTGTATTTGCCGCGAGGCAGGCTGCACAGGAAGCCAAACAGGTAGCACAGAGAAACCTCTGTGCTGCCTGTTCGGCTCCCCGTGCAGTGTGACACGGAAGTGCCGACAGTCACGTGACCGGCGCGCTGACGTCATACGCCCCACCAGGGAAAGTTAAGTGCTGGTGAGATGGGGGGATTTGGGCAAATTGGCTGGGGCTTATTAAATGGCAAATAACACTGGCATATTATTGGGCAAATTGCTTGTGGCTTATTAATGGCAAATAATAGTGGCATATTATTGGGCAAATTGGCTGGGGCATATTAATGGAAAATGATACTGGCATATTATTGGGCAAAGTAGCTGGGGAATATTAATGGCAAATAATATTGGCAATGTGCATGTAAATGGGGTGATGGGGCCAGGGCCGGACTGGGAATAAAAACCAGCCCTGGAAATAATTATATACCAGCCCCATAGCATACCAGCCCATTTATTTTGCTCATAAAAGGGCAAACCATGCATCTTAAAACACATTTGACAAGTGTATTGTTTATAAATAAAAACTGTTATATACACCTGCACATGTCAGTATATACCCCCGTATTTAGACAAGGTTATATCTTATACATTGCCCTGATATATGCCCCATGCACAGGGCAATACTTATTGCCCAGTATATATACAAGGTTATATGAATTGTTCTGTGCAGGGGTATATATCAGGGCAGTGTGTGAGATATAACTCTGTGTACATACTGGGGAGATATATTGCCCTGTACAGGGGTATAAATCAATGCATTGTGAGACATAACCTTGATACATACTAGCTGGATATATTGACGTACACCAGCACCAAGATTGCACTGATAGGACTTGCCCCAGTGCCAAGATTGCACCGACAGGACTTGCCCCAGCACCAAGATTGCACTGACAGAACTTGCCCCAGTGCCAAGATTGCACTCACAGGACTTGCCCCAGTGCCAAGATTGCACTCACAGGACTTGCCCCAGCGCCAAGATTGCACTCACAGGACTTGCCCTAGCGCCAAGATTGCACTCACAGGACTTGCCCCAGGGCCAAGATTGCACTCACAGGACTTGCCCCAGCGCCAAGATTGCGCTCACAGGACTTGCCCCAGCACCGAGATTGCACTCGCACTCTTACTTCAATATCAGCTGGCAATTACTATTATACTTACCCAGCCAAAGGGCTTCCATGATGCTGGCTACGTATAACAGAAAGGGTAGTCATTGCTTGCATTCGGTAACTATTAATATTAAAATAATCACCATAAACCAAAAATAAAAATATATTTCAATAAATAATACCCTCATCTTAACCCACTTCCAACCACAGTTCATAATATATTTAAAAAAAAAAAAAATATATATATATATATATATAAAATTCTCTCACTCCTGCATTTACAGTTCCTCTGTATATTATATTATACAATTCACTCCCAAGTTCTCTCAAATTCATTTTAAACCCACCACATAAATATGATATTAAAATATATAATCACCTTAGCAAAACTGCCTTCCTTCCACAGTTCATAATAATTCTCAAAACCATACAGCCCCCTGTATTTAAAGTGCCTCCACCACACAAATATATATTAAAATATATAATTAGCTCAGCCCAAGCCCTCTCAACTTTATTTTCAACCTTCACATATATATAATATTAAAATATATCATTGCCTCTGCTTACCTGCTCTTGGTATGGTACCAGTTTAAATGTAGATGATAGGGGGGGTTATGTTTTAGTACCTTTTGGCATGGCTGCTGTGCTGAATGTCATGGATTGCTTAAAAACATCTGTAGTGTCAGTTTGGTTCCTCCTGGTAGATGAGCCATCTTCTTTAGGCTTGTCTGAGCACAGCTGAGCTCACCCCGCACTGCGTGCACTCCAGAGGGAAGTGGCTGTAGCGGAAGTAGTGCCTCCACCGGATATAACTTCATAACCTCCTATCGGGTGGAAGACTGTAGGGGCATCACCTGATCGGCCAATGGAGGGCAGAGAGGAAAAGATCTTTGCTCTCTTACAGCCGGTCACACAGCCACAGGGCCACCAACCAATTAGCCGCAAGATGGCAGATAGAATCTTTGCTATCTTGCGGCTGGTCACAGCCACCCAACTCAAAGCAGCCCCCAGGGCAGGCGGCCTACCGGGAAATTTCCCGGTATCCCGGTGGGCCAGTCCGGCCCTGGATGGGGCATGTCCTTGGTGTGCAACGTGGGTTATGGGTCATGTCGTGGGTGTGCATCGTGGGTAGGAGGGGTGCCCAAAATTTGTCTGCCTAGGGCAGCACAAAACCAAGATACACCACTGCCTACATTGGGTTATGATTGTATGGCTCGCGTTCCAGTGATACAGTGTGGCAGATGGACCACTTCCATTACTCGCTGTCCAAGTCTTTGAATGGTCATTTTCCTTTCCCCATCTTTAGAGGTGTTCTAAACATGTTCCTCATGTGTAATGTATCCCTCTGTGCAGGTAGGTCCTAAGACAAGCCTGGAGCAGGTACAATGCCTTTGCAATCACCTTTCGTTCTTTGGATCCTCATTCCTGGTGCTCCCAGTGCAGATTGACGTCACCCGTACTGCGGACTACTTCTCACACATTTCAGAAAACCCGGTCATTGTTGTGCTGCTCGCATGTTTTTATGCGTGCTATATCGCCACTGTCATATGGGCCCGGCGTATGGATCTCAGAGACCAGACCCAGGTAACCCAATGCTTGTGAGACTAAGTTGCAAAATAAGACCTCTCTGTCCTATTATCTGCAATAGGTCTGTTGCAAAGTTGCATATTTGGACCTTAATCAATCTATTGTTATAGCTAGTGATGAGCCAGCTAATGACCTAGAAGATTTTGAAGCTTATTCCCACCAGTCACTGACTACCAAAAGCCTGGTACTTTCTGGCCTATTTTTCCAGACTGATGCACAGTAGTCTTCCTTTCTGACGCCACTTTTTATATTAAATGTTGACCTTTGCATCAACAGAGCCGTGTAAATGTGTTACGTGACAATGATCCGTGTGCTCTGTACAGTTATCGTATCGCAGTGTTTACAGGGCACCGGAGAGGAGCAGCAACCAGTGCTAAGGTGAGAAGGAGAGAGCAGAGAGTGGGGCGAGGGAGGCACAATAAGGGTTTTGTGTAAAGAGTAATTCTGGGACAAGGTTCTAAAAGTGGAACTCCGCAGGAACATTCCATTGGCTGCCATGCGGAATGCTGAAGTTCTAGAACTTTACCCCAGAATGGTTCTTTATGCCCCCTGGGGTGCAAAATGTAATGCCCTGTTTTACCATAACCAAACTGTTTACAGGTCTTCTTGTCGCTGTGTGGCTCAGGTGGTCAGTGCGGCCCGGTCCTTCTCACAGACACCAAACATGGAGTGTTTCAAAGTGGCAGCATAGATATATTTTTACTGACTACGCCATTTCCTCTGGGGGATCTGCACAGCATCACACTGAGCCACGATGGGACAGGAGCGCGCAAGAGCTGGTGAGATGATAGTACCAATGAATGGAACAGGTCTGCGGGTAGAGACAGCTTGGGTCCCAGCGGGCACTGCCAGTTTGTACAATCATCGAGCCATCTTATCTCTATGGCAGGTACGTCACCCAGGTCACTGCTCAGGATATGCAGCTGAAAAAGACTTGGCACTTCCTGTGTAACACATGGCTGTCCTTGCCGCCTAAAGGAGAGTCTCTGAGCAAGGTCTTCCCGGCAGCTAATGTGCAAGAGCTAACTAGTTTCAGGTTTGTGCTGGCAGGTCCTAAGGGTTATACTTCATTCATGGTCAATGGACTGTGCAATTGTCGTCGTGTGCTTAGTCCATCACTACAGAAAGCTATTGGGAGTGTTTCCCATTAACAGCTTTGCGGGTCTTGAAAGGTTTCCTTTTCCTCCAAAAATAGGAATATATTCTTCAAGAAGACGTTAAGGGGATTGCGTGATGAACATATCTGGATCTCAGTGCTGAACCATCCGGCGCGGAGCAAGTTCACGCGTGTGCAAAGGGTGTCCTGTTGCATGTGTCTACTACTTTGCACCATCGTCATCAACCTCATGTTTTGGGAGATGCCTCAAGCCAACTACCCGGTGCTAATAAGTATTGGTAAGAGTTGACACGCACTTGGTTGGAGACCTCTTGTGACACCCTCATGTATAGTCCTTATTTTACTCAATTGCGCTACAGCCCTTGATGATTTTTGGTCTCCTTTAGTAAAGCTCACACATCCAATCTACCAGTCTCCTTTCTGTGCTATCCCCCAAACACTAGCTTTTTGGGGTCTAGCTGGGCCTTTTCGCTATAAATCTTCTTCGTGGCTCTGTTATCAGGCATCCTTAACATGTCCTAGCCACCTCAGTCTGACTAGCTTGATTTCAGGGACCGTATCTGGGTGCAGGTGCAAGTGTAGTCCATTTGCCTCTGTGTTCTGTAGGTAGCTTCAGCCTGACGTGGAAGGATTTTATGATCGCCTTCGAAAGTGCCTTCCTCATGTTTCCCGTCAACTTGCTCATCATTTTTATCTTCCGCAACACTCGTCCTAAAGACAGCGGAGAACCAGAGACCAAAACCAAGAAAGGAGCCAAGGTGCCTGTCTCACGGGGCACGAAAAAAAATATCCAATCTCGTCGCCTATGTGCGACCTCTGTGATAGAGGTGAGACCCCCGGGCATCGTTTGGTGGATCCCAAATAAATGTCCATATCTCTTAAATCGCTAAAGCATTTTCCACCTTTCTGCACTTGTCTTTCTTCTCACGCTAACTCTGTCTTTTGTCAGGATCTGGAAAAAGTTGCACAGACTCTGAATCATACCTGCCACGTTCATCTAGAGCTGGAGATGAAGCTAGAACCCTCCCATCACATTGGAAGTCTTCTGGAGATCATCTCGCACATGCTACATAAGCAGGCAATGCCAGGAAGTAAGTAGGGTTGCCACCAGGCCGGTATTTTACCGGCAGGCCGGCAAAAAATTGGCATCAGGCCAATATTAAGTCTATGGAGACAGTACCAAGGCCGGTATTTTTTTTAAGAAAAGGTGGCAACCCGTAAGACACATCTATTTTGCCCATTAAATCCTAATCATTATAAGTAATTATTTACACATTTTGTTGGCCTTGTCGTAGTTTGTAGTCATAGGAATATATATATAATATCACCTAGGACCCTGTAAAAAAAAAAACTATTCACAAAGATGGTTTAAAAACAACAAGCAAACTGAAAGAAAATGGAAAAATACTTCCCATAAAAATCTGGCCTCAGGGGTGCTCCCAGGTCCTGGATAAACGTGAAAGGCACAGAAATATGCACTACAGTGCAGATGGTCAGGAATAAAAAATTACAACAATTTTATTAGCTAAAAACAAATTCACAAAAAGAGTGGCATTTCATAAATGGGAGTGTCAGATATCTATAATTGGTCATACACATGGGGGTAGAACCATATATCCATGGTAGGTCTTCCATGAAACAGCCGTCCTGTCTCTGGTTGTCCTGTGAATAATATTTTTTTTCTCTTTTGCAGCCTTGTCAGCATCAACACCTTTGGCACAGCTCCCTATGGATGAGTTGCAGGCCTTATTCTGTGCCCATTACATCTGTCGGAAGCTCAGGAGGGTGCATCAGGATCTTGGGCAACTAGGAAGTCAGGGCTTTCAAGACAAACAGCAGTATGATGATTATCTTGCACAGCTGCAAACTCTGATCCACCTATTAGACACGTCTGTTCCTCCACTGCCCATCCAAAGGTTAGCAATACCATGTTTAATGGCCAATTAATAGGAATCCCTTCCCTGTAGCAGTGTCTCCAGACTTTATTTCTCATCTCAGTTCTGATTAATAGGGGTCTATGTACCTTTCAACTTTTCCTTTATACTCATGTGCAACTTTCCAATTAAAAATGTGTGTGTATCCAGGTCATCCCAGAAGCAATCTGTACCAAAAAAGAGAAAGCTGCCTTGGTGGTTCCTTCTGATTGGCTGGGCCCTGCTCCTTTCTATCAGTGCTGTGTCTACATTCTTCACCATGCTGTATGGGTTTAAGTATGGGAAGGAGAGCTCCATCCGATGGATCATATCCATGTTATTGTCTCTCTTCCAGAGTATCTTCGTTTTGCAGCCTCTCAAGGTCAGTGTTCTAAACTGAAGGTCAATCTCCAGTTGCACAGCTCTGTACCTCTTAACTCTTCCAATCATGGGTATAAAATGTACATTACACCTCACATACAACCAAGGAGACCTATGGAAATGTATGAGTTACCCAACAAAGTATTGTTTAGATGCACTAATGGCATCCTGTGTAAACTTCTGAAACACATGATAAAAATCCTACATATGAACCAATCCTAACTTCTTTCCCAGGTGGTAGGATTTGCTGTGTTTTTTGCCCTGGTCTTAAAGAAGGTTGAGATGGAGGAGGAGGAAGAAGACTTGCTGGACGTGGAGCCCTCCATAACAGGTCATTGCCAAAACCTTTAAACTATTTACCATTTTAAGACGCATCTTGCTGTCCTGTACGTCTATGTTCTCGGTGGCAGGGGCGTCACTAGGGTTGGTGTCACCCGGTGCGGAAACTCATGGTGTCACCCCCCTGGATTTCCTCCATACAATGCCAAACAGATTCCTTAGTAATGCCAGTTAGATGGCCTATTAAGTATGCCACACACAGGATCACATAACTATGCCACACACAGGAGCCCCATAACTTATGCTACACCAGGGCCCCATAACTTATGCAGCACCAGAGCCCCATAACTTATGCAGCACCAGAGCCCCATAAATTATGCCACACCAGAGCCCCACTATTTATGCCTCACCTCTGCCCAATTAATTATGCCACACACACAGGTGCCCCATAATTATGCCACACACACACAGGTGCCCCATAATTATGCCACACAAAAGAGTCCCTTAATTACGCCACACAAAAGAGTCCCTTAATTATGCCACATTTGGGGCCCAATAAATATGCCACACACAAGTGCCCCATAATTATGCACACATGAAACCGCCATTAATTATGCAACACACAGGAGCCCCACGAGGTGACACTCTTACAATTATAGATACCAGTAATATTGTGCCATTCAGATCCCAGTAGTATTGTCCCACTCAGAGCCCAGGAATATTGTGCCATTCAGAGCCCAATAGTATTGTCCCACTCAGAGCCCAGGAATATTGTGCCATTCAGAGCCCAAAAATATTGTGCCACTCAGAGCCCAGTAATTTTGTGCCAGTCAGAAACCAGGAATATAGTGCCAGTCAGAGCCCAGTAATAGTGTGCCAGTCAGAACCCAGTAATATTGTGCCAGTCAGAGCCCAGTAATATTGTACCAGTAAGAGCCCAGGAATATTGTGCCAGTCAGACACCAGTAATATAGTGCCAGTCAGATACCAGTAATATAGTGCCAGTCAGATACCAGTAATATTATGCCAGTCAGAGCCCAGTAATATAGTGCCAGTCAGAGCCCAGGAATATTGTGCCAGTCAGAGCCCAGGAATATTGTGCCAGTCAGAGCCCAGGAATATTATGCCAGTGAGATACCAGGAATAGTGTGCCAGTCAGAGCCCAGTAATATAGTGCCAGCCAGAGCCCAGTAATATAGTGCCAGTCAGATACAAGGAATAGTGTGCCAGTCAGAGCCCAGTAATATAGTGCCAGCCAGATGCCCAGTAATATAGTGCCAGCCAGAGCCCAGTAATATTGTGCCACTCAGAGCCCAGGAATATAGTGCCAGTCAGAGCCCAGTAATATAGTGCCAGCCAGATGCCCAGTAATATAGTGCCAGTCAGATGCCCAGTAATATAGTGCCAGCCAGATGCCCAGTAATATAGTGCCAGCCAGAGCCCAGTAATATAGTGCCAGCCAGATGCCCAGTAATATAGTGCCAGTCAGAGCCCAGTAATATAGTGCCAGCCAGATGCCCAGTAATATAGTGCCAGTCAGAGCCCAGTAATATAGTGCCAGCCAGAGCCCAGTAATATAGTGAAAGTCAGAGCCCAGTAATATAGTGCCAGCCAGATGCCCAGTAATATAGTGCCAGCCAGAGCCCAGTAATATTGTGCCAGTCAGATGCCTGTAATATTGTGCCAGTCAGATGCCTGTAATATTGTGCAGCCAGAGCCCAGTAATATAGTGCCTGCCAGATGCCCAGTAATATTGTGCCAGTCAGATGCCTGTAATATTGTGCCAGTCAGATGCCTGTAATATTGTGCAGCCAGAGCCCAGTAATATAGTGCCAGCAAGAGCTCAGTAATATAGTGCCAGCCAGATGCCCAGTTACATGGTGCCAGCCAGATGCCCAGTAATTTAGTGCCAGCCAGATGCCCAGTAATAAAGTGCCAGCCAGATGCCTGTAATATTGTGCCAGCCAGAGCCCAGTAATATAGTGCCAGCCAGATGCCCAGTAATATTGTGCCAGTCAGATGCCTGTAATATTGTGCCAGTCAGATGCCTGTAATATTGTGCCAGCCGGAGCCCAGTAATATAGTGCCAGTCAGATGCCTGTAATATTGTGCCAGCCAGAGCCCAGTAATATAGTGCCAGTCAGATGCCTGTAATATTGTGCCAGCCAGAGCCCAGTAATATAGTGCCAGTCAGAGCCCAGTAATATAGTGGCAGTCAGAATCCGGTTGCTGTTATTTTATTTTTTTTCCGGCGGCCGCGTCCAGCGGATGCGGCTGCCAGAAAAAAAGTTAAGCAGCGCGATGCGCGGGGGGGGGGGGGGTGCCGGCAGCACGGGTGTCACCCCCGCTGGAGGTGTCACCCGGTGCGGTCCCCCCCCCCCCCCGCCCCCCCCCTCGGGACGCCACTGCTCGGTGAGCAATGAAAACGGGTTTTGTTCTTTGAAGAATAATCCTAGATATACATTGAAGCTTGATACAGAGGTGGAAAGTCAGGGGAGTGACACACATTATCCAAGAAACAAAGTGAGGTGGGAGCACTGCACATAGAACAGACAAGCTAAACAAAAAATTATAATAGGGTGCATGCAATGGAGGGAAGTCCCATACTCCCCAAATGAATCAATATTTACAGTAAAGCAGCACACCAGTTTTATCAAAAGTAAAAAAAAATAGCCTTTAATATACCCATTAAAATACAATACATCAATAAATATATGTTTAATATAACACTAATATAGTTCAGACCAAATCCAGGTCAGTAATAAATGTTATACGGCTGATCAAGAAAAAGTACAATAATGATATATGAAAAAAAAACAATACCACACATTTCTAAAAGACCATTGCACAGGTATTGTCTACAGGAAGAGGATATCATCTTGCCTCTTTACAAATCAATTGTAAGACCTCACCTTGAATATGCAGTACAGTTCTGGGCACCAGTCCTTAAAAAGGATATTACGGAACTAGAAAAAGTGCAAAGGAGAGCTACAAAATTAATAAGGGGGTTGGAGGATCTAAGTTATGAAGAGAGACTTAAAAAATTGCATTTATATACGTTAGAAAAAAGGCGTGTCAGAGGGGATATGATAACATTATATAAATATGTGCAGGGCAAATATATAAAGAGCTCTCCAGTGACCTGCTCATTAACAGAAATGTACAAAGAACAAGAGGTAACCCCCTGAGACTGGAAGAGCAAAGATTTCATAGACAGCAAAGGAAGGGATACTTTACGGTAAGGACAATAATGTTATGGAACGCACTGCCAAGAGAGGTAGTGCTATCAACCACAATAGATGCATTTAAACATGGAAAAGCAGAACATACAGGGCTATTAATAATAGAATGAACATGAATAATAGAGCTTACTGATCCAAGGAGAAATCTGATTGTCCCTTGGAGTCAAGAAGGAATGTTCCCCCTTGGAAGCAAAATTCGAAATAGCTTCTTAGGGGTTTTTGGCTTCTTTTGGATCAAAAGCTGGAATGATAGGGAGAAGGGTTGAACTTGATGGATTTGTGTCTTTTTTCAACCTAAATGATTACTAACTAGATTCTCTGTGTGCTACAGATGATTGGAAAACATGTGACAGTTGAATATCGTGATTGACTCCCTGAATCCAATCTCAACATCAGATCCTTCACCGTTCAAGGAATCCAGTTCGTTTTGGTGACGGGTGCCTCAAGAACAAGTCCTCCAGTGGCAAAAGCAGAATTAGAGTGTGTGCGCCCATGCACAGTGTCAATGCATTCCATTTCGATCCGCAACTGGGGACTTTATCTTGACAAGATACATGTTTACATTAGAATGTTTAGATTAGAAGCCATATTATTACTATTCAATGACAAGATGATAAAGTTACAACAGGGCTTGACAAATATTTAGGAGACAAATAGACCAATTTGGCTTTGATATTGAAACTGAAATAGTACTTCCATGTTCTATGTGAAACAATCCAAATAAGATTACGAGCTAGCAGTGAGGAGTTTAGGAGCTATGGTCCCTTGCTCCTGGGATTTGTCAAGCCCTGAATTAGAGAGGTTTTTTTTTTTATTATATTAGCATATAGTTACATAAATGTTACACACTTGTTTTAGCTGTCCTGTAATTCTCCAAACCCAAGATAATATATTTAATTTGCAATAAAAATAAATATTTGTGATACACAACATTGTATGAAATTGTGTGGGTCTGTACAGAGCATTGTTACAGGGCAGCACAATGGACATTTGTACACCTGTCCCCGGCAGGGTGGGACCCTTCCACTTTATTGTGCTCATCTCATTTTTTTTTTTTTGTGAGCTTGGAACATCATAGAGAATAAACAGAAAGGAGGGGGTAGAGTGTGTTTGTACCATTTTCTTTTACACTGCTAGATGGGTTTGAGGAGTAGACACATCCCAGTAGACACATCATGTGGATGCTGGTCCTTGTATTCTTGCCTCTCTTGGGTGAGGCTACTCTAGCTTCCACAAATGATGTTCTCAGATGTCTGAGCTCCCAGGAGGACCTAGGGGAATTCTGCATCCGACGTGTGCCAACAAAGGTCCCCTTCCTCGATGCCTTGTTGTACTGCCGTGCGTTTGGTGGCAAGCTGGTGGAGATTGGGCGCTGGCAGACCATGGAAGCTTTGCTGGCGTTGCTGAAGGAAGGTGACAGTTATTGGGTGCAGGTAACTCCGACTTTTAATGAGAATCTGCACAAATCGGGGCATGATCAAGGTGAGTATATGCGTGCAAACACATTTAACACATGTACAACATACAGAACATAAGCTAGGTGGAACACCTTCACCCCTGCATGTCCCATCCTTACCTGACACCACCACACGCACAGAGCTAGAGGCTGCAGAGTACTAAAACTCTTCCTCACCTCTTAAAAGCAGGGAAGGGCTGACAAGGGTCCAGTGTTACGCTTGCCTGGGGCAGAATTTTTTAACACAATCCAAGTTCATCCCCCAAATGCACCCTGTCCATTCTGTTTAAGGTGTCAAAAACTCCCTTACATTCCAGCTTGGACATAAAAAACAGCCGCTGAAAAAAACTGTATACCAACCCAAAAGCATTGTATCTTTATCGCAGCCCCATAGCATTGCGTCCTTTTTTTTTTATCAGCCCCACAAGATAATGTCAATATTTTTTTTAAAAAAAGGAAAAATAATTTTAAAGCACGTTTGAAGAGTATATTTTTTTTTACATAAGACAAATATGAAAGTTCATAGGGCTCTAGATTTTAAGTTTGCAAGCAGGGATCTCTCTGTCTTCTTTTTTCTAATATAGTATGTAGTTGGTGCTTTATAAATAAGTTAATGCAATGTAATAAAGAGTCATTGCCACTGCGTGGTCTCCAAAAGCCCAAAGCAATGATAAATAAGTGTATATGTATTTATTGTCTATATATATCATTTATGATTTATATTATAATTCCAATAAGCAATCAGTATATATAATATAAACAATGATAAATAAATACATAAAGAATTTATAATATTCCAATCAGAAATTACTATTTATTTATTTGCAAGGCTTTATACCAATACAGATATCTAAATGATGTATCTGATGCCAATGAGCAGTAAATGCATAAGCTTTGTATATCATATCAATGAGCAGTAAATACATGCACTTGGCATATCATTCCAATGAGCAGTAATTCATAAACTTAATATATCATGCCAATGAGCAGTAAAATTCTAAACCTGTTATAGCATGCTAATAAGCAATAAAATGATGCTGGCTATTTAATGAAAATGAGCAGTAAAAGCATACACTTGGTATTTCATGCCACTGAGCAGTAAATACATAAATTTGGTCTCATTACCCCAGCACCCAGATTTGCACTCAGGAATTAATCTAGCACCAGGATTTGCACCCAAATCCTGCTCCAGCACCCATTAATAAATTGCTGCACCTTCTTGGAAATACTACTTTCTGGATTGCCTGCAAGGTACCTTCTGGTGTTGGCTGTTGCCTTTATCTACACTGTGACTATCTATGGTGATATCAGGTGGGCTGGAGAAATGGCACCAAGGGCAACAACAATCCCCCCCCCCCCCCCGGGGGTGGGGAAGGGGCTTTATTTCTATTCTTTCATTAAATGTCTCCGTTTGATGCAATATTTCAGTTAAACTTGTTGTTATCCCGGCAGCTGTCCTTTAATGTCCGATTTCTATGGGAGTTCCCCATAGTTCACTGCTTTGTGAATACGCACCATGATGCAGGGGGGGACAAAAGTTTAAGGGTTTTGATGACAACACTCAGCCGTGCCCCCATATTTCTCCACCAGGCGATTCTAGCAGGAAGAGTCATTACACCTCTGGACAGTGCTCTGTATTATTCAAGGACTCTCACCATCGCTGGCTGCAGCCTCCACAATGTGATGACAAGTTTGCCTTCATCTGTTCTTACAGTAAGTGAGTCGCTGTACGGTATCACGGCATGCTCTGTATGAAATCGCAATACATTGGCTGGGTGTCCTACTGGAATGACGCAGAACAAATGTCGTGCCAACAAGAGTATCACATAAAGCCTGTGTCCGGCCAACACTTTCTTGCAACCCCTTTAAAACATGTCATTGTGTAGACGCCCAGAGCTAGAAATGTTGACGCATGTCACAACAAGATCTAGACCCAAGATACTGAACAACATGTCCGCCCCTGGGAGAGATATACAAAGAGAAGATTCTAAACAATATATCCGCCACCTGGCAGAGCTCTACAAAGTAAAGATTCTAAACAATATGTCCGCCACCTGGGAGAGCTATACAAAGTAAAGATTCTAAACAATATGTCCACCACCTGGGAGAGCTCTATAAAGTAAAGATTCTAAACAATATGTCCGCCACCTGGGAGAGCTCTATAAAGTAAAGATTCTAAACAATATGTCCGCCACCTGGGAGAGCTATACAAAGCAAAGATTCTAAACAATATGTCCGCCCCTGGTAGAGCTATACAAAGCAAAGATTCTAAACAATATGTCCGCCCCTGGTAGAGCTATACAAAGCAAAGATTCTAAACAATATGTCCGCCCCTGGGAGAGCTATACAGGAAAATCACAAAGAAAGTGACAGTGCGCTAAAGTGCTTTTAAAGTGACCAATGCAGCAAACTCTATGTTCAGACTATACATATAATGTAAACAAATCCAAAGAGTGGTGCAAAACGTACATATATAGCACTCACATTAATATCCACACATATGGGATAAAACAATGTACAATAATGTTGATTCTTCTTCTTGGGTCTCTGTTTTCTATGACCTCCAAATAATGAGAAGATATCAGTATAGTACAAAAACAATTTTATAAAAATGCATAAAATATCTTACACTTCAGTGTCTGGAAGCAGGTAACAAGAACAAGGTCCTGGCTAGCAAATCTTCCATATGGGTCTCAGCCCCAATGAGTAGTGCCTGATTAACGCATTTCACCCATCAGTTGGGCTTCATCAGAACCTGGCAGGTTCTGGCTATACAAAGCAAAGATTCTAAACAATATGTCCGCCACCTGGGAGAGCTATTCAAAGTAAAGATTCTAAACAATATGTCCGCCACCTGGGAGAGCTCTACAAAGTAAAGAGGGCTCAATAAGGTACTTTATTTGTATTCTTTCTATACATAATTTATATTTAAATTTTCTCCACTTGATGTATTCTTTCAATTAAACATAAGATCATCTTTGACCTATAGTTGTTCTTTAATGTTTGTTTGGATGGCCTTCAAATCCAAAGAGGAGAGAAACACATAACAAATCTCCCATTTGGTATTTAAAACACTGGAATATATAGATTGTCATGTCAGAGAGTCATTGTCTAGTGGCAGGTGTCTGCTGATAGCAATGTTTCTCTGCGGGTTAGGGGGAGGGAGACATCGGCAAATAATTCCCTTTATTGTCATAACAAGTCTCTATTCTCTTTAAATAATGAAAGAAAAGCTGGAGCAATATAACCTAGTCCTCGTGTGTGCCTTACTGTGTATTTATACGGGATGTGCCTGGCCACACTATTGTAAACTCTGTTTGTATTAGCAGAATGCAGAGGAAGCCTTACATTACGTAGAGGTGGGACAATCCAGGCACGACCCTGTGCTGCTACCCACACAGGGTCCAGATTTTGGCTCATAATGTTAGTGTTGGGTAAAAGTAATATCCCCAGGATGTATTTGAATACAGAGTGATTACAGTACAACAGGTGGTGGTTCTTATCTCAGATCACAAAGGGCCATGATAGGTTGGTTTAGATAAAAATGAATGATCAGATGTTTCCTTTGTCTGTGCTGGTTTATCTTTTACTTGGACATATATTTATGTATCTTGCAGAGCACCTCAAGGCCCGGAAACCCAAGCGTGAGGTAAGCACTCTATCATTCCCCAAATATGTGGAGTCAGTATTTTGCAAAGACTAGAGATGAATGTCTTTTGAATGGTGCACCCTTCCAGCTAGACTTTTAAGGAAACAGAAGTAAGCTTTGGTCTCACTGAAAGAAAGAAAAGGGGGTTTCTTCCTTCTTTAACCCCTTAGTGATAAGACATTTTCACCTTGACTTTCCCTTGGTGACAATGGCTGTTTTGACATTTCTGGGGTGTTTGTGTTTAGCTGCAATTTTATTCATTCTCACATACAGTACCCACACACATTATATGTTGGTTTTATTTTCATAAGAAGGGCTTTCATTAGATACCATTATGTTCATCATATCTTATAATTTACTACAAAAAAAACCATAAAATATGATAAAAAAATTTTAAAAACCCACTTTTTCTAACTTTGACCTAAAATATAATTTACACAAATACATCATACATTTATCATTAAACAATTCCCCCGTCTAAATAGTTTCTAAATGTTGTCCCAAGTTCAGAAATGTGCATGTTTCAATATTTTTAGGGTTTTTTTTTGCGAGTTATGGGGCAAAAAACAAAAATAGTGTTTTTTTTTTTTTTACTATATTGAACTTTTGACCCCAACCCGAACCCAAAATTTAACCCTAACACTAAATTTAACCCCAACTCTAACCCTTATGCTATCCCTTAATATATTTTAATTTAAGTTTAACCCTATATGCTAATCTAACAATATAACCAGTTTTTAGTTTATTAAATATTTAAATTTTTTTACATTGCTATGCTGCTTAACTTCCTCTAGGGGCAGTCAAGTAGCCTATTCAGAGCGACGGAAGTGAAGTTACTTTCCCTTCCGAAGCTCAGACCTCCAGAGGGCATAGCCATATTGAAGGAGCATGCTGCTCCGTGGGGCGATCGTGAGTGCCCCAGAAAATAAATTTCGGTGCTGGCTATTGCCTCAACATCGAGGCAATAGACCAGCATCATTAAAACGGTTTTCGCGATCATTGATCACGAAAACCGCTTGATTCACCGCAGGATGTGCCAGGCACGTCCATTGCCGGCAACTGAGTTCCCGGCAGGACGTGCCTGACACGTCCATTTTTGCGAAGGGGTTAAAGAGGCACAGTTGAGGGATAGGTGGCACTCCAGATCAGAAAGCCATACAATGCTATAAACCTAGGGCTTCATTCATGAAAGAGGTAACTGCAGGGATTTGCTATATTAAGGCCCAAATTGCAGAGTTTGAATTATAGCTAGAGTTAGAGAATTTTTCTAGCTCGGCTACTTTGGCCTTAAGTTTGCAATTCCCTTCTCAATTCACTCTTTCCTGGATAAAGCCCACAGCCTTATGCGATGTAGAGCATTAATGTACAGAGCACTATTTAAAGGATGTGACCAGGACTAGACAATAACACTATACAGGTTGAACACTTATTTACTGTACTTGGTTATGGACCAGTTAATGATGTTCTATGGACCTTTCCATACTTGCCAACATTCGATTAACTGGGTCCTGGGACATTAAGGGTGGTGAAGCCTAAAAGAGTCGCAGTTATGTGACTTTGCAATGCAATGTGCACAGGAAATGTTAACGCCGGTGCAGATTCGAATGGGATCCAGCCAAAAAACGGGACTGCCCCAGCAAATTAGAGACAGATAGCAACTGTGCCTTCACAGTCCTTGAATGGACAACTGTGTTTATCCCTGGATGTGAGATAGTCTGTAACAAGTGTAGCTCACAGTATGCAGTATTCAGGACTAGAATCATTGATTCTAAAAAAATGGGCAAACAAGGGAATTCTAAAAAGCCTAGAAGTAACAATGTATCAGGGGCGTCCAGTGGGCAGCCGTGGGCCATATAAGGCCCCTTTGACAGTAGGGTGCGGCCCTCCTGACACAATCCTATTAGTCCTATAAATATCTAGTTGGACGCCGCTGCTATATATCTACGGATGTACAGATGTTCATGTCAATGAAAAAAAAATGACCATTCCCTGTTCTCATTTTCAGAGTCCATTCTGGTGTGCTAGGAATTGCTTGGGAACCAGGAGGACCACAACCACAAAGAAGCCACCAGCAACCAAACCAAAAGGCACCATCACACCTCCAGATCTTGGAGCCTTCACTGCTTTCAATCCAGAAAGCCTGGCTAACATGAGTTTGTCGAAAGCAATGCAGGTCAATCCTCCCACTGATATTACAGTGAACCCTACACCCTGCCAATCCATTTAATAATGTCACCCGAGACCTCCTTGGACCACCTTAAGTCCTCCTCAGTAAGCATGCATCATTTGCCATGCAGGTCTAGACATTTATTCATAATTTTATATTTTATCAGCCGCAATCTCATGGAGAAGCAAGTCCTCCTCCTCCTCTCCCATGTAGATGCATAATCACTGTGAACGCCCTAGTCTAGAACTGAAGGACCAACCTCAAACTCAAAGATCAAAGGTGGATCGAGTTGCTTAGGTAGCCCTGACTCGCCTTCAGATATATCTGAAATAGACATGTGCAAAACTAAAATGTTCGTTTCCTTTTCGTCCATTCTGATGAAAATGTTATTTATTTCGTCCAAAACGAATTTTGTTCATTATTTTTGTTTCGTTTTATTCATTCGTACGAATTGACCTATTTTAACCTCTCTTTATAAACCGAAATAGAGTTGAAATAGGTAAATTCATATGAATGGGGACTCTATTTCGGTTTATAAAATACCAATAGCATTACATGCATTCCATAAACCGAAAGTCGTTCATTATGTCGGTTTCTGGAATGTATGTAATGCTATTGGTATTCTATAAAACTACTCTATTTCGGTTTATAGAATGCCAATAGCACGAATGGACGAATGATTTTCGTTTATTAACCATTCGTTCATTCGGCTTTCGTTAGTTTAGCATTTTCGTTATTCGTTTTTCGGACAAATGGACGAAAAAGCTATTTTCGGACGAAAACGCATTAGTCCGAAAACGAATGCACATGTCTAATCTGAAATTCAGACAGCACAGGCGATCCCATGCCAGCAGAAATGCACTGGAACAAAGTGGTAGCCTCGGTCCTTTATGGAATTCTGCAGGGAGGACTTCAGCTTATTTTTGGGCCATTTCGAGGGGTGACCTCGACTATTACGAATATAGCCAGATTCCTCCCATTGGTATTCAATGGGAGAACTTTGGCTATAGACTTAACAGCCGAAGGTCCTCCAGAAATGGCCCAAAAAAAAAAATCAGTATAAATAAAAATGAAAATAAATACATAACATGATAGTATGATGAAGTAAATACATAAAAAAGAAGTAAACGAAAACAAACTATTTTAAAATGCTTATATTAACGTGAATATACTATTAAAACAAATAACATTAGAATATTATCACTTTGCGTTGTCTACACTTTCCAATGCGCCATGTGGAGTATTTAAATGGGCGCATGTCGCCTATCTTACCTGAATTAGGAGCGTGCTTGGGGACGATCGGCGCATGTTGGGTAACTGAAAATCTATGGTTTTCAAGGCGGAAATGTCCGGATCCGAATGCTTCTCATGCTTTGGATTCTGAGCGGATAGATTCCGACCCGAATTCAGGGACATCGAGTATCAGAATTTTAGGGATTTGTGAAATTTGGTTAACGTGCCGGAGTGAATCTGAATTTCAGGCCGAATCGGTGTATATCAATTCTATGGGTTCCTATGGTGATTGCTTTAAATGTTTCCTTTCCCCCCAAAAGCAGCTCTACCCATGCCTTTATATCTACAACTTAAATTAACCTTAACCTCCCAAACTTTGATTGTGTGTCCTTAAACTTTCTGATGTTCCCCACAGAGATGGGTAAGAATATGGAAGGGCCTGACATGCTAGAGAAAAGTTTTAAGACATAAAGTATCTGCCTTCCCCCCCCCCCCCCCCCCCCCCGTGTTTTTTTCTAGGCCACAGCAGAGTTGGTGAATCAGCTGCAATCTGTGGTGCCGGACATATGGATACTATCACTCCTGATGAAGGCCTCAGACATTCTGACCCAAATAACAATGTCCAGTGACTTACTGTCACCAGCAGTTCAGGTAATCTAGTAATCAGATAATGTAGAGGGCTAGTGTAGCATCTGTACAATCTACTCAACCTCAGGGTTACAAACCTTTTTTTTTTGAACATTGTTTTAAAATCATTGTGTTTAATCCTACAAGCTGTGCCATATAATGTTTTTGGCTGTGTGTGTATTTTTCTTTATTAATAGGTCAATGCCAGCAATGCCTTTGTGCAAATGACAGACCAGCTGTATAACACAATATACCAGGCTACAGACATCTCTGTCGCGAATGTCACCGATGCAGCAAATGCTCTTTTCCAAGGCACTGATAGCACGTTTAAAGCTTCCCTTGACAACTACTACAACCTAACCGCGGACCAGGTCAGGAGTACTTGCCGATGGTCATGGTGACAGCTCATTAACGTGCACACTGACCTTTTTTTAACCAACTGCATTATGAGACAGATGCGTTACACCCAACTGCCCATGCACAGTAAATAAAGCTTTAGGGCTGGCATGCCCCTACCAAGCCCCACCGACCTCCAGTCCCACAAAGGTTGCTTTCTGATGTGTCCTGGCTTCATGTAGACCCGAAAGCAAACATTTCTAGAGTTTATCAGACAGACATATTTAGGAACCAACCTCTACTCATCAGCCCTCACCATAACCCTAATCACTAACCCTAATGTTTAACCTTAACTCTAACCCTAACCGCATCCCTCCACTGCTTGCAATGTACCAGTTCCATAAGTGTGCCTCTTCAACATAGGTCACTCTTGAGTTGTGATTCTAAAAGTTCCCCGCCTGCTCCCATGCTGCCGCAAATACTTTCTGTACTGCCGTTTTGGCCGCCATGGCAAGCCCAGGTAAAATCCACGTGACCATTCGTCTGTGGCCATCAGGACTTGGCTGCGATGGCAACGGCATAGAAAAATATAATCTGAGAACCCATGCTGTAGAGAAGTGATAGCTTTGGCACTGCAGATGGTCGTGCAGGATTTTCACATCAAAATCCACAAATGTAACTTGTGACTCGTATTGTACAACAAAGGTCTACGCACAGACACAGCACACAACATAAATATGTAGACAGGCAGAGTGTAACTGAACAGTGTATGCTGACATACTGTATTCTCAATGCATCCCACAGGCCAATCAGATCTTTGACTCATCTATGACGTCGGTGGATAATCTGGAGTACGCACTTTTATATCTCAATGACAGTGCCATACAGAATCATTCCTTTTCCTCTACCATATCAAGTCTGACAGTAGCCAGGTAAGAGACTGTAATATAATAACAACTGGGATTGCTGATGCTACCTAACATAGCAGTACACCGGCCGGCAAACATAAGATGAGAAATGTCTATACGCTATAGCCAGACTAGATAGACCAAAGGGTTCTCATCTGCCGACACATTCTATGTTTCTACGTATAGGCAGGGACATTTATTTTACAAGTGCTCTGCAGCCTTGCAGATGAGATTACACACACAGGGGTACAGTATATATATCCTCACACATTCTAAAATGGTGGCAAAAAGTAGATGCGGATTTTGAATCCCACGATCCACAGCCAGATCCATGGGTCAGTAACAAGGTGTTATTCACTTGCTAGATAGAACAAACCATCTATTCATTGTAGAGCCTGTAAAATATATACTTATAGATAATTTGTTTTACTATATAATATAGATAGAAACAGAATGTGTCCGCAGATATCAGCTGCGGGTATCAGATTGTTCAGGATGCTGAAGCTTGAAATGGGATCTGTGTGAAGCTGGGGACTTTCACAAGATCAAAGTGCACACATAGGATTCTCTACTGGTTGGCTGAGACCTCTTTCACATACTGGGACTCTGTCCTAGGTAGAAATACATGCCTGGCTATGGGTGTTCCTACTTCAATTACTAGCTTTAGAATTCTGTGTCATTGTCATTAATGTTGTCTGCATACAGGATAAACTCTACAGATCTCAGCTTAGAATCGTTCACTACCAATCAGCCGGCGATGTGTAAAGTCACCTTTCCATCTTCCCCTGCTATGAAATATATCACTGACGAATTCCAGACCCTAAACATACAGGTGAGATGCAGTGTATGTGTTCAAACAAAATGTAGATCACAAGTACAAATGACCAGAAAGACAGAAACAAACACAAAAATATACTTTCCTATGGAAAGTCGAGATCTGCAAGGATTCCTCCAATCCCAAGTCGAAATCGAATAGAAACAGAAATCGAAAAATCGAAAATAATCTCAAATCTTCTAGCTGGATGCCTTCTCAGAGACGTGGGTGGACATATGGAATATAGGAACAATAAAAGGATATGCAATAGTGTAACACTGTTACGTAAAGTATAAAAAGTGTACAATTTATTGAAATCAAACTCACAATGTAAGTGGCACTGAGAACCAGCTCAAGTGCAAAATCACATAAAAGAGAAAGGTTACCCCCTCCGCTCTACGCGTTTCATCTATACAGTTTTCAGAGCTCCCTGCTCCTTTACCAGTGTGTAAGATCAACCTGGCCCCATCAAACATTAATTCCTTATTATTATCCTGTATCCGTGGGTTCCCATCACAGGGATTGTAGTTCCGCTGGAGATATACACGCCCACCAAAAAATGAAAAGGTTTTATTTATTTTTTATTTTGCATTGTTGTTTTCAGGTATGTCTTTTGTTTTTGTTATTTGAGTTTATTTCATAAAATCTTTTACTAAACAAGTGTGACTGGGCGCTGCCATTTCGTAAAATATACTGTTTTTGGGTGCCACCCACCAGAGACTTTACACAGACTTGCATTGAATGGGAGGGTAATGTAACTATTACATCACAAGGGGATGGAGTTATGACCCTGTTTGATCAGGTGAATCTCCTCTCTCTTCCAAAAGATGTACTTTTTGTGTTGGAAGACCGGTAAAAAAATGTGTACGCAGCCACCTAGTCCTGCCCACTAGTGATACAGAGGAGCCAGTAAGAGAGCAGGAGTGTATCTTATGACATCACCATGCAGGCTCTGTCCACATTTGTAAAGTGAGACTTGCTGGAAGATTTTGGAAAATGTTGCTCCATGGGTAAAATTCTCAAAATGGATGCTGGAGACAGACACCTAAATTTATTTTTAGTTTTATGTGAAATTAATTCAAACATTGAAAACAAACAAACAAAGGCAAATTTATGTTTGTTTTAAATACACAGGTAATCTAGTTCCATAATTTGTAAGTAGTGTCTCTTTAAACTCTTTGCCTGCTTCCCTTTGTTAAGGGATCTTCCTCCTATCTGTGAGAGCAGGTTACTGCCTGTTATTATCTCTCCCAGGTGCTTGCGTTGTCAGTAAACCCATTCCGCTACATAAACCAGAAGACGATTGTGGATCCCGTGGTAAACATTGTGTTAAGTTCCGACGTTGATGGAATTGAGGTTGCCAATTTGACGGACTATATTGAGGTGGGTGTCCATACAGCAAAAAAAGGGACAGTTGTCATGGAATGAGTTCTGTGTCCACAGTGCTATTGAACAAAACTTTTGCTTCTATTGCTCGCACTGAGCGAAACGCGTTGGGTATCCTGTTCTGACATGTAAAAATAGCAATTAGCCTTTCTTCTGGTAGGCAGAGAATGAATTGGCATCTAACTTAAAAAGCACATGCCAGGTAAGCCTCATACTAGGGCTCGCTAAATATTTACTCACAGGATATAGAACACTTTGAGTACATATTAGAATACATTCTCGCTGCAGGTTTACCAAACTGCATAACAGTGAACCTTCAGTAAACTTTGCAATGGCCGTATGATAGCATGCAAGTTGAACTTCCAGCAAGATTAACGACATTTGCTTAACTTTTACTCTCAACCCTCATTATATAGAAATGGCCTCTAGGTTGTGCGTCAGTGAGCCAGGCTTTAACTGTAGTCAGGGTAGGGAATCCAGTGCCAGGAAAGAGTATACTAACAAGACTTGTTTATGTTGCAGATTTTGCTGATCCGCAATACAAGCTCCAGCTCCAATGTGTCCACGGTCAGTCTCACAAAAGATTGGAGCCTCAGTGTGGTGGTCAACATGACCACTGATAACAATTCTTTGGTCGTGACAGTGCAGCCGGACATCCCACTCCCGCTGACGCTATACCTTGGGTTCCAGGAGAAGGCCAACAGCAGCCACTTCACGAACAATGTGTCGCTGTCAAGTGGTAAGTCTATGCCTGGAGAGCCTGTATTATCTATGCCGGTCGTATCGGTGAAGCTCTATAAGTTAAAGGTACTCTGCCACCTAAACAATTCAAGAATTCAGACTCCCCATTCTGTTGCACATTTTTTGTATATATTTATATATGTTTTATATATGTTGCACATTGTTCGTATATTTAAATGTTTTCATATGTTTTCACTTTAAATAATCTTTTGCTTGGAATGGTGGGAGACAGCTACAGATGTATAGGCAATCAAGTTAATTGCTTGCCTGTTATAACTAGCCATGTGAGCTCTCTCCCACCAGCCTATGATTAAGTGCTTTTGAAGCACGAAACGCGTAAGGCGTCTTTCTCACTGTGTGGTTCATTTCCTTTTTTGTACTAGCCTGTTAAACTCTGGCTTATTTTCACATACCTGCTTTGATTGTGAGCTCCTTCCGCAAACCGTTTTTGCTTCCTTTTCTTTTTCCCACCTAAACATTGCTACTGTGAATGTAAGGAAAATTACCCTTAGATTGGTTGCAAACAATAATATTGTTTAACGAGAAAACATGTTTTAAATGTGTTTCTGGTGACCTGTGGCTTGATATGCAAATTACACATTTGCTAAGCTCACAATTTTTGGAAACTTTAAAAGTGAAATGCAAACACAACAGATCACTCCTAATAAATATATTAATGGCAGCTAAGTTGTGTCTGGCTCGCTTTTGGCGAAAGACAGAGGTACCGACACGGGAAGAAAAAAAAACTCAAATTGATATACAGTCCCAGGCAGAAGAATTTTTTTTTTTTTTTACCAGAGAGATAAATACCAAAAGATCAGGCTCCCATGGATAAATATATCATAGACCCCTGTACACGGTGTAACAAGAAGATGTTACGACCGGCGCCCCACCCCCTCACTGCGCGTTCCCCGGGAGGGGGGCAACGGAGTACGAATGAATGAATGATTGTGTAAATGTTGATGTAATGACCTTTAAGTCTGTTTAGTAGTTCCTGTAATTTGTCTTTTTTTTTTTCTCTACGTTTTTCTCTCTCAGTAAGGATCTAAGTTGTCGTCTAGGAATAAGGCATGTATAGGGTTGCCACCTTTTCTTCAAAAAAATACCGGCCTTGGCACTGCCTCCATAGACTTAACATTAGGGTCAAGCCAAGTTTTTACCGGCCTGTCGAGGTTCAGCAAATTCAAATATATAGAACTAAATAACGCCACCAATGACAGTAGTTCATACAGATTAGAAACGGAAAGGTGTTAAGAGAGTTGTAACGAGAGAAAAGAGACGCAGATAGGAATAATCGGTCATTTTCTCGACCCAAGGTTAATATAGAAGAAATCAGGCACTTTAGATGTCTTAAGATTTAATCTGGTATTGTATAAAATTGACTAAGGTATAATGTATATATCGGCGGTTTATACTGTGCAAATACATGTTTATACTTAAAGTTTGTTATGATGAGAGAGCTCTGCTGAAAAAATGTACCCAATAAAGAATTATAAATATAAAAAAGTGAAATGCAACTCAAGAATAACTTTTGTTTAATGCATATGTTCTCTTTGCACGCATCTAGATATATAGGCCATTTGTCATCATTTTTTTTATTTTCTACATTCACAGCATAAGCAGTGTTTAGGTGGACAGCATCCCTTTGATTCAGTGCCATACCCATATGAATGAAAGGCTAAAACTTGCCTGTGTCATGCGCATTTATTCCACTAGATGGCTGTCCTGTGCTATATACGTAAGTCGTGGTTTACTCACGTACAACTACGTCACTTGATGAGATCATTTGTACTTAGAGTATCTGGTTGTGACACAAGTTTTGGAAATACATTTATATAGTCACAATATTTTATACACACGGAGTATAAAAGCAGCAAGGTTTATTTAAAACATTTCCTTTATGTTGATTGTTTTATTATAAAGTAAAGACAAATTCATCAATAGAAAAAAAAAGAATAAAAAAAAAGAAAAGAAATGTAATTTAATTAATCTCGCCTCCCTAATTATTATTTTTCATTGATGGGGATGTCCCCAATTTGTAAAGTGACACATTCCCTAAGGCTTTTGTGATTCCACAGTGCCATCTCTGTGCCCCACGTCACAATCCACAGTGCCATCTCTGTGCCACACGTCACAATCCGCAGTGCCATCTCTGTGCCCCATGTCACAATCCACAGTGCCATCTCTGTGCCTCACGTCACAATCCACAGCGCCATCTCTGTGCACCACATCACAATCCGCAGTGCCATCTCTGTGCCTCACATCACAATCCACAGTGCCTTCTCTACCCCCACATCACTTTCCACACTGCTAAGTGGTGTTTGCTAGAAAAACACTCCAAGAGCATCTTCAGCACAGCATGCAACAGACAAGAAGGTAGGCGATGCAGGAGGGCAAAAGTATGTCTAATGTCTGTTTTTTTTCCAGTTCCCCTGTGAATAGACCCCTTTGTCCTTCTACTTTCAGATGACGGCTATACCTGGGTCCTGCCCCCAGACCAACTGAATGGCTCCGGCATCTACTACGTAGATGTCACAGTCTCCAATCAAAGTATATGGAACGAAATAAAGATCTTGAATATCTCAGTTACCATGTTCTCCACCCAGTGTGTTTACTGGGATGAACTGGTGTCAGACTGGAGTGATGAAGGCTGCCACGTAAGACACATAGAAATGTTGATCTTATACCTTTGTACCTTGCGTTCAGTGTCCTGTTAAGATGGTGTGCTCTGTTCGCAGGTGGGTCCGAAAAGTTCCATTGTGGAGACTCAGTGTTTGTGCACTCACCTGACCTTCTTTGGGGCCACGTTCTTTGTCATGCCACATGTGGTGGATCTCAGTGACACGCTGAGCCTCTTCGCCAACGTGTCCAAGAATCCCGTGGGCCTGGCTCTCCTCGGTGCCTTGTTAGGATTCTACCTGCTCGTGGTAATGTGGGCATGGAGAAAAGACAAGGAAGACGTGACGAAGGTAAGCGGAAAAATAGTCTACCATGAAGGGGCTAGGTGGGAGAACTTTGGGGAAATTGGGTGGGAAATTGCGTTGGGACGAACGGAGGCGTGAAAGTGATTAAGATGTTGGACATCAACATCAAAGTGTGGATTACTATCCAATATTGAAGAATAATGTATGTTCTAGTCTTGCTTTTGTGGTCTTGACTATTGTAAAAGTTAAATAACAGTTGGTAAGTTTTCTAACCTTGTCCTAAAGATTACTAGGCAGGTTCCTGTCTTGGATATCATTTGTTCTCACACATAGCTGGCACTCATTGCATTTAAGGGTATAGGGTATGCATGTCAACTAACAATGGGCCACCAGTGATGGCCGTATCGCTTGCTGTCGCCTGCAGGTGAGAGTGGCCATTCTGACAGATAACGACCCAGCATTTCACTCCCGATATGTGATCAAAGTATGCACTGGGTTCCGTAAAGGCGCTGGCACCACCTCTCAGGTACGTGAAGAGGCTGGCGGTATAGCCTGTGCAAATACAGGTAAGTGCCTATCATTGACGGAATAAGCAGATCAATGTACAGAATGTGGAATTCAGTAAATAATGGAATTAATCTTCACCATGTACAAAGCAACAACACGGAACCTTGTGGAATTCGGTATACACGTAGAAAAAGAATAATAAGGTACACTACGATATAAAGGGAATGGATGAATATCACGCCATGGGCCACAAGCAAAGGCGATCTCAGCCGATCTTTGGTTTTTTGAGGTCATGTGCTTTTAGGCACAGTGTAGATGTTATAAATCAGGTATGATGCACGTTGTGGCCTGTGAACCCAGTACTGTCTCACAATAATGCCCCTTTATGTCCTGAAAGGTTGTGGTGACCCTTTATGGATCGGGAGGCAAGAGCGATCCCCATATTCTCAGCGATCCCGAGAAGCAGGTTTTCACCAGAGGCTCGGTCGATGTTTTCCTCTTAAAAACCAGGCATCTGGGGGAGCTTCACAGCTTGAGGCTGTGGCACAGTAACTCTGGGAGCAGCCCATCCTGGTATGTGACGATGACGGACATTTTGGCAATGACCAATGGAACCCCAAAGACCTGTGCCCTTGGAATGACACATAGGTGGTGCAGACTAGACCCTTACCGTGACCTTTTCTTTGTCCCAGGTATGTCCACCGTGTCTCAGTAATAGACTTAGCAGCTCAAAAGACTTGGTATTTTCTCTGTGACGCCTGGCTGGCCTCCAACTTGGCCGATTGTCAACTGGACCGCATTTTTCCATCGGCTTCCAAGAGCAACCTCAGGTCTCTAAGGTACGAGAAGCAGTAAGGGATGAACGAGGCATCTCTAGAAGGGTGGTGGGTTACGTGGGATAGCCTCCCAGCAGATCCTGTAGAGATGAATGCATCAATAGAATTCAGGGAATTTCAATATGCATTGGATAAGCATTGGAGCAAGCCTAAACGCAAGACATGCTCAAATAAGACTTAAAGTTTATAATGGCTAGATGGTCCAAAGTTACTATGCTTCCTTAAGATATATGAGTGAGGCATGAAGCGAACATGGGTGTGGCCTGCTGGTTAAGGGGAGGGCTCATATTTAACCACTCCCTCTCACAAAAATCTGATCTCAGAGGAACCCATCTTTCTCTTTTCTATCTGCGTCACAGGTATATTTTTTTCTCCGGCTCGATTGAGAAGTTTCTGAAAGATCACCTCTGGCTTTCGGTTTACACACGCTGCCCCTGGAGCCCCTTCACTCGAGTTCAGAGGATTTGCTGTTGCATGAGTCTCCTGTTCTGCAGCCTCGTCATCAATATTATGTTCTGGAACCTGCAGTCAGACGATCATTCCGAGACAGGTAAGGGGATTCCAGAAAGATAGGACATCACCCTGGTCGCACATCTCACCGTGCACACTTACAGCCATTCCCTGATAACTCGCAAGTGTCTCTAGTGCTGTAAAGTAGACATGTGCAAAACTAAAGTAGACATGTGCGAAAGACATATCGGTTTATAGACTTTCGGTTTATGGAATGTGTGTAATGCTATTGGCTTTCTATAAACCGAATCTCTTTCGGTTTATAGACTTTCGGTTTATAGAATACCAATAGCATTACATGTATTCCATAAACCGAAAGTCTATAAACCAAATGTCTTTCGGTTTATAGACTTTCGGTTTATGGAATACATGTAATGCTACTGGTATTCTATAAACCGAAATAGAGTCCCCATTCATACGAATAGGTCAATTCGTATGAATGGGGACTCTATTTCGGTTTATAGAATACCAATTGCATTACATGTATTCCATAAACCGAAAGTCGTTCATTATGTCGGTTTATGAAATGTATGTAATGCGACTCTATTTCGGTTTATAGAATGCCAATAGCACAAATGGACGAATGATTTTCGTTTATTAACCATTCGTTCATTCGGCTTTCGTTAGTTTAGCATTTTCGTTTTTTGGACGAATGGACGAAAAGCTATTTTCGGACGAAAATGCATTCATCCGAAAACGAATGCACATGTCTACTGTAAAGTCTTCCATTGTCCCTGAATTAGATATATCCCATTTCCACTGCAAAAATTATGTTTCACTAGTCATGCCTTCTGGTAAAAATGACCCCCATGTAGGTCTTGCATCTCGCACAGCGAGATTCGTTTTATAGATCAGGCTGCTATTCTTTCTCCGCAGGGAATTTTCTTATTACATTTACTCA
This sequence comes from Pelodytes ibericus, assembly GCA_036172795.1. NCBI lineage: Eukaryota > Metazoa > Chordata > Amphibia > Anura > Pelodytidae > Pelodytes > Pelodytes ibericus. Next base: position 197,122,055 of record CM069862.1, read on the forward strand.
GATTAAGATCAGCTTTCAGTCTGCCCTGATGCTGGTGCCGGTGAATCTCTTGATTGTCCAAATGTTCCAGCTCATCCAAGTGCAAATAAAGCAGGTGATCATTCCGCAAAATAAACTTCGAGCGACTCTTGCACCGAACCCTGTCTCCAAGGAAGGAGCCACGGAAAAGCTCCTCAAGGTAAGGGGACAGAGAAGCACAGCAGGAACATAGAGCAAGGCCTTCAGGTGGTCATGACACACTAAATGGATTGCTGCCTTTTTTTTTTCACATGGAACAATGCTAATATGCCTCTGAACTCAAGTTTAAATATTGAAACATTGTCACTGAGGAATCACAAGCAATGTTTTTTTAAAATGGGGGCTGTGCTAGAAATAAGTCCTTAAATAAAACGCTAATATTTGTTAATGATAGAAAATTGTAAAGTCATTTTATTCATCTTAATGGGGCCTTTCATATATATATATATATATATATATATATATATATATATATATATATATATATAAAAATCAACTTTTTTTTTACTCTCCTTTTATAAAACTAGTTAAAGGGAACAATCTGTTCCATGATAATTAGTGTTCAAAATGTCTCTATTCTTGTTTTGTAAGTGCAACAATAATTGGAATTTGGCTTTAATTAGCAAGATTAATCATGTGGGTTGAGAACATAGTATGGTAGGCAATGTAATGGAAAGAGTTATTTTTAAATGTGTCTTTTTCGTGCATTCTAGGATTTAAAAGACATGGTGGACTACTTGAATAAGTACATTGTTCAAGTCTTGGGGGAATCTCCCACAATGCCCGTGGGTACAAACACTGATCCTCTCCTTCAGTGTATGGATGAACTATCTTACTTAATACAGTCTTTCATCTGTGTCCACGGTCCCGAAAGGGAGAATCCCACAGGGGTAATCGGTGAGTATGCATCACTAGCACGTGTAATTTTGTTAAGAGGTCAGAAACTTGAAATAGGGGTGAATAAACAAAAACTATTATGTGTAAAGAAATAAAATAAACAAATAACTAAGTGGCTTATTTGCTGACTAAAACATTCCATCTTTTTTTCTGAGGCTCTTGCGGAAGGAATAAGAGATTTGTATCTCCAGCAGCACAGATCTCTCTTTCATGATCCTTTTCCTACATGTTCTATGACAGGGGCATCCAGTGTGCAGACTGCCTGCCCAATGCATCCTGTTTGGTAGCAAGGTGCGGCCCACCTCACTTAACTCCCCATATTCTCAGTTGCCCTATAAATATCTAGTATGTGTCAATAAGGTTTTGTTTTACTGTTTAATAGCCAAAGCTAGTCTTAACCGTTACAGTAAGTAACAGAAATATTCAATGCAGCCCAATACACTTCTGAACATGCGGCCTACTTTAGAAAAAGAAAATGGACGCCCCTGCTCTATGACCTCACATCCTGGTTTATTCTGTCCTTGTCAAATCGAAGTACTCAGTATAAATTGTTGTGTCCATCCCACTGACTAATAGAAATTCAGTCACTAAGGTAGGAGTGATAAATTCATATTGTGACATTATTTACTTTAGTATTTTATTGCAGTGATGACCCCTCAGCAATGTCTATTTCTCCACTACCTCTACAAATTATTGGACAAGCTTCAACTTCAGGTCTCATCTGTGGATTTATCCCACGTCGCAAAACCAATTAATTACATACAAGCCAGCAATATCATATACGATCTTCAGGACCTGCTCCGAAGTCAAAGTGTCACTGGGGCACCCCTCCCAAACAGGTATCTCTCCAAGCCAACAACACAACTTCCTTGACATCAAGACTGACATCATGAAACTACAAATAAACTCAGTATATACAAATAAAGTTGGCAACAATAGTATAAACATAATATAAATAAGAGGTTTTTGGTTATGTGAATTGGCCAAAGCATAATTAAGCTCACCCGCCACATCAAGGCACAGTCTTAGTAGGGTGAGAACCTAACCTCCTATATAGTGGGCACACAAAGCAATCTAAACTGCTACCAAAACCAAGCAGTCTACAGTTTTAAGAAAAAGTAAGTAAATCCTATAGAATTACCCACATTGATGTATAAATTTGTCGTTAAATATGGTCTGATCGTTATCTAAGCTACAATGGTGAACAAGCACAATCTGTTTAAACTAATAACACACAAATTATAGTATTGTTCTTGTCCATACTGAACACATCATTCAAACATTCACAGTGCGGGTTGGAAATATGTGAACCCCTAGGCTAACGACTGCAACAAACGCTAGTTGAAGTTGGTAGCTAGCAAGTTTGGAGCTCAGTCAATGAAACAGAATTGGAGCTATTTTAACTTATAAAACATACTCTCCATTTTTAGCTTGCTATTCAAAGAAAGCATCTGCTGATGTGAACCATGCTTGTAAAAAGCAAATTGGCCTAAAGTTTGGAATTCCCGTCAACATTCCCTGCAATTCTCTCTTTATTGGGTAGATTCTAAAATGATTCACAGGACTAATACAATGATAGAATGATACAGGGATTAATAAAAGTATTTAGAAAATTGGACAGGCTAGATGGGCCAAATGCTATGCATTGTTCAAGAAGAAACCTGGTGGGTTGCTCCTGCAAAAAGAAGTCCCATTTAAGGCACTGTTAAATATTTCAAGGTTCTTTCTGTATGATGCATTGTAAATAGTGTTGAGCGAACCCGAACCGCACTGTTCGGGTTCGTACCGAACATTACGGTTTTTGGACCCCGGACCCGAACACGGACATTTCACTGTATGTTCGTGTTGGAGTTCGGCGATTACATTGTATGTAATGCTATTGGCTTTCTATAAACCGAAATAGAGTCTCCATTCATAAGAATTTCTTATGAATGGGGACTCTATTTCGGTTTATAGAAAGCCAATAATATTACATGTTTTACATAAGCCAAAAGTCTATAAACCGAACGACATTCTGTTTATAGACTTTCGGTTTATAGAATACATGTAATGCTATTGCTATTCTATAAACCGAAAGTCTATAAACCGAATGTCTTTCGGTTTATAGACTTTCGGCTTATGGAATACATGTAATACTATTGGCTTTCTATAAACCGAAATAGAGTCCCCATTCATACGAATAGGTCAGTTGACCTATTCGTATGAATGGGGACACTCACCCACATTTTACTTCATTTTGCAGCCCTCTAACCCTTTCCAGGACTTTTTTAGTGGCCAAAAGTTCGTGTCCCCATTGACTTTTTTCCAAAGTTCGGCCGAACCCGAACATCCAGGTGTCCGCTCAACTCTAATTGTAAATCATTGAAAGAAGTAACACTGCATTAAACAGGATCAGCTGATCTCTTCTAGCAGGGGAAACTCCCCTGGTTCGTTCCCGCACAATGCATAGTTGAGTCAGTAACACGGAATGTTCATCTCAGCTCACCTGGAACTCACCTTTTAGTGAATAGCTGTCTTTAGTTTCCGCTTTATACTGATTCTGACTTTCCTGTTTCATGTTTAGTTTGACCACAAGTTTTCCGGTGGCTACTCAGCAGAGGACTCGATGCAGCCGCATACCGAAGGCCTTCACATACGTGTGCTGGTTCTTTCTATTTGCTATCAGTTCCTTCTCAGCATATTACATGGTGCTCATCAGCCTGGACATGACCAAAACTAAAGCAACCAGCTGGCTTATATCCATACTCCTGTCTCTGAGCTACAGCCTGTTTTTTCTACCACCAGTTAAGGTATTGAGGTCCATAACCAGGGAGCTTGTCAGATGCAAACTTTTAGAACAATCTATACCATGTTACTAGCAAAAACCTGGCTATATCTAAGTTTGATGCATCTGGTAGTGTCTAACCTGTATACATGGTTTTTTTTTATGCAAATCAATGCAATCCTTAGGAAACCATTTAAAAAATGTCTGACACTCTCACAGTTAGTGTTACATTGTTACCGTCTCACTCCGTCCACAATGATGCACTGACTATTGCTTTGATCCCAAAGGTTTTGGCACAGACAATTATCCTATTTCGGGTGCTGAGAAGGAATAACATTGAAGACACCTCGGAAGAGCAGCAGCTCCATGGGATTCTCTCGATACTTGGTTTGTGTCAGATCGCTGAGAGCCTCTCACACGGTGCAGACACTCACACTCTAAGAAACGCATTACATTAAGTTCCGTATTAAACTCTTAGCCTACATGCAAGCGAGGCGGTTGAAGTGCCCCACAGATAGGCTTGGCATGTGTCTAGGGCAGAAATGGTGTTCTGCGGAATCCTGGGGTTTTGTTAGGCAAAGATAGGGGTTCTGTGGAAAAAGCGGTGTCCTTTTAAGGGAGCATTATGTAAGATTATGTTTTTACTGATGTAGATTGGCTTCATAAAGAAAGATGATATATTTACTGATGCAGATTGGCTTCATGTACAAGGAATATGCATATACTGCTCCAGACTGACTTTTTACTTTATATACAATGGTTATGATATTTACTGATGTAGATTGGCTTCATATAGAAAGATGATATATTTACTGATGCAGATTGGCTTCATGTACAAGGAATATGCATATACTGCTCCAGACTGACTTTTTACTTTATATACAATGGTTATGATATTTACTGATGTAGATTGGCTTCATATAGAAAGATGATATATTTACTGATGCAGATTGGCTTCATGTACAAAGAATATGCATATACTGCTCCAGATTGGCCTCATATACAAAGATTATTTATTTACTGAAGAAGATTGGCTTCATGTACAAAAAATATGCAAATTCTGCTCCATATTGCTTTTATATACAAAGATTATGTTTTTACTGATGCAGATTTGCTTCATATAGAAAGAGTATGTTTTTATACGATTACGCATATACTACACATGTGCTACCATAAACCAACTAAGTCCATTTTGCTAACAGCATGACCGCTTGCGATAAGCTCTGCCAAAGTTTGTCCTGTGCTCTGCTCTTTATAATCTTACTTGTTTCCCTTATTGTTCCTTCCCTGCTATTCACTCCTTTCATTTGAACTTCTGTGTGTGAAACTCCAGTTTTAAGGCAGTATTAACTTCACAGGTTACATACAATCTTTTTTTTTTTTTTTTTTGCAGCAAGCCAACAGGACTGGGAGCTCTCGGGCTGGAGGGACCAAGGCAATAAAGTGTACCAAGCACCAACCAACCAAAACATTACCAACCTCAAGAAGCAGGCAGTAATGGAGAAGAAACTGTACAAGCTAATCCATGATATCTTTGGTACATGGGCATGCTTAGTTAACAGTGATCTTATTAGTGGCAGACACGGAATTTAAATGGCGAGGATCAGATAAATAATGAACTACATAAATTAAAACATGTACCTCAAAATATAGAAATGAAAAAAGCTTGAAATTGGTGCCACGGCACCAGCCCCTAAGCAATTATTAAAAAAATAGCTGTTGTCAAAAAAATATTAAGCTATGTTTAAATAAAGCTAGCATCAAGTATAGACATTTCAAATAGAAACTCTGCCAATTGAACGGCATTAAGAGCCTGGAGTACACAGAAATACATATAATAATCTGTGACCGTAACTGGCAATATCACCTTCTGGATTCTTACACCCAGTGACCCAACGCGTTTCACAGACTTGCCACAGTGCCCACATAATGCAGTGGCTCATAGATGTTGAGTTGTAAAACCCAGAGCACTGTTGTCTATGTCTCTCATACAAGGAAAGGGTTTTGAAATGTAAAGTTCAGTGGCCTCGTTGTCTCTTTTACCCCTGAGAGATTATTTTTCTTTCCTCCCAGTGCATGTCATGTTTCTGGTGATCACAATGATTACGGCCTATTCTGAGAAAGGTCCTAATGAGTACTACCTGAACAGTGCTATTGACAACAGCTTTTCAGCCACATTCAGCAATATTGGAAATATAGCAGATTTTTACAGCTGGTCATGGAGGACGTTATTGCCCAATCTCTACAATGTTTTTTACACAGGTACGTAGCCCTTCGCACTAGTGATCCTGTTTTTTTTTTTTTTAAGCCAGCCTCTGAACTAGAGCCGTTATGGGAAACATTCAAGAATAGAGTCTGGCAAGCACACGTTTGTTAGATCTCATTCATCGAGATCACGTATGTCCACATTCAGCGTGTCTGTAAAACAAAAATGTTTTTCGGGCCTCTAGCAGGGCTTGTCAAATATTTGTCAACTTCAGGATCCAAGCAGACCAACTCAGGAGCCAGCCTAGTTATCAGCCACGCTGATGATCATTCTATAGGGTTCTACGTAAAATAACAAAAATAGTAAGTCAGAAGTACGCATAATAGGAGCCATGGCTTCCTGGTGCTGGGTGTTTGTCAAGCCCTAACCAATAGACACTGGCACATTCGATGGCAGATAAAGACCGTTGGCACATTCGATGGCAGATACAGACCACTGCCTCACGTCCTCCCTGCTGTCTCAGATTTGATTGGCTGTTTGGCCTTGCCTCAGGTCCATGACAGCTTGAAGTCTATATCACAGATGCTTAAATCGGGCCCGTTCTGTGATGTTAAGCCAATGAGCCCCAACTTTCAGGCTCCGGGGGTGTATTTATAAAGGTGGCGCACACAGAGTAGCGCCTTATAGTGGTGCTATCCTCGTGTGTGCTTATGCAGTACAAGGTGGACGTCTGACAAATGGCAGCAATCTGCATTGTATACTTTCTGAATGTCCGGTTTGCTCCGGCGCCTTCGCAACCCAAAAAAAACGAGGCCCTTGTTTGGCGCAGGTTTCATTCCTGCACACAACAGGAGGTGTAAGAAAGGAACAATCAACATTATGCATCATTTGCAACTTCTTATTTATTTTTTACTTACAGTACATTTTATACATAACCTAATAGGACTACTTACATTATTACTACATTGTGTCTTTTGATTTGTTAGGATTCATCACAGATGGGAACTGCTTTCTGGTAGGCCCCGCTAGGATTCGCCAGTTACGAAGAGTTCCGAACAGTGCTGGTCACCCAAACCTCTACGACACTGAGGACACAGGAAGCTACGGGTTTGGCTGGGCTCCAGTGAGCAACAACGATTCTCAGGACAACTGGTGGAAGTACCACACGGAAAATGACTTGGGAGGATACCCCATCTGGGCACAGCTGGGAACTTACTCAGGAGGTGGATACGTGGTGGAGTTCGGAATGAACAAAAGCTCTGCATCCAGGTGGGTAGAGAGTCACGACGTCATGGAGAAGAGGTGACAAACAGGGGGGAAGTTATGCAGGGCAGATAGAGAGAGGGATAGGACCAGAGCATAGGGAACAGTAATCCAGAATCAGGTGGATTCTACTCACACTACCTTTCCAACTCCTCCTTCGCAGCGTTCTCAAAATCCTGAGTAACAACAACTGGCTGGACAGCTACACAAAAGCAGTTTTCCTGGAGTTCAATGTCTATAATGCCAATGTGAACCTGTTCTGCCTCGCAACCTTCATCCTGGAAACAACTGTGATTGGTAGATTCTCTCTATAAACCCATATTCTATTGGCTGTAAAATCTTCACTTCATTTTTGGTCCTTGCATACCCCCCACCCTCCCCAACTTCACCTATCATGCAGTCCCATGTTCAGGAGAATCTGGACACTTGGGCAGGCTCAGAGTTTTGGCCAGTTGTCACTTACGTGATAGCAGTCCCCTGTCTCCGGTAGGGCATGTTGAGAGCTTTGTCCTTGCCCTTGTCTTCAGCCAAGCCTTATGTTTATCCCATACAGGCTTAATCCACAGGACAACACTGGCCGCTTGCCACAATGAGCAAAAGTTTATGCTGCTATCAGCTAACCATTTAATTCAATAAATGCCTTACGCTCTATGATAGCCTCTCCAGGTCTTCCCTGCTCCTGAATTCTGCACATGCACAATTGCGTAGCCTCAGGGAGTGACAAATCCCACGCTCCCGCATCGCTGGTAGGGCATATTGGGAGATATGGGAGTCCCTTGGATCTAACAGGGTCCTCGTTATTCTCACACTCATTTTGCTTTCTCATTTGTCATGTAGGAGACTTCTTGCCCTCTGTTGACCTGCAGATTATGCGTCTATACATTAGCACAGGTGACATCTACAGTGTGCAGTTTATCAGTGAAATCATCTTCCTTGTCATTCTCTTGTATATTATAATACAGCAGGTAAACTCTATGCTTTATAGAATGTGGACCACAAAGTGGATCTATTACTTGTATGAATTTTCCCTCTGTGAATTCGCCTTTGGCTGAAGCTGTGTTTACATTTGACATGCTCTTTAGTTTTGGAATTATTTTTTATGCCTTTCGTTCCAAGGGCTAAATAATGAATTACCCACACCCTTTTGAAGTGGTGAGGATATACCCTCCTCCATAGAAGGTGTAGAAATCATTTTATGGTCCATAGTACGGCTGTAACATCAGGGAGAGCGTATAAGAGTGGCGTGCCATTTACTTACTCATTACTTGCGCAGATTTTATGCCTGAAATCCCAGAAATGGCGCTATTTCTACAGTGCAACAAACCTCCTGGATCTGAGCATTGTTGTGATCAGCTGCAGCAACACAGCTCTGTACGTGAAAAAAATGCTCCTGCGCCAAAAGGTGATAGAACGCTACCATCTCGACCGCACACGGTGAGATTTAGCATTGATCGTTTGCATGTGCCTCTGCGACCACAGCTATTCCTAGTTTCTTGCAAAGAGCTTTTACTGTTGTCCGGTCAGCTTATAATTAAAATTAATTACTCTATAGATATACGTGGCACAGGAATGAGGAATCTTGCTGTAGTGTAGTAGGAGCGGAAGACTAGTTCTTATATGGCTTATTAGAAAAATTGCAAGTAAATCGACAGATACCAGTCAATTGAAGTAATTTGTATCAGGCTGTATTGGGATAGCACGCATGGAAACGGGAACAAACAAAACAGCTTGACGCGTTTCGCATGTCCAGTGCCTTTGCCTGGAGGTAGGCATAGTACTATAACTTGTACTCCACTTCCTGGTAGATTTGTCAGTTTCTACGAGACTGCCACCGTGGATTCCGTTCATGGATACAGTGTTGCTTTCTTAGTTGCCTTGATGACCGTCAAACTCTGGCGCCTCCTTAACCTGAACCCAAACTTGCACTTGATCACAATGACCCTCCGGAAAGCTTGGAATGAACTTGGTGGATTTCTGCTGACTATTTTTATCCTACTATTGGCGTACTCCATCTCGGTAAGCACCTGCTGCCACCAAAAAGGAAAACATACCCACATTGAGGTATACAATCACACATTAATTCCGTGGTACGGACAGGGCTGTCTACGCACATGCATATCGGTTGGGTGAATTAATCACTCTGCAAGATGTTATAGTAGAGACTTTCTAAAGGAAACAGAGGGCACACAATTAAAGTGTTGGGGGGGGGGGAAATGACCAGTTTAATTGAAAGACTGCATCACATGTAGACAAGAAAAAGGCTTTAAGAAATTAACAAAGTATTTTTGGAATGCTCTGTTCCATATAGCTTAATCATGGGGGCTGACATGCTGTTCGGAATATTAGGTCAAAGAAAAGATCTAACTGAAGGTTCCAAACAGCATGTCCACCTCCTAGTAGAACCAGAGGGAGCAGAGAGGACTCGATATGGTACTCTATTTGTATTATTTCATTAAACATTAATTTGTTGCCAACAGTTGCCCTTTAAACAAGACACTAAGCGTTTGCGAGAGTTAAAGGGCTAGCAATTCTGCAGGATGTTAGCAATACTGTCAGCCTGACTCGTTAAGAGAATGCACGATAAACTAACCAAACATAAAATGTTTCAGTGTAACCTTCTGTTTGGATGGAGCATTTACAGCTATAAAACGTTCTTTTCATCTATGGTCACCATCATCAGCCTTCTACTTGGCATCTTTAATTATGACGAGGTAAGAAAACCTGTTTACACCAAATCAAAAGATCTATTCTTACCTATAGGCAAGGGATTAAACCCCAACAATACACATAAGATGTGCTGGAACAAGCAACTAGTCTATGACTCATCAGCATGCACTTCATTGTCTACTACAGTGCAGACATCTTGTGTAAGGCTTAGGCTCCCCCCCTCTCCTTATTGTCTGCCTTCTACTTCACAGTCATTCACACTCACTGACTCCTGCTTCATCGTCATCCACCCTAACTGATCACCTAATCATTTGCATACATTTTTATTCATAAATACCTTCCTCCCTCCCAGCTTACATGACACACAGACACACCAAGAGGAGCGACCGACAGTCGCCTAGACCATCTGAGCTTCACACGCTGCCAAAGTCTTTATATTTTGGATAAAGACTGTGGTATATAGTTGTAGGCTAGTCAAAGCAGAAATATGGACCAAGTGGTTCTTGTGTAAAATGATCCATCATGAACATTTGTCCTGTAACTTCTTTCTGCAGGTTTTCAATCTGGACCCTGTTCTAGGCTCGTTGCTCATCATCACCTGTGTAATTTTCCTAATCTTCGTAGTCGTTAACATCTTTTTGTCTGGCTTACTGGGCATCTTCTCCAAGGAACGTCAGAACCCAACGGTAAACGACGACTAACTTTAGCTTTTTCGCTTGTTGTGAAAAGTTTTCTGTAAATAACTCTCTTCTGTGTTGTAGCCGTATGAAGAGAAGGAAATTGTGGACCTCCTCTTGCTGAAACTCTCAGGGCTGTTTGGAATACGCAAGAAGCCCAAAGCACCAGAAGAAGATCCAACAGATAAAGAAAAAGTTACGTGATATGTGGTCCTACCGCAGTTGGTTAATTTGACTATACAGAAACCGGGGAGGTTGACAATGCATGATGGCATCACGGTGGTAATGGCTGCTAAAAATATAATAAAAACTACATTTCTTTTAATTGGACATACCAGGCTCTGAAAAAGCAGTTTACTTAGACCTATACACTTGCATCCAATCACTTGGATTAATCATGTGAAGCACCAAAGAGTTAATTTATTACATGAATTTGGAGGCGTATCTTTGTTTGTATCAAATACTGGGGAGAAAAAAAAAAAGTCAAAAGTGAAGGTGTGGGGTTCAATGTTATACTCCCAATACTATGGAATAAATCAAGCACTTTGCATCCCCAATGGACCATCAGGATGAGCGATCATTCTCTTCTCAAAATAGCTCATAAGTAAATGAAAAAGGACTGATATCAGCATATTTATGTCACAATTCAAATTTTAAAAAAAGTAATACAAGTCTTCCACAATAGTAGTTAGCTTCCGGCATACAAACTCTCCAGGTGTAAGCTGGCGATATACAACAGCTGGAGGCAGCGGGTAAGTATGGATATCCAGGTAAGGGCAATAACAAACAAACAGCAATTGGCAAAACAAACACATATATAATAATGCAGAACAGGTGTACACACTACGCGTTTCACCCACTTAGGTATTTTACCTGGCAGTTAACGCCATTAAGTATGAGAAACACTTCCCCTGTGCCTGTCAGGGGGGTAGGAGGGCATCAGTCCCGTCCCCCCCAAACTGGGTGTCCAACAGGGGCAAAACCATAGTAGAAGGTAAACTGTGCCCCTGGTTCCTTGCAAGTTATTCACAACTACTGGTTTTAGTCAGTGGAGATTTAAGTGCACAAGCTATACTTTGCAACCACATCATAGTATAGGACAAAAGACTTTGGGAACATAAGATATATAATAACAGATTGGGATAACTGTAAAACATCACACAGAGCTCAAAAGGCCACAGCTTTATTTTAAGAACTGAAAACATAAACAAGCCGAAAGTGAATCTGCAAATGTTATGTACAAAAGGTTAGAAAAATTAGCTTAGCAGGTACGGGTGGTTGAGGAGTTCGAAAAGAAACCGTGTGTGTGTCCTGCTATAGCCGTCTCAATCATAAATAGGGCCGGTGTGTGTGTGTATATCACACGGCCTTGCATTATAATGGTAGACCTGATAACTGAGGCAGTGGGGTCCAGGAAGGGCTTCTCCGTGCAGATGATTAGATGTCTTTAGTTAAATATTCATCCTCTTAATTATGTGTTTCATGAGAACTTTTAGAAAGAAAGAAAGAAAAAAAAAAAAACTCATAAAATAGACAATAAATCATGCCTCACTGTGTGTCTGGGAGTTCCTCCCTTTAGAGGCAGGTCATGGGTCAGTGCTGCTCTTCATTGGATTCACACGGTGCATTCTGGTTTTATGCAATTTCTCTTTGTATCAAGAGCCGACCGGGTCAGACATCTTGTTATGAGAAAAGGATGTTGGACCATTCCTTAAGTCAGGGCTCGACAAACCCCGGGCGCCAGGTCGCCATGGCGACCAGGAAATCAGACCTGGCGCCCGGGTGCTGTTTGTCACAGGGAGCCCTTGCCGGCTGCCATCCGTTTTTCTTTTACTTTCTTTTTCAGCGCGAGGGGAGAAAGTCTGTGCGGATCACACAGACTGTAAGCTCCGCCCCCTCGCGCAACACGCTGTAGTGCCGATTGTCACGTGACAACACGGCACAGGAACAGAAAGAGATCGGGCTCCAGCATAAATGTCACCCTCCCCTGCAATGAGGTAAGCAGCAGGGAGGGAGGACACTGTAAGAAATATTCTTTTGTTCTTTAAAAAAATAAAAAAAAAAGGTGTGTATGTGTGTATATAACTGGCTGTGTATGTGGTCTGTATGTATGTATGAGTGAATGTAACTGACTGTATGTGGTGTGTGTGTGAATGTAACTGACTGTGTATGTATGTGTGAATGTAACTGACTGTGTATGTATGTGTGAATGTAACTGACTGTGTATGTATGTGTGAATGTAACTGACTGTGTATGTATGTGTGAATGTAACTGACTGTGTATGTATGTGTGAATGTAACTGACTGTGTATGTATGTGTGAATGTAACTGACTGTGTATGTATGTGTGAATGTAACTGACTGTGTATGTATGTGTGAATGTAACTGACTGTGTATGTATGTGTGAATGTAACTGACTGTGTATGTATGTGAATGTAACTGGCTGTGTATGTATGTGTGAATGTAACTGGCTGTGTATGTATGTGTGAATGTAACTGACTGTATGTGGTGTGTGTGAATGTAACTGACTGTATGTGGTGTGTGTGTGTGTGTGTGTGTGTGTGTGTGTGAATGTAACTGACTGTATGTGGTGTGTGTGTGTGTGAATGTAACTGACTGTATGTGGTGTGTGTGTGTGTGTGAATGTAACTGACTGTATGTGGTGTGTGTGTGTGTGAATGTAACTGACTGTATGTGGTGTGTGTGTGTGTGTGAATGTAACTGACTGTATGTGGTGTGTGTGTGTGTGTGAATGTAACTGACTGTATGTGGTGTGTGTGTGTGTGAATGTAACTGACTGTATGTGGTGTGTGTGTGAATGTAACTGACTGTATGTGGTGTGTGTGTGTGTGTGTGAATGTAACTGACTGTATGTGGTGTGTGTGAATGTAACTGGCTGTGTATGTGGTGTGTGTGTATGTATGTATGTATGTGTGAATGTAACTGGCTGTGTATGTGAGGTGGGTGTATGCCACTGTGTCCGTGCGATTTTGTGATGTGCCGTTGTCTGGCTCCTAAATTTTTTGGCTGGCTCCTAAAACTAAATTAAATTTGTCAAGCCCTGCCTTAAGTTTTCTTTTTCAGCTCTTCAAATCTGCGGGACAGATCATCAAAATCAATATCTTCTGAAGTAGAGGTGCCTGCTCCTGCAGAGGCAGCTGGCAGAGTGTCTGGTACAGACGGTAACTCGGGAAGGACAAACGTATCAGGCATTTTTGTGCGAGGCTTGGCAACTGGCGGTCCATTATTCCCTGGTTCTAGAGCAGTACAACAAAGCAAGGTCGTATTAGGCCTTTGTGAATATTTAGTCCCGTCCCAGTAACCCACAGCTTAAACTACTTACCGGGTTGAGAAGGAGCATTAGGCCGAATATTTTCAACCTGTTAAGAGACAAGCAGGAGAGGAAGGTTCACAACAGGATGCCACGGACATGCTGACACAAAAAATCCCTCAAAAGATGAAAGGTTGTTAAACCTCTTGAGAAATCGAACACATAACCCTGAAAAAAGGCTCTACAGCTGGTGCACTGACCAACTTTGCTTTCTCTCTGGTTCAGGTTTATAAGGATCACAGATTGCCAGGTACTGTTGTAAATTAAGAAGCCTTTGTTCTTAGTGGAGCATGTTCCTCTCCCACTCCTGGTGCGTGAATTACTGTTTATCACTTAAAAGATGAAAGAGCTCAGTGACTTACGGATTCATAAGTGGGGGGCATTGATGGTACTGCGGGAGGCATTCCACCCATTGGAGGAGGATTCATGTGTCCAAATGGAGGGTACATCCCCATAGCTCCCGAATTGAAGTTCTCCTATTGTCATTTGAGTAGAAGGTGTAAAAATGAATAAATAAATCACAGGGTTTGAGATTTGCTCAGTCCTGCCAGTTTTTTTAGAATCTCCCTGTTAAACAATTTTAATCGCTAGAATGTTTATCACCAAAGACTGGAGTTCCACTCCCCAAATACATACCGGCCCCGTAGGTGGAGGGTAAGCAAAAGGAACGTTTGGGCCCGGCATGGCCATTGGAATACTCGGCAAGGTAGGCACACCAAACCCACCACCACCACCACCACCACTTCCTCCTCCTCCTCCTCCTCTTTTTACATCATCTGTAAATCCCACATCTATAAGATCAGCCTCAATCCCCGACGGGACCTCAGCCTTAAGGAAAGAGAACACAAACAATAAAAAATTAGACTCAAGTCATCTGTTATGTTGCATCGGGCTAAGAAAAGTCAGGGGGGGGGGGGGGGGGGACACCTTCTTCCCTAACCATCAAGTATAGGACGGGCGTGCAAACAAAATCAGAAGATGGATTTTGTACTCCGGAGGTATACTGTGCGAAATAAACATCCTTGAACGTAACTTATTTCACATCTACCCAGCTGAAACTGGACTTGTTTGATGAACACAGGCAAGGGAAATAGATATATTTTTTCCCCAAAGTCAAGCAAAAATTAGACTTCTTTCAGAGAGTTTTGCCAATTATTAAAATGTATGCTAAAATCCTGATCCTGGCATTTTGTATGGGTGGCAGCCAGTAAACCCTGAGCACACCGATGTATGACAAAGACCAAATTAAATTTTAAATAAACTCTATAGTATTCTAAACATTGCCTTTCCCCATAGAAATGAGACATTAGATTTTGTTCACAAATTGAGATAATGAAGTAAAAAATAAAATTTGCTTAACCAACAAGGAAGAAGTTTTTTTTTTTTTTTTTTTTTTTTTTTTTTTAAAGAAAGATGTGAACTCTGATGGAAGAACAATGGGTGGATTACAATGTGGGTAGGGCCAGGACTGGAGTAAAAGGTCATTGCAGAGAACATACAGGGAGAAGAGAGATAATGTTGAAGCATTTCCTTCTCTTCACTCACCATAACGACCGAGTCCGGCTCATATGGGACATTGTAATTCTTTGCGATCTCGATCAGGTATCTCTCCACAAGTATTTTTGGAGGAGCCTCCACACTCAGTTTGTGCATGAGCTGTGGGAGAGGGAAGAAAACAGGCTCTTTCATACCATACTCTCCTTCAGACCGACTTGTTTCTAGAACACAGGAAGGCATTTTAGATCATTCCACATACCCGGTCGTTGACCGTTCCGATCTGGTTTGTCCGGCACAGTTTGCCATATTCCTTGCTGTACTTTGCACAAAGCTGATCGGCCACCTGGGGAGACAATGTGATAACATCGCTGCTGAGACAGTGAGGAGGCCAAAAGCCCCTATTATCTGCTCACATCCAACATGTACGCTCTCGTATTAACAGTTCACAGGGTCACTCACAGTCTTTAGTTCAGATACTTCTGTTTGGAGACGGGGGGCAGCCCAGATCAGAGTGGACACTGCTTCAGCCAAGCCAGGGTCCAAGTCCCTAAACAAAAAGCAATGTTACGGACCCTCATTACACTGAAGATCTTGACATTATGAAGCTGGTACTGCACATACATGACACACGTTTACTCTACACTCTATCCATCCTAACCACTGTACAGAATCTTACTTCATGGACTGGATTAGACCAAACCGTGCCAGGAGAAGGTCACAGTACAGCTCAAGAATCTCCATGGCCTCGACCAGATAATCTTCTCGGATAATGTGCTCCACGCGGATCCTTGCCCGCTCATCCTTCCCCGTGGACAAGTAATCCGCTATCTCCTTCCTAGCCTTCTGTGCCAACTCCGCTATGGGGGGGGGACACACAGAAATATCTTTTAGCCTTCAAAAATGGTCTGCACTTGTGCAGCTTTTCTGCACAGAGTCACATCACTGGTGGATTCATGGTCACTTCTACATCGACTCACTTTTCTTCTTCTCTAGAAGTTTTAATCTATTGATGACCAGTCTTAAGTTCACCCGAAGCCTCTCTGATTTAAAGCCCGATCCAAGCATAGTGTTAGGTTACTGCAAATGAATAAAAGACCACGCAGTCAGAATCATAGTGTCTGAGAAACATCCTCCAGTTATACATGTGAAATAGCACGCTACAGCCAAGGTAAGGGCTACGGTGAGAGCAAAGCCTTAACACCGCAGACAAGATCCGCACAAGAGATGTACTTGGGCCAGAGAAGAACATAAAAAGATTAAGACAGCCTGCCCCTATCCCCCAAACACCCCACAAACCCTAGAATGTTTAAAAATAATAAATAAAAGTTGTATTTTTTTTTAAAGTTAGGACAAATCTAGAATCTAGTTCTCTTTTATAGATGTGTATACTATTTTTAAAGTTAGGAAAGTGTTACTTTTTTTTTCCAATTTTCCATCACATTTGTTTTTTTTTAGTACATTATGGAATATGATCACAACAATGTTATTTAAACAAAACTACTTATCCTGAAAAAATAAAAATACAATATATAATTTGTGTGGCTACAGTAAATGAGAGAGTAAAATTACTGCTAAACACCAACAAACACAGAAATGTTAAAACAGCAATTGTCCAGCACAACCAAATTTTTCAAAAGTGTAAGAAATATTGGCGTATACATCTGTATAAGTGACCGTTGGTCCTTTAATTTATTTAAAGGAGGGAGGTCTATAGAGGTTACAAAAGGTGTTAAACAAAGTTGAAATTATTCTCACCTAGATGGGACATATGTGGTTAGATTTTCCAGGACTAAAATACTCTATTTAATCGGTTATCAAAACAAAGATATGGGACAGAAAGAACAGTGGAACAAAAGGTCTCCAGACTATCTGTCCCCACTAATGACTGTAAAGCAGAGTAGTGGGCTGAGTTTCTCTCTTATCTTGTTATCAAAGGTCTTGTTTGTGAGTTTTCTCCCAAGTTGTGATTAAGTGTTAATTAGCCATTTATTGACCCATTTAGACCAGGGGAGACTTCATTATCCAGATCAACACTTGGGTGATAAGTATATCCAGCTGGTATATTCTATTGATCTTTGTGATATTTATTGGTGCTATATTGTTTCTATAGAATTGTGTTTTGTTTCACTGTATTTGTTTTGTACTGGATCAAAGAAACAGGTAGAGTTATTGTATTTACTGTTGTGTACTGTAAGTCTGTGACTTACCCGTTATTTTTGATGCAGGTAATTAAGTTATTCGTTGTGGTTGCTTTAATTGTTATTGGTGCTAATGAATTCACTGTTGGCGCGCGCACAGTCAATCACAGCTCATCATGCTCGTGTTGCAGAGAGACCCCCCATGTTTTTCAGTGGGATCAGTAGAGGTCCTAGTTAAGTTTCCATCTGCTGACCCCATGCAAAAATGAGCCATTTGCCAACCAGATAAGGCCGTCTGCTTCCCATGTAGGATGGCAGCTGCCAGTCAGAGGATAAACTGCCATGTACTGCCAAAACTACAAGCCAGTTTATCCTCACACGAGGGACAACTAACTTTTTACTTGTGTTTCTATGTTGGAAGCACAAGTGAGAAAATAAGTCAGTCACCTTATAGAGTCCTCTTTGTTTGCATAACTATCAGGGGGCAGATCTTGCTTCATCTGACCCAAGATTCTGCACAAAATGCTCACCTCCTGATAGAGCTATACAGGCACAATAAAGTACTTTATTTGTATGATTTCATTAAAGCATTTCTGTTTAAAATGCCTACACTTGATGCATTTGTACAGTTAAACAGAACTTATGTCCTTTAGAGACAGAAGAACCCAAGAAAATTACATTACTACTAGTCATGTTTTCAAGGGAGTAGATTTAAAAGAAATATTTTTTACAACCAGCTTAGGGAATGAGAAATTAGCCCAAATCATTCAATTGCTTCTGCCTATCAATAAGTCTCAAACTGCTTCTGCCTGCTAATCGAGTGGGGGGTTAAATCTCTCAAACTACTCCTGTCTGCTAATAGAGGGATTGGGGTTAATTCTCTGAAACGGCTTCTGTCTGCTAATCGAGTGGGGGGTTAAATCTTTGAAACTGCTCCTGTCTGCCAATAGAGGGATGGGGGTTCATTCTCTGAAACTGCTCCTGTCTGCTAATAGAGGGATGGGGGGGTTTAATTCTCTGAAACTGCTCCTGTCCGCTAATAGAGGGATGGGGGTTAATTCTCTGAAACGGCTCCTGTCCGCTAATAGAGGGATGGGGGTTAATTCTCTGAAACGGCTCCTGTCCGCTAATAGAGGGATGGGGGTTAATTCTCTGAAACGGCTCCTGTCTGCTAATAGAGGGATGGGGGTTAATTCTCTGACTTGGCTCCTGTCTGCTAATAGAGGGGTGGGGGGTAATTCTCTGAAACTGTTAATAGAGGGGTGGGGGGGGGGGTAATTCTCTGAAACTGTTACTGTCTGCTAATAGAGGGGTGGGGGGTAATTCTCTGAAACTGTTACTGTCTGTTAATAGAGGGGTGGGGGGGTAATTCTCTGAAACGGTTATTGTCTGCTAATAGAGGGGTGGGGGGTAATTCTCTGAAACTGTTACTGTCTGCTAATAGAGGGGTGGGGGGTAATTCTCTGAAACTGTTACTGTCTGCTAATAGAGGGATGGAGGATTAATTCTCTGAAACTGCTAGAATTCAAATTTATTCACCCTAATTTGCCCCACATTTGGGGGACAATGGTCTCAATCTAGGCGTAGAAAACACATAATATGTTGGTAGCATTAAGCACAGCTACTCTGACCAACAAGGACAGTTAAAATGATACCCGACTGACAGGTGAAGTGCAAGCTAAGAATTTTTTTTAACCAAATAATGAAGATAATACTACTAACTATTCATTATCTTCGGAGACTGGGAGCCATGTAAGGCCTTCCCCACCCAATCCTTCTTTCCCTACTCACAGTTTCCTCAAGTCCACAGAAAGATCTCACCAGGCCGCCTTGGATAAGAGGAACGAGAAGATTACCTCAGACACCGGACCGGCACTACTCCAAGCTCGGGTCCTGTACCTCATATATCCTCTGTCACCCAGCCTATGCTATTTACCTTGCGAGCAGAGCTTCCTGAAGGCGCAGTGACGTCATTCCGTCAGGTGACCGTCGACTGTCAGGTGAGAGTGAATCACGCTCTCCGTCACTTCCGGCAGCCATTATTGATGTGGGCAAAGTTACTGTGCATGAAATGGGCAGAAGTCTTTTTACACTGTTTATATACAGGACTCTGTAGTAGTGTTTGTCTTGGTAGCTTTTATTCAAGTGTTCAGCTTTTTTTTTTTTTTAACAAGGTTATTAAAAACAGTGAATTCTGGGGCAAAGGTCTAAAATGAATCTAAGCAGCAGGAATATTCCATTGGTATCCATGGTAACAGCTCCCAAATTTTTAAAAAAGTTTGCCCCAGTATTCACTTTTATAAATAACCCTCATCGTCCTCAAATAATATCCCAACAGGAAAGTAAAAATGATGCTCCAAAGCCAGCACTGTCACTAATCTGTATATGTTACTCCCTGAGTACACACACTCACACACCATTACCCCAGCGCAGGTAGCTGATCTCAGGCACGCACTGGGATCTACATTTACATTATTCATTGTTCCTTTGTCTTCACAATTGGAAAGAGCAGCCGGGTGTACCAGAGGCCCCGCCCCGCGCTCCGCCCACACTCCTTGTTGCCATAGAAACCCCTGGTGCTGTAGCAGTGACGTCCTGCTGTGGACTGTGCTGCTGCTGCTTCGCATGCGCGTGCCTGCCCTGGAGCGATCCCGCAGCGCGCTCTCGTGCCGTCGCCATCTTGGTGTCTGTCTGTCCGGGAGCCGGGACACACCCGGACGCCGGGGGCCGGACTGGGACCACCGGGATCATGTATGTAAGTGCCCTGAATGCCATATCACCCATAACGATTCTGTAAGAGGGATAACTTTTTGGTACTCCGGCTGCTGTGGTCTACAGCTCCCTCCCATCCCATGAGGCTCAGCCAGCCATTCGTTTGTGGTGGCTTCTTGGGAGCTATAGTGCACGGCATCTCGAGTAATTCAATGGTTTGCAATCACTGGTGTAGACATTTTTTTATATATATATATATATATATATATATATATATATGTATTAATGCATGAATCATCTGGTTGATGTTCCCATCTATATGGAGCAAGGTGGTCCTGCCTCCCCCTCACCACAATGGTGGAAGCATATGCATAATACACATGGCAGGGCAGCACAACCTCCTCCACAATAGAGGAGCATTGTTGAGTTTATGCTCTGCAACATCAGATGTCATAGATGTTCCTGCATGCTTCTGTTTACTTATATTGTGTGCACGACTTTAATGCAACAATTAATTGCAAATTATATTCTATTATGTCAATTAAAATATAATAATATCCTTATTCTCCAATGCATTGCACCAAGCTCTGTCTGCTCCAGGACCAGACGAAGCCGCTGGGCACCTAGCTGTGTTAGCCTAATGGCTATTACCTATAAAAAACAAAGTTGTAACTGATGCAATCAGCAGGATCAATCCATTGGTTTAGAACTTTGTCCCGCATTTTTCTCTCCCTGCCTAGTAAAGAGAAGAATGAACCTGATACTGTGATCTGAATACAAATGGACCAGTCCACAGATTGTGTAGAAAATAAAAGCAAGAGTCCCTGTTCACATGTTTCCTTATATTCCAAAAGATATAGCCCTTTTCGCCATTATATTGACTACTCAAAACTTCCAAAATTAGATTACCATATGTCCCGCCCCAGACTCTCCTATCTAATCATCTGCCCCATTCTATGAGATTTTGATCTGGCATTTCTGAGAAAAGTGCTAAATTCTTCTGGTCACCTCTCCATAGCACGGTTTAGACACATTAGCCTGTCTACCGGGCGTTTGTGCTGTCTGAGAGCACTGCTGATACAGTAAATTTATTGGTGGTGCATTCATGCTTTTTTCGGGTGTGCATGTACACCCAAATCTCCCTACGCTTGGGAAGGAACAAGTAGGAATTCAATTCCTGAGGGACCTTCGAGGTGAGAGGAGATGCTAATGCTTGAGGAGCATCAATACATGATTGACTGTGTCCACCCACCAGTGACAAAGAACCTTGGATGCTCAACCAGCTCTGAGTTGCTTGTGAAGCTGATCGACATGAGAGGTCCACCCCCCTCCTCCATTTGTTTTGTTTGGATATCGTCAATATCCTTTGAATGGTGCAGTCTGGAGCACTGTTCTAAAGTTGTTCTTTTTTAAACTGGCAGTGGTGGTCTTCTGCCTGATTAAAACCTTTGGGAAGGAATATGTTGCTTTTCTTAATTCGTGTTGCGTTCATTTCTTGTTGTCGGTGTCCTATGGAAGTTTTATTCATAATAGAGGGAACTGCAAAATGAAGACCAAAGTAGCAGAGTTTGAAGTATAGCTGAACCGGGAAACTTGACTACTATGGCCTTCAAGAAACATTATACATTGTTTAACCCTTGCTTCCTTTAAGGAAGCAACGGTGAAACAAAACATTTTTCAGGTCAATTGAGTCACATGTGAGACACAGCAGTTCTTCGTTGTCATGTGAGAGAGCCTGTCGCCGACCAGGCAGCTGCCTGCTTCCTATGGATGCATGGCAGCTGTTGGTCAGAAGGTAAACTGACATGTAGTATCAAAAGTGGGTTTATCCTCATATTAGGGACAACTAACTTTTCACTTGTGCTTCTATATTAGAAGCACAAGTCAAGTGAAAAATAAAGTTATAGTGTCCCTTTAAGTTTGAAATCCTGTACGGAGTCGGTGTTATATCTGAGCGGTTGATGTGTGTTGTGTTTAACCCTTTCCCACGTGTAGGATTTCTATGCTGTCCTAACTTTCAGTATGAGGATACTTTGAAATGTAAGACATTTCAAATTAATGCAATTTAGAACGTACATACTCCTTTTTTATATATATATATATATATATATGTCCCCTCTATTGATTGCAACAAGCTTATCTCACTGCACTAGCAGAGAGACGGATCAACCTCCTTGCTGCTCTTCAGTTTTGTATGGTGCTTTTTAACTAACACTACAGGTATTTTTTCATTTGCCCTGAAATGTTTTAAACGGGACTCTTATTCCAGGCTGTTTAACTCTATCAGTCTAAAGAATGTCTATGGTTTTACAAGCAGTGGGTTTCTGATGTTATCAGGAGTTTATAGGGTTCTTTCTCTCTTATCTCTCTCATCTAGCAGATAGGTGCATGGATATTAATCTGTGCAAATAAAGCTGACCTTGTCTTTTAATTCAACAGTGCCGCGTTGTTTAAAGAGTCGGCGTGGATGTAACCGGAGGGCCAGGAGGGCAGAAGATGTCCCGGAGGAAACAGACAACTCCAAATAAAGTACACTGTGAGTATAGAGTGATAACACAAGCTATTACTACAAATGAATCTGTCCTTGGACAACTGGCAGCAAAACATTGCTATGTTTAATTGAAAGATTGAATGTAAAGCACCTTACCGAGCACTCTCTGCTCTATATAGTTACATCAGGTGGCAGACATGTTGTTTAGAATCTTGAGTCAATATGTCAGGCCCCTGATAGAGCCATGTAAACAGAGATGCCAATCATTCAATTAAACATAGCTTAATTGTTTTTGCTTTTAGTACTCTTTTAAGTTCCATATAGAGTTGGTAAAAATGTAAAATAGCACCAATAATAATCCCGGCCCGCAACTAAAATGGCCGGAATCATTGTGGCTTTATTTCGTTCTTTTTGCAAGCATTCTTTTGAGACAATGTTTTGAAAATGGAGCAGTCACCGTGGAAACCAGTGGAATGCTCCTGCGGATTGCTTCACTTTGCCTCTAGAGGCAGTCAGCCTTTAAAAAAGGATGCTAGCGTTAGCTATTATGGTTAGATTAGAGTTAATGCTAGTGTTGGGCTGATTAAGGTTGTGGGAAAAAAATAGTACTGTGAGTTATTGCCCTATAAAAATTGAAAAACATGTAAACAATGGGTATTTCTAAACACTATTAGACAAATATTAGAATCTATTTCACAGGTATTTTTTAGTTGTGTAAAATATTTTTAATGTAAAAGTGTTTTTATTTTATTATAGGTTTTATAGTAAATTATGTGGTATGATAAAAATAATAATTGTATCTATAGAAAGCCCTTTTTATGGCAATAAAAACAGTATATTATATCTGTGGGTACAGTACATGAGATCAAAATTACAGCTAAACACAAACACAGCAGAAGTGTAAAAACAGCCTGTGTCCTAAACTGTACAACATTCCAAAAACAGTCATGTCCTCAAGGGGTTAAGAAATGTTTTTTTTTCTCTTCTATGTAGCGCAATAACATACATTGCTTCTGGTTCTGTTCTGAAACATATGTGAAGACACACCCTGTCTGTAGGCCACACAGTTTACCAGGAGTAAATAAAACAAACGAGTCACTGGATAAACGCTGGACCCAGATGTTAATCTGAACGATCAAAAAAAAAATCTTTAATTCCCTGGAATTAGATTTCTTGTGTTCTGTAATCTCTTGCAGTCGTACTGTCAAACTTGTAAACTTTGCACACAAGGCCACGTGGTGAGATCATAAAAAGTGGCCACACACTTTTCTCGTAATCATATTGGTTGGCAGTAATTTGTATTAGAGGGTTCTGGGGGGTTTTGTGTTTGACTATTAGTTGCACAGCTGTAATAGAGCATATTGTTTGGTTGTGGGTTTCTGATTGGGATGGATTTTTCATTTGCATGCAGGGGAGCAAGTATTTGCTGGGTTGGAGGAAAAGGCTCGTCAAGCAATGATGAAGACCGAGATGGTGAAAGAAGAGGTGTCGGACATGGGAAATCATGACCACAGCAGCAGTGAGTGATGGGTTAGGAATGGGCAGGAAAGGCTGTACTATAAACACTATTTCCCTTCTTGGATGTTAAAATGGATTTTTCATGTACACATTTTAAGGTATTACTTTATAGGTAAGTGGACACGAGACCCCCCTTCCCTTAAAGTGGACACGAGACCCCCCCCCTTCCCTTAAAGTGGACACGAGACCCCCCCTTCCCTTAAAGTGGACACGAGACCCCCCCTTCCCTTAAAGTGGACACGAGACCCCCCCTTCCCTTAAAGTGGACACGAGACCCCCCCTTCCCTTAAAGTGGACACGAGACCCCCCCTTCCCTTAAAGTGGACACGAGACCCCCCCTTCCCTTAAAGTGGACACGAGACCCCCCCCTTCCCTTAAAGTGGACACGAGACCCCACCCCCTGAAAGTGGACACGAGACCCCACCCCCTGAAAGTGGACACGAGACCCCACCCCCTGAAAGTGGACGTCGAGACCCCCCCCCTGAAAGTGGACACGAGACCCCCCCCCCTGAAAGTGGACACGAGACCCCCCCCCCCCTGAAAGTGGACACGAGACCCCCCCCCTGAAAGTGGACACGAGACCCCCCCCCTGAAAGTGGACACGAGACCCCCCCCCTGAAAGTGGACACGAGACCCCCCCCCCTGAAAGTGGACACTAGCTTAACTAATTTCACTGTACATAGATGGCAGAGAACACAGTTGCATGTGCATCCCACAATGCTTTGCATGCCTAGTTTTACTTTACTAAGATTTTGCCCATAGTTCAATATTAATGATTCCTGTGAACACTTCTGTTGAAGCCAGACTGTCCCAGGTTTTTCAAGATGTCTTCACAGAATAGAGCAGATTAGAGACTGGAAGGTTCAAGTAATGTTCTCACGTGCCACATGTGTTTTTCTTTGGTCCAGGTGATAGTGATGCAGAGGACACCACAAATGATGACCTGTCCTCCCCTGGATCAGAGGCAGAGCAGACTGAGCGGGAGTCTGAGAATGAACCAGGGGTCAGCAGTGCAAGAAAAGGAAGGAAAAGATCGAGACAGATGGTGGGTTTGGGTCACCTTCCTGATGTCGGAGGCTGTGGTCTACAGGACTGTGGTGAAACCACATTACTGCCCGTTCTTTAACAATCTGTTTTCTGTCATTTAGGCCCCCATGGATGGCCAACTGGATTCTGGACTCTACATTTGCCCGTTGTGTCAGATGGACTGTGAAAGCCAGGAGCAACTAATTACTCATGTTTATCAGGTATGTGAAACCTGGTGAATGTGTGCGTGTTGTCCTTACGTGTAACAAATGTTGAATATAATGGGGTACTATCAGCAGGCCAATGGATTACGACAAATTTTTGTTACCGTATAAGCCGAGTTTTTCAGCACATTTTTTGTGCTGAAAAATGCCCCCCTCGGCTTATACTCTTTGCTGCTCCGTCTCCCGGTGCTCTGAAGGTCCGTGGCTGTGAGGGAATCGGTCAACAAACTTTATTGATCCGCGCGGCTGGAGGGGAGCTCACAACGCTTCCCTCACAGCCACGGACCTTCAGAGCACCGGGAGACAGAGCAGCAAAGAGGTAAGTACTGGGGAAGGGGGGGAGGAGGGTGGCATAACGAGCATACTAAGGGGCAATATCCTGGAATATTAAATGGCATATTGGGGGCAATATTTACCAGTAGCTGCCTCATTTCCCACCCTAGGCTTATACTCGGGTCAATATTTTTTCCCAGTTCTTTGTGGTAAAATTAGGTTCCTCGGCTTATATTCGGGTCGGCTTATACTCGAGTATATACGGTATTTTGTTTATTTTAAGTAAACCTTATTGTTTTCTTATAACGAGGGAGAAGGTGAGCACCTCCTCCCCTGGTCGGCGTAATAGACGCAGGAAGTTGCTGGAATAGAAACTGGAAGTTGTGGTCTGACTTCCACACAAAGTCAAATTGCTTCTGAACGATGGTCCATGAGATCCATTTTTCAGAAGCCCTTGTCTTCCGTGGGATTTAAGTGGATCTAGAGGGTTTGGTATTCCTTACAGAAGATTTATCCTTAACGCTCCATCCCAAAAGGCTCCCTGTCGCCTAAACATGTCTTATTCTCTACATTCCCATTGTAAACCATTATGAAAAATGGGGACATTCGTGCTGCAGCATGTCTTCATTCATCGGCCTGCTGAGTGCCAGGATGTCACGTGACGACACCCGGCACTCAGACACGCGTTGCGCGAGGGGGCGCAAAAAAATCGGATGTCAGCAGCAAGGGGACAGGGAGGGTAACTTCACCCAGGCGCCAGGTCTCATTTCCTGGTCGCCATGGCGACCTGGGGTTTGTCGAGCCCTGTTGTAACCTTTACAGAACAAGGAATTTTTTTTGGTATAACTCATTTCCCACTATTTTAGTGTATACAAACAAACCTTGTTTTTTCTTACGGAAACGTATGGCTTTTCTGATGTCTTAATTATCCGTAGAAATGACAATTTAATGATGTCACGCCCCTTGTTTATTCAAGATGTGCCAGCACCATCATGTGTCGTTAAGAAATTAAATGTGTCTGTGGTGTCTCATGTTTATGACCTCACCTGTGGCTTGATAGGCAAATTAATTACTTACAATGTGAAAGGTGTCATTAGATTATCAAGCAATAGGTGAGGTCCTTCTCTTAATCGAATCCTTTTGAAGTTTGCCCTGTATCAACAATATTTTGAAGCCTATTCACATGTAAGATTTGCATGCATTGATCTCACACGCCTTCTCTGTACATTTCAGTCTTGACGTGGTTCTAATCTCACGTTGTCTCTCGTTTTCAGCATACAGCTGCCGTAGTCAGTGCTAAAAGCTATCTCTGCCCTGTGTGTGGGCGTGCTCTGAGCTCTCCTGGATCGCTAGGACGGCATCTTCTAATTCATTCAGAGGATCAGCTCTCAAACTGTGCAGTATGCGGAGCTCAGTTTACCAGCCATGCCACCTTCAACGGGTGAGAACCGATACAAAGCTGTTAACGGACATGTACTCCCTATAGGTTTCAGTTTTGATAACTGACAGGTACTCCCATTGGCTTTCAGATTTGGTAACAGACAGGTACTCCCATTGGCGTTCAGATTTGAGACCCTGATATACAGGGACACATTCGAACTGCCCCATTAGACATGACATTCTTGAAGTATGGCAAATCATTTGTTAATTTCTCAAGAACAAAAGTCAAGATATGAGATACAATAGT
The DNA here is from genome assembly GCA_036172795.1 of Pelodytes ibericus. Classification (NCBI taxonomy): domain Eukaryota; kingdom Metazoa; phylum Chordata; class Amphibia; order Anura; family Pelodytidae; genus Pelodytes; species Pelodytes ibericus. The sequence continues at coordinate 197,149,442 of CM069862.1, forward strand.
TCCAGCCACTAAGTATTTTGATTTCTGACTGGGACAGTGTCATATCCTTGCCAAACTTAGTACATTTTTGGGGTACAGTAAGTGTTTGGGGGAATTGACAATGCCGTGGTGAGTGCCAGGATTCTTACGGATTTATTTTGTGACCAGTCCCTTGTCTGGAGCATGGATTGTAATCCTGTCAAAACTGTATGGGTTGTAGATTTCTTTGGAGGGAAAGGAAAAAGGTAGTATTGATTCCGTAATCTTATGTTTTTGTTTATCTGTCTAGTGAGAAGCTACCGGAGGTTTTGTCACCAGAAACCTGGAACCAGAACAACCACAAAGGTTCCAACGGCTTAGAGGGCAAGTGCCTGGATTTTGAAGCTGTATATCCGGCAGGCATCCTGCTTGTATGTAACAACTGTGCGGCCTACAGGAAACTGATGACGGATCAAACTCCCACAGGGCGTAAGTGGGCGTCTCGAAGACAGAACGAGCCTGTAGAAGCAAGAATGCAGCGGCTGGAGCGCGAGCGTACGGCAAAGAAAAGCAGGCGCGATAGCGAGACCCCTGAAGAACGCGAGATGAGGAGGATGAGAGACAGAGAGGCCAAGCGGCAGCAGAGAATGCAGGAAACGGATGAGCAGCGTGCAAAGCGTCTGCAACGAGACCGCGAAGCCATGCGTCTCAAACGGGCCAATGAAACCCCAGAGAAACGCCAGGCAAGACTCGTCCGGGAGAGGGAGGCAAAGCGATTGAAGCGGCGTTTAGAAAAGATGGACATGATGTTGCGGGCACAATTTGGGCAGGACCCCACAGCCATGGCAGCTTTAGCTGCTGAAATGAACTTCTTTCAGCTTCCGGTAGGAAACGCAGAACTGGATCAACAGCTTCTAGGGAAGATGGCGCTCGAGGAGCAAAATAATGGAGCTCTGCATTGACCTCTACCCTGCCAGGGATTCTCTATGGCTGGCTGTGATTGCTCGGACAACAGGGACATGGGTCCACAGGAGACCTTTAAATCCCTGCCTCAAAAGTGAGGCCATTTGATAATTCTCTTTGAGCCCTAAGCTCTGCCACTCTGTACGTTGGTAGAAATGAACTGGAATTTCCCATCCTCCCAAGGTTGGTCTTGTGCTGAATTTGATTCCTCAGGATTACAAAGCTGCTGGAACAAAGAAATATATATGATGGAGTGGTCTGCATTTCAAGCTGTAATCTCGGTCAGAAGTCACTCAGCAATGCTGGGGCAATGTTTCTACGTGCATGCCTGATGACACAGGATGTGAAAGCACAGCTAATTAAAAGCGGTTCTTCCCCCAAGCCCCTTCCCCTTCCAAAAAAAGCGCAGCTGTCGGACTGTGCGCTAAACAGGGTATGAAATGCAGAATTGTAACTGTGTTCAGATGGCTTCTTTTGTGTCGTACGTCAATCAACTCTGCTGTGAATGAGCTGTATGTGTATGTACTTTTTATTTATAAGTGTGTTTGCAGGTTATTATAACGGCATCTGTGTACAAAAACCTGTCATGTGGAGCCAATAAATTATTTTAATATGGGGTGTAATCCTTGCCGGTTATTAGCAGTCACATCATTTAATCAAAGAATACCACACTGTACCAACTAGGCATATGCAGTGCCAATACTAAAAGTCATAATCATTAAGGAGGTAGCAACAGATTCTATAGCTCAAGGCTTGACAAATTTTAATTTAGTTTTAGGAGCCAGCTAACAAATCTAGGAGCCAGACGCATATTCACAGAGACAGACACAAGCCAGCTGTTTATTTTATTTATGTAAAGACAACACAGGTGCATCATTCAATGTGTTCCTTCCCTGTTTGACCTTAATGCAGGGGAGGGGGGGGGAGTCACTTCTATTGAAACCTGGTCTGTGCCAAACAGGCACAAATCAACTTCAAGTGTTGTTCTGCTGACCGCCGGGAAGTCATGTGACATCCAACGCTCTGACTTGAAACACACGAGGAGGTGGAGCCGATAGTCTAGACTTTGACCCCTCGCGCTGTCACTGTGTGGACAAAAAAAACCAGTGCCAGCAGAGAGGGGCGCAATGTGCATGGTAATACCCGCCATGGTGACCAGGAAATAAGACCTGGCGCCTGGGATTTGTCGAGCTCTGCTATAGCTAGTACACTGGGACTTTCTCACCAGTTACAACAAAAAAAAAGTATATATATATATATATATATATTTATTTATTTATATTAAATGTTTAAAATAGAACTCCCCCAAGATGGGAGCAGCCATTTTAACCATACTGCATCTCCCATCAGTCAGATTTATATTAATAAATGGCTTGAGTGCAGAATTGTATTTAAAAATAATACACATTTCTGCATAATAAAATGTTTTATTTAAAATGTTTTTCTATAGTTTTTTAAATGTGAAGATTGAATGAAAGCATGGGGTTGAGGAGAGGTATTAGCAGTAGAAAGAAGGAAGTGCTCATTGTACAGAGCGCTGGTGAGACCTCACGTGGAGTATTGTACAGAGCACTGGTGAGACCTCACGTGGAGTATTGTACAGAGCACTGGTGAGACCTCACGTGGAGTATTGTACAGAGCACTGGTGAGACCTCACGTGGAGTATTGTACAGAGCACTGGTGAGACCTCACGTGGAGTATTGTACAGAGCACTGGTGAGACCTCACGTGGAGTATTGTACAGAGCACTGGTGAGACCTCACGTGGAGTATTGTGCACAGTACTGGAGACCGTATCTCTGGAAGGATATAAATACTTTGGTGAGAGTTCAGAGAAGGGCTACTAAACTGGTTCATGGGTTGAAGGATAAACCCCACCAGGAAAGGTTAAAGTATCTTAACATGTAGTCTTTTTTCCAACCTATACGAGATTGGGGAATATGATAAAACCACTTAAATACATTAAAGGGGGAGAGTATATTTAAAAGAATAAAAACAACTAACACAACAAGAGGACATAGTCTGAAATTAGAGGGGCTAAGGTTTGGAAGTAATATCAGGAAGTATTATTTTACCAAGAGGGTAGTGGATGTATAGAATAGCCTGCCAGCAGAAGTGGCAGAGGTTAATACAGTGAAGGGGTTTAAGCATGCATGGGATAGGCACAAGGCTATCCTGGCTATACATTAAGTTTGGGAACAAATTAAGTATTCAGATTTTTCTTTTAGTAAAAATTGGGCAGACTGTATAGGTCGAATGGTTTTCATCTGCCAACACATTCTATGTTTCTAGCAGGAGTGTGTTTTAAAATCCACTTTACAGTATATTACTTAGCCAAGAAGGTGACCGCATCACCTTTTATTTAAAGAGACATATAATGCATACCTTGGATCTATTAATCCTTATAGGTTGGAGCTGCAAACTCTTTAGGGTATTTATAGGGAGGAGCTGCAAACTCTTTAGGGTATTTATAGGGAGGGGCTGCAAACTCTTTAGGGTATATATAGGAAGGAGCTGCAAACTCTTTAGGGTATTTATAGGGAGGAGCTGCAAACGCTTTAGGTTATATATAGGGAGGAGCTGCAAACGCTTCAGGGTATTTATAGGGAGGAGGTGCAAACTCTTCAGGGTATTTATAGGGAGGAGCTGCAAACGCTTTAGGTTATATATAGGGAGGAGCTGCAAACGCTTCAGGGTATATATAGGGAGGAGCTGCAAACTCTTTAGGGTATTTATAGGGAGGAGCTGTAAACGTTTCAGGGAATTTATAGGGAGGAGCTGCAAACTCTTCCGGGTATTTATAGGGAGGAGCTGCAAACGCTTCCGGGTATTTATAGGGAGGAGCTGCAAACTCTTTAGGGTATTTATAGGGAGGAGCTGCAAACTCTTTAGGGTATTTATAGGGAGGAGCTGCAAACTCTTTAGGGTATTTATAGGGAGGAGCTGCAAACTCTTTAGGGTATTTATAGGAAGGAGCTGCAAACTCTTTAGGGTATATATAGGGAGGAGCTGCAAACTCTTTAGGGTATTGATAGGGAGGAGCTGCAAACATTTTAGGGTATTGATAGGGAGGAGCTGCAAACATTTTAGGGTATTGATAGGGAGGAGCTGCAAACATTTTAGGGTATTGATAGGGAGGAGCTGCAAACATTTCAGGGTATATGGGAGGAGCTGCAAACGCTTCAGGGAATTTATAGGGAGGAGCTGCAAACTCTTCCGGGTATATATAGGGAGGAGCTGCAAACGCTTCTGGGTATTTATAGGGAGGAGCTGCAAACTCTTCAGGGTATATATAGGGAGGAGCTGCAAACGCTTCCGGGTATTTATAGGGAGGAGCTGCAAACTCTTTAGGGAATTTATAGGGAGGAGCTGCAAACTCTTCAGGGTATATATAGGGAGGAGCTGCAAACTCTTTAGGGTATTTATAGGGAGGAGCTGCAAACGCTTCCGGGTATTTATAGGGAGGAGCTGCAAACGCTTCCGGGTATTTATAGGGAGGAGCTGCAAACTCTTTAGGGAATTTATAGGGAGGAGCTGCAAACTCTTTAGGGTATTTATAGGGAGGAGCTGCAAAATGCTGGGGCAATGTTTCTACGTGCATGCCTGATTACACAGGATGTGAAAGCACAGCTAATTAAAAGCGGTTCTTCCCCCAAGCCCCTTCCAAAAAAAGCGCAGCTGTCGGACTGTGCGCTAAACAGGGTATGAAATGCAGAATTGTAACTGTGTTCAGATGGCTTCTTTTGTGTCGTACGTCAATCAACTCTGCTGTGAATGAGCTGTATGTGTATGTACTTTTTATTTATAAGTGTGTTTGCAGGTTATTATAACGGCATCTGTGTACAAAAACCTGTCATGTGGAGCCAATAAATTATTTTAATATGGGGTGTAATCCTTGCCGGCAGGAGCTGCAAACGCTAGGGTATTTATAGGTTGGAGCTGCAAACTCTTCAGGGTATTTATAGGGAGGAGCTGCAAACTCTTTAGGGTATTTATAGGGAGGGGCTGCAAACTCTTCAGGGTATTTATAGGGAGGAGCTGCAAACGCTTCAGAGTATTTGTGACTCCATATTAACTCATTCTCACATGATGTTTTCCTTTATTTCAGGATCTTTATATACAAAATGACTCCATGGCTGGCGCCCCACAGGATGCCTACCACAGCAATTCATCATAGGCAGTCTTGAGATTAAGCAGCGATAGCGCAAAACGTATGAGTGCTATAGTTAGGTGGTAGGTCTGTCATGGACTCATTTTGTGCAGAAAGATCACGAAATAAAGAAAAAAAATTTTCAACTTTTGTCCAATTTATATAAAATGGGGACCTGAACACCTTACTGCATGGTTGGTAATATATAAACCATTAAAAGAACATAGTAGAGAAGCGCTCATCATGTGGCTGGATTATGGCCCTTGACTGCAGAGAGTAACACCTCACAGACAAGTGACTGAACATCAGAGTATTTCATCCCTTGGAGATGGATGTCATTCCTGATTAGTGTTGAGCGAACCGCACTGTTTGGGTTTGTGCAGAACATTTTTTGGACCCCGAACACGGACATTCCACTGTATGTTCGTGTTGGAGTTCGGCGATTACATTGTATGTAATACTATTGGCTTTCTATAAACCGAAATAGAGTCCCCATTCATAAGAAATTCTTATTTATAAAAGAAAGCCAATAGCATTACATGTATTCCATAAGCCGAATATGTTAATAGACTTTCGGTTTATGGAATACATGTAATGCTATTGCTATTCTATAAACCGAAATAGAGTCCCCATTCATACGAATAGGTCAGTTGACCTATTCGTATGAATGGGGATACTCACCCTCATTTTGCAGCCCTCTCCAGGACTTTTTTAGAGGTATTTTAGTGGCCAAAAGTTCGGGTCAAGTTCGACCCCGAACCCGGACTTTTTTCCCAAAGTTCGGCCGAACCCGAACATCCAGGTGTCCGCTCAACTCTATTCCTGATACATCCTCTTCTGTGCAGCTTATAACACCCCCCCTTCTCCCCCCCACCCCTGCACTGAGCTGCAAGAAGGGCCATCTCTGTCAAATTAGCATAGCTTCAGTCTGACAGGCTAAATGTAACAGACTCTCAAAGTGGGTACGGGTTACATTTAACTAAAATCACACTGTAACCCAACTTCTGTGTTCAGGAGAGAGTTCACAAGGGCTCATTTTCAAGAGGGACACAGGGTCTCTATCCTTACGGAGGAAAGTGCCATTAAGGGGGAGTCAAACTGCATACCTCCAGATGTCGGAGGACTACATCTCCAATACCACCACTGCAAGCCTCGTGTGATAGAGGGTTTTATGGGAAATGTAGGCCGCTGGAGACACATTAAACCAGTGATGTCATACCATAGCCTTCCACAAGCTGATGGACATCTCCCATAATACTCCAGAGGCTGGCATACAACTCCTGGTTTAATATATGTCTTCCATTAGTTTTATGGATTCCCCATAACTCAGCAGCCAGACCCAGAAATTTCAAAATGGCCCCCATCAATGAATCCATAGCTTCTCACAGCATAGTGATTTGAAAAAACACGTTGCAATTCAGTCTGAGATTTTGGTTACGCTCTCTTGCTCTGATCACATGACCGGACAGAGTATATCATTCCTAAATATACTAGACCCCAAGAAGTCACACACACCCAGAAAAAGCTATGTGTTTATATAGGCATATTGGTACATAGAATACGTAAAGAATTATGTTTTAAATGTGATTTAGCATTAAAATACAATCTTTGTATAACTGAAATACAGAGACGGAGTTTGAGGTGGGGGGGGGGGGGGGGGGGCAAAAAGATCCTCAGCTGGAATACAAATATACAGTACAAATTGATTTATTTAAAACAGTTACAAAAAAGCACAACAAAATATAGATTAATGCTCTGTTATATAGATCAGGTAGCATATTAGAACAGAAGCACCCGCCTAATTCTAAGGCTCCTTTTAGATGCATAATAGGTTACTGATTAATATAATGAACAATGTATATTATATATTAAAAGCACTGAGCTCTGCCCCCCACCATGGAGAAATAAAACACACTATCCCAGCTGAACGTAGATATGCCAGTGCAAGGCTCTCATCCTGTACAAACACCGGTTTGTGGCAGTAGAAAATGCTTTAACTTCCCTTACCGGTTTTCTCTTCCTGTGCTTCTTTGAGATACAAACGTATTTCTATAAAGCTCATTTCTCTAAAGCAGACAAAATCGTATCTAAACCCAGGATTAATCTCTTGCTGACAGTTGTCCTTTAAGTCCTATTTAACATATAAAGTGCCATATTGAACTCTGCTCGTATAACTATCAGGGGGCTGACATCTTATAGCAGATGAAGGAAGTTCTTCATCGATGTGACCCAAGATTCTAAACAACATGTCTGCCTCCTGATAGCCATAACAAGCAAGCAGGGTTCCATAAGGTAAATTATTTGTAATCTTTCATTCCAGAATTTCTATGTAAAATGTCTACACTTGATACACTCTTTCAGTTAAACAGATCTTGTTTTTTTTTCACAAACCTCGAGGAGCCACGGCTCCCAAAATCCATACTTCTTGCCCCTAACGTTTTCTGTGTGTTCTACGTAGAATTCAATGGACGTACCCTTTCCCTGGCTCCTAAAAAGTCTACAAAATATGTAATGGTCAGTCAGTTTCCTGATCACCTTTTCAACAGTCAGGGAAGGGGATTTAATCAATTAGTCGCTCCTCTCGTTATAGTAATTGGGAAACGAGCCAAAGCAGGTGTAGTGTACTGAATTCCAGGAAAGTACTTTGTCAGCTCAGAGTGGTTGAAAGTGCCGTCGAAAGCCAGTTTGGCAGTGTGGAAAGTTGGCAATAAAAAAAATATATAAACAACATAAAACTACACACCAAGTCTATTCCAGGTCTGAGATCCATATATATTATACAACATAACGTGTCTCTGCGGGTAAAGCTTTCAGTCGTATATCACAAAAAAGGTGCAGGTGAACCACATGCTACAAGAGAAGATTGCACAGATGAGAACATCTGCAACGAAGAATTTTATTGCACTGTGGGTGTGTTTGGGGCTTTACCAAGGAACCTGCTGCACCAAACTGGAGGGGGTGAGGGTTAATAAGCTCAGGAATGTTACCTGGTTCCCATTTTTAATACTCCATGAGAAAATACAAGGTTGGGAAAGAAGACAGCCGTGGGCCATCTACCAACCTTTTGCTTCATCACATTACAGCTTAGAAAGAAAAAGAAAAAAAGCGTTCCCAATATAATAACAAACAAGCAAAAACAAAATAGACTTAAAAAGTTAAAACCCGAATGAGCAAACGATTACTGCATGAAAGGTTTGAGGGGAAAAAAAACAAAACCCAAAAAAACAGGATGCCACCTAACCAATATCCCTCAAAATGCTGAGATCGGGTGGGGAAGATGCCAAACTGCTATGAAACATGTTGAGCATTGTATTATGGGAACTAAAATATCTAAAAGCACAAAACTGGATCAACTGATTAATAGGAAACAACTAAAACAACCATATTGCAAATCCTTACTAAACAGCAGGTTTGCGCCTGGTCTTTGATGTTCGCCCAACCCCTCTCACTGCCTCGCTCTTAACTCCAGCAGCAGGGACCCCTTCCACAACCTCACTTATTATCCCTGTACTCTTAACTGTGCAAATTAATTTCCGCCTGAGGGCCGTTACTTCCCAGCGTTTGATCGCCCCTCAATGGACAGCTTCACCTCTTGAGGAATGAAAGAATGTCGGGAAGGTGAGGGTCGGGGGTCTGGGCTCTGCCCGCTGTATCTTTGGACTCCTGGACTCGACCAGCTGGATGGGGTAGTGGGAAGTGTCCGAGCATGGGAAGTCTGGGCGGGGCCATCCTTTAGAAGTGGGCTCTGCTTATCCCCATCTCGGTCAGGCAATTGTCTGTCTCTAGAGTGTATGGCCTGACTCGGGGGGTTACAACCAGGGGAGGAGGCAGAGGCACCATTCTTACCTATGCTCTGCAGACTTATGGATATGCAGACGTCTCCCACCTGAAGCCGATGGCAGGGCAGTGCAAAAAGGTGAGTGGTCTGCCGGGGGCTGCAGGAAGACCAGCCTTGTCCGTACACAAAAAAGGGATGTTCGGGGGGGACGTCAAGACACACTTTACTCTGCTGCTCACCCACCACAAAATGGAGAGTCACAAATCCCGGCCACTGGCTCTCCTGGATGTCCACAACTGTGCTGGAGTCAATTTTAAGACCACCGCTGACCTCTGCACTGCGTACAAAGTCCTGTGTCTGTAGGTCTTCCACCCTCTTCAGCTCCCCAGTGGCCAACTGGATAATTGCCCCTTTCATAAAGTGTGAGGGTAAAGTGGTGGAATGTGGAGGCTGCACAGGGCCTGCATGGGGGGAGTTCCTGCTTGAGTGAGCTTCAAGGGTGTTCGCATCAGGAGACTTTGCTCCTAGAGATTTAGAGGCATGCTGCTGAATTCCTTGAAGGAGGCTTGGTACAGAGCATGCTGCAACTTGTGCCGATTCCCCATTTAATACCACTGTAGACTTGTTAGGGTACTTAAGAACACGCTGTTCCGGGTACATGCTCCTATGCTGCCCCCTCTCCAGTGTCGGACTAGCTGGAATTGAAAGAACAGGAAGATCTCTCGACACCTCTCGCCGCTCGCTGGCATTGTGAGAAAGATTTAACGGCGTCAGCAAGTCTTTCCTCTGAACTGAAGGGGCAGCAAAGTCTTGCGATGCAAAACCCCCAACGACCCTTTGGACTTCCAAGTCTGTGTCTGGTGTACTCCTGTGCGTCAGGAGAGCAACCTCTGTCCGCTGCGTTGCAGGTCCTGAGTATACATCACAGTCCGACAAATTGTCAGATGGTCCTCTTACAACGTGTTCCTCTGCGCTATGGACATACTGCTCAATGGCCTGACTGCCTCTCCGACCGGGGACACATTCGGATACCCTCTGGGCACCATTGGTTGAAGTGATCACCACCTCCCGTTCTTTGTCATTGTGGGAGACCGGATTTATTTCTGGGTTGGGAGGACAAGCCAGGTGCATCTCATGCATGGGATAAGCTGTTGGCAACTGAGAAGAATGCTGATAATATACGGGAACTCTTCCCTTTGCCACATCGACGGGTACGACACCCATGAGGACAGAGGGGGACTGCGAAGTGGTAACTTTGCCGAAAGAGTGAGGGGATGGGGTTTGTGGGGGAGGAGTGACTCCTTCGGTGAGGATGGAGTTATATGGCACATAGTGAGGTACATGAGAGGCAGCGATAGTAACGGGAGGGGAGATCACAGCACGCTGGAGGAAGCCCGGGGGGACGGCGTATGGAACTGCATAGGGAGACCCTAGAAACTGTACTGAAGTGTGGGAAATAGGAGCGTAGTGAATTGGCGGGTAATTGATGCCGGGATGCTGTATTAAAGGAGAAGCGATGTTGAAAGGGGGCTGAATAGAACTCATATTCACCACTGAGTGGAGACCCGGCTGGGAGAAGGCAGCAGAAGGCACAGCTAATTTGTAAAGATTCCCATACTGATCCACAGTGACTGTCTCTGCCCCATCACCAGCAACTTCATATCGCACACCATGTCCTTGCCCTGTCGCCACCAGGACTCCTCTAGGCCAGGCCGAGGCTTCGGTAGAGGGGCTGTTAGCTGGCGGCGCCTCTACACCGGGCGGCTCCACAACGCTCACTGCGCTCTGTATAAGATCCCGTTTCTTTGGTGGAAGACATTCTTGGCTTCTTTCGTGTGCAGGCTTCATGTCTGCTCCCGCTCTCTCCGGATCGCCTATTGCTGTGCGTTAGCTTCATGGATGTCGGGCAGGAACGATTGATGATGGCACCACATGCATCCAGTGGGCATTTTGTAATTCTAAGATCTGCAAAAGAAACATTAGGATCAATATAAGATTGTAAAACACAGATGGGGAGAGAATAATGAAACCCTAGCTGTAGTTTGCTCAAAACTAAAAGGAAGCCAATAAGAATACATCAAGGAATCCTAAATATGTATTTTGGTTTTCAAGATGCCTTTCTGCCATCCTTGTACCTGCAAGGTATGCCTGTTTGCTTCCCCTACATAGCTGAAATCTGTATAAAACCCATTTAGGCCATGGAGTCACTGGCCCTTCAAAGCAAAAATATATCATGGAAGTTTAAGCTTAGAAATCCATCCATGACAGAAGTACAGGAGCCGAAGAGTTAAGGGTTTTACAGATGTTTGTGAGTAATTTAGATAGAAATCACCAGATGTCCTTTACCCACGGCTCTTAAAAAAAGGCTCCTGAATTTGTTCGTTCCAGCTCCAAAGTGCAGTAAATGGTGCGTTATGTGGTGTAATCAGACATGTAACTAAACACAGACCCTCATTGTGTAGCGTGGGACTGACAGCGCTCCAGATAAAGCATGTCTGCAATCTCCCTTTACACAGAATAAAGTGAGAGGCATTCCATGTTTAGGCTAGTTTAAAATTAAATCCTGGCTTCATGTGCAGAAACATAAGTATCATAGTACTACAGAGTAATAGCATGAGGATATTACAGACCACTGTAGGATAATATAAAAAGTCAATACAGGCTTGTTCTGGCATCATTCTGGTTTAAATAAAACCATGCACAAGAATATGATTTTCTTTATTTGGTATTGCACCACACCTCCAGATTATTAAGAGTTAATACTATTTCCAGTGGGTCAAGCCTAGGTGACTATGGGTTCATTACCTCCTCTCTGATTGCTTTATGCTGCGTCAGCTCAGCAGACCTCAGACTGTCAGTGTGTGAGTCAGTGTAATAGAAGCAAGCTTTCTGATCTGGATTAGCCATGCAAGGTGTACACAACAAGATATGGAGCTGTTACAATAACATGACGGTGGATCCCCATCATTATAGAGCACAGAGCTATAGAAAGCACAGTGAATGAGACCTGGTGCCCTTGTATTGCCACCAGGCCAGTTTGTTGGGGGTGGTGTTTGGATGAGGAGTGCCAGGATATGACATCACACCTGGCAATCTACATCATCGATGGCACACTATACTGGATCTGATCCCATGCTAAGTTGTGACTAGATACCACTCTCTCCTGTATGGCAGGAAGGGAATGCAGGGAAAGGATAGCAAATAAAATCAATTTTCCTAATGACGAAGCTTAGACAACGTAGTATTGTGGACTATAATTCCCATGATGCACAATTAGCATGGGATCTGCAGCCCACAACAGCTTGGATTTCACAGGCCAGCCATCCATCCCTGGTGCTGTGTGTGATGTGAGGGCTGACAATGCCTGGCAGATAATTTTATTAGTCCTGCACCTCTAACCACTATTTTATTATTCCACCGGTTTACTATAGACGCTTCATCTATCTAACAACTACTAAACATATAGAACGGCAACTAGACAGGCCTCACGTAACTAACAGACACACAACATACATTAACAATAGAAAAGTTATAATAATTCATCTCCTTTGATATCAAACAAGCAGGTCCTTCTGAATATAAAGACTGGTATATAACACCTATGAATGAACTGGTAGAAACCGATCTCCTCACCACAGTACACTTCACACAGAGACCATTCTATAATGTACATGCAACAGAAACAGACACCCATTCTACCCTCCGCACAGCCCGATCCACTCTTCTCCCCCAATCAGCATACAGATAGTAGATTTCAGTTCACACTCCTCTAGATTGGAAGCTTGCGTGCCGGGGACCTCTACCTGATGTATCAGTCTGGTCTTGTTCATCTAACTTAGTATGTAACCCCCCTCTGTACTTAGTGCTATGTAAACTGTTGTCGCTATATAAATACAATTCCCGTGGAGAGAGGCCAGTCCATCTTTTAAAGGACACATCTATGTCCTGGGGCAACACATGAAAGGAGCTGCCAGTGTACAGTATTTATATGTTACCAGTAGTAAAATCAGTTATTTACAAATAGAATGAGGAGCAGGGTCATGATAGTTTGGCAGGGGGCAAGTTGAATAATTATACTGTACATGCCAAAGGGTAGTGGTTTTAATTTGTAACATGTCGGGTAACAGGAAATAGCAGATCTGAGAAGCCAACTTACGGTACTTGCAGACAGTGACACTCTCAACCTGCTAATGAGAGGGAGGCTGACAGCAATCCACATGCTGGAAAAGACAGATTCCCACTGCTACAGCAATTGACAGTATAACACAGAGACTGATCACTCCCACCTAGAAATCTAGATCCTGGCTGATGTCCCAGTCACAATCTGGTGGATGACTAGCCATAATGGGGAAATGTAATTCCCAAAAAATCTGCTGTGCCAAGGATGATTGTACCATTTCACTCTAAATACAAACAAAGTACTAAATTGGCCAACATTCCCCTCCAGGTGAACCTCTACACCCAGTGGTCCACTCTGCTGAGAAGCTTACTCTACTGCAGCATCATCATCTGCACTCCATATCTCCACTCATCCTAACTCAGGTCCAGTTCGAGCATCTTACTATCCATTCCACATTGCATAAAAGGAATGTACCAGTTAATCGTTTTCATGTTCCTACATTATTTTTATGAATAATTATTTTACCCCAGTTTATGTACAGTTCATACTTTATACTCCCTCCACTACGACTTATATAAATAGGTATGAATTGTTATTGAATGATATAATGTGTGTTCTGGGCTTCCTTGTAAAATACAATAAATAAATCAAATATCTAAATAAACAGCGGACCAAAATAAATCAGCACAGTTATTATAGGATAATAAGTGTTTATATAACACTTATCACCGAGGGGAATCGCAGCCCTTTAACAACTCAGACTGTTACTGGCAGTATATGGAACTCAAATCGGAAGATTAAAGGACCGAGTTGACCCTTTCAGAAATCAATCCTATGACCTTTTGGTTTGAATAGGAGCTGTTATGAACTAAGCCATCCCACCAGCAAAGGGGGACTGCTCATATGACATAAATACACTGAGAGGACGATTCCCTCCATTAAACACTATGTACAAGCCTAACTTAACACAAATGATTTTCCAAACACAATCGGAAATACACAGAGAGAGAATAATCTGCCTAATACACGGGTATAAAGACACACAGAGGTTGACTGCTGCATATCTGTGTTTATTGGAATGGGAAAATGGATGCTGAAAACACAAGCCAGCTTGGTTTCTTAAAAGCACCAAGAAAGGATTTCTCTCGACCAATTTAAGAGACAGCAGCTGGGATGGTTCCCTGACATTCCCCGACTCCTGGGATTTGGCAAAGCCCAGATCTAGACAGATCACTGCAAATTAGCTGGCTCTTAGGATGTCCTGTAAAACAGCATAAATGAACAAACCGTGGTCTGCGTCCCTTAATGTATATATAAACACTAAAATTCGCGGATTAAGAGCCTACAAAGAGTGCTAAGACGGCAGAAAAAGCACTAACCCCAGCTGCTGCCTACTATCAGTAATACGAGCAAGAATCAATAGAACCAAGTAAATTCAGACTATAATGGAAAAGTCCACAGGGGAAGGGCCAAGCAGATATGAGGGCCTTGGCATTCAGTGTCACAACGGATTATAAATTGTTATACATTTATACATTGAGTAACTATGCACTTCAATAAACGATCCTTCAGATGCCAATTATTTATTTATTTTGGCGTGCGCTACTGTCCGCTGCATTAGGAAATAGGTCCAACAGTGGCCTGCGGTTTCTGAACTTCAAATATCGCAGTTAGCTATCTAGATATTCAAGCAAGATTTTCTTGAAGGATGAACAACTGAATTTTTGCCTCAACAGATTCATGACAGTGAGTAGACTTGTACACACATTAGTTTCATTTGCTGCATATGTAAAGCTATTTATAAAGTGATTTACCAGGAGGAATAGTGGGAGGTCTTCTCCTTCACCCAAGTACTTCCTGAGGATAATGTCCACTACAATGTTACGTATTTGGCCCTTTGATTTTATAACCAGTTATCTACAGGGATTTTTTAGAAGAGTGCTAAATTTGATGCGTTATGGAATGCCGTTCTAAATTTGAGGAGCTCTGCAAGAGAAGTCAACCCACTTCTTTTTGTTAATTTGGTAAGGAAAGTAATGTGTCAGAGCTGGACCTGAGTTTGCAGGATGAGTCAGGAGACTGAGTGAGCATGCTGCTCAGGTACTTCAAAGGCTTTCTAGTGTTGAACATCTATAAGATTTATAGTATTATATGAATGGTTATTATATATATTAAACATCTTACAGTCATTAGCGTTCTAACCTCATCACTTGCCCCACCACTTTGCTGTGACCACAGCAACAATCCCACAAACACTTTGCAAGTGCTGCATTCAAACCTGTCAGGTATAGAGACTGGTGGATCCCAAACGGCACCTTAGGAAATCTGGGGTCTGCTTGAAGATGATGAGGGGGAAAAGGAGGGGGGAATAGGTCTCTTAATCGAGCACGCTGTTTATTTTCACTAGCCATGTTGCACAGAATGGGTGATAAGTTCAGATGGGCTGTAAAGAGACTGGTGGGGAGGAGGAGAGCTGAGGTCGAGAGGGAGACTGATGTGTGGGGGGCTGGGGGCTCATCTGCCTACACAGGCCGCATAATCTTTACATTCCCCAATGTACCTGGGTTAGCCAACATGTGAGGAACTAGTGGACCAGGACTACGGCTCGCGAGATGCTCTGACTGGCTGGCTGAGCATCATAGGAACGCTAATTCACAGCAGTTAGAGTGCCAGACATTAGCCGTCTTTACTGCTTCCCTAGCCGTTCCTGTAGACCCGACAGAGATTTAATGACCCTGTGAATACTCACCGGACCATCTTCTCATGTTGGTTCCGCTGTAATGTCCGCATCGACCCCTCTTCCCAGTCCAGCCTCTCCGGCCCCGGCGCCTCCTCGCGGCCTCCTCTAGGCACAGCAGCCGTCGCAGCGCTCTGAGTCACAGTGACGCTCCCATAGCAACCGGCTGCCGCTAATGGCGTAGGGGTGACGTCGAAGGTAGCAACCGCGCGTCACGTGACCATCGCCGAGTGCGTGCTCGGAACGATGCCGAAGGTCAGTCATCAGCCGGAGACGGAAGACACTGGAAGAAGCCGTTGCTATGGTTACAGGAGATAGCTGCCTGGCGCATTTTTTAGACGTCAGAATGGGCACTAGAGTCTGCCTATTCCACATTGGAGTCAGTTGTCCTGTATTGTCCTTTTATTATTATTATTAACATCACTTAGTTAGTGGCTTCTATTTACACATAATTTAAAAATGAACTTGTCATGCAAATGTTGCATGGTATGAGATAGCGTTTTATACATATATAAACTAATCAGATTGATAGTGTATCTCTCTCTTTCTCCTTCTATAGATATAATATATTGATTTATAGCTCTTATGTCAGGGTTGCCCCCCTCGGCCAATTTGTGCCGGCCACATATAACCTTTGCATGCAAAGGCAGCACGCAGAAGTCGTATGTGACCAAAAGGTCAGTTAACTAATCATTGTGGTCCTGAGGGATCCACTACTTGGTTAGGCGATGGATTTCTTTCTGGCCACACACTGCAAAGCATCCTGTAAATAGGGTTGCCACCATTTCTTCAGAAAATACATAGACTTAACATTGGCCTGAAGCCATTTTTTACCGGCCTGCCAGTAGGGTTGCCACCTTTTCCTCCAAAAAAAATACCTGCCATGTGTGGGCGGAGCTACAAGAGGGAGGGGCATGAGAGGTGGAGCCACAAAGGTGGCGGATTATCACTGAAATGATATACATTATTTGTATATCATGCCAGTGAGAAGTGTGTGTGTGTATATATATATATATATATCTTTATATATCATATACACACACAAGCTGTCTCTCACACTCGCAAACAAGCTTTCTCGCGCACACACACACACATGCTGTCTATCACACACACAGACAAGCTGTCTATCACACACAAAGACAAGCAGTTGCTTAAACACAGTTTATCTTGCTCACACACAGACTTTTACTCACTCTCTCACAGACTCTCACTCTCTCACAAACTCCCCCTACCTCTCTGACAATATCTCCCACATACCCTCACAAGCATGTTATCCCGGTCGAACGTAATATGAAGGGTGGTTGGGAGCACTTGGTCAATATGCCAGTAATATTTTGCCACTCAATATGCCAGTAATATTTTGGCACTCAATATGCCAGTGATATTTTGCCACTCAATAAGTCAGTATTTTGCCACTCAATAAGTCAGTATTTTGCCACTCAGTATGCCAGTATTTTGCCATTTAATATGCCAATATTTTGCCCCTCAATATGCCAGGATTTAGCCCCTCAATATGCCAGGATTTTGCCAATAAATATGACAGCGTTATGCCAATTAATATGCCAGGGTTATGCCAATTAATATGACAGGGTTATGCCAATTAATATGTCAGGATTTTTCCAATTAATATGCCAGGGTTATGCCAATTAATCTGCCAGGATTTTCCCAATTATATATGCCAGGGTTATGCCAATTAATATGCCAGGGTTATGCCACTCAATATGCCAGGGTTATGCCAATTAATATGACAGGGTTATGCCAATTAATATGCCAGGACTTTGCCAATTAATATGCCAGGGTTAGGCCACTAAATATGCCAGGGTTATGCCAATTAATATGCCAGGGTTATGCCACTCAATATGCCATGGTTATGCCAATTACTATGCCAAGGTTATGCCAATTAATATTCAAGGGTTATGCCACTCAATATTCCAGGGTTATGCCAATTAATATGCCAGGGTTATGCCAATTACTCTGCCAAGGTTATGCTAAATAATATGCCAGGGTTATGCCAATTAATATGCCAGGGTTATGCCAATTACTATGCCAAGGTTATGCTAATTAATATGCCAGGGTTATGCCAATTAATATGCCAGGGTTATGCCCCTCAATATGCCAGGATTTAGCCACTCAATATGCTTGTTATGCCACCCTCCTCCCCCCTTCCCCAACCAGTACTTACCTCCTTGCTGCTGTCTCCCGGTGCAGGTCCGTGGCTATGAGGAAAGCGTTGTGCACTCCCCTCCAGCCAATGCGGCTTCAATAAAGTTTGTTGAAAAAAACTTTATTGAATGCGCATTGGCTGGAGGGGAGCGCACAACACAGAGCAGCAGCGAGGAGGTAAGTACTGGGATCTGGGGAAGGAAAATACCGGGCTTTGCCGGGGCCGGTATATCTAATGTCCCGGCCCCAGCCTGAAGACCCTAAATACCGGCTGTGCCTGTAAATTACCGGCCGGGTGACAACCCTACCTGCATAGTTGCCAACATCGGCCATGTTTCCAGGGACACATGTGTTCCACATGCTAAAGACAGAGCATGCAAAGTGCAACCCGGCAGTATGTAGGATGCATATTATACGCACAGACAGAATCTAATTAATTAATCATGGTAGGTCCTATGAAATCTCCACCCTGATTAATTAATTGGATTGTGTCTGTGCGTATATACATCCTACATAATGCCGGGCTGCACTTTTCATGCTCTTTCTGCAGCATGTGTAACAAATATGTGTCTCTGGAAACATGGCCGATGTTGGCAACTATGAAGTTACCTGCAAAAGTTATATGTGGCCGTTAAAAAAAATGGATATGGTGGCAACCCTACTGTATGCCAGTGGCATACAAATATGAATGCTGTAATGGTATTTTGTGCCATGTGGACGGAGTGACGGCTTGGGTTGCCCCCTATTCCACAAAAAAATAACGGTCTTACTATTCTCCATGAACTTAACATTGGCGGCAAGACATTTTTTTACCAGCCCGCCGGTAAAATACTGGCCTGGTGGTAACCCTAGTGACGGCATTGGATGTCCTCTGACAAAACGACTAGTGTCGCTGTAATGGCTCAATGTTGAGGCATTAAGCAACATCTAAATCTGGTGTCCAAGTGAACTACGAAAATATTAGTTTTCCTTATTGTGCCGGGTGTAAATGTGCTAATAGATTAGTTTATCTTATTACGGCGGGTGTAAATGTGCTAATAGATTCGTTTATCTTATTGTGGCAGGTGTAAATGTGCTAATAGATTAGTTTATCTTATTATAGCGGGTGTAAATGTGCTAATAGATTAGTTTATCTTATTGTGGCGGGTGTAAATGTGCTAATAGATTAGTTTATCTTATTGTGGCGGGTGTAAATGTGCTAATAGATTAGTTTATCTTATTATAGCGGGTGTAAATGTGCTAATAGATTAGTTTATCTTATTGTGGCGGGTGTAAATGTGCTAATAGATTAGTTTATCTTATTGTGGCGGGTGTAAATGTGCTAATAGATTAGTTTATCTTATTATAGCGGGTGTAAATGTGCTAATAGATTAGTTTATCTTATTGTGGCGGGTGTAAATGTGCTAATAGATTAGTTTATCTTATTACAGCGGGTGTAAATGTGCTAATAGATTAGTTTATCTTATTGTGGCGGGTGTAAATGTGCTAATAGATTAGTTTATCTTATTGTGGCGGGTGTAAATGTGCTAATAGATTAGCTTATCTTATTGTGGCGGGTGTAAATGTGCTAATAGATTAGTTTATCTTATTACGGCGGGTGTAAATGTGCTAATAGATTAGTTTATCTTATTGTGGCGGGTGTAAATGTGCTAATAGATTAGTTTATCTTATTGTGGCGGGTGTAAATGTGCTAATAGATTAGTTTATCTTATTGTGGCGGGTGTAAATGTGCTAATAGATTAGCTTATCTTATTACGGCGGGTGTAAATGTGCTAATAGATTAGTTTATCTTATTGTGGCGGGTGTAAATGTGCTAATAGATTAGTTTATCTTATTGTGGCGGGTGTAAATGTGCTAATAGATTAGTTTATCTTATTACGGCGGGTGTAAATGTGCTAATAGATTAGTTTATCTTATTGTGGCAGGTGTAAATGTGCTAATAGATTAGTTTATCTTATTGTGCCGGGTGTAAATGTGCTAATAGATTAGTTTATCTTATTGTGGCGGGTGTAAATGTGCTAATAGATTAGCTTATCTTATTACGGCGGGTGTAAATGTGCTAATAGATTAGTTTATCTTATTGTGGCGGGTGTAAATGTGCTAATAGATTAGTTTATCTTATTGTGGCGGGTGTAAATGTGCTAATAGATTAGTTTATCTTATTGTGGCGGGTGTAAATGTGCTAATAGATTAGTTTATCTTATTACGGCGGGTGTAAATGTGCTAATAGATTAGTTTATCTTATTACGGCGGGTGTAAATGTGCTAATAGATTAGTTTATCTTATTGTGGCGGGTGTAAATGTGCTAATAGATTAGTTTATCTTATTACGGCGGGTGTAAATGTGCTAATAGATAAGTTTATCTTATTACGGCGGGTGTAAATGTGCTAATAGATTAGCTTATTTTATTGTGGCGGGTGTAAATGTGCTAATAGATTAGTTTATCTTATTAGTTTATCTTATTACGGCGGGTGTAAATGTGCTAATAGATTAGTTTATCTTATTGTGGCGGGTGTAAATGTGCTAATAGATTAGTTTATCTTATTGTGGCGGGTGTAAATGTGCTAATAGATTAGTTTATCTTATTGTGGCGGGTGTAAATGTGCTAATAGATTAGTTTATCTTATTGTGGCGGGTGTAAATGTGCTAATAGATTAGCTTATCTTATTGTGGCGGGTGTAAATGTGCTAATAGATTAGTTTATCTTATTACGGCGGGTGTAAATGTGCTAATAGATTAGTTTATCTTATTGTGGCGGGTGTAAATGTGCTAATAGATTAGTTTATCTTATTGTGGCGGGTGTAAATGTGCTAATAGATTAGTTTATCTTATTGTGGCGGGTGTAAATGTGCTAATAGATTAGCTTATCTTATTGTGGCGGGTGTAAATGTGCTAATAGATTAGTTTATCTTATTGTGGCGGGTGTAAATGTGCTAATAGATTAGTTTATCTTATTATAGCGGGTGTAAATGTGCTAATAGATTAGTTTATCTTATTGTGGCGGGTGTAAATGTGCTAATAGATTAGTTTATCTTATTACAGCGGGTGTAAATGTGCTAATAGATTAGTTTATCTTATTGTGGCGGGTGTAAATGTGCTAATAGATTAGTTTATCTTATTGTGGCGGGTGTAAATGTGCTAATAGATTAGCTTATCTTATTGTGGCGGGTGTAAATGTGCTAATAGATTAGTTTATCTTATTACGGCGGGTGTAAATGTGCTAATAGATTAGTTTATCTTATTGTGGCGGGTGTAAATGTGCTAATAGATTAGTTTATCTTATTGTGGCGGGTGTAAATGTGCTAATAGATTAGTTTATCTTATTGTGGCGGGTGTAAATGTGCTAATAGATTAGCTTATCTTATTACGGCGGGTGTAAATGTGCTAATAGATTAGTTTATCTTATTGTGGCGGGTGTAAATGTGCTAATAGATTAGTTTATCTTATTGTGGCGGGTGTAAATGTGCTAATAGATTAGTTTATCTTATTACGGCGGGTGTAAATGTGCTAATAGATTAGTTTATCTTATTGTGGCAGGTGTAAATGTGCTAATAGATTAGTTTATCTTATTGTGCCGGGTGTAAATGTGCTAATAGATTAGTTTATCTTATTGTGGCGGGTGTAAATGTGCTAATAGATTAGCTTATCTTATTACGGCGGGTGTAAATGTGCTAATAGATTAGTTTATCTTATTGTGGCGGGTGTAAATGTGCTAATAGATTAGTTTATCTTATTGTGGCGGGTGTAAATGTGCTAATAGATTAGTTTATCTTATTGTGGCGGGTGTAAATGTGCTAATAGATTAGTTTATCTTATTACGGCGGGTGTAAATGTGCTAATAGATTAGTTTATCTTATTACGGCGGGTGTAAATGTGCTAATAGATTAGTTTATCTTATTGTGGCGGGTGTAAATGTGCTAATAGATTAGTTTATCTTATTACGGCGGGTGTAAATGTGCTAATAGATAAGTTTATCTTATTACGGCGGGTGTAAATGTGCTAATAGATTAGCTTATCTTATTGTGGCGGGTGTAAATGTGCTAATAGATTAGTTTATCTTATTAGTTTATCTTATTACGGCGGGTGTAAATGTGCTAATAGATTAGTTTATCTTATTGTGGCGGGTGTAAATGTGCTAATAGATTAGTTTATCTTATTGTGGCGGGTGTAAATGTGCTAATAGATTAGTTTATCTTATTGTGGCGGGTGTAAATGTGCTAATAGATTAGTTTATCTTATTGTGGCGGGTGTAAATGTGCTAATAGATTAGCTTATCTTATTGTGGCGGGTGTAAATGTGCTAATAGATTAGTTTATCTTATTACGGCGGGTGTAAATGTGCTAATAGATTAGTTTATCTTATTGTGGCGGGTGTAAATGTGCTAATAGATTAGTTTATCTTATTGTGGCGGGTGTAAATGTGCTAATAGATTAGTTTATCTTATTGTGGCGGGTGTAAATGTGCTAATAGATTAGCTTATCTTATTACGGCGGGTGTAAATGTGCTAATAGATTAGTTTATCTTATTGTGGCGGGTGTAAATGTGCTAATAGATTAGTTTATCTTATTGTGGCGGGTGTAAATGTGCTAATAGATTAGTTTATCTTATTGTGGCGGGTGTAAATGTGCTAATAGATTAGTTTATCTTATTACGGCGGGTGTAAATGTGCTAATAGATTAGTTTATCTTATTACGGCGGGTGTAAATGTGCTAATAGATTAGTTTATCTTATTGTGGCGGGTGTAAATGTGCTAATAGATTAGCTTATCTTATTACGGCGGATGTAAATGTGCTAATAGATTAGTTTATCTTATTGTGGCGGGTGTAAATGTGCTAATAGATTAGTTTATCTTATTGTGGCGGGTGTAAATGTGCTAATAGATTAGTTTATCTTATTGTGGCGGGTGTAAATGTGCTAATAGATTAGCTTATCTTATTGTGGCGGGTGTAAATGTGCTAATAGATTAGTTTATCTTATTACGGCGGGTGTAAATGGGCTAATAGATTAGTTTATCTTATTGTGGCGGGTGTAAATGTGCTAATAGATTAGTTTATCTTATTGTGGCGGGTGTAAATGTGCTAATAGATTAGCTTATCTTATTACGGCGGGTGTAAATGTGCTAATAGATTAGTTTATCTTATTGTGGCGGGTGTAAATGTGCTAATAGATTAGTTTATCTTATTGTGGCGGGTGTAAATGTGCTAATAGATTAGTTTATCTTATTGTGGCGGGTGTAAATGTGCTAATAGATTAGTTTATCTTATTACGGCGGGTGTAAATGTGCTAATAGATTAGTTTATCTTATTACGGCGGGTGTAAATGTGCTAATAGATTAGTTTATCTTATTGTGGCGGGTGTAAATGTGCTAATAGATTAGCTTATCTTATTACGGCGGGTGTAAATGTGCTAATAGATTAGTTTATCTTATTGTGGCGGGTGTAAATGTGCTAATAGATTAGTTTATCTTATTGTGGCGGGTGTAAATGTGCTAATAGATTAGTTTATCTTATTGTGGCGGGTGTAAATGTGCTAATAGATTAGTTTATCTTATTACGGCGGGTGTAAATGTGCTAATAGATTAGTTTATCTTATTACGGCGGGTGTAAATGTGCTAATAGATTAGTTTATCTTATTGTGGCGGGTGTAAATGTGCTAATAGATTAGTTTATCTTATTACGGCGGGTGTAAATGTGCTAATAGATAAGTTTATCTTATTACGGCGGGAGTAAATGTGCTAATAGATTAGCTTATCTTATTGTGGCGGGTGTAAATGTGCTAATAGATTAGTTTATCTTATTACGGCGGGTGTAAATGTGCTAATAGATTAGTTTATCTTATTGTGGCGGGTGTAAATGTGCTAATAGATTAGTTTATCTTATTGTGGCGGGTGTAAATGTGCTAATAGATTAGTTTATCTTATTGTGGCGGGTGTAAATGTGCTAATAGATTAGCTTATCTTATTACGGCGGGTGTAAATGTGCTAATAGATTAGTTTATCTTATTGTGGCGGGTGTAAATGTGCTAATAGATTAGTTTATCTTATTACGGCGGGTGTAAATGTGCTAATAGATTAGTTTATCTTATTGTGGCAGGTGTAAATGTGCTAATAGATTAGTTTATCTTATTGTGCCGGGTGTAAATGTGCTAATAGATTAGTTTATCTTATTGTGGCGGGTGTAAATGTGCTAATAGATTAGCTTATCTTATTACGGCGGGTGTAAATGTGCTAATAGATTAGTTTATCTTATTGTGGCGGGTGTAAATGTGCTAATAGATTAGTTTATCTTATTGTGGCGGGTGTAAATGTGCTAATAGATTAGTTTATCTTATTGTGGCGGGTGTAAATGTGCTAATAGATTAGTTTATCTTATTACGGCGGGTGTAAATGTGCTAATAGATTAGTTTATCTTATTACGGCGGGTGTAAATGTGCTAATAGATTAGTTTATCTTATTGTGGCGGGTGTAAATGTGCTAATAGATTAGTTTATCTTATTACGGCGGGTGTAAATGTGCTAATAGATAAGTTTATCTTATTGTGGCGGGTGTAAATGTGCTAATAGATTCGTTTATCTTATTGTGCCGGGTGTAAATGTGCTAATAGATTAGTTTATCTTATTGTGGCGGGTGTAAATGTGCTAATAGATTAGTTTTCCTTATTATGGCGGGTGTAAATGTGCTAATAGATTAGTTTTCCTTATTATGGCGGGTATAAATGTACTAATGGAGTGAAGAGCCACGAGATCCACTAGCACAGAGGCGTCCAACGTGCGGCCCGCCGGGCGTCAAGGTGCAGCCCGCCTGAGCTCTGTTCAGGCAGCCGCACCTCCAACTGCTTACCGCATGGGAAGCTGTGTGGGGGGAACAAAGCCCACAGCCCGGGGGTCAAGGAGTCCACAGCCCCGTTTAAAAAAAAAAAAAAACTGTTTGGTTAGTGTGTGTGGGGTAAGTTTATATGTGCATGCGAGTGTGTGTGTGTATAAATGTGTATGTCTGTGTGTGGGGTAAGTGTGTGTATGTGAGGTTGTGTATAAATGTGTATGTCTGTGTGTGGGGTAAGTGTGTGTATGTGAGGTTGTGTATAAATGTGTATGTCTGTGTGTGGGGTAAGTGTGTGTATGTGAGGTTGTGTATAAATGTGTATGTGTGTGTGTGGGGTAAGTGTATGTATGTATGTGAGTGTGTGTGTGTGTGGGGTAAGTGTAGGTATACGAGTGTGTGTATAAATGTGTGTGTGGGATAAGTGTGTGTATGTGATGTTGTATATAAATGTGTCTGTGTGTGGGGTAAGTGTGTGTATGTGAGTTTGTGTATAAATGTGTATGTGTGGGGTAAGTGTATGTATGTATGTGATTGTGTATGTGTGTGTTTGGTAAGTGTAGGTATACGAGTGTGTGTATAAATGTGTGTGTGGGGTAAGTGTGTGTATGTGAGGTTGTGTATAAATGTGTGTGTGGGCTAAGTGTATGTGTGGGGGGGGAATAAGTGTATGTATGTGAGTGTGTGTATAAATGTGTGTGTGGGGGGTAAGTATATGTATGTATGTGAGTGTGTGTGGGGTAAGTGTATGTATGTGAGTGTGTGTGTATAAATGTGTATGTATGTGAGTGTGTGTGTATAAATGTGTATGTATGTGTGTGTGTAAGTATATGTATGTATGTGAGTGTGGTGTGTGGGGGGGGGGTAAGTGTGTGGGGGGGAATAAGTGTATGTATGTGAGTGTGTGGTGTGTGTATATAAATGTGTATGTGTGTGTGTGGGGTAAGTATATGTATGTATGTGAGTGTGTGTGGGGTAAGTGTATGTATGTGAGTGTGTGTATAAATGTGTATGTGTGTGTGTATAAATGTGTATGTATGTGTGTGTGTATAAATGTGTATGTGTGGGGTAAGTGTGTGTATGTGTGTGTATAAATGTGTGTGGGGGGGGGGGTAAGTGTGTGTGGGGGAATAAGTGTATGTATGTGAGTGTGTGGTAAGTGTGTGTATAAATGTGTATGTGGGTGTGTGGTATGTGGGTGTGTAGTAAGTGTGACTGTGTATGCGTGTGTGTGTAGTTAATGTGACCGCTGCACATTAGTGTGAATTATATATATTATTCTCTGAATGAATGAAACATGAATGCTGCCCCGCACACATACATTTCTATTGAAGTGGCCCTTTGCAGAATGAGCTTGGACACCCCTGCACTAGGAGATTTGCTCTGCACACACTGCACACACTGCACACACTGCCACTAGCCCCATGCAAACTCCTGTTCCTGTATGGTTATATGAGAAGCGACTTCCTGGTTGGGGATCAGTAACCACACAGGTATGCCTGTGATACTGTGACATCATCACATGACATGAAACCACACCCAGGGGTGACGTCTGCTGGAAAAACATTGTGTGCTGGTGACTGGCAATAACACAAGAGTAGCCGGTCAGACTGCTCAGTGCCAAGCAAGGGAGATCCAGTATCACGTCTGCCACCAACCAGGGACCTGTGAAGACCTCAGGTGAGCTCACACTCTCAACATGTAACTTCCATGGAGGGGGGAATATCATACACTGGATCACTTGCTGTATCTAGAAATGACTGCATGAGGAGGTGGTGAGCCAGAAAACCAAATGATAACATAAAGATATTTTACAAACATAACATAATATAGATAAAGTGTTTCCAGCAGAGCCAGGAGAAACTAAGGCTAGAAACTGATTGAAAGAGCTCTAAAACTAACTGGATCTGAAACACTGCGTGTGTTCAACCCTGAGCAGCACAGCCACTCTGACAACCAAGGGGTTAAAGGCTTAGATGCAGTGTACAAAAATGCACAATAGAAAACTTCCGTGGGTTCCTCTGTGTTTATCCAATCATTGTATCATATTATATAGTGTGTAGTCCTATCTGTCACTGCAGGATATGCAGCTTACTATGTCCTGCTGGTAGCCATCCACTAAATAGCTTGCTCTGCCTTACCCACATCCCCATGCCAAGCAGCTTGCTCTGCCTTATCCACATCCCCACACCAGGCAGCTTGCTCTGCCTTACCCACATCCCCACGCCAGGCAGCTTGCTCTGCCTTACCCACATCCCCACGCCAGGCAGCTTGCTCTGCCTTACCCGCATCCCCACACCAGGCAGCTTGCTCTGCCTTACCCACATCCCCACACCAGGCAGCTTGCTCTGCCTTACCCACATCCCCACGCCAGGCAGCTTGCTCTGCCTTACCCACATCCCCACGCCAGGCAGCTTGCTCTGCCTTACCCGCATCCCCATGCCAGGCAGCTTGCTCTGCCTTACCCACATCCCCACACCAGGCAGCTTGCTCTGCCTTACCCACATCCCCACACCAGGCAGCTTTCTCTGCCTTACCCACATCCCCACGCCAGGCAGCTTGCTCTGCCTTACCCACATCCCCACGCCAGGCTGCTTGCTCTGCCTTACCCACATCCCCACGCCAGGCTGCTTGTTCTGCCTTACCCACATCCCCACGCCAGGCAGCTTGCTCTGCCTTACCCGCATCCCCACGCCAGGCAGCTTGCTCTGCCTTACCCGCATCCCCACGCCAGGCAGCTTGCTCTGCCTTACCCGCATCCATCATGCCAGGCAGCTTGCTCTGCCTTACCCGCATCCCCACGCCAGGCAGCTTGCTCTGCCTTACCCACATCCCCACGCCAGGCTGCTTGCTCTGCCTTACCTGCATCCCCACGCCAGGCAGCTTGCTCTGCCTTACCCGCATCCCCACGCCAGGCAGCTTGCTCTGCCTTACCCGCATCCCCACGCCAGGCAGCTTGCTCTGCATTACCCGCATCCATCATGCCAGGCAGCTTGCTCTGCCTTACCCGCATCCCCACGCCAGGCAGCTTGCTCTGCCTTACCCACATCCCCACGCCAGGCTGCTTGCTCTGCCTTACCTGCATCCCCACGCCAGGCAGCTTGCTCTGCCTTACCCACATCCCCACACCAGGCAGCTTGCTCTGCCTTACCCACATCCCCACGCCAGGCAACTTGCTCTGCCTTACCCACATCCCCACGCCAGGCTGCTTGCTCTGCCTTACCCACATCCCCATGCCAGGCAGCTTGCTCTGCCTTACCCACATCCCCACGCCAGGCTGCTTGCTCTGCCTTACCTGCATCCCCACGCCAGGCAGCTTGCTCTGCCTTACCCACATCCCCACACCAGGCAGCTTGCTCTGCCTTACCCGCATCCCCACGCCAGGCTGCTTGCTCTTCCTTACCCACATCCCCACACCAGGCAGCTTGCTCTGCCTTACCCGCATCCCCATGCCAGTCAGCTTGCTGCCTCTCACAGCTTCCCTGTAATCAATTCCCAGACTGTAAACATTTAGCAAAGTTTTTGGAGCACTACACACGCCCTCCTTTCTTGTCAGCTGACTGCCGCTGTGGCTTACAAACCGAAGACCAGTATTTCTAGTTTCAGGTGTACACCCATTTTGTGTCAGTCAGAGGTGAGGTGTGAGATTGCATGTTCAGTCTCCCAGAATTTAACTAGCCTGTGCTTCCTCAATATCACATGGCATACTGTATTATCCATTACCCATGTACAACAAAAATAGGAAGTGCTGGTAATAGAAGCCTTTTTATGCTGTGCCATTGTCTATGTGCCCTCCTACAGTAACAAAAACATTTACAGTTACTCTCTCCCTCGTACCCCACATACCTGGTTTGCAGGCAAGTTGCAGGCAACAATAAATGTGTCGTTTGCATCAAGCCATGAGATGATGTCATCTTCCACTAACACCATTATATATTTTATTATTTGCATTCACAGAATAAACAATGTTTGGGTGATATAGCCCACTGATTTAATATTGAAATGAAGGCTTTTTGTATTTCTTTCTTGCGATGATACAGGCCTGGTAATGACAGGCCCTTGTTAGTTAGCTAGTGAACCATCTTGAACTGGGTAGCAGTAAGTTACCGTCTGTACCGACTGGATGCTTCATGTTCTCAAGCATGGGAGAACATGTTGGGTTCCCTCCCCCGTCCTTACTAACCCAGATCAATGAAACATGGTATTGTGCAGGAATAAAGTGGATATTTCTCCCCAGAGCTGCCCTGGTGAATCACTAGTTATTATTCCATTACAGAAAACTGGGGGACTGGTGTAACTGGGGTAAAGGTTATAAAAGCTCTTTAACGAGAGAGGTACAACCCTGCATAGGATTCATAGTACTTTTACTTTCCCCATAAAACATTTTTATAGTTGCCCACCAATTTTGTTTTTGCAGGAGGCAGCAATATGCTGGGATCAGGGTTTAAGGCTGATCGCCTACGGGTCAACCTGAGGCTGGCCATTAACCGGCTAAAGCTGCTGGAAAAGAAGAAAAGTAAGTGCCTGCAATGTTAGCACAAGGAGACTGAGATATGGAGCATGTCCCAAGGTGTTTGTGTTTCGAGGTATGGGAAAGCACTTGCCATATTATATCTCTGTGTGTTTGCAGCTGAGATGGCGCAAAAAGCCAGGAAGGAGATAGCGGATTACTTGTCCACGGGGAAGGATGAGCGGGCAAGGATCCGCGTGGAGCATATTATCCGAGAAGATTACCTGGTGGAGGCCATGGAGCTTCTCGAACTCTACTGTGACCTGCTCCTGGCGCGGTTTGGTCTAATCCAGTCCATGAAGTAAGATCCTCAATGAAAAGCAATGAGAATAATCAATAGGTAGAAACAATTTAACAAGGGTGGCATTCATTATAAAGGAGAGAATCCACCAAAAACAACATTTCATACTAGCCTGGTGCTCCATCCAAGCCAAGAAGAGGACAACCATGGAATGTTCAAAGGCTGGTGATAGCTCGTGATTAATACTATTCACTTCCTGCATTAGGGTTTGGTCATAATCTCATGAGCGATGGCACTTGGCCATTAACTTGCAATCGTGTGGTCTGTTTATGGCACGCAGAATGATATCTTATTGATCCAGAGATTTACTGTGACAAAGCGCAAGGCACATTTATTTTTGTACCTTGATCAAAGGAGTGTTTTTGGCCTAGATTTCAATTTCTTATTGTGCGTCAGTAGGCTTGGATGTAACACAATTATCATTTTCCTAGTTTACTGTAGTTTGGAGGCCTGGTTACCTACTGCACAAAGGCTCCAAGTCAAGGAAGTAGCAATGAAGGCTTTCTTTATATCTCACCCACCAGTAAATTTGGGTATTTTTTCCCCCATAATTGCCTGGAAAAAAGAGGCCAGCATTGCAGAACTCAACTGAACTGTCCATGTTTAATGGCGGCCGTTGGATATTCAGCTTTGTTACCTGTGTCGTAGCTTTATTAATTAGGGATCGGATCTGTACTGGTCCAGCTTTAGTGGTGGATTACCTGCCTTTTGGACAGATGTAAGTAATTTGAGCAATGTCGACTGGTTCACTGATTAACAAGATGGATCAGGAATGAACTTTATAGAATGTAGCATTTTCCATAGAATGCAAGAGAAGTTTCCTTCTAAGATTCCAGTAGAGGAATGGGAGTTATGGGACTGGCTCTCCGCACATATCTGGCCATATCTTCAATGAGGCAATGAAATAAAACCACATCGACGATATAAATATAAGAGAAAGATAATTCCCCTATAAACGGTACATATATTTGTTCTATTGGAACGTCTTGCTGTGATTATATCTTCCAGGACAACTGAAATGTATCTCCACATGTCCTGTTGTGATGAATGAATGTTTGATGTAATATATATGATCTATTCTGCATAGGGAACTGGACCCTGGCCTTGCTGAAGCTGTTTCCACGCTGATCTGGGCTGCCCCGCGTCTCCAAACAGAGGTCTGCGAGCTGAAGACGGTAAGTGACCCTAGGAAGCTGCTGGGAACATTTGTTCTGCAACCGAAACTTTTCAGTTGTTGTCTGAGCACAATCGTAGGAGGCATAACGTAGAGGGCAGAGTCATAACCCCCAAAACAATGGCCGTGGTTAGTTGGAAAAGTAGTGGCGTGACCAGTGATCAGGGTAGTTTTGAGTGCAGGGGTGGAGGATGGAGGAGGAAAGGATAACGGCTACGTGATGGAGGACATGTCGATCTGCATATAGGTGGTGATGGAAGCCAGTGTTGGGGCAGAGTTCTAAAGAGTCACAATGGAAACCATTTCATCTCACCAACTTGCTATGTGTGGTGAGTTCCTCCTGCTAGAAGAGCTCCATGGATAATTAGAGCTCCATGGATAATAAGAGCTCCATGAATAATTAGAGCTCCATGAATAATTATAGCTCCATGGATAATTAGAGCTCCATGGATAATTAG
This sequence comes from Pelodytes ibericus, assembly GCA_036172795.1. Classification (NCBI taxonomy): domain Eukaryota; kingdom Metazoa; phylum Chordata; class Amphibia; order Anura; family Pelodytidae; genus Pelodytes; species Pelodytes ibericus. The sequence continues at coordinate 197,180,569 of CM069862.1, forward strand.
AGCTCCATGAATAATTAGAGCTCCACGGATAATTAGAGCTCCACGGATAATTAGAGCTCCACGAATAATTAGAGCTCCACGGATAATTAGAGCTCCATGGATAATTAGAGCTCCACGGATAATTAGAGCTCCATGAATAATTAGAGCTCCATGGATAATTAGAGCTCCATGAATAATTAGAGCTCCACGGAAAATTAGAGCTCCACAGAAAATTAGAGCTCCATGGATAATTAGAGCTCCACGGATAATTAGAGCTCCACGGATAATTAGAGCTCCATGAATAATTAGAGCTCCATAGATAATTAGAGCTCCATGAATAATTAGAGCTCCACGGATAATTAGAGCTCCATGAATAATTATAGCTCCATGGATAATTAGAGCTCCACGGATAATTAGAGCTCCATGAATAATTAGAGCTCCACGGATAATTAGAGCTCCACGGATAATTAGAGCTCCATGAATAATTAGAGCTCCATGAATAATTATAGCTCCATGGATAATTAGAGCTCCATACATAATTAGAGCTCCACGGATAATTAGAGCTCCACGGATAATTAGAGCTCCACGGATAATTAGAGCTCCACGAATAATTAGAGCTCCACGGATAATTAGAGCTCCACGGAAAATTAGAGCTCCATGGATAATTAGAGCTCCACGGATAATTAGAGCTCCATGGATAATTAGAGCTCCATGGATAATTAGAGCTCCACGGATAATTAGAGCTCCACGGATAATTAGAGCTCCACGGATAATTAGAGCTCCATGAATAATTAGAGCTCCACGGATAATTAGAGCTCCACGGATAATTAGAGCTCCATGGATAATTTATTGTTAAATCATTAAATATTTAACAAGATATTCTGCAGGGCTAACGCTGTTCTTCTAGCTGGAGAAACTCACCAGGTTTGTCCCTGCACAATGTATGGTTAAATTGGTTAGAGGAAATGCTCGTCTCACTCCAACTCACCTTTTAGTGAATAGCCACCAGTGAGTTAATGGGATGAAATGTCCGTCTCATCTCACCTGCACCTCACTTTTAGGGACTATTTTCCATTATGTTTGGGAGGACAGAAGTAGATGCTGCCGAGATGTAGAATCACATTGCAGAGTGAATATCTTGCAGCAGTTCTATGTCAACCTACACACTGCATACACTGGGAATGTAGGGAATAAAACAGTGCTGAAAAATGATCTATACATTGTGTTAGAAGAATTGCAAGCAAATGTATAACTTAAGTTACATATATATGTTTTAAATGTGTGTCCTGTTTATGACATCACCTTGTGGATTGATATATTACACATTCCCCATAGAAAATTAGTTTATTTGCTTTATATAAAGTCACAGGAGACTCCAGAGATACATTTAAAACATACTTTTTTCTTATTTATGGATTTGCATACAATTTAGCTAACACCATGTATAGATCATTTGGTATTCTCTACAGAAATGGTTGAGGTCGACAGAGTCCATTTAAAAGGGACACTGCTGGGTAGGAAGGGTGACTCGGCCAGGGTCCACCTGTCTGAATGAATGGAAGATACTTTGCAGAGTTTTCCCTATTAGGACTAGACCTAAGACATACTGATGATGTGAAGTGACACTGTCTGTTTCTATCCCCAGGTGGCCAGTCAGCTATGTCACAAATACAGCAAGGAGTATGGCAGCCTGTGCAGGACCAATGAAATCCAAACAGTCAGTCCACGAGTAAGTGTGTAATATACCTGTGTGTCCTAATATACAGACACCCAGCTGTCTAACTGCGGCTGGGATACAGGATACACAGCTTATTGTAATAACGGAGTTAGTCCAAGCACAGACGTCTCTGTGCCTATTAGTGCTTCAAATGTTAGTTCATCACTCCGTGTTGAAAAAGAAGGCAGTTGCCCTTAATTCCCAGCTTGCAGCCTCCCCACACCTCCCCGGGGTATTTTTGGGGCGTTCCAGTCATTTTACAGTGATGAACCCTGTTTTGTTCCCGCAGCTGATGCAGAAGCTGAGTGTAGTGGCGCCCCCCAAAATACTAGTGGAGAAATACCTGATCGAGATCGCAAAGAATTACAATGTCCAGTATGAGCCGGACTCTTTCGCTATGGTGAGTGAAAACGGGAAAAGCTGAAAAGAGTGGGTTTTTTTATTTATTTTTTAGAATTAATATAATCCAAATAATGGTATTAAAAAACAGCCCTTCTTAACATAGAAATGGTAAATGGATAGCATATAGTAGGACAAAGATAACAAAGTGGAAACTAGCACCAACAAGTATATTAATTGATCTTAATCTTATTTTATTTGTTCAACAATTTCTTAACATAGGAGAACGATCTATTATGTATAGCAAAAGCAACGAATTTTCCAAGTTTATACCTACTTCTCAACAGTTGTAATTTTTTTTTTTTTCCTTCCCGAAAACCATTTGTATGACAATGTTCACTTACATTTATTTAATTTGTCTGTAACAAACAATATGTTGAGTCCTTACTATGCAAAAATAAAATATTATTGAAAAAAAAAAAAGACAGCCCTTCTTAACCGTAATATATAGGTCATTTGTGTGGACACAGTAAATGACAAAAGAGCAAGATTACGACTGAACACAAACACTGTCCTGAACAATACAACATGGCCAAAACAGTCTGGCCATGAAGGGGTTAAGTATTTGAGATGGGTATTTGTATACTATGGTTGCAATTTATGAAACGTTACCCAGGGATGAGAGATACATGTGTTATACTTAATATCAACAGTCTAGTGTTGTCACTTCAGAGTTGCAAACAAAGATGGTCTAAAGTCAGGACAGTACCTCCACTGAGCATCATGGGATATGTAGTTTCTGAGCATCTGCACTACCAAGCATAGCTATCATCACTGGTCTACACTGTGTGTTTAATGCAGGCATGAGTAAAGTTGACTCCTTGGCTACTAAACTCTTTTTTTTTGTGAAGGTTTATTAAGATCACTTTCTCTTCACAGAGTGAGGTGCCCTCTGGATTTGATGCAAACAACTACAGCAATGGATTTCCGGATGATAAGAGGGGAGGACCTGGGGGTGGCGGAGGAGCAGGAGGAGGAGATTTTAAATGTCCCCAATATCCAGTGAGTATATTACCATGCGGAGTGCCTCCCAACTGTCCCGGAAATAATTGCCAGCGAATTAATACTTCGGATGTGCTGTGGACCTCACATGCGCAGTAGCGCTGTATGTTTGAGTGACAAACCTGACTTTTGACCTGAATTCAGCCATAACATTATGACCACCTGCCTGATATATTGTAGGTGTGCCGTGGTACCTGACACAAAGACATTAAGGTCCTGTAAGTTGCGAGGTGGGGCCTCCATGGATCGGACTTGTTGAGAAACATAGAAACATAGAATGTGTCGGCAGATAAGAACCATTCTGTCCATCTAGTCTGCCCAATTATTTTTGAGTACTTTTATTAGTCCCCAGTTCCCGGTCTTATAGCTAGGATAGCCTTGTGTCTATCCCACGCATGCTTAAACTCTTTGACTGGGTTTACCTCTACCACTTCTACTGGAAGGCTATTCCATACATCCACTTTGTCCAGCACATCCCACCGATGCTCGATTGGATTGAGATCTGGGGAATTTGGAGGCCAAGTCAACACCTTGAACTCATTGTTGTGTTCCTCAAACCATTCCTGAACCATTTTTGCTTTGTGGCAGGGAGCATTATCCTGCCGAAAGAGGCCAATGCCGTCAGGGAATACCATTTCCATGAAAGGGTGTACATGGTCTGTAACAATGCTTAGGTAGGTGGTACATGTCAAACTAACATCCGCATGAATGGCAGGACCCAAGGTTTCCCAGCAGAACATTGCCCAAAGCATCACACTGCCTCCGCCGGCTTACCACCTGTCAGTCCAAAGCATCACACTGCCTCCGCCGGCTTACCACCTGTCAGTCCAAAGCATCACACTGCCTCTGCCGGCTTGCCACCTGTCAGTCCAAAGCATCACACTGCCTCCGCCGGCTTACCACCTGTCAGTCCAAAGCATCACACTGCCTCTGCCGGCTTGCCACCTGTCAGTCCAAAGATCACACTGCCTCCGCCGGCTTACCACCTGTCAGTCCAAAGCATCACACTGCCTCTGCCGGCTTGCCACCTGTCAGTCCAAAGCATCACACTGCCTCCGCCGGCTTACCACCTGTCAGTCCAAAGCATCACACTGCCTCTGCCGGCTTGCCACCTGTCAGTCCAAAGCATCACACTGCCTCCGCCGGCTTGCCACCTGTCAGTCCAAAGCATCACACTGCCTCCGCCGGCTTGCCACCTGTCAGTCCAAAGCATCACACTGCCTCCGCCGGCTTACCACCTGTCAGTCCAAAGCATCACACTGCCTCTGCCGGCTTGCCACCTGTCAGTCCAAAGCATCACACTGCCTCCGCCGGCTTGCCACCTGTCAGTCCAAAGCATCACACTGCCTCTGCTGGCTTGCCACCTGTCAGTCCAAAGCATCACACTGCCTCCGCCGGCTTGCCACCTGTCAGTCCAAAGCATCACACTGCCTCCGCCGGCTTACCACCTGTCAGTCCAAAGCATCACACTGCCTCCGCCGGCTTACCACCTGTCAGTCCAAAGCATCACACTGCCTCTGCCGGCTTGCCACCTGTCAGTCCAAAGCATCACACTGCCTCCGCCGGCTTACCACCTGTCAGTCCAAAGCATCACACTGCCTCTGCCGGCTTGCCACCTGTCAGTCCAAAGATCACACTGCCTCCGCCGGCTTACCACCTGTCAGTCCAAAGCATCACACTGCCTCTGCCGGCTTGCCACCTGTCAGTCCAAAGCATCACACTGCCTCCGCCGGCTTACCACCTGTCAGTCCAAAGCATCACACTGCCTCTGCCGGCTTGCCACCTGTCAGTCCAAAGCATCACACTGCCTCCGCCGGCTTGCCACATGTCAAGTGGTCATAATGTTATGGCTGATCGCTGTATCTGCTGTCTAAGGGGCAGACACTATGGTGAATGGTAGAAACATGAAATGACAGACATTGCATTGATGTAGAGCAAAAGCTGACACTTTCTATAACTCTTCCTGCAGCAATCCATGCCTGATGGTGCTCTAGGGACCTACGAACCGTGTACCTTCCTGCAACCACCTCCAAGGGTTAAAATGCCACCTGCTGTTCCAGACACCCCTCCATCTTATGACATGGTACGTCCCGGGCACCTACCCACATACCTGAATAAAGGGATGATTAAGGCAGGGCTTGACAAATGTATCTGAGTTTTAGGAGCCAGCTAAAATATCTAGGAGCCAGACAACAGCTCATAAACACACGCAATCACAGACAGACACACATAGTCAGTCAGTCACATATATACACACACAGACACATCATCACATATACATACCGAATAAAGGATAATTTATTCTAATTTGGAGCACCAGGGTGAAAGTCCTCTCCGTGCACCCTCTACTTCTGAGTGTGAAACCCGCTACACCTTGTTTTTCTACATATACATACACACACAGACACATCCAGTCAGACACACATATATACAGACACACACACACACACACACACACACACATATATATACACAAACACATCCAGACACATATACACACACACACACACACATCCAGTCAGACACATATATACACACACAAACACATCCAGTCAGACACATATATACACACACAAACACATCCAGTCAGACACACATATATACAGACACACACACACACACACACACACACACACACATATATATACACAAACACATCCAGACACATATACACACACACACACACACAAACACATCCAGTCAGACACATACATACACACAAACACATCCAGTCAGACACGTATATACACACATACACATCCAGTCAGACACGTATATACACACATACACATCCAGTCAGACACATACACACACACATACACATCCAGTCAGACACATATATATATACACACAAACACATACAGTCAGACACATATATACACACAAACACATCCAGACACATATATACACACACACACACACACACACATACACATCCAGTCAGACACATATATATACACACAAACACATACAGTCAGACACATATATACACACAAACACATCCAGACACATATATACACACACACACATCCAGACACATATATACACACACACACACACACACACACATACACATCCAGTCACACACATATTTACACACACACATGGCAGAAGGTTTTTTTTAAAGGAAAAAAAAAACATGTTCACCAATCAATGTCCCCCCTCCCTGCTATAACACCACAATAGGGGGGTGTTCAAGCCTCAATAAAGGGAGGGGAGGGTGGGCGTTCCAGCCTGGGGGCAGAGAGAAGCTTTCCTGCTGAGCTCCTCGAACAGCACTATATCGGTGCGCGAGGGGGCGGAGCAGGAAGTCTGTGCAGCCGATGCACACACTCTGCTCCCTCGCGCACCGCTGCTGGATTAAAGAGAAGGGAAAAAACTATCCTATTGCCGAGGGCACCACAAGGGGCACACGATACCCGAGCGCCAGGTCTGATTTCCTGGTCGCCCTGGCGACCAGGGTTTGTCGAGTCCTGGATTAAGGCACATGCATATTTCTTTACCGTGACTTTCTTTTCTATCAGGTTCAACCCTCTGGTGAAGATGGAAACTCAAAGTTTTTCCCTGAACAGGATCACGGTGAGTGTCCTTCCCCCCCACCTTCCCCCTCATTCCATTCCACGTACAGTGTCCTTAAAAAATATGTTTATGTTAGTGCTGTAAAGTAAAGCAAAAGAAACGGATCTCTCTTCCTATATATCATAAAAGCTACAAATAAAGTGAAGTCGAATCCTGGCTGTTGCTATAATAACAGTCCTGCCCATCTCTCCAAGCCCCTCATATTGGATGTCAGTGAATTTAGGAGCCCCGGTAAAAATATTTTCCATGTAAAACTACAGGAGAAGTGTACATTATTTTAAAGTCATTTCACCTGTATTAAACACAAATAAGCGAAGTGGAACTACCCCTATAATGTTTATTGATTGCTAGGGCCAAACCGGATGCATTATTAATAGGCCTTATCAATTAACTAATATATATTACACTGTTACCATCATATGAATATATATAGCACAATGCAATACGTTAAACACTTTGTCATTGGCATGGAGGGGTTGATACAAGATACATGTGCTCAGGACTGATTATCCCTCTGTCACATGGCTCATTCACTGAACCCGCGATTTCTGAGGAAGAAGGAAGGTAAGCGATGAGGCCGCATATCCTTGTGAAATGCGGCACAGATCTCTGAACAGGACTAAAAATGAGTTGCAAAAGGTGACACTGATACCGTCTTTCCCATCGCACTGTCATTTATAGGTAACAACCTGAGACCACAAGCCCCGTGGCAAGACATCCCCGGAAAATACAACAACATGCCGCTGCCTAAACTCCCATCAGTGCCCGTCAGCCCGGCTCGTGGCCCCGCGCCCCCTGAACCCTCTCCGTACGAAGATATCGACTTTGAGGATCTGTCAAAGAGGCTGGACGATCTCAAGAAGAAAACGTGAAACCACTTGCGGTGTTTTTCTACAGGCTGCATCCCAACTGATGATTTTTATCTGTAGCCTTTTATATTAACCTTTGTTATAGCTACAGCTTGGTGTGCACTCTAATCCCCCTCACCAAACTATCTGTCGTTTACCAGTTCTTCTCTGTTGGTATTCTATATGTTTCCATTATTCTCTCGTTATTAACCCCTTAACGCCTAATGGTTCTTTGGTGCTTTTTTTTGTTCTTGGGGTGGTTGCAGTTCTCTGCCTCCATGTCCCTGGCTCCCGAACAGGGCCAAGACTGTTCGGGAGCCAGGAACATGGAGGCAACCCTGCGGGTCCCTGCCTAAATATATCGAGAGCTTGCGAGGTCGGGCTCAGTGCCATTTTGACCTCATCTAACAGATGGCATCCTACTGCCGATCTCTGGGGTCCACCAGGATCTGCTACTCAGTGCACTTTCTAGGCCGTCCTCATGGTCATTCGGGCCATGAATGTGTTAGGACGGCATAGAACTTCTAGCAATATCTTATAATTATATCATTCTTATAATAAAAGCCTTATGTAAGATAGATAAAATAGTAACACGTGAGATTTAAATGTACACAAGTTGGTTTTGTTTTTTAAATGACCCTGAGCCAGCAGCGGCTCAGAGATTTGTTTTCACATTTGTAATATTCTCATTACCCTCAGCCAGCCAATGCTTAGTCATCGCGTGATATTGGCTGCTTTGAAAACAGCCAGAAAGCCGCCAGCCATCTGGAGCCCCCCCCCCCCCCCGAGTTCTAAAAACATTTTGCCGGAAAAGAAGACAAACCAGTTCATCAGCTCCAGAGAGACGTAAAACGCGAACTTGAAAGAGAGGGTTTATTTATTTCATCATGTTTATTTCCTAGTTTATTCCTATCCTCGTATATAGAACAAATCCCTTTATATATTTGAGGCTTTATGTCACAATTTGAGAATAAAATATTTTCCAGCAGAAAATCCATGTGGATATTTGGCCTTTTGGTTTGTTCGCCTATCACATGACTCTTAGAAAATCTGAACATACACAAAAGCAATGATAAAATAGGCGGAGTGTGTTTATCTTTACACTTCCAGCAGTGTTGTTGGGGGGAGCGCAATGATAATAACCTCCAAAGTGTGTTGGTGTGTAGGTATATACCTGTAAGACGGGGGATGTACACTTGGAAATAGAGATGGCAAGAACTGTAAAAATACAGTTTATTTCATAATTCTAAAATTTGTAGTTAAAAGAACAAACAAACACAATTAACATCTGTAAAATATTCACTTAGAAAACATATTTTCACTGAATGCTCCGGTTGGGGTGAGAAATAAGGACTGTTCTACTTAAACAGAGACACTTGGTAGGGATGGTAACTGGTCTGTGCACTTCTTGTTTTAATATATACTCCACAATATCCAACACCATAACAGTCTGCTCCAGCTTGAGTTGCCACCTTTTCCTGAATAAAAGTACCAGCCATGGAGCTCTGGATGGCTCCTGCCACTTTGACACTCCAAGCCGTGATGAACTTGCATCAAGACAGTATGTTATAATGCAGGCTGTGGGTTTATTCATAGAAATCCCCCTGGCGGTCCACCTGTTACATGATAACATGAATTATAGGGAGATTGAAAGCTGTTCCTGGTCACTTTGTCTGAGAAGGTATGGGAAGGAACCTGGCTGAGGTTATCAAGACCTTGAAATATGATACCAGACTTCCTGGAAGCTCTACCTCCTGCCCAGCTGAGGCAGGATGAGGCAGGATGAGGCAGGATTAGCCTTACAGTCCCAGATGATTACACAGAGATCAACAGGTCCCATTTTCTTGACTCATTGATACATGGATGCTATGTAATGTAAGGCCAGGACAATGCATATAATGCTATGGCTTTACTTTAATACTTTGTATATTAAAGCTTGACAAACCCCAAGACTCAACACTGAGGCATCATAGCAGCACCAGCAAAGCATGGCCAGTGACCGCTGATTGCCTCCTACGTGGGTTTGGTGGGAGGCAGATCTTGAACAAATCAGGAAGCATTTGCAGTTGTGAAGAATCTTTTTTTTATGCACACTCCTATTCTTATTTGTGTTGTAAGCATTCCTAAAGTGGGCCAGAAGAAAAATGTAGTTTATATTCATAAGATAAGTGTGATTAATCTTTTTTGTGTGCAAAACCTTCACTTTTGTACTTTTTTCACCAATTTTTCTGTGCTGTAAGGAAAGGGCACAAGGGTGTTTTTTGTTTCAGCAATTACTAGTAATTAGTGCCAGTGTACTACACTTTTCCATGTTACTAGATCTAGGGATATTAGTTCTAGGGTTAGCATTTTTTTCCCAATGTAATGTTGCTGACTACCTCTAGGGGCATTCAAGCAACAGTAACAGAGCGACGGAAGTGATTTTTTATCACTTCCATCGCTCTTGCCCGATACTAACAAGTGCTATGTGTATGATGCTTTTGGTACGACTATTGAATTTTTAGCTTCTAACTGGGGGACAAATTCCTTTTATATTCACCTATACATGTAATCCATAGAATGGTATCGCAGGCTCTTGCCCAAAGTAACTTACAGTCAATGAATGTATTGTTTTTTTAGATTTGTGGGTGTGGCTTTATGATAACCACACACCATTCTGGCCACACCCTTACCATTTCTGCCCAGGACATGATTATTTTACAAAGTACATGACCTTAACTTTGTCTATTCAAACCTGTAGTTTAGATATATATTTCCAGGGCATTGCATGTTTATAATTTACTTGTTTTTTTGTCTGTTACATAATTTAGACCCACCAAGCGGTTTAACAGTTTTTACCTGACGCATTCCACATTCACTTGATGTCGGCTGACACATGGCAATGACTGACTTGCAGTATGAAGAATTCAATGAATTAGTCATGGAGGTGATGGTATCACAACTTTTCGGATCAGCCTAACTGATTGCTCTACACCAATATACACAGTCTATAGGGTCAACCCAATTTACACTGATTAGTCCTGAATTGAACTCAGGTCGGGCACGTAAGCCAAATCTCACAAATCTCCAAAATAAAGCTACTCAATGAACCGGCATTTCAGAAACCAAGGCATCGGAAGCATTCAGGAGCTGGACTTTTTGCGCAATGAAAACAATTGATTTGTTGGCTACCCAATATGCGCTAATCACCCCCGAACACACTCTGAACTCGGGTAACATAGCTGAAATTCACCCAGTTTAATTCTCCAGGTTTTAATTGGAGAATTGAATAGAAAAGTGTAGAAGAATTAAAGGGACTGTCTGGTGCAGAAATTGCATCTTCCAAATATTAATGCATATTAATGTGCTTTCAAAGTACTTTCTTATGCACGTTTTACATTTTACATGGCTTAAAATAGAAAATACTTACAGCTAGATGAAATTGTGAAATTACAGAAGTTTGCAAGAAACCAGGACTGCCCACACTAGCTGTGTAAAAGTAAATTTCCTTTATTTTTTTTGCTGCAGGAACTAATTCTAATAATGCCATTCAAATCAATAGAATTTTCTGTTTCTCTAGTGATGTCATCAGACAATTTGTTGCACTGTTAAGATATCCAACTGTGTACAAGAGCAAAGTTAATTAGAGTGCACACAATTCTATTCCAGTGGCACAGGAAGTGACTAAATGAAACAAAACTATATTTGCTCATCAGTGCTGCCGCACCTGCAGTAAACATGTAGAGTAATCACTGTGGGAGGGCTTGAGTCAGATATTAAACATGTGATTTATGCAGAATGCCTGCATCAAATCACACTGGAAAAAAGTATGTGTACTATTCAAGCAGTAATCTTCATCTTGCACCAAAGTGAGTTTGGTGGACTTTGGCAATTTCGGCTATAGCCATAGTCCTCCCATTGACTTCTATGGGACGACTTCAGCTATATTTGCCATAGCCAAGGTTCTCCTGAAATAGCCTTGATATAAGCTGAAGTCCTCCCCGTCAAAGTCTATGGACCGAGGCTAGCACTTTGTTATGGTACAGCTGATTTTAGGTGACTTCCAAATTAGGAACGTATTCGGGGCTTCCTGGGTGGCTTGACATCCAGGTCCTGATGTGCCCTTGATGTGTCCCAAATCCATTTGCAGTTCTGAGGCTCCATTTCGGGGCCAATTTTTGGCACATATCGACCCTTACATATTAAAAAGCATCATCTAACATTCACACGTGTTTATAAAACCCTACCAGGGTAGAAGCTGCTCTGTGTCTTGAAGACCCAAATAAATCACCATATCACAGGATACAATCTTCATCAATGATATAGGAAGCAGATTCTCTGTAGAACCAACAAAAATGTTTACTGCACTCACACAGATCAGAAACAAGGCACATTAGATACATTGTAACACTACCTAATCAATAACTGTTACTAAAACACAGTCCGGATCCAAAGCCAGGTGCTAATATCAATCCTGTATCTATTCTAGAACCTCCAGGGCTGAATCCTAGCTGTCAGACTGACTGGCCTTCCAGAACTGAATCCATTAGATATTATCATGAAATGCTACATTGGGGCAGAAAGACACTAGGGTAGTATAGTGAAATTCCAATGCTCCACATCAGACATGGCATGATTTAACCCCTTAGTGATAAGACATTTTCACCTTGACTTTCCCTTTGTGACAATGGCTGTTTTGACATTTCTGGGGTGTTTGTGTTTAGCTGTAATTTTCTTCTTTCTCACATACAGTACCCACACAAATTATATGTTGTTTTTATCGTCATAAGAAGGGCTTTCATTAGATACCATTATGTTCATCATATCTTATAATTTACTACAAAAAAATAATAAAATATGATGAAAATTTTTAAAAAACCCACTTTTTCTAACTTTGACCTAAAATATAATTTACACAATAAAATCATTAAAAAAGACCCCATCTAAATAGTTTCTAAATGTTGTCCCGAGTTCAAAAATATGCATGTTTCCATATTTTTCGGTATTTTTTTGCGAGTTATGGGGCAAAAACCAAAAATAGTGTTTTTTGGTTTTTTCCTATATTGACCTTTTGACCCCAACCCGAACCCAAAATTTAACCCTAACACTAAATTTAACCCCAACTCTAATCGTTATTATATCCCTTAATATTTTTTCATTTTAATTTAATTTTAACCGTATCCCTTATGCTAAAAATTATTTAATTTAAACCCTATATTTTAAATATTTCCCATTGCAATGCTACTAAACTACCACTAGGGGCAGTCAAGTAGCATATTCAGAGCGACGGAAGTGAAGTTACTTTCACTTCCGAAGCTCAGACCGGCAGAGGGCTTAGCCATATTGACGGAGCAGCATGCTCCGTCAATATGGCTCCCCACGATCGCTCCGTGGCGCGATCTTGGGTGCCCCAAAATAGAAATTTCGGTGCTGGCTATTGCCTCGACATCGTTGATCGCGAAAACCGCTTGATTCACCGCAGGACGAGCCAGGCACCTCCTTTGTCGTTAAGGGAGTTTCTCCCAAGACGTGCCTGACACGTCCTTTGTCGCAAAGGTGTTAATCTTGGCCAGAAATAGCCAAGATAATTTTAGGAGCCAGGGAAATGGTACTTCCAAAGAGGTCTATACGAAGTTATGCCAGTACCTATGGCTTACTGGATCCAACTATAAGGTCTTCTCAATAAAGAGAGAACTGCACGGAACTGAGATCGGAAATTCAAACTCTAGGCCAATATATGCGAGTGGAAAGAAAGTCTCTTATTTAGGTGGAATTGGAATTTTTCCAACTCTGCAATTCTCTCTTTGTTAGACCAGAGGTTTTCAGGCACTATACACTATACACTATACACGTATTAAGCTAATGCGAAAGTTCTTTTAGTTCGGTTTATGATGGTACGAACGTTTTTTATGAATGGAACTATATATTGCTACTTCTAATGTGTTTTAATGTGTGTTTTTTTACTTGTACGGACATTTGCTCATTATTTGAACTGTAATGACGTTTTCAATACGGAAGTGTATATAAGGGTGAACAAATTCCGGTTTTTGTCATATCCCCTGAGGAAGTCCAAAGGACGAAACGCGTTGGGTGAGCTCTGCTTCTCAATTTGGAGACTACAAAAACTTTGTCCTGTGTGGAATATTAATTACTTGGACTTTGCATCCAGCCCCGAGGCGCACGGATAACTGGAGCAAGTGACTGAGTTTTTTTCCTGCTTTTTATCTGTGTGTTTATTGTGGATTGCTTCCACTACATCACAGTTTCTGTTTTTTCTGTGGAATAAATTGTTACTGAATACCCTGGATCTGGATTAAGAGGTTCTCCATTATTCCATGTCCTATTGGAGGAGGTGATCCCTGGGAAGGGGGCAAGTATTCCACTGTCATATACTAACCTGATTCCATGCTCCTGGGTTTTCTAAGGAGCTATACATTGTGAGTCCTTTTCTTACGACCATCATTTGACGTATATGTGTACAGTACATATTGCACTATTTTTTTGTATCTTTTATTCACAGATGCATTTCCTATCAAAATCATAAGTATAATTTTTTATTGATTTTTGAATACACGTGTTTAGCACTTTGGTGTTATTTTTGCAGTGTTGCATACCACTTGTCAATTTATAATCACAACTTTATGCTAGCATATCATTTTCTGTTTATACACTCATAATTGCACAAGACCTTGTTGATATTGTGTGCACGTTTTATGCGCTATATCACACATCACTATAGAGTCTATTTCATTTATCCATTCACATTGAAGTGTCCAAACACTAGCGCCCGATTCTCCTCTCTTCTTTTTTGTACTTTCATGCAGTTTTTTGGAAGCTGTCTGTTTTGTGTAGTCAGGCTGCTGGAGATAGTGGACACCGAGTTTCATTGTGTATAGTATTACATCTGAAACACACTACTTTTGCTCGTCCCTGTTCTGTTCTTTTTACTATACACAGTCATGACAAAGAATTAAAGGCAATCTTTTTAAATCCAAAGGGAAATGTGTAATTGGAATATCAAGCCCAGAGGTGATGTCCTTACCAGGAAAGGTTAAAGGATCTTAACATGTATAGCTTGGAAGAGACACGAGACAGGGGGATAGGATAGAAACATTGTAATACATAAAGGGAATCAACACAGTAAAGGAAGAGAGTATATTTAAAAGAAGAAAAACTACCACAACAAGAGGGCATAGTCTTAAATTTTAAGGAACAAAGGTTTAAAAGTAATATCAGGAAGTATTACTTTACTGAGAGGGTAGTGGATGCATGGAGTAACTGGTAGAGTTTAACACATCGACGGAGTATAAGCATGCATGGGAAAGACACAAGGCTAGCCTAGATTTTAAATAAACGTAGGTAAAAATTAGGAAGAATGGATGAATCCTTTGGTTCTCATCTACCAATGCATTCTATTTTTCTATGAGACATTTTTCTATGACACAAACACAATTAAACCACATTATTATCATAATCTATACATTTATGTTTGGGGGGTGCATATTTTTGGGTGACACCCTGCTTCAATGCAGCTGGACTACAACTCAGGCTCACTCAGGATGTGTACCTTGAGAACCAAGCCTTTGCTCTTTTCATTGTGTTTCCCCCAGGTTAAGAAATGTAATTATATGTTGAAATGTGTACTTATGCAATCAATAAAAGTTTACTGTCCTGTGGGCCATCTATTGTCCCTTGTAGTCTGGATGTCTGGATCTACTGACGGCATGTTTATTTTATGTACAGTTATAGTGTGTTTATTTTCCTATTTCAGATAAGGTTTTCTATTGTTTGAGGCTTATATGTTATAATTAGTTACCCTGTGCCTCCCCCCTAGTTGATGTCTTATTTGTGTGTGTATAAGTCTGTGCTGTTTGACAAATAAAGTTGTTGTTAATTCTTGCTGTACCTAACTGCTAGTGGTCCTGTCTGCTATTTGGGTCCAGAAAGACTTGCTGGGTGGACGCTGAGCTTTAATGGGGGGGCTAAGGAGGGGATTTCACACAATGGACAGTGGTGCTACCAGCCTTGGGTATCCATTCCGTTACACTGGCTATCCTTCTAATATGGCCTATAGCTCAGCAGTAACTCAGCATTTAGGCTACTCCTCTATGATGCAATGTCAGCTATAGGGCTGGCAGGGGAGTATAGGAGATGGAGTTCTCAACAGCTGGAGAGCCACAGTTTGACACCCCAGGCACAAAAAAAACTTTATTCTCTATAATCCCAATTATTGTCTAGTTTTCATACATATTGAAAAATAATAATATTTTTTGAATTTTCGTACATATTGATAAAATATGTCCAAGAAGCTGAGTGCTATAATCACAGTAACTGGGACTGCACATCACAAGACACACGGGATTCAACAATTGTTCAGAGATTTACTAGGTAAAAAAGGCAACATTTGTTCAAAGACACACCTCGGGGAAAAGCTAACATACCAGGTCATGCATACATTGCTGTACATTTCCACACAGAGAGCTACAAACGAATGCCCCGTACATACTATGATCAGATCTGGTAAAAATAAAACATTTATTAATGAAAGAGGAAATTGACAAGGGAATTTCAAACCTAAGGCCAAAGTGGCAGAGTTGGAAAAATTCTCCAATGTAGCTGAATGGAATAATTTTTCTCAACTTGGCTACATTGGCCTTAAAGTGGAAATTCCCTTGTCAATTCCCTCTTATATCATTAAAAATGATGGGGGTGTGTACAAACTGGAGCCCACAAAGTTTTGTTGGAATTGCAAAAACAAACAAACTTCTGTTTAATTGGAAGATTGTATCATACAGGATAATGCCAGGGTGATGATCTGTCAACTGAAGCTCAATAGAAGGTGAAGACGCAAAACATTGAATCTTCTACAGAAGAGACCCCCCCAGTCAGATCCCAGACCTTATCCCAATAGAGATGCTGTGGATGCTCATGAGAGCCATTCACACCAGACATACTGGGAATTAAGCAGATCTATATGGACCACAATTCCTCCTAATCCTTGTGCAGGTCTGATCCACAGCTACCGGAAGTGCTTGTTTGAGGATATTGTTGTCAAACAAGGTTCAGCCTGTTATTAAATCCAAGGGTTCACTTACTTTTTCCACCAGCACTGTGAATATTTAATGGGTGTGTGTTCACATGAAAGAGTAGCATTGTTTGTGAATTATTTGCTTACGCACATTGTATTTGTCTATAGATCAGATCACAATTTATGATCAATTCATACAGAAATCCAGGTAATTCCAAGGAGTTCACTTACTTTTTCTTTTTTTTCACTTTTTCTTGCCACTGTATAATGTTACCAAAATCTGTTTAATGTGTTGGAGGAGGTGCAATTAACACTCCTACCAAATAACCCCTGGACAGAAAGATGCAACCATACAATGTGGAGTCCAGAGGCATCACTAGGGTGTGTGTCACCCGGTGGGTTAACTCATGGTGTCACCCCGCTGGATTTCCTCCAATACCATGCCAAACAGATTCCTTAGTAATGCCAGTCAGATGGCCCATTAAATATGCCACATACAGGAGCCCCACAAATTATGTCACACACAAAAATAATATCCCAGTATTATTTTGCCGTTAATAAGACAGACAATATGCCTAATATGCCAGTAATATCGTGGTATTCAGATGCCAGTAATATTGTGCCATTAAGATGCCAGTAATATTGTGCCATTCAGATTCCAGTAATATTCTGCCATTAAGATGCCCCAGCCAATTTGCTCATCAAGATGCCAGTAATATTGTGCCATTAAGATGCCAGTATTTTTTGTGCCATTAAGATGCCAGTATTATTGTGCCATTAAGATGCCAGTAATATTGTGCCATTCAGATGCCAGTATTATTGTGCCATTAAGAAGCCGGTGATATTGTGCCATTAAGATGACAGTACTATTGTGCCATTCAGATGCCAGTAATATTGTGCCATTAAGATGCCCCAGCCAATCTGCCCATCAAGATGCCAGTATTTTTGCACCTTTAAGATGCCAGTCATATTGTGTCATTCAGATGCCAATATTATTGCACCTTTAAGATGCCAGTAATATTCTGCCATTAAGATGCCCCAGACAATTTGCCCATCAAGATGCCAGTAATATTGTGCCATTAAGATGCCAGTATTATTGCACCATTAAGATTCCAGTAATATTGTGCCATTAAGATGCCAGTAATATTGTGCCATTAAGATGCCAGTATTATTGGGCCATTCAGATGCCAGTCATATTGTGTCATTCAGATGCCAATATTATTGCACCTTTAAGATGCCAGTAATATTCTGCCATTAAGATGCCCCAGCCAATTTGCCCATCAAGATGCCAGTAATATTGTGCCATTAAGATGCCGGTATTTTTTGTGCCATTAAGATGCCAGTATTATTGCACCATTAAGATGCCAGTAATATTGTGCCATTAAGATGCCAGTATTGTTGCACCTTGAGGATGCCAGTAATATGCCAGTCATATTGTGTCATTCAGATGCCAATATTATTGCACCTTTAAGATGCCAGTAATATTCTGCCATTAAGATGCCCCAGCCAATTTGCCCATCAAGATGCCAGTAATATTGTGCCATTAAGATGCCAGTATTTTTGTGCCATTAAGATGCCAGCATTATTGTGCCATTAATATGCCAGTCATATTGTGCCATTAAGATGCCAGTAATATTGTGCCATTAAGATGCCAGTATTATTGTGCCATTAATATGCCAGTCATATTGTGCCTTTCAGATGCCAATATTATTGCACCTTTAAGATGCCAGTAATATTGTGCCATTAAGAAGCCCCAGCCAATTTGCCCATCAACATGCCAGTAATATTGTGCCATTAAGATGCCAGTATTTTTTGTGCTTTAAGATGCCAGTATTATTGGACCATTAAGATTCCAGTAATTTTGTACAATTAAGATGCCAGTAATATTGTGCCATTCAGATGCCAGTATTATTGTGCCATTAAGATGCCGGTAATATTGTGCCATTAAGATTCCAGTATTATTGCACTATTAAGATTCCAGTAATATTGTGCCATTAAGATGCCAGTAATACTGTGCCATTAAGATGCCATAATTATTGTGCCATTAAGATGCCAGTATTATTGCACCATTAAGATACCAGTAATATTGTGCCGTTAAAATGCCATCATTATTGTGCCATTAAGATGCCAGTATTATTGCACCATTAAGATGCCAGTAATATTGTGCCATTAAGATGCCAGTAATATTGTGCCATTAAGATGCCATAATTATTGTGCCATTAAGATGCCAGTATTATTGCACCATTAAGATACCAGTAACATTGCGCCATTAAGATGATATAATTATTGTGTCATTAAGATGATATAATTTTTACGCCATTAAGATGCCAGTATTATTGCACCATTAAGATGCCAGTAATAGGGAGTAATTGCCAGTAATTTGCCCATTAGGATTCTAAAGTTGCTATGCTCGTTATTGGCTGCTGCTCCGTGTCCCCGGACGTCTCCTCTGTGCAGTCTTCCCTCTGGCACGGAGGAGGGAAACACTTCCCTCCTCCATGCAGGAGGAAGGAAGTGCACCATTAAGATGCCAGTAATATTGTGCCATTAAAATGCCATAATTATTGTGCCATTAAGATGCCAGTATTATTGCACCATTAAGATGCCAGTAATATTGTGCCATTAAGATGCCATAATTATTGTGCCATGTGTGTGTGTGTGTGTTAGGACGTTCTATGCCATCTTTTGGCACCAAATAGGAACGTATAGAACATCCTAGCGTTGCAAAGACGTTAAACACATTATATTAAGTTTTATTGCTTTGTAGCTCTGTGATACACTCATACATACAAGAGCTGCTAGAATATAGGGACACCAGAGGATAAAAAAAAAGTATTGAAGGATTTGGGACACTTGGGAGGCATTCATATAATGTGTAAAACTTTTATGTGTCCAGTAAAAATGGCCATGGTGGCAACCTTATCCCCTTTACTCAAGAAGTGATTTTTACTGTACCATTTAATTGAGAAAAACATCAATTGGGAGGTTTCATTATCAGTGAACCCTACTTAGTGTTTGACTGGTCTGTGTTAGCATGAGAATATATGGAATCACCCTGAGATTGGTATAAAACCCCTGAAACATGCCAAGTCTGACTGCTGTCATTGAGGGTCACAACCTGTGTTTGCTAGCCCCCTGAGGTCTGCATGGTGCTGGCAGTCCTTGGCATAGTTGCCAACATGTCTCCAGAGACACATATTTGTTCCATTGTTCCACATTCTGCAGAAAGAGCATGCAAAGTGCAGCCCGGCAGTATGTAGGATGGATATAGGCACAGACACAATCCAGTTAATTAATCTGGGTGGATATCTCACAGGACCTGCCATGATTAATTAATTGGATTCTGTCTGTGTGTATAATTTGCATCCTTCAGATTGTTAGGTTCTTTCTGCAGCATGTGGAACATATGTGTCCCTGGAGACATGACCGATGTTGGCAACTATGCCAAGGCCTGCCAGCGCCATGCAGACCTCAGGGGGCTAGAAAACACAGGTTGTGACCCTCAATGACAGCTACCCATGATGTCACACTGCCCAACCCCTGGGTGGTGAAGTCAGGTGGTACGTGACATCACTGGACACCGCCCTCGCTCACTTCCGGGTATGGCAGTGACGGGGCACTGCCCCGACGTCATCAGTGGCTGCCTAGTCCTCTCACCAGTCTCCTTCCGCCGACAGCAAAGAGTTCCGGCCCCCTCGCCATACCCCCCGCACCGACCCCTTCACCTTTACTGGGGTCGGAGCCCCGGCGACAATCCCTGACACAGACCACTGGGCCTCCCAGGTCTGGTCACTGCATCCAGGGAGTAGCAGCCTCGGCCGGATCCCTCCGCACAGCCGCGGTGCTGCGGCCCAACAGCCGCCATTTTGGGTGTCCCGGAGCCGAGGAGAGAGCAGCTGCACCGGGCGGTGAGAGGAGGGACCTGGTGGGGTGCTGTGACAGTGACAGCGGGGGTGCTAGACCCCCGGAGAGGGCTATGAAACGATACTGGGAGCAGCAGTCATAGCAGATTTGGAGGAGGGAGTGGGGTCAGGGTGCTGACATTTGAGGGGTACACAGAGCCCCTGTACCCCTATTGCTGGGGGTAAGACAGGGAATAGGGGCGGTAGGGGGGTTTCTTACACCTCCTGTGCCAGTGATGGCCTCCAGCTATTGTGAACTAGGATTGCAGCTTGTAATGACCCATTCAGCCCTCCCTGTGATGTGCTGCAAGTGTCAGTGTTTCCTGATCTGATCCTGACAGTCTCAGTGTAATGAGGAACCTGCCTGGAAATGTAGTATTTTCTATTCCTACAAATCAGGAAAGCACACTGGGTCTCTGACCATCATAGATTTTGTTTTGTTTGCCAGTCATACCCAGGCATGTCTTTGAGCTGAATCCCAACATTTGAATAACAGAATTGGAAATTGCTAAAATATGGCTTTTATATATATATTTTGGATTAACAGAGCTAAAGAAGAATATGTAAAATGTTGAACTTGATGGGCGCAAGCCTTTTTTCCCCCCAACCTAAACTAATATGTAACCTCGGATATGACTGATTCAGCTGTTTGCAAAGTGATGAGCAGTGTGATGTATGCCTATGTAGAATCTGCCCCGGAGTCATGGTTTTTGTCCGGGGTATTTGGGACAGTGGTGCTTTGGGAAAGTGATTGGCATCCCGTGCATGGGCTGCCTGGCATGCCCTTGTCTTGGGCTACACCGCTTGACATCCCACAAACTTAACTGCACAATTTATAGGATAGAAAGTCACTGTAACATGGCGAGTCACTTTAACATTGCCGCTCATAACTTCCCCAAATTAATTTTCCTTCCTTCTAGTACCTTTTTGTCATGTGTGATCATATCACAGTGGGGTGTCATTTTATGTTTCATACAAAATGTAAACACAGTTTAGCTGGTGTAGTCCCTTTATCTGAATTAAGTGCAGTGCCTGGTCAGGGTCCCCATTGGTCCACCGGAGGACGAAGAAAGCCTGCCACAGTTGGACATATGTGTTGAATTCATTACTTTCTACATAAATAAACCCCATTTTGGAGTTTGTCCCACTGAATCGCTTTGCGTAGGCCTCCCCTTTAAACCTAGAGACACCCCTGGCTCTAATTATGAAGAAAATAATTGTTAGCTCTGAATAGATATGTTTTTATGTGCCTGAGGCATTGCTAGGCAGTTTGCAGTTGAAGGTGTATATAATATAGATATCACAGAGCTACTGAGACCCTGACACAATTAGACTTAGAATTATGGTGGTCCAGGCCTGCAACTTTGGACTTACATAGGGCATGAGATGATGACGGCACATCATGGGTGAGTTTATATCAGATGGCCACTTCTGCTGGGTAAAATGTAGAACACATTCTTAAGTTTACATGTTACCCATTGTAGTATGTAAAATGTTTATTGGCATCTACTCGGTAAAACCTATTAAGTATATATACATCTCGGTAGTATGTTTGGGGGTGGGCATACTTTCTATAAAAAAAAAAATAGGAAAATAACAAGTGAGCTGCCACAACAATTAATAATTGGAAAGATAGACATATGGTAGAAATCGGTCATTTTGGCTATTGATCACTTGTCAGCTCTGCACAGTTAAATTTTTAGTGAATAGGCGACACTGATGAAGACATTATTATGATGAGAAGTTGGTGTATCAGCAGATAGTGCTCTTGGTGGACATTTCCTGGATAGACATTCTAATGAGGTTCAACCTTCACTGACCTTGCCACGGGCACTGATGTCTTCCTATAAGCACTTTGCTTATTGCAGGTAGTGCTTGACTGTGAGTTTAAGGTAATAGTGGGCAAATGGTGCCTTTAGGTGTTACCATGGCCTCTGCTGCACACTGTGAACAGAAAACCATGTCTATGTATTATGTCATTTTAATCACTGATGCAGGCTTGTCCTATCTATTGCTCATAGCACACAATGTATATGTATTTATTTCCAACTTCCTGCAAAAATCTTAAGTCATTTTTGCTGTAGCAAACATGTCCTCTGTTATGTCCCAGGCTGCAGTAGTCACACGGATCAGGCTAATAATTGGCCAGGGGTTTACTCGGGAAGTGACTTATTAGTAATGATATATAAACAAGAGCACTGATTAACAGGAGAAGAGGCATGGGTGGATCATTGAAGGGGTGAGACTTGGTCAGGCAGGATGTAGGAGAAAAATTGTCACATACATTTTGGACAAGGGTGATTTAACTTGTGTATGGGGAAGAGATGGGAAAATCTAGAGTTACTGCTTGCTGGAGTATACAAATATCAATGCAAGACATAGTGGCCCTAGCGCTTCTAATAGTACATGCCAGTTTATCCTCAGGCCGGTAGCTGCCATGCTTTCCTGGGAAGCAGGCAGTGTGGACTGGTCGGCGACCATGACCCTTGTTTTTACATTGGCTCAGCAGAGGGGACCTTAACTAGACCACCAAACCAGACAGACCCCTGATTGGAAGAACGGGAGCCCCTGCTGTGATTGACTGGGTGGACGCTAGCCTCCCAACCGGCTCTACCTCGTTAAACAAGCATGTATCTGTAAAGATCCACGTTGGATTTACTCAGGAGAAGAACAACTAACATTATATAACCCTGCTCCTCCAAATGGTGAGGGCTGGCTGGCTTAGTAGGAAAAACAGGCATTTAATATAGTGTTTGCACTAATAATCAGTAATAATCAACACGGGGGGTGGGGGGGGGGGGTGGGGGGGTTTGGAGATTGTTTGTTTGTAGTGATACTCTGTAGCTTTTGTTAGCTGCACTGATATCTGTTTGTGTCCTTTTAGCACACTGTCTAACAATAGTATTAATTTGGTAATACAGTATAATTTAAGATAACTTTTTTTTTTTTAAGCATATTGTCTCAGTTTTTGGTTAAGGTTACCGAGTTCCTGAATGTTTAATTGTTTTTATATCCTTCATTTTACTAAGAAAAGCCACACCAGTTTTAATGGTCTACTTTGCCATAACCAGTAAAATGTCTGTCATTATAGAAATAGATTGTGCATATAACCTCACCATCCATTTATTGGAGCAGAAAAACCATACCAAGCTATAGTTTATTAGCTGGGAGCTCACAGACTTTGTGCAAATCACCTCCTTTTTTTTTTCTTTTTCTTTTCAGCAAACAGTCATTCATTTTTATACCATGGGGTTGATCTTTAATCAATAAATACAATGGGAAGACCCCTATATAGAGGGTAGAGAAGCTAAGTGGCACGTTTTAATGTACCGTAGATGGTCACATTGGGATTGGTGGCGGGTTTGGAGGATGGGTCGAATGAAAAAGAGTGGAACTGGAAAGAGCAGAATATGCTGATGATAAGGGAGTGGTAGAAAGACACTAGGGACGGTGTTAAGAATAGAATGAGACCCAAGGGGAATATTGATCATGGTGTAGACAGAGAGAAGGAATAGAAGGATCATGGGGTATGTCGAGAATGGTGGTAAAATACAGAATACATAGCCGGGTTGTGCTGTATCTGAATGGAGAGTTTGGGGCAAATTGGAAAGAAGTAGCATGACCTTAAAGTCCAGAATGCTTTTGGTTTGACTTGGAAATTGGGATAAATAGACCTGCATTTCTAGTAATGGAGGTGTGGGAACCAACATTGCGCATGCTGGACTTTTACTGGGTCTGTGGTGGACAATTGATGATGTTCTATTGACCTTCACAAACCTTGGCTCGGACACTGGTGTCATTGTATGGACAGGAGGTAGAGGTGTAGCATCCAGTAGAGAGACTGAGCACCCGACTGATACTAATAGGGGAAGAGACATTGAGTCAGAAGGGACACCAAATGGACTGAAAAGGTGGTGAAGAGTTGGACACTAGGATGAAACCTAGGAAACTGGCGAGTTACCAAGTCCTAGCACTGTCAGAGCTGAAAATCAAGTGTTAGAGAGGGAGGGAATAATGACACATGAAGAAGGTACATTTTTAACAAATACTTTCAGATACAGGGGAAATGTACAGCAATCCAAGAGTGAGCTATGTGATTGGAAAATGGGGGAATGTATGCAATGGATAAAGCAAATTGAGCAACAGGGAGGGTAAGGTATATACATAAGGCCTGGGTGCATGACAGAGACCTTCAAAAATTATGATCGGCGTCTGGTAAACTTTATTTTTTTTATTTTTATTTTTTTTAAATTAGTTTTGTCCTTGGATGTTGACTCCCATTATTCTCAGCCAATCTGTAAGTTGTAGTGCAATAGCCAGAGGGCTAATGTTTCTCAGGCCTCCATGCGATGACCGAAGCCATCTGTAGTTTGACGATACACAGGGGCGAGAGAGATAATTTGGGGGGGGGTAGGTTGGCGGTGAATTCCTTCTTACCCCTTGTTTTCCCTCCTGCTACTTGCACCTGTTCTATTATAGCTGCACAAGTGTAAGCTCTAGTGGCTCTAGTTTGAGCTTAAATGGCACCTGCTTTTTAAGTTACAGTGTTGTAGGATGGAGGCTGGTCCAATCGCCTACCGTTACTCATTTTTAGTACATGCACTTAATAGAGAGGACCCTAAAAAGACAACCTCTATTGACACATTAGCCAAGGCATTTAATGGGGTTCAGTCAGAACTCAACAGACACAAGTAGTAGCTCTTATGTCTGAACAGGTCTCAGCTATATTGGCTCTTCCTCACCTGAGAGGCAGAGCTGAGCATAAACCCTTGTTTGCACTGCTTGGCACGGGATCTATAACTTTTTAGTGCCACTCTGTTTTCTAGTATCTAATTGCTGCCGATTAGTTTGCAGACCATACAAGAGAAGTTCCGTGAGCTGCTAGGAAACTGGCAACCTGCGACACGCCAAAAGCCAGGAACTGGTAAAACGTCTTTCCGTGTGCGTTAGGGTCACACGGGTGGCGACAGACATTACATGTCACATTCCAAGCACTGATCCGTGTAGAGGAGCAGCACAGGTTTCTGTCACTCTTCAACAGGGATCCTCTTGCGGACCCAATGATTTTTGCAGTAGCTGTTAACAGTAAAGGGTATATCTCTGTACAGCCGGTGGTCCTCTCTGGGTTTTGTGAACCGGTTTCTTGCTGCTAGAATGAATTGTTCCCCGCTGGGCTGCAGGATTTTTGAATGTTGGATCTTAGGCCATGTGATGTCTGAGCCCTTTAGGAATGCACAAACCCCCTTCCCCTCTGCGTTTGCTAGCCGCTGTTTTCCACAGGCTTTGTTGGCATTTTCTCTCCCCCGGCAGGCCTCTCTCTCCTATTATTCTGCTTTATTTTATCCTTTCTCATTTTAGCCTCCTTTTTGCCTGTTCCTAGCCCCTTGCCCAACCCTCTCCTGTTTTTTTCAACTACTACTACTCTAGCCCCATCTCATGTTGACCCCCCCCCCCTCCCCGGCCTGATTTAGAATAAGCCTGTGTACAGTATTAGAACAATGGAACGAGAGGGGCATGGTTTCATTGAGAACTGGTCCCAACACTGAGAAGTGATATATAAGAGTGCTATATGTGTGGAGTGAGTACATGGAAGAGCATTCCAGCAGAAGTGGGCTATTCAGAATGCATTTCTAAAGACATAACATGGCGTGCTTTTCGTTGGATAGGGAAATGTGTAAACTGGTTTGGCCAACAGGTTCTTATCTGTCATCATCATCTGTTTTTATATGAAGTGCCCAGGCAGGCAGATCAAACCTGTACACTTTATTCCAAATAGTACACCCAGGAGAACAAAATCTATATAAGAGTCAACTCAATACAGAGAGAATTTCAAACTTCGGGCCAAAGTAGCGGAGTCTGAAAATTTCTCCCATTCAGCTTTTCCAACTCTTTGGCCTCAAGTGTGTGATTCTCGTCTGGGTTCCCTGCGATTCTCACTTTACTGAGTAAATAAAGAGAAGCCGCGAAATGATTCTGCTTGAATGTACTTTTCTGAGGTTAATTTCACAAAGGTGTATTTTACAGCAATGGACCCCATGTCGTTGAAGGATGGAGGAAGTTTTAAAATCCAGACTCATCCCCCAAATATTTTTTTAGGCCATTTGTGAGTTACTAAATTACCCCACTCCAAGTTCACCCTTAAACCCAGCTACCTGTGACCATGGCCTAGAAGCAAATAGTAATAATTAATGAGAATCTAAAACCCTCTTTTAATCATGCAGAATGTGGGTTTTATAGAAAAAATGTGTTTTAAATGTGTCTGTGGGTCTCCTGTTTATTATATAACCCATGGGTTATTCTGCACATGAACTGGTTTTCAATGGGAAATGTGTATTTGCATATTAGGCCACAGGTGATATCATAAGCAGGAGATGCCACAGACTCGTTTAAAACCCATTTCTCTCCTAATTTAGCCATTTACTTGCAGTTTTGCTAATACAGTGTATAGATCATTTTCAGTTTGGTATTCTCTACATGCATAACCATGTTTAGGTGATACAGTCCCTTTAACTCTGACTTGACATCAGAAGAAATGCTGGATTGACAAATAAAACCCAAATCCACATCTAATCTCCAGTGGCAGGGAGAGGGGGTGAATAGCCAGATCTTTGTAACCGGAAAGCGTTTAGGTTATATTTTTTTGTGTTGCCTTGTTTAATGTTCATGCTTCTTATGTCATCGGGTAGCAATGTTTTAATATTTTTGTTGTGTCTAGTAGAATGTGTGTAGTTGCCTTCGGAGTCTGATCTGTGGCTGCCTCGCATTGTGTGGATTAAGTTGCCAAACGTGGAAAATGTGTTTGGCCTCAGTGTCATATTGCTTCCAGTGCAGTTCTAAGCTTACAGAGAGCTGTGTGTGTGTGTGTTATCTATTCTTTTCAGCCCACCCTCTGTCTATGCGTCTGTCTCTGGTTGAGCTGAATCAGAAATAAAGCTATATTTGCACTGTTTGCCCCCTGCTTTGTGCACCCTATCACTCCAGGTCAGACCCAGATTGATACAGGGTCTGGCAAATCATCTGCTCTTTTCCACAGATCTACTTCACACCTCATTCCCTGTAGACACACTTTAACCAGTCCTCTCTGGACCTGAATATGGCATTACATTACAAACATTTATTTGTACAGCGCCACCAATTCTCGTAGCGCTTGGTACAGAGCGTAGAGGGGAACTACATACTAAGTTAGACAAACTAGTACAGACTGGTACATGAGGTAGAGAACCCTGCTCGTAAGGAATATCCCTGATATCGGTAGTTACCAGAGCTTCAGGAGTCCAGACTTGAGCAGACCAATTTAGGAGCCAGCCTGGTTATTTTTAGGAGTTAGGGGAATGGATGTTCCATAGATTTTAGGAGCTCTGGGTTGGTTAGACCTCTACCTCACGCTCTGGTCTCTTTCTATGGGAAGTCATGGAAGACTTCATTTGATGCATCTCTATCTGCTTCTTGCAGAAGTCTCCACATCACTGAGTTGTCCATTTTGCTGACGTTCTCTATTTGACTCTGCATTTTGGGGGGGCTTACATCTCTTTCTTCACCTCCTCCTCTCCCTCTGAACCTCCTGCTTTCTGTCTTTTCTTAGCTCTCTGTGCATCTTTTTACCTGCTTCTACCTTAGACTGCTGTCATTCTGCCTGGTGAATATTTGACACTTTTTTTTTTGCACAATTTTGGGGGGTTCTGTCTTTATGATCTTCCTTGGTAAAGTGCATTTTACTGTGCAGATCTTGCATGGACTCACATTACAGTGACCAGTGAGGACAGACGCTGCCCTGGAAACTGAGCTTTCTACTTATACTGTAACCTGTATAGTCTGCTCCTGCTCCAGTATCTAGTGATGGGAAGCGGATACTGGAACTGTGTTTAATGTTAAACTTGTTTCGGTTTCTCTTTCTCCAGACAGAAAGTAAATAACTTATTCTTATTTATTAGCTTATATTACAAGTAATTACAGTGAATACAGTGCAATTCTATAGAGTGGAGTGGCCAGGTTGCAATCAACTCCATAGAAATACAATTTACTGGCTTTAAATAATACTAATACTTAAGAAATCCCTCCTGCCGGCCCGTCCAGTCCCTTCTGCCGGCTCCTAATCTTTTATGCTTATTTTACGTAGCCCTCAGTTGAAATGCTATCTCCACGGCGTCTAAAAATAACTAGACTGGCCTACGTTTAGTAGAAAAACAATACTTGGGCAAGAGGGACGCTTATTGTAACACAAATTGGTACAACAGACCACAAAACCTAAAAATCTACAGTAGGTGTAGCTGGTCTGTGTATTGCATTCTATTTAACTTGCAGCATCTAGTCACAGTAACTGGCTTCAGATGATTGTATTGCCCTACACCAATAAAAACAGTGTCCCTTTCTCTACCGATTTTTGTGGTCTGGCCGTCCTGTTAGATATTGTGCACTATTTCCAGAATACTCCACTACATTTCCTCTACATAATATGGAAAGATGCTCTTCCAGCATGCCAAAATTCCTAAATTGTTGCACATCAATTACCACCCAAGGGAAGGGAGCATGGCAGTGTTGGCTGGTTACAAAGTGCCACCACAAAAAATGCTGATTATTTCCCGTTGGTTCCTCCCTGCCAGGAAGTCCTGATCAGATTAGTAAGGGATTTGGTTGTTGGCCTTGGTTTCATTTTCTGTGTGTTTTTTATTTTTTATGTATTTTTTTTTCCATGTCTCCCCTTTGCAGAGAATGCCGGCTCCTATCAGACTGCGGGAGCTGATCCGGACCATCCGGACAGCACGCACACAGGCAGAGGAGCGGGAGATGATCCAGAAGGAATGTGCAGCCATTCGATCATCGTTTCGGGAGGAAGACAATACTTACCGCTGCCGCAATGTGGCAAAGCTGCTGTATATGCACATGCTGGGATACCCTGCTCACTTTGGGCAGGTAAGTGCCTTTTATTTTATTTTGAAAAGCCACTAACCTTGGCCAGTGGCCATTGTGTGAAGATTAATCATGTACTTTTTAACCCCTTGGTGACACGACTATTTTGGTCATGCCGTATGCTTTTCTGAGAGGCTGTTTAACACTTCTGCAGTGTTTGTGTTTAGCTGTAATTTTCCTACTTCTCATTTTAATGTACCCACACATATGCCGATAAAACCAGTATATAATGACTTTTTTTTTTAGATACCATTATTTTGATCATATCCTTTAACTTACTATAAAATATGATGAACAATAAAAGTTTTTTTTCTAACTTTTACATGAAATGTTTTACACTAATAAAAGAACCTGATAAATAGATTCCACCATTTGTCCTTAGTTTAGAAATACTGTTCTTTGCAAGTTATTGGGCAGTACCTGAATGTAGCGCATTGCTTTTTCCTAACCATTTTATTATATGTGGAGGTTTCAAGCAACACCCGCAGAGTGACAGAAGTGAACACTTTCAGAGCAACCGCGTATTGGAAAGGCATGCTGACTTAATATGGTGCTTGCGATCAATCACACATTACCCTGACAGCGGAATTCAGTGTAACTAAGAAAGCAATCTCTGATCGCTTGCTAAACTCATTAAATCACTTCTAAACATTTTAAACACATGACACACCAGGTACCTGTCATTCTACGTATACGTAGTCAGCTGTTGCCTTACTATCTCTTTTAACATACCGCTTAATTTACTAAATACGAATAACTACTATCAAATGCCAGTTCATATTGAATCCCCGGTAACATCTCTATAAAAGGTGTTGTACTGAAAGCCTAGTCGAATACGTCACCCTGTCACCTTTCCCTCTGCAGTTGGAGTGCCTGAAGCTTATTGCTTCTCAGAAGTTCACGGATAAGCGGATCGGATACCTCGGAGCAATGCTCCTGTTAGATGAAAGACAAGACGTCCATCTGCTGATGACTAATTGCATCAAGAAGTAAGAAACCCAGGAGACTAGGCCTGTCCACTCCTAACTGACTCCGACTCCCCAGACAGCTCAGGACCTGACTTGTCTGTGACTTGTATACAATGCATGATGCGTACTGACTGAACGCTTCCTACTAGACTCTCTATTAATATTAACTTGGCCATTATGATGCAAGGCTTTACAGATCTGCAGTATTCGTAGTGGAAGGATACTGAGGTTAATATACTGTAACACTTGTGGAACTACTGCTTGAATATCTTTATTTCAGGGTGGATAGAAAGCAATGATTTAATGAAAAACAAAATCTGATTTTTGGGGGATTTAAATCAGACATATTTTTTTTTTTTACTTTTTACATTCAAATTGGGTTTAGTTTAGGGAAATGCTTTTGACATTATCTATTTTATATACATTATAGTTCAAAGGTTATTCAGCATGACATAGATCTTAGTTATGTAGCATTTACATCAAATCCACCCTGATTTATTTTATGTACCGATTTTTTTTTTTTTTGTCTTTTTTTTTATTATGGAGTGTTTTCTGAAAAAGGCAAACTAAGTGCACTATAATCGAAATGGATAGTTTACTAGTCGTTGTTTGTTAGAAATCACTCAGACTCCAGGGATATAATCCGACCGTTCCTTTGAAAACAGAGAAAAGAAACCACTTGTTACACATGCAGTGAAAGGACATACATGTTGCCTGTGTAAGACAACTGTCGATTTAAAGGTATAGAGCCCAAGTATATATATATATATATATATATATATATATATATATATATAATTACACATGTATTGTGTATCTCACTCGTGTGTGGTTTTTCCTCTAGTGATCTGAATCACAGCACTCAGTACGTGCAAGGCTTAGCACTTTGTACACTGGGCTGCATGGGATCCTCTGAGATGTGCAGAGATCTGGCTGGAGAGGTGGAGAAACTTCTCAAAACGTCCAACTCCTACCTGAGGAAAAAGGTATACAGGATCCTGATAGATACTTACTGTGAAGGCAACTGACACACAGTGCAATCTTTTAATAGAATGTTCCAAAAAACCTCCTCCTCTAAGTTCTTTGGTGCTCTAGGAAAACGAAATCCTTCCGGTTGAGAGCACTCGTGGAGTTTAGCTGGGGATAGATTGTGATGGTTGAATTTCCCCAATGGCAGAGTCCGTGTGTATAATCCATATATTTATTGTTTCAGTGACAGACTCCCAAACAGTACCCAAAGTGCAGGGTAAAAGGGAGAACAGAAACACCCAACACGTTTGATAGAGGGAATCTATGGAATGGTGACTTAGCACCAGTAGGTTTGAAAATGTCGAGGGTTTAGTGAGATTTTGATGAAGATTATAGAGAGATGATCTCAGAAACCTCTATCTTAGTACATAAGTTAAAGTGTCTTGTGTCGGAAGGAAGGTTCTGGGTTTGGTTGAATGATGATTACTGAGTGATCCATCGGCAGAGTCTTGTCACTATGCTGAGATTCAGAAACCTGACAACACCCACACCTGACTTCAAGCTTGCCTGCCTCAGATACCCGGAAGTCCATATGACCATTATACCAATAGCACAGAGTTAAGCCTTGGAGCTGATCAACGTGCTGGTCTCTGGTCCGTACGACTGTGCACACAAGACTTAAAGAACCAGTGTAAATAGCAGAGCTAGCTTCCCTATGCATTGTGTATGGTAATGTTATGTGGCAGCAATGTATAGAAAATTGTAATGGGGTTTAATCTGTTATTTTAAATTTAAGGGGACTGTATCACCTAAAAATTGTTTTTACTGTGCACATAGAAACATGATCCATACATTGTGTAATCAGAATTGTAAGCAAATGCCTAAATTAGGAGAAAAATGTGTTTTTTAAATGTGTTTGTGGAGTCCCCTGCCTATGACATCACGTGAGGCCTGATATGCAAATTAACTGGTCATAAATGGTGACACCACAGACTCGCAGTTTTGATAACTGAATTATAGATAATTTTAGATCATTTTATATTCTCTACATTAGAAGAAAAAGAAGGTGATGCATTTCGTTTTTAAATTCAAAATAAGAGATTAAAGGTTTATATTTATAATATATATTGTGAATATGTTATTAGAGATTGTGTTTCATTTAGTCCCTAGGTCTTGATCCCCGTTCGTATTTTGGTTTATGTTGTGTCTTTTTTCCTGGTTTCCTCAGTGTTATGTTTGTTTTCTATGATCTAGGCTGCACTGTGTGCTGTTCATGTCATCAGAAAGGTCCCAGAGCTCATGGAAATGTTTTTACCAGCTACAAAAAATCTGCTGAATGAGAAAAATCATGGTGAGTTGGTTTTGTTTGGAGCAGGTGGTTCTGTGTTATGCGTTGGCCTGATTATTTTCCCACTTGTGCTTGTGATATAGTTCAGTGTCTCTATTATGAGGACAGTACCTGGCAGATTATCCCGTGACCGACACCGGCCATGTTTCCCCCGGGAAGCAGACAGCCCGGTCGGGTCGGTGACTGTGTGTCTGCTGCTAAGAGGCAGTAGTTTTCAAAGGGGATCAACAAAGGGGGACCTTAACTTCTGCTGGTCACATGTAAAAACAAGGGTCTCTTTATCCACCAGCAGACGGGTATCCCCGCTCCATTCAGACCCCAATCAGATAAGCGGGGATTGTCTGTGTGCACGCTGACACTGTCTAAAGAAAGTGCGGATTGACAAGTGAATTTTAAACTTAAGCCCAAAGTAGCCAAGTTGGAAAAATGTCTCCAACTCTTCCATTAGTAAAGCACTTTTGAGTCTCAAACATACTAGGTTGTAAAGTGATGCTAGTATGTGATTTGTGGCATGCCGTGTGACACGCTTGTTGTCGTTGTACAGGAGTACTTCACACTTCGGTCGTGCTCCTGACAGAGATGTGCGAGAGGAGCCCGGACATGCTCACACACTTTAGGAAGGTAGGGATTGCTTTGCTGCTTCTGGATGTACTTTGTGGGAGGAGACAGATTACACATACAGTGCCAAGCTTTCCTACCTCATTCCGCATTCTATGTGCCTGTTCTACATTATGTTGGTGCTGCAGTGAACCTGCCAATGTGCATAGTCAGTGAAAGGATTAATGATTTATAATCTCTTCTCTTCTTGTATCCTACTTAATGTATGAGTGTCATCTCAGAAGATTTTGTTCAAAAAAAAAAAAAAGCCTATTGAAATTTACACTATATATTATTTTCATGGCTTATTTAACTCATTTTCTGAAACATGGCAACTGTCACAAAACATTAACTTCTGTTTTTAATTTAAAGATTGCCTCAAGTGTAGATATTTTAAATTGAGATGCTTTAATTAAAGAACACATAGTACCTGATTGAGCCCACCTTGCTCCATGTAGCTCTATCAGGGGACAGACATGTTGGTTAGAATCTTGGATCACATTCTTTCTAGTCAACCCAAGATTCTAAACATGTCCGCCCCCTGATAGAGCAAAGCAGATAAAAGAAGGCTCAATAAGGTACTTTATTTGTATTCTGTCATTAAAGCATTTCTATTTACAATGCCTACATTTTATGACCTTTTTCAATTATACAGTAGTTGTTTTTTTTTGCCTACATTTGTTCCTTTTTAAAGCAGTTTTAACATTCAGTGCTGTAAACATACCGTATAACCCAGGACTTTCCAAATATTTGAAGCCAATGAAATGATTCAACAGTCACAAATGTTAGGAGCCAGCAGTAGGGATTTGTCAAGCCTTAGTATAACTGCTGCAATTATTAATGGAATTCCAGTATATATATACCCCACCCTCCGTACAGGACTGTAAAATAAACATAATATATCTAATTATATTGTGAGAAGATAGGAATTGTATGTGGTTTAAAGCCCTGAATTGCTGGGATTATTGCTGGTCTTCAGGGGAGTAATTGGCACAAATACCAGTCTTTCCTGAGTGCTGGGCACAGCCCCATTCAATAGTGTCCTGTGTCGGAAAGAAGGTTCTGGGTTTGGTTGAATGATGATTACTGAGTGATCCATCGGCAGAGTCTTGTCACTATGCTGAGATTCAGAAACCTGACAACACCCACACCTGACTGACTGCAAGCTTGCCTGCCCCAAATACCCAGAAGTCCATATGCCCATTATACCAATAGTATGCTGATTGGCTTTGGAGCAGATCCGCGTGCCAGCCTTGGGTCCATAAGCCCATGATATTAATACTATACAGGCAAAGTTTATATGTGATTCTTTATGTCTGTGTGCACAGTGTAATTAAAGATAGCTTTCCTATGCACTGTGTATGGTTATGTTATGTGGCAGCAGTGTAGCCTGCTCTGTGCCAACCTGTCTCCCTAACGCCTGCCTCCTGTCTTTTGCTCTCTGTCTGCTTGGGATCCTGCTGAATGATAGAATGAAAAGGTAAGAGTCCTTGGTTTTCCTCTTTGTGTTCAATCACCCTCGCTGTGCTGAGACTCTCCGAGCCTGTTATAAATTGAAACCCATACTAATTAAACCCTGTCCTTGTCTGGTGAGCAGCAGCTCCTGTAGTGCACGGAGTGAATTCAAGGAGCCAGCCATATCTCCGGCCTCCAGTGTTTCCAATCAGCACTGCTGTATATGAATGTTACCCTCACCTGTCTGTACTGTGTAGTGTTTGTGTTTTTGGTGATTGGTTTGAAGGGTGGGCATTAAGAAACTCTTCCATGCTGTTACCCCCTGTATCCCGGCTGCAGCCCTTTGACACTCTGCTCTCTATTACAGCTCGTTCCCCAGTTAGTTCGTATACTTAAGAACCTTATTATGTCCGGATATTCGCCAGAGCATGACGTGTCTGGGATCAGCGACCCTTTCTTACAGGTAAGGGACACGGTGAGGGTGGGAGGTGCTATCTGGTAACCTGTGTGTACAGCTATAATGATGAGTTTTGCTTTGGTAATGTCTCATGTGTTATTTAGTTTACCCACCCAAGTATAGATTTGTTGGCTCTATAGAAATCAATGTTAATGTAATGTGTAGATACAGATTCAGGAATCTATAGGGCTTTATTTTGATATCATGGTAGTTCCTGGGGCAAAGTTCTAAAATATATGTAATCAGCAGGAGCATTCCATACATTTAGAGCCCCGCCCCACCATTGACCTTTTACATACAAAACATATTGGGCTGTACCATGTATGTAACTTGTACAGTTCCAAAGTGTCTTGTGTCGGAAGGAAGGTTCTGGGTTTGGTTGAATGATGATTACTGAGTGATCCATCGGCAGAGTCTTGTCACTATGCTGAGATTCAGAAACCTGACAACACCCTCACCTGACCTGCAAAAGAAATATGCATGATGCATACCCGTAGATCCATATGACTGTAATACCGATGGTACATAGGCGAGCCTTGGAGTCGAGCAGTATGCCAGTCTTAGGTTTGTACTGCCATGATATCGATAGTACATAGGCGAGCCTTGGAGTCGAGCAGTAGGCCAGTCTTAGGTTTGTACTGTCATGATACCAATAGTACATAGGCGAGCCTTGGAGTCGAGCAGTATGCCAGTCTTAGGTTTGTACTGCCGTGATTCCGATGGTACATAGGCAAGCCTTGGAGTCGAGCAGTATGGCCAGTCTTAGGTTTGTACTGCCGTGATTCCGATAGTACATAGGCAAGCCTTGGAGTCGAGCAGTATGCCAGTCTTAGGTTTGTACTGCCGTGATACCGATGGTACATAGGCGAGCCTGGGAGTCGAGCAGTATGGCCAGTCTTAGGTTTGTACTGTCGTGATACCGATGGTACATAGGCGAGCCTTGGAGTCGAGCAGTATGCCAGTCTTAGGTTTGTACTGCCGTGATTCCGATAGTACATAGGCAAGCCTTGGAGTCGAGCAGTATGCCAGTCTTAGGTTTGTACTGCCGTGATACCGATGGTACATAGGCGAGCCTTGGAGTCGAGCAGTATGCCAGTCTTAGGTTTGTACTGCCGTGATTACGATGGTACATAGGCAAGCCTTGGAGTCGAGCAGTATGCCAGTCTTAGGTTTGTACTGCCGTGATACCGATGGTACATAGGCGAGCCTGGGAGTCGAGCAGTAGGCCAGTCTTAGGTTTGTACTGTCATGATACCGATAGTACATAGGCGAGCCTGGGAGTCGAGCAGTAGGCCAGTCTTAGGTTTGTACTGCCGTGATACCGATGGTACATAGGCGAGCCTGGGAGTCGAGCAGTATGCCAGTCCTAGGTTTGTACTGCCGTGATACCGATAGTACATAGGCGAGCCTTGGAGTCGAGCAGTATGGCCAGTCTTAGGTTTGTACTGCCATGATATCGATAGTACATAGGCGAGCCTTGGAGTCGAGCAGTATGGCCAGTCTTAGGTTTGTACTGCTGTGATACCGATAGTACATAGGCGAGCCTGGGAGTCGAGCAGTAGGCCAGTCCTAGGTTTGTACTGCCGTGATACCGATGGTACATAGGCGAGCCTTGGAGTCGAGCAGTAGGCCAGTCTTAGGTTTGTACTGCCATGATACCGATGGTACATAGGCGAGCCTGGGAGTCGAGCAGTAGGCCAGTCCTAGGTTTGTACTGCCGTGATACCGATGGTACATAGGCGAGCCTTGGAGTCGAGCAGTAGGCCAGTCTTAGGTTTGTACTGCCATGATACCGATGGTACATAGGCGAGCCTTGGAGTCGAGCAGTAGGCCAGTCTTAGGTTTGTACTGCCGTGATACCGATGGTACATAGGCGAGCCTTGGAGTCGAGCAGTAGGCCAGTCTTAGGTTTGTACTGCCGTGATACCGATGGTACATAGGCGAGCCTGGCAGCTGAGTGTTTATTTCATGTATCTTGGTTACTTTCTTTACAGGTTCGGATACTAAGACTTCTACGGATTCTAGGTAGAAATGATGACGACTCAAGTGAAGCCATGAACGATATCTTGGCACAGGTGGGCACTATGTTTGGTAACATAACTGCATTGTGTTAGTAATAGATGGAGCAGCACATTTACCAGAACGCTCTCATATCAGCAGTACAGAGGGGAGATTAGACATCTAATGATATGCAGCCATACAGGAGATCCTCGTACCTTAGCAGTACAGAGGGGAGATTAGACATGTAATGATATGCAGCCATACAGGAGATCCTCGTACCTTAGCAGTACAGAGGGGAGATTAGACATCTAATGATATGCAGCCATACAGGAGAGCCTTGTACCTTAGCAGTACAGAGGGGAGATTAGACATGTAATGATATGCAGCCATACAGGAGATCCTCGTACTTTAGCAGTACAGAGAGGAGATTAGACATCTAATGATATGCAGCCATACAGGAGAGCCTTGTACCTTAGCAGTACAGAGAGGAGATTAGACATCTAATGATATGCAGCCATACAGGAGATCCTCGTACCTTAGCAGTACAGAGGGGAGATTAGACATCTAATGATATGCAGCCATACAGGAGAGCCTTGTACCTTAGCAGTACAGAGGGGAGATTAGACATCTAATGATATGCAGCCATACAGGAGAGCCTTGTACCTTAGCAGTACAGAGAGGAGATTAGACATGTAATGATATGCAGCCATACAGGAGAGCCTCGTACCTTAGCAGTACAGAGGGGAGATTAGGCATCTAATGATATGCAGCCTTACAGGAGAGCCTTGTACCTTAGCAGTACAGAGGGGAGATTAGGCATCTAATGATATGCAGTCATACAGGAGAGCCTCGTACCTTAGCAGTACAGAGGGGAGATTAGACATCTAATGATATGCAGCCATACAGGAGAGCCTCGTACCTTAGCAGTACAGAGGGGAGAT
Organism: Pelodytes ibericus; assembly: GCA_036172795.1. NCBI lineage: Eukaryota > Metazoa > Chordata > Amphibia > Anura > Pelodytidae > Pelodytes > Pelodytes ibericus. Next base: position 197,218,645 of record CM069862.1, read on the forward strand.
TAGACATCTAATGATATGCAGCCATACAGGAGAGCCTCGTACCTTAGCAGTACAGAGGGGAGATTAGGCATCTAATGATATGCAGTCATACAGGAGAGCCTTGTACCTTAGCAGTACAGAGGGGAGATTAGGCATCTAATGATATGCAGTCATACAGGAGAGCCTTGTACCTTAGCAGTACAGAGGGGAGATTAGGCATCTAATGATATGCAGCCATACAGGAGAGCCTTGTACCTTAGCAGTACAGAGGGGAGATTAGACATGTAATGATATGCAGCCATACAGGAGAGCCTTGTACCTTAGCAGTACAGAGGGGAGATTAGACATCTAATGATATGCAGCCATACAGGAGAGCCTTGTACCTTAGCAGTACAGAGGGGAGATTAGACATGTAATGATATGCAGCCATACAGGAGATCCTCGTACCTTAGCAGTACAGAGGGGAGATTAGACATCTAATGATATGCAGCCATACAGGAGAGCCTTGTACCTTAGCAGTACAGAGGGGAGATTAGACATCTAATGATATGCAGCCATACAGGAGAGCCTTGTACCTTAGCAGTACAGAGGGGAGATTAGACATCTAATGATATGCAGCCATACAGGAGAGCCTCGTACCTTAGCAGTACAGAGGGGAGATTAGACATCTAATGATATGCAGCCATACAGGAGAGCCTTGTACCTTAGCAGTACAGAGGGGAGATTAGACATCTAATGATATGCAGCCATACAGGAGATCCTCGTACCTTAGCAGTACACAGGGGAGATTAGGCATCTAATGATATGCAGCCATACAGGAGAGCCTCGTACCTTAGCAGTACAGAGGGGAGATTAGACATCTAATGATATGCAGCCATAGAGGAGAGCCTTGTACCTTAGCAGTACAGAGGGGAGATTAGACATCTAATGATATGCAGCCATACAGGAGAGCCTCGTACCTTAGCAGTACAGAGGGGAGATTAGACATCTAATGATATGCAGCCATACAGGAGAGCCTTGTACCTTAGCAGTACAGAGGGGAGATTAGACATCTAATGATATGCAGCCATACAGGAGAGCCTTGTACCTTAGCAGTACAGAGAGGAGATTAGACATCTAATGATATGCAGCCATACAGGAGATCCTTGTACCTTAGCAGTACAGAGGGGAGATTAGACATGTAATGATATGCAGCCATACAGGAGAGCCTTGTACCTTAGCAGTACAGAGGGGAGATTAGACATCTAATGATATGCAGCCATACAGGAGAGCCTCGTACCTTAGCAGTACAGAGGGGAGATTAGACATCTAATGATATGCAGCCATAGAGGAGAGCCTTGTACCTTAGCAGTACACAGGGGAGATTAGACATCTAATGATATGCAGCCATACAGGAGAGCCTTGTACCTTAGCAGTACAGAGAGGAGATTAGACATGTAATGATATGCAGCCATACAGGAGAGCCTTGTACCTTAGCAGTACACAGGGGAGATTAGACATCTAATGATATGCAGCCATACAGGAGAGCCTTGTACCTTAGCAGTACAGAGAGGAGATTAGACATGTAATGATATGCAGCCATACAGGAGAGCCTTGTACCTTAGCAGTACAGAGAGGAGATTAGACATCTAATGATATGCAGCCATACAGGAGAGCCTTGTACCTTAGCAGTACAGAGGGGAGATTAGGCATCTAATGATATGCAGCCATACAGGAGAGCCTCGTACCTTAGCAGTACAGAGGGGAGATTAGACATCTAATGATATGCAGCCATAGAGGAGAGCCTTGTACCTTAGCAGTACAGAGGGGAGATTAGGCATCTAATGATATGCAGCCATACAGGAGATCCTCGTACCTTAGCAGTACAGAGGGGAGATTAGACATGTAATGATATGCAGCCATACAGGAGAGCCTTGTACCTTAGCAGTACAGAGGGGAGATTAGACATCTAATGATATGCAGCCATACAGGAGAGCCTTGTACCTTAGCAGTACAGAGAGGAGATTAGACATCTAATGATATGCAGCCATACAGGAGAGCCTTGTACCTTAGCAGTACAGAGAGGAGATTAGACATCTAATGATATGCAGCCATACAGGAGAGCCTTGTACCTTAGCAGTACACAGGGGAGATTAGACATCTAATGATATGCAGCCATACAGGAGAGCCTTGTACCTTAGCAGTACAGAGAGGAGATTAGACATCTAATGATATGCAGCCATACAGGAGAGCCTTGTACCTTAGCAGTACAGAGAGGAGATTAGACATGTAATGATATGCAGCCATACAGGAGAGCCTTGTACCTTAGCAGTACAGAGAGGAGATTAGACATCTAATGATATGCAGCCATACAGGAGAGCCTTGTACCTTAGCAGTACAGAGAGGAGATTAGACATCTAATGATATGCAGCCATACAGGAGAGCCTTGTACCTTAGCAGTACAGAGGGGAGATTAGACATCTAATGATATGCAGCCATACAGGAGAGCCTCGTACCTTAGCAGTACAGAGGGGAGATTAGACATCTAATGATATGCAGCCATACAGGAGAGCCTCGTACCTTAGCAGTACAGAGAGGAGATTAGACATCTAATGATATGCAGCCATACAGGAGAGCCTTGTACCTTAGCAGTACAGAGGGGAGATTAGACATGTAATGATATGCAGCCATACAGGAGATCCTCGTACCTTAGCAGTACAGAGGGGAGATTAGACATGTAATGATATGCAGCCATACAGGAGAGCCTCGTACCTTAGCAGTACAGAGGGGAGATTAGACATCTAATGATATGCAGCCATACAGGAGAGCCTTGTACCTTAGCAGTACAGAGGGGAGATTAGACATCTAATGATATGCAGCCATACAGGAGAGCCTCGTACCTTAGCAGTACAGAGAGGAGATTAGGCATCTAATGATATGCAGCCATACAGGAGAGCCTTGTACCTTAGCAGTACAGAGGGGAGATTAGACATCTAATGATATGCAGCCATACAGGAGATCCTCGTACCTTAGCAGTACAGAGGGGAGATTAGACATGTAATGATATGCAGCCATACAGGAGAGCCTTGTACCTTAGCAGTACAGAGAGGAGATTAGACATCTAATGATATGCAGCCATACAGGAGAGCCTTGTACCTTAGCAGTACAGAGGGGGGATTAGACATGTAATGATATGCAGCCATACAGGAGAGCCTTGTACCTTAGCAGTACAGAGGGGAGATTAGACATCTAATGATATGCAGCCATACAGGAGAGCCTTGTACCTTAGCAGTACAGAGAGGAGATTAGACATCTAATGATATGCAGCCATACAGGAGATCCTCGTACCTTAGCAGTACAGAGGGGAGATTAGACATCTAATGATATGCAGCCATACAGGAGAGCCTTGTACCTTAGCAGTACAGAGGGGAGATTAGACATCTAATGATATGCAGCCATACAGGAGAGCCTTGTACCTTAGCAGTACAGAGAGGAGATTAGACATGTAATGATATGCAGCCATACAGGAGAGCCTCGTACCTTAGCAGTACAGAGGGGAGATTAGACATCTAATGATATGCAGTCATACAGGAGAGCCTCGTACCTTAGCAGTACAGAGGGGAGATTAGACATCTAATGATATGCAGTCATACAGGAGAGCCTTGTACCTTAGCAGTACAGAGGGGAGATTAGGCATCTAATGATATGCAGTCATACAGGAGAGCCTTGTACCTTAGCAGTACAGAGGGGAGATTAGACATCTAATGATATGCAGCCATACAGGAGAGCCTCGTACCTTAGCAGTACAGAGGGGAGATTAGACATCTAATGATATGCAGCCATACAGGAGATCCTCGTACCTTAGCAGTACAGAGGGGAGATTAGACATCTAATGATATGCAGTCATACAGGAGAGCCTTGTACCTTAGCAGTACAGAGAGGAGATTAGACATGTAATGATATGCAGCCATACAGGAGAGCCTTGTACCTTAGCAGTACAGAGGGGAGATTAGACATCTAATGATATGCAGCCATACAGGAGATCCTCGTACCTTAGCAGTACAGAGGGGAGAATAGACATCTAATGATATGCAGCCATACAGGAGAGCCTTGTACCTTAGCAGTACAGAGGGGAGATTAGGCATCTAATGATATGCAGCCATACAGGAGAGCCTTGTACCTTAGCAGTACAGAGGGGAGATTAGACATGTAATGATATGCAGCCATACAGGAGAGCCTTGTACCTTAGCAGTACAGAGAGGAGATTAGACATCTAATGATATGCAGCCATACTGGAGAGCCTTGTACCTTAGCAGTACAGAGGGGAGATTAGACATCTAATGATATGCAGCCATACAGGAGAGCCTCGTACCTTAGCAGTACAGAGGGGAGATTAGACATCTAATGATATGCAGCCTTACAGGAGATCCTCGTACCTTAGCAGTACAGAGGGGAGATTAGACATGTAATGATATGCAGCCATACAGGAGAGCCTTGTACCTTAGCAGTACAGAGGGGAGATTAGACATGTAATGATATGCAGCCATACAGGAGAGCCTCGTACCTTAGCAGTACAGAGGGGAGATTAGGCATCTAATGATATGCAGCCATACAGGAGAGCCTTGTACCTTAGCAGTACAGAGAGGAGATTAGACATGTAATGATATGCAGCCATACAGGAGAGCCTTGTACCTTAGCAGTACAGAGAGGAGATTAGACATCTAATGATATGCAGCCATACAGGAGAGCCTTGTACCTTAGCAGTACACAGGGGAGATTAGGCATCTAATGATATGCAGCCATACAGGAGAGCCTTGTACCTTAGCAGTACAGAGGGGAGATTAGACATGTAATGATATGCAGCCATACAGGAGAGCCTTGTACCTTAGCAGTACAGAGAGGAGATTAGACATCTAATGATATGCAGCCATACAGGAGATCCTCGTACCTTAGCAGTACAGAGGGGAGAATAGACATCTAATGATATGCAGCCATACAGGAGAGCCTTGTACCTTAGCAGTACAGAGGGGAGATTAGGCATCTAATGATATGCAGCCATACAGGAGAGCCTTGTACCTTAGCAGTACAGAGGGGAGATTAGACATGTAATGATATGCAGCCATACAGGAGAGCCTTGTACCTTAGCAGTACAGAGAGGAGATTAGACATCTAATGATATGCAGCCATACAGGAGAGCCTTGTACCTTAGCAGTACAGAGGGGAGATTAGACATCTAATGATATGCAGCCATACAGGAGAGCCTCGTACCTTAGCAGTACAGAGGGGAGATTAGACATCTAATGATATGCAGCCTTACAGGAGATCCTCGTACCTTAGCAGTACAGAGGGGAGATTAGACATGTAATGATATGCAGCCATACAGGAGAGCCTTGTACCTTAGCAGTACAGAGGGGAGATTAGACATGTAATGATATGCAGCCATACAGGAGAGCCTCGTACCTTAGCAGTACAGAGGGGAGATTAGGCATCTAATGATATGCAGCCATACAGGAGAGCCTTGTACCTTAGCAGTACAGAGAGGAGATTAGACATGTAATGATATGCAGCCATACAGGAGAGCCTTGTACCTTAGCAGTACAGAGAGGAGATTAGACATCTAATGATATGCAGCCATACAGGAGAGCCTTGTACCTTAGCAGTACAGAGAGGAGATTAGACATCTAATGATATGCAGCCATACAGGAGAGCCTTGTACCTTAGCAGTACACAGGGGAGATTAGACATCTAATGATATGCAGCCATACAGGAGAGCCTTGTACCTTAGCAGTACAGAGAGGAGATTAGACATGTAATGATATGCAGCCATACAGGAGAGCCTTGTACCTTAGCAGTACAGAGAGGAGATTAGACATCTAATGATATGCAGCCATACAGGAGAGCCTTGTACCTTAGCAGTACAGAGAGGAGATTAGACATCTAATGATATGCAGCCATACAGGAGAGCCTTGTACCTTAGCAGTACAGAGGGGAGATTAGACATGTAATGATATGCAGCCATACAGGAGATCCTCGTACCTTAGCAGTACAGAGGGGAGATTAGACATGTAATGATATGCAGCCATACAGGAGATCCTCGTACCTTAGCAGTACAGAGGGGAGATTAGACATCTAATGATATGCAGCCATACAGGAGAGCCTTGTACCTTAGCAGTACAGAGGGGAGATTAGACATCTAATGATATGCAGCCATACAGGAGAGCCTTGTACCTTAGCAGTACAGAGAGGAGATTAGACATGTAATGATATGCAGCCATACAGGAGATCCTCGTACCTTAGCAGTACAGAGGGGAGATTAGACATCTAATGATATGCAGCCATACAGGAGAGCCTTGTACCTTAGCAGTACAGAGGGGAGATTAGACATCTAATGATATGCAGCCATACAGGAGAGCCTTGTACCTTAGCAGTACAGAGAGGAGATTAGACATGTAATGATATGCAGCCATACAGGAGAGCCTCGTACCTTAGCAGTACAGAGGGGAGATTAGACATCTAATGATATGCAGCCATACAGGAGATCCTCGTACCTTAGCAGTACAGAGGGGAGATTAGACATCTAATGATATGCAGTCATACAGGAGAGCCTTGTACCTTAGCAGTACAGAGGGGAGATTAGACATCTAATGATATGCAGCCATACAGGAGAGCCTTGTACCTTAGCAGTACAGAGGGGAGATTAGACATCTAATGATATGCAGTCATACAGGAGAGCCTTGTACCTTAGCAGTACAGAGGGGAGATTAGACATCTAATGATATGCAGCCATACAGGAGAGCCTTGTACCTTAGCAGTACAGAGGGGAGATTAGACATGTAATGATATGCAGCCATACAGGAGAGCCTTGTACCTTAGCAGTACAGAGGGGAGATTAGACATGTAATGATATGCAGCCATACAGGAGAGCCTTGTACCTTAGCAGTACAGAGAGGAGATTAGACATCTAATGATATGCAGCCATACAGGAGAGCCTTGTACCTTAGCAGTACAGAGAGGAGATTAGACATGTAATGATATGCAGCCATACAGGAGAGCCTTGTACCTTAGCAGTACAGAGGGGAGATTAGACATCTAATGATATGCAGCCATACAGGAGAGCCTTGTACCTTAGCAGTACAGAGAGGAGATTAGACATCTAATGATATGCAGCCATACAGGAGAGCCTTGTACCTTAGCAGTACAGAGAGGAGATTAGACATCTAATGATATGCAGCCATACAGGAGAGCCTTGTACCTTAGCAGTACAGAGGGGAGATTAGGCATCTAATGATATGCAGTCATACAGGAGAGCCTTGTACCTTAGCAGTACAGAGAGGAGATTAGACATCTAATGATATGCAGCCATACAGGAGAGCCTTGTACCTTAGCAGTACAGAGGGGAGATTAGGCATCTAATGATATGCAGCCATACAGGAGAGCCTTGTACCTTAGCAGTACAGAGAGGAGATTAGACATCTAATGATATGCAGCCATACAGGAGAGCCTTGTACCTTAGCAGTACAGAGGGGAGATTAGGCATCTAATGATATGCAGCCATACAGGAGAGCCTTGTACCTTAGCAGTACAGAGGGGAGATTAGACATCTAATGATATGCAGCCATACAGGAGAGCCTCGTACCTTAGCAGTACAGTTGCATAGGAGTTGGGCCTAGAGACTGTTTCTATTCAGGCGACAGAAGGGGCCGGTAGTGCACCCAGTCTGATACCAGCAGGTACCTGTTGGTGTGTGCTAATGTTTTGACACATCTTGAGATGGTGAAAATGTGCTATATTATCCATTATTGTCATTTTAAGGTTGCAACCAACACGGAGACCAGTAAAAATGTAGGCAACGCTATTCTGTATGAGACCGTCCTAACCATTATGGATATAAAATCAGAAAGTGGTCTGCGGGTATGTATAACACAAGCCCCTCCATGCTGGGCTCCTCCCTATATCCCTGCCTTTCCTTTCATTGTTTAATTCATGCATCGTATCTGTCTCCGCTCCCCTTGTCTCACGCTCTCTGCAGTGCTGTCTCTCCTCTGTATCCATAGATATATATCTTGTGAGACACACTCTCTTTTTATTGTTCTCTGCAGGTTCTGGCAATTAATATTCTGGGACGGTTCTTATTAAATAATGACAAGAATATTCGGTGAGTTGTTTCGTGTGCTCTGCAATAGCCCTAGTGTGCACTGTGAGAGGGGTACTTCCAGGGGATGACCTGTAACATCAGCATTCTGTCTCCTTGTCAGGTATGTGGCTTTGACCTCTCTGCTAAAGACTGTACAGACGGACCACAATGCAGTTCAGAGACACCGCAGCACCATCGTGGATTGCCTCAAAGACCTGGACGTGTCTATCAAAAGGTACAATCAGCAAGAGCATTCCATTGGTTGTCATGGTGATTGCCACAGTTATAAACTATTGCCTCAGAATTGCTCTAAATACATAATCCAGGTACAGTTTTTCAGGCCTATGTGTTAAAAACCGGTATGGTCCCGGCCTTTGGCATTCTCCTTTAGTCTAACCCTTGTTTGATTTTGTTTTCCTGTTCATAATAGTCCCTCCCCTAGGATGGCGCTGTCCAGTCCGCGGCCACTTGTCCAGTCCGCGGGGCTGTAACATGTTCTCTAGTAACTTGTGTTTGTTGCGCAGGTTCGCAGTAATACAGGTGTTGGTTGAATGATGATTACTGAGTGATCCATCGGCAGAGTCTTGTCACAATGCTGAGATTCAGAATCCTGACACATATCCACACCTGCCTTCTCTATACTGTGTCTGCTAGCCTCCTGCTGCCCTTATCACCCTTATACCATGTCCTGTCTAGGCGAGCCATGGAGCTGAGCTTTGCTCTGGTGAATGGGAATAACATTCGCGGAATGATGAAAGAACTGCTCTACTTCCTGGACTCCTGTGAACCGGAATTCAAAGCGGACTGCGCCTCTGGGATCTTCTTAGCTGCAGAAAAGTAAGCATTTCACTCCGATCGAAGTGAGAACCATTATATCCTACAGCAGAAGTGTCACTAACAACAACTGTTAGATTAACCTCCTATGGACTAATCACTGGTATATTTGTTACTCCACAGAGGTTACTGTAATTTAGTCTACCCACCCAAGTATAGATTTGTTGGCTCTATAGAAATCAATGTTACTGTAATGTGTAGATACAGATTCAGGAATCTATAGGGCTTTATTTTGATATCATGGTAGTTCCTGGGGCAAAGTTCTAAAACTGATGTAATCAGCAGGAGCATTCCATACATTTAGAGCCCCGCCCCACCATTGACCTTTTACATACATACATGGTACAGCCCAAAATGGTTTGTAACGTGTACAGTTCCAAAGTGTCTTGTGTCGGAAGGAAGGTTCTGGGTTTGGTTGAATGATGATTACTGAGTGATCCATCGGCAGAGTCTTGTCACTATGCTGAGATTCAGAAACCTGACAACACCCTCACCTGACCTGCAAAAGAAATATGGCTGCAAGCTTGATGCATAACCTTAGATCCATATGACTGTAATACCAATGGTACGTAGGCCGTTATCCTACAGCAGAAGTGCCACTCACAACAACTGTTAGATTAACCGTCCCATGCCATTACATTAACATGCCAGTTAAAAAGCATCATGGGATATGTAGTTCCAAAACATCTGCAAGACCAAGGTAATCTATCACTGCCATATACGATACTCCACAGAGTTTACTGTAATTTAGTCTACCCACACAAGTGTGGGTATAGATTTTTTTTTTTTTTTTTTTTTTTAAGTTAACCCTTCAGGTATTTAACGTGTGCTCTGCTTGGTTATTTATATATATATCACCTCTTATTTCTTGTAGGTATGCTCCTTCAAAGAGGTGGCACATAGACACCATCATGAGAGTTCTCACTACAGTAAGTTGCTCATTACTAATGAACGGTACCCGCGATTATAACTCATTCATACCTGTTTCCAGAAATCTATTTCCTTTCACCTGTAACTTCTTTCCACGCCTCTTTTCTCCCTTGATCCCCATGTCTGTTTAGTTTCCACCACTATTTGATGTCTGCCCTTGTATTTTAGGCCGGAAGCTATGTACGAGACGACTCAGTCCCGAATCTTATTCAGCTAATCACCAATAGCTCGGAGATGCACGAATACACCGTACAGAAACTCTACAAGGCTATAGTCGATGACATCTCTCAGGTAAGCTGCTGTTGCAGAAAACCACCACCTGGCGGTGCTTGTGGTACTATGAATTACTCGTTATTCCTGTCTGGATTGCAGCAACCACTGGTCCAGGTGTCTTCCTGGTGTATAGGGGAATACGGAGATCTACTAGTTTCTGGCCAGTGTGAAGAAGAGGAGCCCATTCAGGTAGGAAAGTTTTTTTTTTTTCTCAGCTGGCGCTGTTTGTTTGAGGACGTCTTGTGTCTGACGTCTGCCGTCTCGCCTCAGGTCACAGAAGATGAAGTTCTGGATATCTTAGAGAGCATTCTCATCTCCAATATGTCCTCCTCAGTGACGCGAGGCTTTGCACTGACCGCCATCATGAAAAACTCCACCAGGTTCAGCAGCACTGTGAAGTAGGTACAGAGAGCGATCTGAAAATGATGAGCCATTCCTTTCTTAAAGGGCCACTCCAACTCCAAAAAAACCTAACCTAAAAATTAAAGCTTACCCCTTAATAATATGCAGGGCATCCCAAGCATATTTTGAGAGCCAATCAGAAGTCTGTGATACAGTAGGCATGGATGTGCCTGTGATATCACGGTTAGGCATACTCGAGTGATTTCACGCATTGTTTTTTTTGCGTGTCGAATTTGTCCTCTGATTTGCTATTTTTCTGTCTTGTTCTCTGCAGCCGTATTAAGAAGGTGGTTTCCATTTATGGCAGCAGTATTGATGTTGAGCTGCAGCAGAGGGCAGTGGAATATAATGCTTTGTTCAAGAAGTATGACCACATGAGGTGAGATCATGGCTTGTGTCCATTGCACACGACTTCCATTCCCAGGAGGGTCACCATGCTCACAGCTGGTTTCTCTGTAGATCTGCGCTATTGGAGAGGATGCCCATCATGGAGAAGACCATGACAAATGGACCAACAGATTTGGCTCAGACTAATGGAGACGCTGAACTTGCAATAACGGACACCAAACCAGTTCCAGTCAGTAGCCAGCCGACCAGCCAGGTAATCCCTCTGCACAAACCCAGAGGCTGTGGTTCGATGAAGGGCTTGGTTTGTAGAGTTTAACCACTCTTTATTTTGTTCTTGCAGGCCAATGATTTATTAGACCTGTTAGGAGGAAATGATATCCAGCTGGTTATACCCACGGCACCGTCTCCTAAGCAGCCCTCCGTGGGAGGAGAGCTCCTAGACCTTCTCGGAGACCTGAACCTTGGGGGTGAGTGTCATTGGGGGGTGGTTTAACCAGGAGTTCAGCTCTTCCCATAGAGTGAACCGCCACTCAGTGTGATTTGTGCGCATGCTCGATTTAACTCTACGGAAAGATCTGAGCTCCCAGACTTTTTGTTAGAACAGGAGCTTTCTGCAAAGTGACCAGCTGTGACCGATGTTCATGAGTTGGGGGGAGAGTGGGGGGGGGGGGGGGTCTTGTGTATACAGTGGAGGCTATGTCAAGTGTGATGGATGTCAGGGCTCACGTCGGCAATATTATGGGGCAATAAGAACAGGAGTAGGACGGTGAGGGTTATTTATAAAGGTCATTTGTGGGCCAAAGTTCTAAAAGTGATGTAATCGGTAGGAACATTCCATTGGTTTCTATGGTGACTGCAGAACATTCCATTGGTTTCTATGTTGACTGCTCCACTTTAGAACTTTGCCTCACAATTCACAGATCTGCGTAACTCCCTATGTCTGTACTGTACTTGGAACATTGTTTGACATCCATACATGTGCTAACTTTACCAGGAACACCAGCCCCTGTCCCTCAGATGAACGCCCCTCAACTCCTGCTGGATGGGCTCTCTTCACAACCCCTCTTCAATGATATTTCAGGTCAGTTTCCCTCTCTGATTGAATCAAGATTTTACATAGAAATACCTTGATTAAAGAATACAGATAAAGTTATTTGAGCCCCCTCTGCTAGTATAGTACTATCAGGGAGCGTGGTACAGCTGTGTTACCCTTTAACCCTGTGCTAATTGTGGCTGAAGTTCTAGTGACTGGGTTATGAGGCTGGAGTTGTTGGCTTTTTTATTTTTTATTTTAAATGTACAAAGTCCTTATTTTTTCCTAAAAATCAAATTTTTAATGCTTCCATAAAGTTCTTATTGTGCCAAGGATTTGGTAACTATTAAATCACAAGTGGCTGTGCTCCTCCCCCTCCTGATGGCTAATCTCTCTTTCCCAGCGTACTGGTCAGTAATGAAAGTTTTTGTGATTTGTAGGTTCAGCTATTCCACCGATCATTGCGTACAACAAGAATGGCCTGAAAATAGACTTTACTTTCGAGAGATCCAGTACAAACGCCAGTGTGACTGTGATCACCACTCAGGCATCCAACAGCACAGACAGTGAGATGACCGACTTTGTGTTCCAGGCAGCAGTACCAAAGGTACCCGGGGAGGGAGGGCACGCTGGCACACAAACAGGGCTGTATTTACACTGTACCAGCGTAGATCACTTGTGTGTAAAAAAAAAAAAAATACAATAGGGCAGACTGCACACTGCAGCCTCTGATCACACAATGCAGTGACTATAATGATCAGAACGTTGAGGGTAATGTATGAGGCCAATAGCGGTGCAAGGTTCTAAATGGGTTGTGTACCATTAAACCAGGGCTCGACAAACCCCGGGCGCCAGGTCGCCATGGCGACCAGGAAATCAGACCTGGCGCCCAGGTGCTGTTTGTCACAGGGAGCCCTTGCCGGCTGCCATCCGTTTTTCTTTTACATGCAGCGCGAGGGGAGAAAGTCTGTGCGGATCACACAGACTGTAAGCTCCGCCCCCTCGCGCAACACGCTGTAGTGCCGAGTGTCACGTGACAACACGGCACTTAGCAGGAACCGAAAGAAGATCGGGCTCCAGCATAAATGTCCCCCTCCCCTGCAATGAGGTAAGCAGCAGGGAGGGAGGAGACCGTAAGAAATACATTTTTGTTCTTTTGTTCTTTGGTCTGTGTGTATGTATGTGTGAATGTAACTGGCTGTGTATGTATGTGTGAATGTAACTAGCTGTGTATGTATGTGTGAATGTAACTGGCTGTGTATGTATGAGTGAATGTAACTGGCTGTGTATGTATGTGTGAATGTAACTGGCTGTGTATGTATGAGTGAATGTAACTGGCTGTGTATGTATGTGTGAATGTAACAGGCTGTGTATGTATGTGTGAATGTAACTGGCTGTGTATGTATGAGTGAATGTAACTGGCTGTGTATGTATGTGTGAATGTAACTGGCTGTGTATGTATGTGTGAATGTAACTGGCTGTGTATGTATGTGTGAATGTAACAGGCTGTGTATGTATGTGTGAATGTAACAGGCTGTGTATGTATGTGTGAATGTAACTGGCTGTGTATGTATGAGTGAATGTAACTGGCTGTGTATGTATGTGTGAATGTAATTGGCTGTGTATGTATGAGTGAATGTAACTGGCTGTGTATGTATGTGTGAATGTAACAGGCTGTGTATGTATGTGTGAATGTAACTGGCTGTGTATGTATGAGTGAATGTAACTGGCTGTGTATGTATGTGTGAATGTAACTGGCTGTGTATGTATGTGTGAATGTAACTGGCTGTGTATGTATGTGTGAATGTAACTGGCTGTGTATGTATGTGTGAATGTAACTGGCTGTGTATGTATGTGTGAATGTAACTGGCTGTGTATGTATGTGTGAATGTAACTGGCTGTGTATGTATGTGTGAATGTAACTGGCTGTGTATGTGTGAATGTAACTGGCTGTGTATGTATGTGTGAATGTAACTGGCTGTGTATGTGTGAATGTAACTGGCTGTGTATGTATGTGTGAATGTAACTGGCTGTGTATGTATGTGTGAATGTAACTGGCTGTGTATGTATGTGTGAATGTAACTGGCTGTGTATGTATGTGTGAATGTAACAGGCTGTGTATGTATGTGTGAATGTAACTGGCTGTGTATGTATGTGTGAATGTAACTGGCTGTGTATGTATGAGTGAATGTAACTGGCTGTGTATGTATGAGTGAATGTAACTGGCTGTGTATGTATGTATGTGTGAATGGAACTGGCTGTGTATGTATGTGTGAATGGAACTGGCTGTGTATGTATGAGTGAATGGAACTGGCTGTGTATGTATGAGTGAATGGAACTGGCTGTGTATGTATGAGTGAATGGAACTGGCTGTGTATGTATGAGTGAATGGAACTGGCTGTGTATGTATGAGTGAATGGAACTGGCTGTGTATGTATGAGTGAATGGAACTGGCTGTGTATGTATGTGTGAATGGAACTGGCTGTGTATGTGGTGTGTATGTATGTGTGAATGTGACTGGCTGTGTATGTGGTGTGTATGTATGTGTGAATGTGACTGGCTGTGTATGTGGTGTGTATGTATGTGTGAATGTGACTGGCTGTGTATGTGGTGTGTATGTATGTGTGAATGTGACTGGCTGTGTATGTGAGGTGGGTGGATGCGACTGTCTCGTGCGTTTATGATTTTGTGATGTGCCGTTGTCTGGCTCCTACATTTTTTTTTGTCCAGCCCTGTATTAAACATTATACTGTGAGTATAGAGAGTAAAATGTGATGGAAAATTACTATAGATTGTGTTAGCAGAATTGTAGCAATTGCATAAAATGTGTTTTTTTTTTTTTTCTCTGCATGTGGTTTCTCCGCTGTATGACATCATCTGTTCCTTGATATGCAAATGAACTCATTGAACTGTAATTTGCATATCAAACCACAAGGTGATGTCATACTCAGGCACCACAGACGCCTGTTCTCAAGTTATGCATTTTTTTGGAAATGCATGAATAATGTAAGCAGTGTTTAGGTTGACAGTCCCTTTTTACACCACCATTCCTTTTAAAAGCTCTTATGACACATCTTTGGCACTTTGCATTACGGTATTTGTTTTATTTCTAATGGCTGGGGCATACCCTCTATGTGAACCCTATATTGTAAGAAAGGCACAAATACCAAGAATGCTTTCTGATCACAGCACAGCTACCTACTGCTGGTCACACCCCAAATAGCAGGGTTTTTGACACATGGAATGCATTTGGGTCTCAGTCTGCACTCCGTGTTGCTCTATACTAGAAATAGGGAGGAGAAAGGAGGGGTGTTTATCCTGGACACCGTTTTAAAAACTCCTTCCTTTTACAGACGTTCCAGCTGCAGCTTCTCTCTCCAAGCAGTAATGTCCTTCCAGCCTTCAACTCTGGGAGTGTGACACAGGTCATCAAGGTCCTCAACCCCCAGAAAGTACGTACAATCCTGGCTTGCCCCTTCCCCTTGTCCTCATTCCATGCTGTCTTTTGTCTGCTGATTTTCCCCTCCCCAGCCATGCTCAGGATCTGTGTGTTTTACCGTTTCTACAGCAACAGCTGCGCATGCGGATCAAGCTGACGTATATCCATAAGGGCTCGGCCATGCAGGACCTCTCCGAAGTGAGCAACTTTCCTCCTCAGTCCTGGCAATAGGATGATGCTGTGTCCATAATCTCCCCCCAACCCAAGATGAAGGAACTCTGGGCTGGAGCCTGTGCCCCTGGATTGCCAATGATTGCACTTTTTGGGCCATGGGGTAGCAAAGAAGAATTGAGGGACATTCTGCAACTGAATGAAGCAATGAGTGCAAGGCGAGGACATTGCTGCTCCTGTTTCTCCAACTCCGGAGGGAGCAGCCTGGCCTCTCCAGACCCTCACCTGCCCCTCAGGGAAATGGAGAAAGGGTCCTCCCTGTACGGATCTCCTGGGATTTCTGTGTTCTTACCCTCCCCATCTCACTCTGTACATTCCTGCAGGCATGTTTCCACCTCACCCACCAGCCCTCCAGGCTCCTCTCCTGCACTCTCCAGAACCAGAGAGTAGAGCTTGGGGTTTTTTTTCCCCCGAATGGTTTGATAAAATCCTGTGCCTGGGGATTGCTTGCTTCTCCATTGCTACCTCCTCATCCCTTATGCTTTTATACAAACGCCCTCTACTGGCCTCAGACTTGGGTTTTTTTTTTTTTTTTGCCATACAAAAGGCCCTAGAAGAGTAGGTTTGCAATCTTCCACTCTCCTGGTTATGTTACAGTATGCTCTACAGGTGCAGTCTCTGAGTAACACAGTAGGTACTTTTTAAGTCACCGCTGTTTATTGTGATGAGCTGTGTACAGGGTACTTTGCCTAACACAGACTGGCTTAATGGTAAGGAAGGGTAGATATGTATGTATTTAAACAAGAAAATCCTGAAGAGCAGACGTACCTCAATATTTATGAAATTCTTTCTCCTACTGGATTTTAGAAAGTAACTGTAAAACGCGTAGGGATCTTTTGAGAGCTGCCCAGATCCAGTGGTCTCTCTGTAAACACAGTATCTGGCCTCCCCAGTCTCCAAACTATTGAAATTAGTTGCAGCTGCTAAGATCCCGATTATGCGACTCCCATAGAGAGGTTGTGCCTGGTAGGTGATGGTGACCGACGCATTTTGTGTCTCCCACGTACAATGACCTGCTGTGAGGCTGCAACTGCTAATTGGGAGGCATGGTGAATGTTAGTGGCCTCCCTATCCCGTTTTGCGGAGAACCCCAGGATGGATATGATGCAGGCGTTCAGGTGGATTCTGGTTTGTTGTCTAATAGTCTGGCATCAGAACAAAGAGGCGGAGCCACAGGTGCTGCACTGCTAACCTGTCCAATATAGGTGCAACCCTGGTTGCATAGGCATCCCTTCATTGCCTGATTAAATTTTTGATTTACTTTACGCCTCTTAGTACCCCGTGTTTCTCTTTTTTTTTTTTTTTTTTCTGTTTGGGGCATTCTCCTGCCCCTTTTTCCTGTAAAGTCTAATTTCCTCTGCTGTTTTTGTAAGTTGCAATTCTCTGAACATCCACCTGGGGGCCTCATTGAGCGGAACATTCAGATGCCATCTGTGAGTGGGGTGGATAACGAACTGCTAATTACTGCAGACTTATTTTTTTTTTTTTGAGATGTAAAAGCAAACTTGTAAAAAACAAAAATTGAAAAAAATAAGTCTTTGGGGAGCATTAAGGGTGTAAACATGTTCATGGGGTACTTAGACTGCTGTGTATTATCGTCTTTTGGTTGAAACAAATTATGACAAGTGACTAATAAAGAATTTAAAAAAAAAAAGACACTTTGTGGCTTTGACTGCTGGCTTCTTGGTATGAGCTTCTCGGTATGGCCTCAAGTCTGAAGGAGATTCTTGTTTTCTGGGGTGGATGTGTCATGTTCGAATGTAAAAAAATGTATTCTCTAACCTTGTCATCTAATGGGTATGAATTTCATTATAAGCCTCCTTTTGAGGGATGCTGCTGGCTGAACATAAAATAGGTCTGGGCCACTTTTAGATTTGCCTCGTTCATCCAAAAATCCTGCCTGGCATTTGCTGCTGCAGAACCTCTTGGGACCTTTTTAAAAGCCATTTCCCCCATAATGTCTTGTTACTTTCTGTAGCCAGCCATTCTTCAATTACGCTATTGTCATATTTAACTTCTGTTTATTAATCTAAATAGCTGTTTCCTTAAGCCCACTCCCTCTCTATACCTGAAATGTAAGGTTTACAGCTAACGGACAGACCTGCAGGACACTGTTTTGGGCTCTTGTGTGACAAATACACTGCAAGTACAGTGTCTGTATTTAAGACCCTTTCATGTGTTTTTTTTTTTGTTCTTCCTAGCTCCAGGCAAAGACTAGAAAACAGTTGAATGATCCAGTGGCAGAAATAGATATAATAATGGCATATATATTTTGGAACTTTAAAATATATATTAAATTGTGAGTCCTTTTCATTTGAGAGCTCTTTTAAAGGGACTGTTTGGTGCCTAAAATAAATCTTCCAAATATGAATGTGCTTTCAACATACTAAATGCATGTCTTACATTTTTAGACTGTCCTTTTAAGTTATGCTTTGATTCTGTTTCACAGAAATTCTTTGTTGCGGAAGCATTTCTGTTTGGACAAGTCACACAAATAACATGTGGCCACTACAAGATTAGCCAACTGCCATTAAAAAGCTGAATGACTCTACCTAATGACGGCAATTATTACTTTATAACCATGTTAGATTGTTCTTTCCACAACAGCTTGCGTTTTGCTGAAAAATGCTAACTGAATCCCTTTATCTCAGTGAGCACCTGTGTGTTCTCACTGTGTAACAAATTAACCTTTGTAACAGTCACAGGTACATGATCATCACTGGAAGCTGGCTTTACCTACCAATACTGCTTCCAGTGACAATACATTAACCTCTAAGCCACTGGTTTGGTTCATTTCTTGCTCTAACAGTGAGTCCCACAGGGTAGAGAGCTGTAGAAAACATAATTCTGTTGAGGGATGTGTGATTTTTATTTATATGGACTGCGAGTTGCACAATGTAGACAAGCTAATCGTTATATCTGCCCTATATTATTATTAGCTGATCATAGTACAGTAAATCTTTTTCAGCCTGGCCAGGTAGAGTTGAGAACTTTCTTACTGGCACTGCTGGTATTATTTGATATTCGGCTGTTAAGCTAACTGGACATGACCTATATGCTTTTGCCTGCCAGCTCCAACCAGCTTTTAAAACACATGTCCTGCCCGGCGCCCACTAAACTGCGTCACACTATGGTGGGGGGGATTTAAACGCCAGCGTTCTATTTCAGATTCTGCCAGATTCCAAGATGGCCGCTGCGGATTCCCCAGCGCGTAAAGAAAATTGTGAGATGCAAGGTGGGCGGGGCTAGAGCTGGCATTGGCTCGGGCAGGCCGAATGGCTGTCACCTGCCAGTGGGCTGGGACTGACGGCATTGGCTGAGCTGCTGTCGCTGTCAGTCGAGCTGTGGAAATGGCCGGGCAGGTACCGGGAGACACCCCGGGGATCCTGGGGGATGGAGGCCCCGATCGCCCCCCGGCCACTGTCCCTCACGACAGGGGGACAGGGATCAGGGTGCTCAAGGTGAGTCTATGGCAGAGTATTAGTGTGGGGCATGGAGGGAGGATGGGGAGATCTTGGGTGGGATAGAGGATACCTCACATGCATCAGACAGGAGGATGGGGGGGGGGGGGGGGTAAATGGGAAAAGAGAGACAAAGTGTAATATATGGAGAAAAGTGTTCATGCAGAGGATGGGAGACAGAGAGGGTGGTGGGGGAGTTAACAGGTAATACAGTAGGGCTGACAAGAGGATGGAGAAAAGGAAGGGGTTAATGGCTAGACCTTTGGTACAGACACTATGGATTACATTACCTGTAATGCTCAGATAGACACTGGACTACATTACCTGCAATGCTCAGATAGACACTGGACTACAATACCTGTAATGCTCAGCTAGACACTGGATTACATTCCCTGCAATGCTCAGCTAGACATGGGACTACATTCCCTGCAATACTCCGCTAGACACGGGACTACATTCCCTGCGATGCTCAGCTAGACACTGGACTACATTCCCTGCAATGCTCAGCTAGACACTGGACTACATTCCCTGCGATGCTCAGCTAGACACTGGACTACAATACCTGTGATGCTCAGCTAGACACTGGACTACATTTCCTGCGATGCTCAGCTAGACACTGGACTACATTCCCTGCGATGCTCAGCTAGACACTGGACTACATTTCCTGCGATGCTCAGCTAGACACTAGACTACATTCCCTGCGATGCTCAGCTAGACACTGGG
The DNA here is from genome assembly GCA_036172795.1 of Pelodytes ibericus. NCBI lineage: Eukaryota > Metazoa > Chordata > Amphibia > Anura > Pelodytidae > Pelodytes > Pelodytes ibericus. The sequence goes on from CM069862.1 coordinate 197,238,411, forward strand.
CTACATTCCCTGCAATGCTCAGCTAGACACTGGACTACATTTCCTGCAATGCTCAGCTAGACACTGGACTACATTCCCTGCAATGCTCAGCTAGACACTGGGCTACATTTCAATGCAATGCTCAGCTAGACACTGGACTACATTTCCTGCACTGGACTACATTTCCTGCAATGCTCAGCTAGACACTTGACTACATTTCCTGTAATGCTCAGCTAGACACTGGACTACATTTCCTGTAATTCTCAGCTAGACACTGGACTACATTTCCTGTGATGCTCAGCTAGAGACTAGACTACATTCCCTGCGATGCTCAGCTAGACACTGGACTACATTCCCTGCGATGCTCAGCTAGACACTGGACTACATTCCCTGCGATGCTCAGCTAGACACTGGACTACATTCCCTGCAATGCTCAGCTAGACACTGGACTACAATACCTGCAATGCTCAGCTAGACACTGGACTACATTTCCTGCGATGCTCAGCTAGACACTGGACTACATTCCCTGCAATGCTCAGCTAGACACTGGACTACATTCCCTGCAATGCTCAGCTAGACACTTGACTACATTTCCTGCAATGCTCAGCTAGACACTGGACTACATTTCAATGCAATGCTCAGCTAGACACTGGACTACATTTCAATGCAATGCTCAGCTAGACACTGGACTACATTTCCTGCACTGGACTACATTTTATGCAATGCTCAGCTAGACACTGGACTACATTTCAATGCAATGCTCAGCTAGACACTGGACTACATTTCCTGCACTGGACTACATTTTATGCAATGCTCAGCTAGACACTGGACTACATTTCCTGTAATGCTCAGACACTGGACTACATTTCAATGCAATGCTCAGCTAGACACTGGACTACATTTCCTGTAATGCTCAGCTAGACACTGGACTACATTTTATGCAATGCTTAGCTAGACACTGGACTACATTCCCCGCAATGCTCAGCTAGACACTGGACTACATTCCCCGCAATGCTCAGCTAGACACTGGACTACATTCCCTGCAATGCTCAGCTAGACACTGGACTACATTTCCTGCAATGCTCAGCTAGACACTGGACTACATTTCCTGTAATGCTCAGCTAGACACGGGACTACATTCCCTGCAATGCTCAGCTAGACACTGGACTACATTCCCTGCAATGCTCAACTAGACACTGGACTACATTCCCTGCAGTGCTCAGCTAGACATGGGACTACATTCCCTGCGATGCTCAGCTAGACATGGGACTACATTCCCTGCGATGCTCAGCTAGACATGGGACTACATTCCCTGCGATGCTCAGCTAGACATGGGACTACATTTTATGCGATGCTCAGCTAGACACTGGACCACATTCCCTGCAGTGCTCAGCTAGACACGGGACTACATTCCCTGCAATGCTCAGCTAGACACTGGACTACATTCCCTGTGATGCTCAGCTAGACATGGGACTACATTCCCTGCGATGCTCAGCTAGACATGGGACTACATTCCCTGCGATGCTCAGCTAGACATGGGACTACATTCCCTGCGATGCTCAGCTAGACATGGGACTACATTCCCTGCGATGCTCAGCTAGACATGGGACTACATTCCCTGCGATGCTCAGCTAGACATGGGACTACATTCCCTGCGATGCTCAGCTAGACATGGGACTACATTCCCTGCGATGCTCAGCTAGACACGGGACTACATTCCCTGCAATGCTCAGCTAGACACGGGACTACATTCCCTGCAATGCTCAGCTAGACACTGGACTACATTCCCTGCAGTGCTCAGCTAGACATGGGACTACATTCCCTGCAATGCTCAGCTAGCCACTGGACTACATTCCCTGCAGTGCTCAGCTAGACATGGGACTACATTTTATGCAATGCTCAGCTAGACACTGGACTACATTCCCTGCAGTGCTCAGCTAGACATGGGACTACATTCCCTGCGATGCTCAGCTAGACACTGGACTACATTCCCTGCAATGCTCAGCTAGACATGGGACTACATTTTATGCAATGCTCAGCTAGACACTGGACTACATTTCCTGTAATGCTCAGCTAGACATGGGACTACATTCCCTGCAATGCTCAGCTAGACACTGGACTACATTCCCTGCAATGCTCAACTAGACACTGGACTACATTCCCTGCAGTGCTCAGCTAGACATGGGACTACATTCCCTGCGATGCTCAGCTAGACATGGGACTACATTCCCTGCGATGCTCAGCTAGACATGGGACTACATTCCCTGCGATGCTCAGCTAGACATGGGACTACATTTTATGCGATGCTCAGCTAGACACTGGACCACATTCCCTGCAGTGCTCAGCTAGACACGGGACTACATTCCCTGCAATGCTCAGCTAGACACTGGACTACATTCCCTGTGATGCTCAGCTAGACATGGGACTACATTCCCTGCGATGCTCAGCTAGACATGGGACTACATTCCCTGCGATGCTCAGCTAGACATGGGACTACATTCCCTGCGATGCTCAGCTAGACATGGGACTACATTCCCTGCGATGCTCAGCTAGACATGGGACTACATTCCCTGCGATGCTCAGCTAGACATGGGACTACATTTTATGCGATGCTCATCTAGACACTGGACCACATTCCCTGCAGTGCTCAGCTAGACACGGGACTACATTCCCTGCAGTGCTCAGCTAGACACTGGACTACATTCCCTGCAATGCTCAGCTAGACACTGGACTACATTCCCTGCAATGCTCAGCTAGACACTGGACTACATTCCCTGCAGTGCTCAGCTAGACATGGGACTACATTCCCTGCGATGCTCAGCTAGACATGGGACTACATTCCCTGCGATGCTCAGCTAGACATGGGACTACATTCCCTGCGATGCTCAGCTAGACACTGGACTACATTCCCTGCAGTGCTCAGCTAGACATGGGACTACATTCCCTGCGATGCTCAGCTAGACATGGGACTACATTCCCTGCAATGCTCAGCTAGACACTGGACTACATTCCCTGCAATGCTCAGCTAGACACTGGACTACATTCCCTGCGATGCTCAGCTAGACACTGGACTACATTCCCTGCAATGCTCAGCTAGACACTGGACTACATTCCCTGCGATGCTCAGCTAGACACGGGACTACATTCCCTGCAATGCTCAGCTAGACACGGGACTACATTCCCTGCAATGCTCAGCTAGACACTGGACTACATTCCCTGCAGTGCTCAGCTAGACATGGGACTACATTCCCTGCAATGCTCAGCTAGCCACTGGACTACATTCCCTGCAGTGCTCAGCTAGACATGGGACTACATTTTATGCAATGCTCAGCTAGACACTGGACTACATTCCCTGCAGTGCTCAGCTAGACATGGGACTACATTCCCTGCGATGCTCAGCTAGACACTGGACTACATTCCCTGCAATGCTCAGCTAGACATGGGACTACATTTTATGCAATGCTCAGCTAGACACTGGACTAAATTCCCTGCAATGCTCAGCTAGACACTGGACTACATTCCCTGCAATGCTCAGCTAGACACTGGACTACATTCCCTGCAATGCTCAGCTAGACATGGGACTACATTCCCTGCAATGCTCAGCTAGACACTGGACTACATTCCCTGCGATGCTCAGCTAGACACTGGACTACATTCCCTGCGATGCTCAGCTAGACACTGGACTACATTCCCTGCAATGCTCAGCTAGACACGGGACTACATTCCCTGCAATGCTCAGCTAGCCACTGGACTACATTCCCTGCAATGCTCAGCTAGACACTGGACTACATTCCCTGCAGTGCTCAGCTAGACATGGGACTACATTCCCTGCGATGCTCAGCTAGACATGGGACTACATTTTATGCAATGCTCAGCTAGACACTGGACCACATTCCCTGCAGTGCTCAGCTAGACATGGGACTACATTTTATGCAATGCTCAGCTAGACACTGGACCACATTCCCTGCGATGCTCAGCTAGACATGGGACTACATTTTATGCAATGCTAGCCATTGGCATGCTGTGCATCATGGGGGGTAGTCCCACAGAGGTTAGCTATCCCCTTGGCTACATCAGCAGGAAAGAGAGAGAATGGGGCAGGGAGAGGAGACTGTGATTGTTCAGGAACCTGTTGAAAAGAAAAGAGTTTTCCCTTTTGAGGTTTTGGATTGAAAGAGATTCATCTTGTGAGAGCACAGGGCACCTTAGACTGCTCAGGGCTGACTCATGGCAGAGTGAGAGGAACGGATGTGTGGATAGATTAAACATGGCAGAAATGGTGGCATTGTGGTGCACAATCTACCACTTAGTGCAATGAATGACTGGTGCAGCGACAGAAGTGGTGAAAGCCGGGTTCAGACACCACAATGAGAGAGCCGGGAACGGACAAGTCCATGGGACAGTTAATGATGGGGAGTAGTCAGAGGATTGGTGGTGGGGTTTTTTTTTTTTTACAAAGAAAAATGCGCTGGGAGCAGAAAAGTAAATGGAGGCAGAGAAATGTGCAGGTAAAGAGTTAAAAATAGGTAGGCTGATCCATTTTGTAAGCTCAGGTGTGACATAAGATGTTTGGGGCATGGGGCTGCATTGTACAGCATTACTATTCTGAAGTAGGAAAACGCATCGGAGGTCCTGGCTGACAGTGAGGATTTTTTCCCCCCTAGAGGAACATGAAACGCAGTGGAAGCAGGAACTGCTTGAACCAGAGGAGCTGTCTTGGATCCCGAGAGAGAGAGTGGCTGAGGGAGGATCCAAGTAGAGGCTGTGTCTACGTTTATGGCGGAGACCAGGGAGCCCCTATTCCTGACCTGCATGTGGTCCTATGCACAGTGGACACCCCCGCCTCGGAAATCTGTGCTAGTGAAGGCAGAGATGGGCTGTATGTGCAGCTCAATGGAGACTTGGTCAGGTGAGAACCAATGGGAATGTGTTCCTGCTGATGACATCACTTTTAGAACTTTGGCCCACAAATGACCTTTATACAGATAGAGACTTTCTATATTACAATTTCATGGAAGCACCAGCACATTTTTATTGCCTTACACATTACAAGAAGAGTGTGTACAGGAAATGGAAGGGAGGGATGGTGACGAAACTATAAGAGATGTGAACAATGCAGAGCATAACCTTACGATGTAGCATTGCTGGGGAGGGTAACTGTAACTGTAACTTTAAAACATTTCTGTAAACTTTAGGGGCAGGACAGACCAATTCAGGAGCCAGCCTGGTTAATGGAACTCCCATAGAGCTTAGGGTTGCCACCTGGCCGGTATTTTACCGGCAGGCCAGTAAAAAATTGGCATCAGGCCAATGTTAAGTCTATGGAGACGGTACCAAGGCCGGTATTTTTTTGAAGAAAAGGTGGCAACCCTAATAGTGCTCCATGCAAAATGCTCAAAAAAGTTAGGAGCCAGCAGTAGGGATTATAGGAGGCCTGGCTCCGAGGATTCAGAGATAGGTCAAACCCTGCTGTGAGGAGTCATTAAACTTTAAACCAATAACTTTTTTTATAAAAAACAAGTTCCTCTTAAAACATGTGCCGGTTTGTATTCAGTAATCAGTGGATTGTAGTTAACCCCTTAGAACTGTTTTGACATTCTTGTACCCTGTGTGCCAATTTCCGCATTTCTGCGGTGTTTGTGTTTAGCTGTAATTTTCCTCTTGCTCATTTAATGTATCCACATATATTATATACTGGGGTTTTTTTTGCCATACAAATGCTTTAGATATAATTTTCATCAAACCAAATACTTTACTATAATAAAAAAAAAAATCATGGACTATGATGAAAAAATTAAAAAATTTACACAATTACAATCCGTAAAGAAAGACCCAGTCTAAATAGTTTCTAATATTTGTCCTGAGTTTAGAAATATGCCATTTGAAACTGTATAGACGATTAAACACTTCTATAATCCTGAACAAGGCGGGGAGTGGTGTCAATGTAAAGCAGTCCACCTCAGGCAAAGTAGGAAGGAGTCAGAGAGTTTAAAATATCTGCAAATTCTGAGGGCATTGAGTGCAGGAGGGAGCTAAAAAATGTAAAAAAAAAATCCACAATGTCTGTGTGGCCGGAGACGGGTCTGGTTATTGGGGATGAGACTGTCGGCTTGCTTGCCAGTTTACATCCATCCTAGGGACGTGTTACTGTACTGAAGGCAGCATAGAAGTTGGATGACCGTTTATAGTTGGAGAGCTAGCTCAGTGGGCTTAATGCACCAACTGCAGAATCTGTTCAGTCCTCACGCTTGCAGGTTTGATTCCTGGCAAGTTTGACACAGTCTTTCATCCTTCCAAGGTAGATAACATGTAGAGCACTCAATTAAGTAAGAGTAACACCCCTCCCAGCACCTGCTTAAAAAAATAGTCCTTCCTAAGTAAACAGGTAGGGCCTTACTCATGAAGTTCCAGGGAATTGACAAGGGAATTACAAAATGAAGACCCAGAATAGCAGAGTTTAAAGCATAGCTTTCGAACTTGGCTACTTTGGCCTTCCATTTGCTCTTTCCATTGGCGGCTGCTGTCTGAATAAAGAGCGAAACGTCAGTCCAATCAAGGCCTCTAATCCTTTTCCTCAATAAAACCCTGTCATAAACCAAGGCCTTCCTGGCAATCTGCTCATCCTGGTGCAAGTAAACAGAGCAAGACGAGCATAAACAGGGTACACAGACAATCAAATAATGATAATATTGGAGAGAACTGCAACGTAACATCAAAAATGTCCAAAGAATGTAGCTAAATGTGTATATAAAGCGTGTAATACCCATTCTTTCCTGGCAGGTTCATTAAAATGAACCTTCACAGTAACTCGTTTTCGTGTAGTGTCGTTTTGCACTACAGTGCGATTATAACACGCACCACTGTAAAATGTTAAGAGTTAAACTGGCTGACGCTTGCCTCCAGACGCACTCTCCACCTAGCTTGCTTAGTGCATAACCACTTCTCTGGAACGCTCCCCCCCCCCCCCCCCCCCCCACTACCTGAGCGGCATGCTCACTCTTACTCCCTGCACATCCTACAATCTCAGATCCTGCACCAACCCTTCACTAGCGATCCCTCACTTCAAAAAGGAAGCAGGTCGAGGTGCGTTCTCTTTCCTCATATGTGGAATCAGCCTCCCTGTTTCTGCCAAATCATCATCTAGTCTAAAATCCCTGAAAATAAGTGTCTCCCAAATCTTCAAAACAGATTGTACCTGTTATTAGTTTACAAACTCTTTCGTATACTGTACATGTTGTTCCTTTTTTGTATCAATAATGATTTACCCTGTATGTTCTCCTTCCAACTTGTTTAATATATGTATGTATGTATTTATTTTTTATCTACTGTTAAATGTGTAACTCTGTGTAACTCCATTGTGGACTGGGTCCCCAGGACATACTTGAAAACGAGAGAAATCTCAATGTATTCTTCCTGGTAAAACACTTTCTAAATAAATAAATAAACTCGTCTACTTTGGCCTTAAGTTTCAAGTTCCCTTCTCCGTTCCCCCTTTGACAACTAAAGCCCATAGAGCTGCAAATCAGAAGCTCATCTCGTGCCCTGCCGGGATGTATGGATGATACTGGTGCAAGGCTGAAAGTCTTCTGATGTGGGGAAATTCTGATTTGTTTTCTCTCTCCTGGCAGGAAGCTGGATCCACAGGAGAGGCCATTACACATGATCTACACATACCTGTCGGACTTGGGGTTTCAGGATGCTGTGCGGATCCAAGATGAAGCTGCTCACTCAGATCTAAGCTGCATGATCAGATTCTATAGCGGTAAGGAGCGGGGCAAGTAGCAGCTGTTCTAATATCCCGTTCTAGCATGTCTGAAATGAAAGGAAACAATATATATTTACTATGAACTACTATTCAAAAGATATCCCAGATAATTTGTTCATAAAACTTGGGAGATTTTATTCAGTTGCTCCTAGTGGTGAGTGAGTCACCTAAGCTGGCAGGAAGGAAAGCAAGAAGAATAACAGTGAGAAGAAGGAGGGGCCAGAGCCTCACAGGAGTTCCACAAGCTGTCCGCTCTGGACTAGAAGAGGGAGCACAGAACAAGTTGATTTTTCCCCCACGTTGGAGCTCAACCTTTTAATATAGCAATTTTCTTTTTTTTTCTTTTATCCCATTAAAAGCACATTTAAATTATACTTAGATTGGTTTTCAGTTTAAATCTACCAAGCCAGTGTGCTAGCTCAGGTGGGAAATGCTTCAACTGCAGAACCATGTTCTGAATCATATGTTTGGCTCCTGCAGTCACCTCGGCCCTTCATCCTCCCCAAAAAAGCAAGAAAATGAGTACCATCAAGTTGGCTAATGATATCTATTATTCTATTCGTTTAACACATAGAGCTTCAAATGCTTTGTGTCCTCCAAGGGAGAATAGTGCCATACAAAAATCAATTATTAAACATCCAGGCCTGCCAGTCAGGTGAACATAGTTGCCAACATCGGCCATGTTTCCACATGCTGCAGAAAGAGCATGCAAAGTGCAGCCCGGCAGTATGTAGGATGGATATACGCACAGAATCCAATTAATTAATCATGGTGGAGATCTCATAGGACCTGCCATGATTAATTAATTGGATTGTGTCTGTGGGTTTATCCATCCTACATACTGCCGGGCTGCACTTTGCATGCTCTTTCTGCGGCATGTGGAACAAATATGTGTCCCTGGAAACATGGCTGATGTCGGCAACTATGGGTGAAGGCGGTTCTATGTATGAGGAGAGGTGTGATAAGGAAAGCTATTCCTGGCCACAGAGGGCCGACTCCAAAAATGACCATTATAAGCTAGTATTGTTACACTTGCACACTGCTGTGTTTGCACACAAACACTATTCTTTGCACAGAAGGTAACCTGACATGGGGTATTCCAGGGTTAACCAGTCTTGCTTCTACCTAGCTTAAAGTACTGTACTTTTTTCTTTCTGCCTGAGGCAAAAGGTGTAAAAATGCTGGTTTTTACAAGTGAATGGAGCCAGAAAGATCACTCCACATAAAGGTCACTTGGTGATTCTACTCCTGCGGTCTATGTACTGTTAATGTTCTAATTGGGTTTTATTACATTTTATGACACCTCCTCTTACCTGCTCTTCTCCTTCAAGGTGCTTCCTGGAAGGGAGAGTAAAGGTGAATGTAGGTGAGGCTGACATGAAGGGTACAGCTGTGATTTACCCCCTGACCTGCTACATACAGAACATTGTATCATGGTGTGCTCTGTTACACCTACAACTCCTGGATCAGGGGGTAATAAAAGCTGTTAAGCTATTGCATGCCAGAAGGGCAGAAGTAATGAGTTTCCCCCCCTGTGGGGCTCAATTAACATGAATTATCAGTCACATGCGACTGGCATGAACAGTAAGCACAGGAAATGGAGCTTTAGACTGTAAGCTCTTGTGATCAAAACACCCATTCCTATCGTTCCAGTATATGTAATGTGCACTTACTTGTATGGTGTACTTGCTTTACTACCATAATGGGGACGTTAATCAAGGTCACATTGCGTAGATCGATTGTGGGTTTGCGATCTGACCCCAAGGTCCCACGGTTCTTTCCGAACTTTGAGCCAATTAGCTTAGAAATCTTGCTGTGAAGTTGATGGGTCTTCAGTAATCTCCTTTTGTCCAATCCCAAACGTCCATACTGTCAGCATCCAGGTCATGGTAATATCTATAAAAAAATCATTTCTGAAATGATCATAGGTTCCTCCCTATTTGTACCAATGCAGTAGCACAACCGCAAATTAGATTTTTATCCTGAAGACCGTATGTTATAGGTTTCAAAGGTTCTAAGGGTGGAATGGACAAAAGGAGATTATGACATCACGGGTGATGTCAAACAATGACCCATCAGCTCTGCAGTTTATGTGGTTTCTAATCACCTCAAAACATAATTAACTTATGTCTTGGAAAAGGAACCATCTAGAGAGCTGAAATTAGTTGAGTTCCTGCTTCAGACAAACACACAGACATTTTCTGTTTTATAGTTAAGATCCGCTCCTTCTAAAGTGTTAAGCACGCATGTTAATACAGTACATACAAAAATATATATATATAACTTGCTAAATATCCAGTTGCCCCATTATACGCCTTCTAGATTATCTTCATATCGGTTCCACTTAGCACTGGTCACCAGTCTTTAATTCTAAGAACCAGAATCTGACCTATTCACCCATCATTTGCAATATATGTTTCACTAGCTTTCAATCTGCATTCCACGTACAGTAACAGTCATTTTAATCCAGTAGTTGAGCTTATGATCTATAACACTAGCTCGGTGCTCAGTGCCTTTCAATGAATTTGTAGCATGTCATACATACATGGTGCAGGGACAAACCTGGTGAGTTGCTCCTGCTAGAATTGCTCAAATAGCCCTGCATAATGCCGAGTTAAATGTTTAATCATTGCATTATGCAGGGTCAACTCTTCTTCTAGCAGGAGAAACTCACCAGGTTTGTCCCAGCATAATGTATAGTTATATAGTGAGAGGTTTGTCCCTGTACAATGTATAGTTATATAGTGAGAGGTTTGTCCCTGTACAATGTATAGTTATATAGTGAGAGCTCTGTCCCTGTACAATGTATAGTTATATAGTGAGAGCTCTGTCCCTGTACTATGTATAGTTATATAGTGAGAGGTTTGTCCCTGTACGATGTATAGTTATATAGTGAGAGGTTTGTCCCTGTACTATGTATAGTTATATAGTGAGAGGTTTGTCCCTGTACAATGTATAGTTATATAGTGAGAGGTTTGTCCCAGTACAATGTATAGTTATATAGTGAGAGGTTTGTCCCTGTACAATGTATAGTTATATAGTGAGAGGTTTGTCCCTGTACAATGTATAGTTATATAGTGAGAGCTCTGTCCCTGTACAATGTATAGTTATATAGTGAGAGCTCTGTCCCTGTACAATGTATAGTTATATAGTGAGAGGTTTGTCCCAGTACAATGTATAGTTATATAGTGAGAGCTCTGTCCCTGTACAATGTATAGTTATATAGTGAGAGGTTTGTCCTAGCACAATGTATAGTTATATAGTGAGAGGTTTGTCCCAGCACAATGTATAGTTATATAGTGAGAGGTTTGTCCCTGTACAGTCTATAGTTATATAGTGAGAGGTTTGTCCCGTACAATGTATAGTTATATAGTGAGAGGTTTGTCCCTGTACAATGTATAGTTATATAGTGAGAGGTTTGTCCCTGTACAATGTATAGTTATAAAGTGAGAGGTTTGTCCCTGTACAATGTATAGTTATATAGTGAGAGGTTTGTCCCCGTACAATGTATAGTTATATAGTGAGAGGTTTGTCCCTGTACGATGTATAGTTATATAGTGAGAGGTTTGTCCCTGTACGATGTATAGTTATATAGTGAGAGGTTTGTCCCTGTACGATGTATAGTTATATAGTGAGAGGTTTGTCCCTGTACGATGTATAGTTATATAGTGAGAGGTTTGTCCCTGTACAATGTATAGTTATATAGTGAGAGGTTTGTCCCTGTACAATGTATAGTTATATAGTGAGAGGTTTGTCCCTGTACGATGTATAGTTATATAGTGAGAGGTTTGTCCCTGTACAGTGTATAGTTATATAGTGAGAGGTTTGTCCCTGTACAATGTATAGTTATAAAATGAGAGGTTTGTCCCTGTACGATGTATAGTTATATAGTGAGAGGTTTGTCCCTGTACAGTGTATAGTTATATAGTGAGAGGTTTGACCTTGTACAATGTAAGGTTATATAATGAGAGGTTTGTCCCTGTACAATGTATAGTTATATAGTGAGAGGTTTGTCCCTGTACAATGTATAGTTATATAGTGAGAGGTTTGTCCCTGTACAATGTATAGTTATATAGTGAGAGGTTTGTCCCTGTACAATGTATAGTTATATAGTGAGAGGTTTGTCCCTGTACAATGTATAGTTATATAGTGAGAGGTTTGTCCCGTACAATGTATAGTTATAAAGTGAGAGGTTTGTCCCGTACAATGTATAGTTATAAAGTGAGAGGTTTGTCCCTGTACAATGTATAGTTATATAGTGAGAGGTTTGTCCCTGTACAATGTATAGTTATATAGTGAGAGGTTTGTCCCTGTACAATGTATAGTTATAAAGTGAGAGGTTTGTCCCGTACAATGTATAGTTATATCGGGTAGATGAAATGTTCACCTCACTTTTAGCGAGTAGCTCCTTGTGAATGAATATGGCCTTGATGTGGTTTGTGTTTTTCTTCCAGAGAAACCAAGTTCTGTGGAGCAGTTGGACCGGATCCTGTTGTCTGGAGTATTTAGCGTACGGAAAGGCAAAACCCAACTTCACAAATGGGCAGAGAGGCTGGTCGTCCTCTGTGGCACCTGTCTGATCGTGTCTTCGGTGAAAGAGTGTCAGACTGGGAAGATGCACATCCTACAGCTTGTGGGTGGTAAGGTGAGGTGAATACGTAGAAGAGAAACCTGACACATCCCGTCTCTGCTGGATAAATTGCGTCTTGTTCTTAGCCGGTTGCATTGGGTTACTGCGCGTTTCACGTCTCTGCCTGTACACTGATTAAACACTCTCTGTGCAGATCGAGGAGGTAAAGCGAAGGCCGTACTGCTTAGCATTCACTTCTACCGACGCACAAGCTCACACCTACCACATCAGCTTTGATTCCCCCACAGAGTACCAGCGGTGGCATCGACAGGCTACCAAAGTAAGAGCAGATTTCTTGGCAAGGAAGGGGGGCGGACTCTCGGGGAGGCGGCGGGTTATAGAGCGCAAAAAGGGGATAAATCGGATGCTTGCAGTTTTAGAATGTGGCAGCCACGGATTTGGAAGGTCACCGTTTTCATCATTAAGCTATTTTTTTTTTTTAACTCCTCGCAGGTGGTGTCACAGAGACTAAGCACCGTGGATCTCTCGTGTCAAAGCCTGGAGGAAATTCCCGAGCACCTCTTCTACTGCCAGGATATCATGTCACTCAACTTGCGCCATAACTTCATGCAGCTAGCAAGCTCTGCGGGAGTAAGCAACCTATGCAGGTCTGAGCCCAATAGTACCATTACCTTTGATTCATGTAGTGCTTTCAGTGGACAGAGAACTGCTCCAGACCACTGCCAGACAAAAAAACTCCACCACTTTATACAATGATACACTGCTAATCTCGTCAAACGCCTATTGTTTGTTTTATAGGAGGGGTATAATAATTTGTGTGCGGAGACGGTGGTCACTCAAGACTAGTTTCTCATTTTATTTCCTCGTCCAATTATTTTGAAAGGTTCTCCCAGCTGAAAGTACTGAACCTGTCTCACAACAAACTAGGCGAATTCCCACTGCAGATATGTGAAATTACAAGCCTCACGGAGCTGAACGTGTCTTGCAACAGACTCACACAGCTCCCCACAGAAGTCTGTCGCCTACTCAGGTCAGTGAGTATTGCTGTTCGCAAATGGACAAAGGTCTGTGGACTGTAGTTGTCCTTTATGGGGGAAAATGTGTAGACTTGTATTGAGCACCTGTTTAGCTACTGTGCAAAGTACAGTGTGTGCAGCACCCAGCCTTGCTGCTTTAGTTCTGGATTGCTCACCTTGGAACCGAGATGGTAAACCTGTGGCACCGCTGCCGTGTCTGCCTACTGGGTGACCATCAATCCTGGAGGCACCTTGCCAAGCAGGTTTTTTTTCCCTCTGGTTTATTGGTTCAAACAGGAAGGAAGACCTCCACTTGGGGAAGACTGTCGCAAGGGAAACGAGAAGGAGCCAGGTTCTCCTATTAATTAGGGGAGAGAGATAGTGTGAGATTGATATGGGAAGGGAGGAGAGCTGATTGAGAGTAGTAATACAAGGAGGAACTGCACTGTATGGAAGGGGATGGGAAATAGTTTAGCTGATTTGGGACTTGGAGGTATTAGGGTGGTACAAAAGAATGGATATGAAGGCGGGGGCTGCTACAGAAAAAGAAGTAGGGGAAATAGAAAGTGGGAGAAGAGGGACTGAAATGAGGAAAGTGGGCAAATGGGTACTTGAAGATATTTCATTGTTTTCCCATTGAAGATTGGATACATTGTCTAATAAACATTCATCTTCTCTGCCCGAGCGTTAACACTTCCTTGTAGCTTTCATGTCCTCACTCTCTCTCTGTCAACAGTCTCCAAACCCTGAATCTGGACGGGAACTCGCTGACTTCGTTACCGGAGGATCTGGGTACCCTGCCTCAGCTCTCCGCCCTCGGACTCTCCTTCAATGACTTCAGCGACATCCCTAAGGTGTACGAGAAGCTTGTCTCGGTGGAGAAGCTGTGCATGTCCGGCAACAGCCTGACAAACCTGAGCCTCCAGGCTTTAAACAACACGCCGCACTTGAAACACATAGACCTGAGGTGAGAGACTCCACCTGCTGGCGCTTTTACAAATAACAGCTTGAGCTAGTATTAAATCCTGTGGAATGGGGTAGGCCCAGTAATGTCTTGTAGTTCAGCCAGGGGGTGTGATGAGCACATAGGTGGAGCCCGGTGGATGCATGGCAGGTAATTATTGTACCCACCTTGTCTGCCCTTCTATAGACGGCCATACTTATGTTTAATTAATATATATGAATCACGGCATGTACCAGATTCTGTTAGAAAATAGGAAAATCTGTGTTTATTTAGAAAAAAAATGTTTCTTTCCTTTGCTTCTTAAATAGAAGCTAACATTATAAACCAGGTGCCCATCTCCCTGGAGTAAACTTTGCAGATACACTCAGATTTACTCTGAGCTCAGTGTCGGTGTTTGCTTAGACAATCCGGATCGGCGTCATCCACTCCCCTAACCCCCCCCCCCCCCCCACCCCGCATCTTTTGGGCCAGTAGTCTCTCTCTTTTAGCACAGAGAGAGTTCTTCGTTTTTCAATGCCACCATTAGAGACGACCTAGTTAACTAGGACTAGCAGTAAGGTACTGTCGTCAACAGCCTCCCGCCATGATGGCTTTTCTCCCTGTGAGAGGCACGTGCCGAGTAATCCTCATAATAGGGACAATGGTCTTTTAACTTGCGCAAGTGGGGGAAAAAAATAACGTGGATTCTCGTTTTCTAGGATGAATCTTCTCGCGCAAGTTGTGGGCGGCAGCTTGGAGGGCATAAACCATGTCGCCCACCTTGATGTACGGGACAACCAGCTGACCGAGCTGGACCTGAGCTGCCTGGGAGGGCTGGAGCAGTTACACTGTGAACGGAATCAGCTGAAGGAGCTGACACTGTGCGGGTTTTCCTTGCGAGCAGTTTACGCCAGCTCCAACCGTGAGTTTTCCCGACCTCTGTGAAAACATTTGGTGCCATGCGCTAAGCTGGTTACATTATGTACCCTCCATATTCCTTATGTTGCAGGTTTATCTTCATTGAGCCTTTTTCTGGCTCCTGCTCTGCTGGCTTCTCTGGAGTTGTCTAGGTAAGTTAAAGTCGTGGCGGACGTTCCATCCCGCGCTGAGGACGTTGGGGTGGGTGTTGGCGCCTCTTAGGAGCCATTAACAGAATTGTTACTTGTGCAGGAATTGTTTGACCACGGTTCCGGAGTGGGTGTGCGAGTGTAAGAAGCTAGAAGTTCTAGACCTCAGCTGGAATCTCCTGACAGAGCTTCCATTAAGGTACTTGGCAATAGGTGTTCCAGATGACACCATACGGGTTTCCAGTTTCTTGATCAAGCCCATTCTTTCTACCCCCTTCCTCCCCAAAGGGTTTTGAGCAGTGTGAGTCTTCGGAAGCTGCTTGTCGGGCACAACCAACTGAAGAACCTGCCCAATCCTGTGGAGACTATTCCCCTCGACACTTTGGACGTGCAACACAATCTACTGAGTCACCTCCCCGGTTCGCTTTTCCTAATGGCTTTAAAGTAAGGCCCAGCTAACCTCTCTTATATTTCTCTGTTGTTGTTTAAAGAACTACCATGTTTTAAACATTTAGTCATTGCAGTGACACAGGTTGCATTAATTAGGGAAAAGGAAAGCAATGCCCTAAGCGGTCAGCAAATAACCTTTCCTGCAGATTTTAATGCTATTATATACACTATATATTATAAGTTCTAGGTGTTTTTCTTTGGTTCTTTGTGTTCTCGCAGTGTAAACAGTTACCAAATCTGGTCGGCCACTGTTTTTCACAATATTTTTGCTCACTGCTATTGTAGTGGAAGAGAATAATTTTGCTCTTGGTCGCGATTTTTAATATTTTGTAAAAATGCTCTTTTAAAGATATAATTTACTGGCTCTTTAAATAGTTAACAGGAAGCTCATTACTTGTGGTTCTACGACAATAAAAGGTCGAAAGTTTAATAACTAATAATAAAATACCCGTGAATATTTGTGTTCAGTCTCAGGTTCCTCAATGCATCTGCAAACGTTTTGGAATCTTTTCCGTCGGCGAGTAGCGGGGAGGACGCCATCAGCAGGCTGCAAGTTCTCTATTTGTCGAATAACCGGCTGACGGACCAGTACATTCCTTTCTTGACGCCGCACTCGAATCTCAGGGTCCTGCATCTGGCGTACAACCTGCTGGAAACCTTCCCAGCCAGGTGAGAATTTGCTTTGGGCCATTATGGCTCCTCTTGTTAAAGGACAACTGTAGCAAAAACAACAAAAAACTTGTGTTTAATTGAAAGATTGTATCAAGTACATTTATTAAGAAATTATTTAATGAAAGAATACAAATAAACTACCTTATTAAACCTTCTTTACTCCATATCGTTCTCTCAGGGGGCAGACATGTTGTTTAGAATCTTGGGTCAGATCTTCACTCACCTTGGTTCAGATGAAGGAAGATCTGACCCATCTGACCAAAGATTCTAAACAAAATGTCTGCCTCCTGGCAAAGCTATATGGAGTAAAGATGGCTCAATAATGTACTTTATTTGTATTCTTTCATGAAAGCATTTCTAAATAAAATGCCTGCACTTGATCCCATCTTTCAATTAAACAGAACTTTTTTTGCTACAGTTGTCCTTGAAGAGTGTATGGAAAGTGACCCATGTTTCTTCCTTGCAGCAAGCTTCACAAACTGGAGCTCTTGGAAGAGCTGAACCTCAGCGGAAATCGCCTGAAGTCCGTCCCCAGTACCGTGTCCAACTGCAAGCGTCTCCACACCCTAATCGCCCACTCCAACTGCATTGGCGTGTTTCCGGAAATCTTCAATCTGCCGCATATACAGGTCTCACCCCACCTAAAAACTACAAGAGAAGCCCTCTCCTCAGCCCTCACTCCTTGCTCTGACCCCTTATTATTTCTCCCATCCCCTCCCATCTATAACCCCTGCAGCTGTGGGTTACAGCTGTAGATATGTGTACACGGTGCCATCTCACTGTCACGGCCGTTGGCATGAGATGTTGCTACTCTCTGTTCTTGTAGCTGGTCGACTTGAGCTGTAACAGACTGGCAGAAATCCTGACCCCAGAAACGCTCCCTCCTGTCCTGCTAGAGTTGGATCTGAAGGGGAACAGCGACTTGGTCCTTAATCACCAGCTCCTTGACATCTTCAGGTAACTGACGTTATTTAAAACGACCCCATCATCTAAACATCGCTTGTAACGTTAAAAAAAAAAAAAAATGTTCTAAGTGTGTCTGAGGAGTCTCCTGTAATAACATCATCTAGCGGCTTCATTTGTAAATGAGCTGCTTTTAATGGGACATTCGTAACTTGCATTTCAAGCCACAGGGTGATGTCCTGTGGCGGATGCTCCATATGTGCTAGGTGTGCGCCACACACCTAGCAAGGAGCACCCGCTCTGTGTACTCCGAACAGAGAGCACACAAACCCCAGGAATACATCCGAAAGGCCACGCCAGCTACGAATTTGTCAACAGAGTCGCTCACTCTGCTGCCAATTCGACAAGCACTAAAAGTATACGAAAAGTATAGTGAGCGACTCTGTTGCCGAATACGTAGCTGGCGTGGCCTTTCGGATGTATTCCTGGGGTTTGTGTGCTCTCTGTTCGGAGTACACAGAGCGGGTGCTCCTTGCTAGGTGTGCGGCGCACACCTAGCACATATGGAGCATCCGCCACTGGACTTCACCCTGTGGCTTGAAATGAAGCCACTAGATGATGTTATAACAGGAAACTCCTCAGACACACTTAGAACAGTGGCGGTTCTCAGCACACAAACCCCCAGAAATACACGAGAGACGTCGTGCCTCCGAGTGACAGGCGTGCTCCGGGTAGTTTACGCCCCTGGTGATAAAGAGGAGGTGTCACAAACACTTTTGAAACACATGTTAAGCTGTGCATTGCCAATTCTGCTAGCACAGCATACACATCTCTTTATAAGGGTACTGCACTGATTTCATTGTATCCAAAAATGAACTTTCATGCCATCTCCTCCAATGCAGTCCTTTCCCTCTCCATAAAACTCATCATCCAAAACAGGGCACGACAAATCCCAGGAGCCAGGTGACCTAAAACCCGCTACAATTGGCTCCTACAAATTACTAGACTGGCTCCTGAATTAGTCTGTCTAGTTTCCAAAGTCCACAAATAGTTGTCAAATCCTGGCCCTGGGTGACACCTTTTCACAAGAGGCAGACCCCCAAATCCTCCATCCCCCCGCCCCCCGCCAGTTCACAGTCTGAAATGTTATTGAGCTCAGGTACATATCTGAATTCTGTAATCGGCCCCCTTTTCACAGTACAGTTATTACTTGTGCGACAGGGTTTCCTTAAAGCAAAACTGGAAATGTTCTCCAAACGGGTGATATGGTGGACTGGGATTACCTAAAGTTACTATATATCCTATAATAACTCACGTTTATATTGTTTCTCATCAGCCATATACCTATATTGAAAATCGACCACAAACCTTTTTTGAATGCTGACCTGACTGTGCCAACCACCCCCTGGTGCCATGGCTTGGCAGAGATGTCCGGCCAGAGGAACAAGTGAGTCCTTTCAGCGCCCATGTACCTGTAAGAGATGTTTTGTGAGGTCCATCGCCGCGCAGTGGCTTGATTCCAACCCCCCTTTTGTCTTGCACAGGCTGTGTGTCTCCTCCCTAGCCGTGGGGGACTTCGCCGAGGGGATAGAGGCGCTCTACGGAATGTTCGATGGAGACAAGAATGAGGAGGTGCCACGACTGCTGCAGTGCACTATGGGCGATGTTCTGCTGGAGGAAATGCAGCAGTCCGGTTGTGATCGAACCTTCATGTGTCACACGTTTCTGGTGTCACACAGGTCAGCTGTAGAATTATTCTGTGCCTGGAAAGATAATGCGGACAAGAGGGGGAAATCTATGGGAAAACATTCCGTAGGCGAGAGTCTGACGCTATGATCCTGACCCGTTTTTTCTTTCTTTCCTTTTTAACATTCCAATTTTTGATTTTCTTTAGGAAGCTGGGAATGGCAGGCCAGAAGCTGGGCGCCTCGGCCCTTCTTTGTTACCTCGGACACGGGATAGCGGATCACAGCGGCAGCTTTTCCCTGACCATAGCCAACGTCGGGACCTGCAGAGCTGTCTTGTGCCGGAACGGACAGCCTCTTTCCCTTTCCAGAGATTTTAGCTTGGAACATTGCCTTGAGGACCTGCTGCAGATAAGGAAGCAAAAGGCCATTATTACCGAGGTTAGTGTGCATGGGATGCTTAACTCCAGGTGCTTTGCTGTGGCAAAGCAGCAAAATGGATTGTATTGCATTGCAAGGTGTTAATGCACAGTCACATTATGCTAAGACTTCCTCCAAGTGACACATATATCTATATATCTATATATAAATTTGTATACTAACAATCCAAGATATGTTCACTCAGCTCCTCTCTACACAAAGGTAAAAATTCAACCCAGGTGCTGTATCACCAACCATATCCGAATAAAAGTCAACTCCTGGGAGTGTGTGACTTTTTGCTGGAATTGTGTGTGTATTATACAATGATGGCATAGCTGCTAACGTGCCCCAATTTGCTGAGACAGTCTGGGGTTTTTGTTGGTAGTTTGTGCTGACATTATTACTGCCAATGTACAGTGCTTAGCATTGTGTGTAGGCAGCATTGTCTTACAGACAACATAAACAGTCTAAACTAGTAGACACCCAGTATCTGTACCAGAGAAGCTGGAGCGGAGTCTCCCAGAACTCTGTAAAAAGCTTATAATGATGGGTTATTTTATTTTTTTCTTTCCTTAAATGTCACGTAAACATTGTTTTGTACTGTGAGCGCACAGGCTAACAAATGAGCTATACATTGTGGGCAGCCGAATTCCAAGCAAGTGAAAAATGTGTGTGTGTGTGTGTGTTTTGTCTCCGGTTGAGGACATCACCTTGTAGGCTTCCTATAAAAATGACATTTTTCCCAGTAAAATCCATGAGAGGAACATCAAGCCACATGGGGGCATCCTAAACAGAGAGACCACTGAAACATTCTAAACGGAATCCATACATCTCTAACACATTACTAGAGATCAATTTATCTTTAATTGACTCTGCCCAATTTTCTAAATACTTTTATTAGTCCCCAGTTCCTTATCTTATATCTAGGATAGCCTTATGCCTCTCCCACACATGCTTCAACTCCTTCACTGTATTAACCTCTACCACTTCCGCTGGAAGGATATTCCATACATCTACTACCCTCTCAGTAAAGTAATACTTTTATTAGTCCCCAGTTCCCTATCTTCTATCTAGGATAGCCTTGTGCCTATCCCACACATGCTTAAAATCCTTGACTGTGTTTACCTCTACCCCTTCTGCTGGAAGGCTATTCCATACATCCACTACCCTCTCAGTAAAGTAATACTTCCTGATATTACTTTTAAATCGTTGCCCCTCTAATTTTAGACCATGTCCTCTAGTTGAGGTAGTTTTTCTTCTTTTAAATATACTCTCTTCCTTTACTGTGTTGATTCCCTTTATGTATGTAAATGTTTCTATCATATCCCCCCTGTTACGTCTTTCCTCCAAGCTATGCATGTTAGCAGCACATATGATGGACTGGGAATGCAAACTAAGTTAAAAAGTTACTATAGTAATATAACAGTTCTAACTAGTTGATAACGCAATGTGTTTTTTTCCCCCCTTTAGGATAATAAAGTAAATGGCGTGACTTGCTGCACTCGGTTGTTGGGCTGCACATATCTCCACCCTTGGGTGCTTCCAAGGCCTCATATCACTACCGTATCTCTGACTGTGCAGGATGAGCTGCTGATCCTGGGGAATAGAGCCTTGTGGGAGCAGATCTCTCCCGAAGAGGCTGTAAAAGCCATCCGCCACCTCCCTGATCCGTTGGCGGCTGCCAAGAAACTCTGCACTTTAGCCCAAAGCTACGGCTGCCAGGATAATGTTGCCGCCCTGGTAGTTTGTCTTAACATCGGTGAGGACTCTTGCACTTGCGAAATGCACACGCTGACCTTACCCAACCCATCGGGTTCAGCTTCCACCTCCATAAAAGAATCTCCCGACTCCGCCACCCCGTCTTCCAGCAGCGGGATTGCGTCGGAGTTCAGCAGCGAGATGTCCGTTTCGGAGGTTAGCAGTGAGGTGGGCTCCACGGCCTCCGATGAACACACCATGGCCGGCTTAGACTGTGGGGTCAACCCCAGAACTGAGCGGCGCTGCAGCCTTCACCCTATCACCTCCGCCAGCACTTTCCAGAGGCAGCCATCTTGCGCCACCTTCTCCAGCAACCAGTCTGACAACGGCCTGGATAGCGACGACGACCTGCAGGCTGAAGGCATTATAACCAACGGCAGCAGGGTGGAGGTGGAAGTGGACATTCACTGCAGTAGACAGCACACCCCAGAGGTCCCTGCCGTCGGTGCTCTTCAGGAACTGGATGATGACTCTTTCCACATACTCCAGCAAGACGGCCTAAACCACAACCAAGCAACGGCTGGCGGACACGAAAAGGAAGACCTGCCCCTTTCTTTCTCCGGGCCGTGCATGTACATGAAGAAGCACTCCAACGGCTCCGTCGTACCACTGAAAGAGACACTCAACCTGATCGAAGTAGCCTCCGTGGCTCCCAAGAGGAAAACGGGCTATTTTTGTGCACCTTCTCAAATTGAGCCAGACGACCAGTTCGTGGTCCCCCCTCACTTGCAGCACGAAGTGAAGCAGCAGCTGAGTGAGGTGGAGTCTGCGGCCCAGGACAGTACCACAGGACATGAGGAGTTTGACACAGCTTTGTAAGCTTTATTATAGGCAGGACCTTCATTTGGAGTGAGGAAACCAAAAGGGACCTCGCGGCTACGTCCTCACACACACCCGAAATTGCACATTTTTCAGGAACTGACCTGGTCAGCGGTAGCGCTCCCGTGGTTCTTTCTGTGGACTTCAGCACGGTTCTTTCCTCGGAACTTCCGCAAGACTACATTCTCTTCTCATCTGCTGTGAATGACAGGTGGAGCGGCCAATCACTGCATACCTCTTGACTCCCTCCTATTCCCCCCCCCCCCCAGTTTATGAAGCCAAATATATTCTATTTTTTTCTTTCTTTTTTTCTTAAAAAGAGGTTTAAATGTGCTGAGCAGCTGAACAAATGTGAATTTTTATTATATATTCTATATGTATTTCTGTTTTCGGTCCTTGAAATCATTTTAGACGGTACGACCCGCTGACCCCCTAAACTCGGACTCACTCCTCGCCAGGGCGGTTTGGAACATGGTATGCGAATTGCTTGATGCACCTTTTTAACGATTTTAAAGTTGAATGTGACTATCCCAGTCATGTTTTTGTTGAGTTCCTTTTTTTTTTTTATCTCTCTCTCTCTCCCTCCAAGAGCAAAGCCAATCGTGATCAACTTTTTGCTCTAATAAGGCAGCTCATGTTCGCTAATTATCGAAAGCACTTTCCATTCCATTTTTACATTCTCGTCCTATATATACACAACAGCATCTCAGCTGGCTGCCTTTGTCCAGTGCCAGCCTGCGGCGTTTTAAGCCCTCTCGTATGTACTAACGCAGCTCCAGTTGACCCTTTTTAAGGACCAAGGTCATTTGTGTGATGCCATTCACCATCTGAAAGCCCTTGGGGCCAGCATGGAATGTCAATGCTTATTTGGCAGTACCAATGTACGGTCAGATTGGACTGATGAAGTTAGGATTAAATTCTGGAGGGGTGACCGTTTCTGTTAGTGCTACCTGTCAAAAGTGTTAGAGGAGTAATGACTGAATATTAAACTTCTAATAAATGGGCCCTCTTCTATTTAATTAGCACTTTAAATGATCTTTCTATATGGGGTTAGGCCTACATGTCCCAAATGCAGCCCTACTAATCCTATTATCCCCCAGCAACTCTCTCTAAGAATTGGAGCAATTAATGGTAGTTGGTAGTAATATTTTCTAACTACCTACAGGGTTAGAAAATATTACTAGTTAAGTAGTAAGTAAAGAGAGCCGGCACTAGCATAGTTACTTCTTGGAATCTATACTCGTGGGTGTGTCCTGTCACTCCCTCTCCTATTGGTCTGATAGATAAAGCCTTTGCATCTCTACCGCGCTTGACAGACACAGGAAGACGTGTCCTAGTGCTTGTTTTTCCCACTTAATCAGCAATGTTTTCCAAATAGAAACGTTTTAAAATTATTTATTTGTCAGCAAAAGAGGGATAATTGTATTTTAAGTTTAAAAAAAGCTGGCTTTACTCCTCTAATAATAATAATAAAAAAAAGTCATCCCTTCGAGTTTCCCCCAAGACTTTCCTTTGCACGCAGTGCTGCTGCACTTTAGAAGTAGGTACCCTATATGAGGTACCATCAGGGAGTTGACTCCTTAATGTCTTGGACTCTGGCAGTCCAAGGATTGACTTTTTGACCCTTTTACGAGCAGTGCTGGTTTAGTGAACAGCCCCTTTATTCTTATACAGGACTAGGTAGATTTAAAAAAAAAAAAAACAAATCGTTCGCTCACCCCTGCGATTTATTACAAGACCCTAAGCTCATGTCAGGGTTTGAAAAATACCACTTGTGATACATTTTTTTTTTTGTGTTAATTTATTGATTGAAATATTTGAAAAACATGTTGATGATATATTAGGAAATTTAGAAAATCAAAGTTCTGTTAATAAAAATACTGTGGGCTTTCTTGTTTATGCTCAGAGTCAGTTTTTTAGTGCTGTACGGTGTTGTTAGTAAATTCGGCGTTCACTGATTTCTTCTTTTTAGAGAGGAATTATTTGTGTATTGTGTTTGTGCTTATTACCTAACTGTTGGGGATAAATATATATATAAACTACAATTATGGGTGCATTTTAAAATTGGAACGCACCATCACTGAACATTCCATTTATTTACACAATGGGCTGTTCCCTTCTACGCAACTCCACGTTCGACATGTTCTATAGGAGAACATAATGGGCAGCCAATAGGAAAGAGGCAAGGTGCATAGTGGGAAATAGGTTCTAAGCGTTGTTATGCTACATTCACGTAGAGTTAAAGTGCAATGTAATCTACATACTTGTTGGCAAAGACACTGGACGATATGTAGAAAATGTCAGATCCTTATCTGAAGGCACACGTGTCTGAATTCATATCACTGAATGGCCAGCAGCTCCAACAGGTCACGGTTCGAGAATGATTTTGAAGGATAAAACTTACCAGGAAAGGTTAAAGCATCTTAACATGTAAAGCTTGGAGGAAAGACGTAACAGGGCGGATATGATAGAAACATTTATATACATAAAGGGAATCAACACAGTAAAGGAAGAGAGTATATTTAAAAGAAGAAAAACTACCACAACTAGAGGACATAGTCTTAAATTAGAGGGGCAACGATTTAATATCAGGGAGTATTACTTTACTGAGAGGGTAGTGGATGTATGGAATAGCCTTCCCGTAGAAGTGGTAGAGGTAAACACAGTGAAGGAGTTTAAGCATGCGTGGGATAGGTATAAGGCTATCCTAGCTATAAGACCGGGAACGGGGGACTAATAAAAGTATTAGATGGACCGAATGGTTCTTATCTGCCGACACATTCTATGTTTCTATGATTAAAGCTTATGTGGAAGTTTATTGGGACTCAACCTGAACCTTCATTATACTCGGAATGGAGAGAATAAAACATTCTTGGGAAATGATCTATACATTGCGTTCTGAGAGTTGCAACAAAACGCATCAAATAGGACATATACTGGTTGATAACTGTATCTGTGGAGTCTCCTGCTTACGTGGAGTCTCCTGTTTATGACCTCACCTGTGGCTTGATATGCAAATTACACATTTCCCATTGGAAATTAATTTGTATGTCAAGCATCAGGTCATAAACAGGAGACTCCACGGACGCTTGGAAGACAAATCTATTAATCAATGCCCATCCTTCCAATACAGCTAACGCAATATATGGATCATTTTTGTTCTGCACATTCACAGTGTAAGAGCCCTTTTAATGATTGGTGTGACACGGGGGGGGGGGGGGGGCGGCTCTCCTTTCACAGCTATTGTATCAAAAGTACATGGCAGTTTAGGAGAAAAGA
Organism: Pelodytes ibericus; assembly: GCA_036172795.1. NCBI lineage: Eukaryota > Metazoa > Chordata > Amphibia > Anura > Pelodytidae > Pelodytes > Pelodytes ibericus. Next base: position 197,263,758 of record CM069862.1, read on the forward strand.
GGGTCAGGCTGGCTGTAGCTCTGAATACGCAGGGGGGAGTGCCAGAGATCGAGGGTCCCATCAGCCAGAAGGCTCAGCAATGCTTCAAAATCAAATGTGTAGAAAGAGGCAGGAATAGGCACTCCACAATCTTAAATATAAGGTTGGTTTATTCCAAAACAAGACAAGGTGGGCAAAAAGGAAAATGTTTAATCATAAGAGGACATGCCAGTTTACCACTAGGGGCAACTCATTTTTCATTTGTGAGTCTAAATGAGAAGCACAAGTGAAATATAATGTTTAGTCGCCCTTGAAGCAAATAATCGGCTTTAATTCCTTATAGACTGTATCCTGCACTTGCCATATTCTACCAGAAACAGACTGCTACTGGGCTGTAGTAAGATGGAAAGGACCAAAGATTGTCTAGACCCACAGTCCCCTCTCACGGTCAAAAATAGGAAATGCAATGCCAGCACAGGCTTTTCAAAGGATGGCTTATGATGAAGGCATAGGACAGCGCTAATCCACAAAGGGTTAACCGTACAATTTGAATCATTGGATCCCAGCTACCCTTTTTCATTTCCTACGCTTAATTCCACATTCTAAACAAGGTAATGGTGCTTTACTTATCGGGTGGTTCATTCTTCTTCCTACCTTTTGTATCAATCACTGTTGCCCACCTTGAGTTGAACATGTCACAGATAATAATAAAAATAATTTTTTACAAGGAAATTTTCGAGGATGTCCGATTACCCCTTTTATCAAGCTCGTGGATAGCTTGGTGTGTGATCCGTGGAGCAAACTAGCAGAATCTGTATAGTCTGCACAGGAACAAGTTTCTCTTATGGCCACCAGCGGGTGAATTAGCAGTTAGAAGAGAGTGTAACTCGAATTTCTTAGAGCGATTATCAGCGGATTTTATATTAGCACAAAAAAAAAAAAATACTATTCATAAAAAGGTTGCATGTATATAAAAATGGATCAGACATTCTTGGTATTGCTATTACTTTGGTGTATACTAAAAAAAATTAAGGCAATAATTCTGTTCATTTTATCTATAAAAAAAATTCCAGCATTGTTTGTTCTGGGTTAGGAAAGTGCTCTAGTGAAGAAATGTAGAGTGGTCCATGGGTCTGTACATTGGGGGATGAAAGAGTGATGGTGCAAGTACATTTGGGGGTCACTGTAAAGTTTTCTTTTCTCTGTAAGCACGGAAGGTCAGGACGACACTCGCTCCGTAGAGTAGGACCAGTATGATGGCAAAGGTGGCGGCTCCTCCGTCCGTTCCAGCCAGGTCACAGTTCATCCACGTCAGCCCGTTCCTGGCATACAGCCTCTCGCGCCTTTTGCACACGTCTGTGGCATTTATCTGGAGGGCAAAGTGAAGAAATACCCCGACAGCCGCTCCGTAACCCAATGAGGCCAACGTACAGAAGGAGGCCTCTGCCAGCAGCCACTTTCCAGACAGACTGAGCAGGTGCTTGGATCCAGCAGCCAAGACCCCCAACGTAAGAGCCCCCATCGCAACTGACACAGTCAAGCCCCCGTATAGCAGGGGAGCCCGTAGTAACGTGAACTGTTGGTCCAACTCTCGCACCTGCTGGAGCTCCTGCCCCTCAAATGGGTAGTAGCCTCCTCCAAACCCACCACTGGACATTCCAGCACTGAACCCAGCAAGGACGAAGTAGGAGGAGACTATGCAAATGAGAACTAGAGCGTTGAGAATCACCTCCAGCATCAGTAGAATACCTGGGCAAGACAGAGAGAGAGAGAAAGAGCTAAGAATCCCACTTTCCAGACACCAACAGTGAGACATCCTTGCACTGCCAGACCACGTGTGCCTGGATCCATTCACTGGATGAAATCTGGCACTGGAAGGCCAGAAACCAAGCATTAACTTTCTCTCTATGCGCCAGAGGAAAGGTGGATAACACAAAAATAATTTATAATCAGAGTAAAGTCGTCCCTTCAAGAAAGATAAAAGTTTCAACCACCGAAGGGGAAAAAAAAAAAAAGTTATGTTTAATTGAAAGATTATATCAAATGAAGCATTTCAAATATTAATGAAAGAATACAAATAAAACATCCTAGTGAACACTCTTTGTTTGTGTAGCACTATCAGAAGGATAGTGCTACATCTGACCCAAGTCTCTAAACATGTCCACCTCCTGATAGGGCTGTACAAACGGAGAGGGTCCATTAGGTTGCCTTATGTATATTCTTTCATTAAAACAGTTATATTTTAAATGTCTAATCTTTCAATTAAACTTGAACTTTAAGAATAATAAAATACTTTATTAATGTAAACTCTATGATGTTCCTATAATACAGTTTAATGGCAGCTATTCTGGAGCTACTTGGAGGGCTTCATTTCACATCTATGCTTTGTGTTGGCTCCCAAGTGACCTTTCGATGTGTCAATACTCACAACTTAATCCGGAGGCACCTTTTGTAGTTCAATAATCAGCTTTTTTACATTATATATTGTATCATCCTTTGAAATGCAAATGTGACTGGTAAATAGACTGCGTCACCTAAAAACATTGTTTTAACTCTACACGTAGAGAACAAAACATGATTGAAAATGATCTATACAGTGTGTTTGCAAGAAAATGCCGAAATTAGGAGAATAATTTGTTTTAAATGTGTTTCTTGCTTATGACGTCACCTGTGGCTTGATATGCAAATGACACATTTTCCACTAAAAACCATCTCACTGGCATATCAAGCTACAGGTGATGTCATAAGCCGGGGACTCCACAGATACATTTAAAACTCATTTTTCTCCTAATTTAGACATTTACTTGCAGTTCTGCTAACACCATGTATAGATTAGGTGATACTGTCCCATTAAATACAGTTCAGAAACCGGCAGTAGGCATATCTTAATATGTTCTTCCTGTTAACTAAAGCAGACTACCTGACTCTCCTAGTCCTATTTGTATACAATACTCACAGCAACACGTTTGTAAAACTCAGTAACGAAATACTTTATTTATTAACACACTTTTACATATGTATACAGCTAAAAAAGGGAAATGTTAGTGAATGGTATACGTATATACAATTTAAAGACATTTAGCAGGAAGAGCCCTCCATATACCCACCCCATTGCACCAATGTATGTACACAGTATCAAAAAAAATGGACATTCAGACATATGGGACATAGAAAGGACGTATCCCATTATACGGGTTAATAGTCTACTGTGGTTTTTGGCTCTTTTTTCATTTGTCGGACTCTTCTGAATCCCTTGACAGCAAGAACGGCACTAAGCAAAAATGAGATGACCGCCATGCATGCAAAGAGCGCGGCTGCAATGTCTGCACCATGCAATGAGCAGGTGAATCCCTGGTAGCCTTTGCTGCTATACAGGCCTTCCCTGTCCTTGCACACTTGGGAATTGTAGGCTTCGTGCAAATTCCAGAAATAGAAATACAGGGCGGGTATGTAGCCCACGGCTATCGCAATGTCTAGCGCCGACTCCACAAGCAGCCAGATGGGAAAGCGCCAGGGAATGCGAAGTACCCCGATCAGGACCAACAAGCAACAGAAACCCATGAGAGCGCCCCCGAAGGCCATAGAGGCTGTGACGGTGGGTAGCTTCAACTGGTAAAACTGAACGTCCAGAGCCTGGGCTCTCTCTCCATCCGCACCACTAAAGCCGCTATAGGCCCCCCCGAACTGGTAGTAGTAAATCCCTCCCAGGTTAGTAATCCCTGTAAAACCCCCGGTAGAGTTGTAGGACACGGAGCAGCATATCAGGATCAACATGTTGAGCAGAACTTCCACCATCTGACAGCAAGCTGCAAAGATTAAAAAGGGGGATGGAATAGTTAAGGTCAGGTGTAGTTGCATTCTAAGGCCAAGAACTAATGGACAGGTAATCCCAAAATCATGAGAGGCACAGACTGCAGCCTCAGAGTAAACAGTTACTGTGTCTATAATAATAGTGCACGATGGTATCACTTGTAAGTAGGGTTGCCACCTTTGCTTCAAAAAAATACCGGCCTTGGTACTGTCTCCATAGACTTAACATTGGCCTGGTGCCAATTTGTTACCGGCCTGCCGGTAAAATACCGGCCAGGTGGCAACCCTACTTGTAAGTCAGAGAGAAATAAGGTTTGACTTGGGCAGGATGCCAAAGGTCACTGATAATCATTTAGACCAAGGATAGGTGCTCAGTGCAGCCCTGTACAATGCATTCTTTTATATTAAACCTTCTAAATTCAAGGGTTTCTCCTGTTCGCTTCTTATTACTTTTTTGGGAAATGGACAGTGCAATGTTACGGGCGTGCCCCTAATTGTGTTTGGGGTAAATAAAGGACTCCGATTTGTGAAACGATGGTATGCGGATATATACTAATAATCTGAGATAGATGTCGCGGATACGAATGAAGGAACAATGTATCCGTGGCCAGCGTTTCCTGGGCTATTGCCTTTCTTTGGCATTAAGCATTACATCGAAAAAACGTGTCACCTCGGTAAAAAAAAAGTTTTTACCTCTATATAAAAGACACTAAAATCTCCTCCCATAAAGCTTGTTTTACTGGCAGGGGGATAAAGTCCGTGCCATGTGTAACCGGCCATAAAACTGAAGATTATGGCGTAGGGAAATGTCGCACAATAACAAGCTTGCCAGGATTATGACTAGCTTTGAAAAGGTGAGTGAGCAGAGAGAGGTTGGTCCAGATAGCAAGAGGCCAGTCTGCACTGGTATGGCTGCGGCATGGTGTGCAAGATTGCTTTAAGGTGTACACTAAGCAGTGAACAGACAAGGGAATTAAACAGAATCAGTCGTGGACAGTCGCTTGTCTACGTTTTCAGCCTGTCTGCTAATACCTGACTGTCACCATCCCTACTCAGTTCACTGCTTAGTAAGTAGGCCTCTATGGAGGTACTGTTCTGTTCTGTCCTGTGATGCAGAGAACCCCCAGGAATCCCACTGATTGACACTCCAGCTTCCCAAGAGTTTCTGCAGAAGCTGAGCTTTGGTATTTACACAGGCAGCTCCAGCGGAGACAGATAGTGGGCTGTTTGCTTATGCCGTAATTATATATCATGTGAGTTATATCAGGCCTGACGGTTCTGCTAGTGAAATGAATTGTCCTTTTTGTTCTTTGCTCCTTGAAGAGCTGGCTCCAGGACGCAGAACTGGGTATCACACATAAACCCATAAAACATACTGGAAAGGGGGACACTCCACTCACCAAAGACACCATTTGCAATAAACTGCTGTATATGCAAATACAAAAAAAGCCTGCTGATGGCACAGGTTTTGCACTTCTGACATCTTTGGTCAGATAAAGGAAGATCCGACCCAAGATTCTAAACAACATGTCCGCCCCCCTGTTTGAGCCATACAAGCAAAATAAATACTTTATTTGCATTCTTTCATTCATGCCTTTCTATTTAAAATACCTACAGTTGATGTGCTCTTCATTTAAACATAGTTTTCGTTGACAGTTGTCCTTTAAAGCCACTGTATCCCCTAACCATTTTTTTTTTTTACTGTGCATGTAGGGAATAAATAATTGAAAATAATCTATATATGGTGTTAGCAGAACTATAACCAAATGCCTAAATTAGGAGAAAATGGGATTTAAATGTGTCTGTTGAGTCTCTTGCTTATGACATCACCTGTGGCTTGATATGCAAATAAACTGGTTTTCACTGGAAAATGCATAATTTGCATATCAAGCTGCAGGTGATGTCATAATCAGGAGACTCCACACCCACATTTAAATCCCATTTTCCTCCTAATTTAGGCATTTGCATTGCAATTCTCCTAACACAATGTATAGATCATTTTCAACCCTTTTTTTTTTCTTTCATTCCCTTCAAAGTACCAACAAGGTTAAGTTGATACCGTCCCTTTAAGTGTATCAATCAAGGAATTAACTACTAGCAATATAAATTAATAACAATCTGTTCCACAGATGCCCATTGCGTAATTTATCGAGGACATGGAGTAAAAAAGCATCTTACAAACCACTGATCAGATTTAAAGAGTCCAAAGCCATCAAACAGACCTATGTTTTGTATTAAATTAAATGAATGCCAATTTTGGTGGTTTTGACAATCAAAGGATTAGATCAAAATATAATCAGAGATTAATAATAATAATCATTCCTATGATTGAAAATCTTGTTGTTAGATAAACCTATCAGTTTTAGGATTATTCACTGTTGGATACATAAGCAGTTCTGGAGCAAGGTTCTAAAACCGGAGCAATCAGATGGAACATTCTGTTGGTTTCACTTATAGAATTTTTCCCAAGATTTGCTTCCTGTAAAAGCTTTGGTATGTGTTCAGAGACCTGCGCTGAAGAAATGGCACTTTACACCCTGCCAAACGTGGCCTTTTGATACGTGAAACTGGCATTTCACAACTCACCTTGAAAAACCAGAATTTCTACTTAAGGAGCACAGGGCGGGGGCGTCTCTGTGCTGGTTTCTGGTTTATCTGAGAACAATGGTGGTGTTTATTCTAAAATAGCAATTAAGCCGGTAAGGTAGACCACTGGGAAGGAAAGGGATCAAAGCAATAGAGTCCTGAAACAGCAGCTACATTTCCCCTCTTACACAGAGCTAGCGCTCCCACTGCATCCCAACCTATCTGAATATGTTTCAAAATGTCCTTACCACGGCCTGTGCAGAGGTATCTGCACTTGTGACAATTCAGGATGCCCCCGTCGGAATCGGTTTCATAATATTCCATCTCGTTCATTCGATAGTCATTTGCAACATAGGATCTATGGGAGACAAAGTAAAAAAAAATATTCACTGATTTGTTTTCTTACATATCCCCTGATGCTCAGTAAGCTTTAAAACTTACGGAGCACCATGGGTCAGGTGGTTCCCGAATATGTGCAGTGCCAAGGTTAGCCATCACCAAGTTAGAAGGATCAAGCTATCTCATCAGTACAGTGAAACTATTCCCAAAGAAAGGAAACAAAGTTAAATCAGGCACAAGGCCCTCTTCTGTCTGAGTAAAATGGCTTTTAAAGAGCTCTCCTTGTTGCAGATTCACGTTGCTCAGCTATAAGAGCTCAGGATTATCCATAATCACTTATTGGGGGCGAACTGTCCCACTCTCAACTCCTTAGCACATTGTGGGCAACAGTGTCTGTAAAAAAATGTAATTTTAAGCGTCCATTTGTGCCAAGTTGCCATTGAGCATTTTTTTTTTTTTTTTCCCGATAAGCATGGTCACTAGAAGGGCCCTAATCTATGACATCAGCACTGAAAGTGTTCCATGTGGTCAGCATAGAGTGTTCGCTTGCAAGAGGTTCAGTGCTGAGCTCTGTGAAGGAGGAAAAAGCAGGGAGGCATTCGAAGTATCCAGCACTTTTAGGTAAAATGCTGCACTGAGTCTTACAAGTATTATTGTGATCTGCCACACTAATCCCCCAATAAAAAGGGGGGTTTTATTGCCACTTTGATGGCTCTTGTCAGCATTACAGAACCTGTAATATATGTAAGAGGTTTTTATAACTCTCTCTCTGTGGCTTACCTCTCAGCTTCGTATGGAGGATACCGGTCACACCGGTCCATTGTGTGGTGGTGCAGTTTGTCTCCATTGTCCGAGTAATTTCCTTGATGCCAGTCTCTTTCTGGATACCGATCTCTCTCGTCCTGGTTCCTGTAGAGCTCCTTCTCTTTGCGAGACCTGTCTCTTTCCGCATACCGGCTGCTGCCCTTCTCATCTTGGTCCCTGTCTCGCTCCCTGTCCTTGTATGGCCTGTCTCTTTCCGCATACCGGCTGCTGCCCTTCTCATCTTGGTCCCTGTCTCGCTCCCTGTCCTTGTATGGCCTGTCTCTTTCCGCATACCGGCTGCTGCCCTTCTCATCTTGGTCCCTGTCTCGCTCCCTCTCCTTGTGCGGCCTGTCTCTTTCCCCGTAACGATCCCGACTCCTCTCCTGCCGGTGTTGGTTTGGTTCTCTTTCTTTGGGGTATTGTTCGTTTTTTTCATGCTGGTTGTGACGTCTGTCTCTGTGCTTTCTCTCTGGCATCCTATCTTCGCTGTACTGATCTCTATTCTGGTAGCGGTGTGCGTTCATATCTGTCTTGTCACCGTGGCACTGGTCTCTCTCCCGGTTGTGGCTTCTTCCGTTGTAATCTTTCGCACTGCTGTCGCGTGTAGCCCTCTGATCGCTTGTCTGCTGGGATTTCTGCTTCCTTGGAGCTCGGCTTTCCCCATCGCTGTGGTAGATACCAGGTTCTCCCATTCCTGGATCTACAAGCAAACAGGAAAGGTGTTAGAGCAGACAAATCCACTTCATAATACAGGATATCCTTGTTCAAACAGTGAGACAATGAACCTTTTCTCTAAAAAACCTTTGTTGAGGCCACCATTACCAATGTGCTGGGGCTATTATAATTATTTATACTCATTCATATACATCGTTACCTCTATTTTCTATACCTAGACCAGGTAAATCCTGGGGGTTTGAAATTCTGTGTGTTTATTATCATTATTATTTATTACAAACTTACTTTAGGTGACACTATAAAAATAAAATGAGGCTTTTTTTTTTTTTTACTTCCCACATGATAAATTCCCAGCAGTATAATCATTTGTTTTTTTTACACATGAATTCCACCATTCTACAGCCCTCACTTTTCTATTCCTTTCTGTTACAATAGGTTTGTTAGGACTTTAATCATGAAAGAGGGAATTGACAAGAGAATTCCACCCTTAAGTCCAAAGCAGCAGAGTTGGAAAAACTCTCCAGGGCAGCTGAACTAGAGAATATTTACAACTTGTCTACTTTGGTCTTAATTTAGAAATTACCTTGTCAATTCCTTCTTGCAGGAATAACCCTGTTTGTGTTTCTAACACACTAGCCTTTTGGAATAAGATCTGGCACATGGCATAGTCACTCTAATAAAATAGCACTGTATAGACCAACAGGTGTCAATGTATGGTAAAATGGAGGCCATTCTAGTGACCTAGTTCATTTAAAGTTACATTTCTAACTTGGATATTATTTGGGGCTCAGGAAAGGGGAGTTGTACACGTTTGGGCAGGTGTACAAGAAGATTCATGGTACTAAGTACGTAAAAGGCAAAGAGGTGCAGTCACCATGGCAACCAGTTACACACTTTTAGAACGTTGCCCCAGAGTTTCTGTTACTAGATCCACCCGGGAGTTTCCCCTTAGAAGCCTTATTACTAGGAGGTATTAGCCCTCATTCCGAGGTATCAGCCCTCATTCAGAGGTATTAGCCTTCATTCCGAGTTATTAGCCCTCATTCCGGGGTGTGAGCCCTCATTCCGAGGTATTGGCCCTCATTCCGGGATATTAGCCCTCATTCCGAGGTGTGAGCCCTCATTCCGAGGTATTGGCCCCCATTCCGGGGTGTGAGCCCTCATTCCGAGGTATTGGCCCTCATTCCGGGATATTAGCCCTCATTCCGGGGTGTGAGCCCTCATTCCGAGGTATTGGCCCTCATTCCGGGGTGTGAGCCCTCATTCCGAGGTGTGAGCCCTCATTCCGAGGTATTGGCCCCCATTCCGGGGTGTGAGCCCTCATTCCGAGGTATTGGCCCTCATTCCGGGGTGTGAGCCCCCATTCCGAGGTGTGAGCCCTCATTCCGAGGTATTGGCCCTCATTCCGGGGTGTGAGCCCCCATTCCGAGGTGTGAGCCCTCATTCCGGGGTGTGAGCCCCCATTCCGAGGTGTGAGCCCTCATTCCGAGGTATTAGCCCCCCGTCTCCCCTACGCACCTTGTTTATTTGCAGCATAAGTCGCTCCTGGTTCAAAATATTCCGGAAAAACAAATCATGCACCTGAGTGCGCGCTCCACACTGCCCGGGGAACACACCTGAGTGCGCGCTCCACACTGCCTAGGAACACACCTGAGTGCGCGCTCCACACTGCCTAGGAACACACCTGAGTGCGCGCTCCACACTGCCTAGGAACACACCTGAGTGCGCGCTCCACACTGCCCGGGGAACACACCTGAGTGCGCGCTCCACACTGCCCGGGGAACACACCTGAGTGCGCGCTCCACACTGCCGGGGAACACACCTGAGTGCGCGCTCCACACTGCCGGGGAACACACCTGAGTGCGCGCTCCACACTGCCCGGGGAACACACCTGAGTGCGCGCTCCACACTGCCCGGGGAACACACCTGAGTGCGCGCTCCACACTGCCCGGGGAACACACCTGAGTGCGCGCTCCACACTGCCCGGGGAACACACCTGAGTGCGCGCTCCACACTGCCCGGGGAACACACCTGAGTGCGCGCTCCAGGTGCCTAGGGAACACACCTGGGTGCGCGCTCCAGTGCCTAGGGAACACACCTGAGTGCGCGCTCCAGTGCCTAGGGAACACACCTGGGTGCGCGCTCCAGTGCCTAGGGAACACACCTGAGTGCGCGCTCCACACTGCCCGGGGAACACACCTGGGTGCGCGCTCCAGTGCCTAGGGAACACACCTGGGTGCGCGCCCCAGTTTGGCCGGATTCCATGCGCGTGCACGTGCCGCTAGGCATGTTGGCTTGCGCGCTCCCGCCGTACACAAGCCCTGTGTTGCACAGCTCGGATGATGAGTTTAATGCGTCCCGATGGCTCCATTTGGGAAGTCCAGTTATGTCCCCTGCAGATGCCCAAAGGGCTGCTACAGACATTACATAACCAGGAGCCTCTGAGTCCTAGGAAAATATCTGGAGCTGACGCATTACATATTAACACAGCTAAAGGACCGGGCTCGTATTAATGGTCGAATGCTTGGTATTTTAACACATTATCTGCCCAGAGTTATCGGCTCCTGTCGTGGGGACAAAACAAAATAAGCACCGTGATTTCCCTCTTGTGTTTAGAACTCTGTTTTGAAATGCTTCCTCCTCCCCCTCCGTGGGAATGGAGCAGTGTAACTGCGCTGACGCTAACTGACCGCTCCTGATTGGTTGCTTGCAGGGACTGAGTCCAGGCTTGTCTGTGGCAGTGGTTAAGATGCCCCCTCGGACTCCACGTGAATCAGGTGACTAGTAATGGGGAGACTGGGGGTGATGGGATCCTGAAAGGGGCTGTGATTAGCGATTGTGGGGCAGAATTTAAAAAGTGGAGCAATCAGCCGTGATATATCATTCTTGCGCCACTTTTACAACTTTAGCTGAGTGCACCAACTGGCATCCTACATGCATTGCAAATAGCAAAGCTACTATTGCAAGTCCACAGGATACCAAGTTATTAATGCCAGAGTGCCATTTTACTCCACATTCTAGTCCCATAGTTTCCAACATCGACCAGGGACACATATTTGTTCCACATGCTGCAGAAAGAGCATGCAAGGTGCAGCCCGGCAGTCTGTACGATGCATATACGCACAGACCCAATCCAATTAATTAATCATGGTAGGTTCTATGAGATCTCCACCCTGATTAATTAATTGGATAATGTCTGTGCGTATATGCATCATACATACTGCCGGGCTGCACTTTGCATGCTCTTTCTGCAGCATGTGGAACAAATATGTGTCTCTGGAAACATGGCCGATGTTGGCAACTATGTAGTCCACCTCTCCCGTTTTCTTTGTAGAGTCTTTTTATTTAATTGTGTTTCCCTTCTCCCTGTTTACATTCAGTTTCCTTCTGTTGCTCTCTCTCAGTGGCCCGGTGTGCCACACTTCCATCAAAATATGATGATAGTGACCCTGTAGTCAGATGCAGAGTGCCACCTCAGAGGTGCTTGAGTGCCAAATGTGGCACCAGTTCAATAGGTTTGCCATCACTGCTTTAGGTAGATTATGGTAGCCCAGAATGGAGTGAATTCCAAGAGCGCCAGAACCCATTCCAAGAGTGCTAGAAACGCGCCAAAACCTATTCCAAAAGTGCTAGAAACGCGCCAGAACCCATTCCAAGAGTGCTAGAAACGCGCCAGAACCCATTCCGAGAGCGCCAGAATCGCGCCAGAACCCATTCCGAGAGCGCCAGAATCTCGCCAGAACCCATTCCGAGAGCGCCAGAATCTCGCCAGAACCCATTCCGAGAGCGCCAGAATCTCGCCAGAACCCATTCCGAGAGCGCCAGAATCTCGCCAGAACCCATTCCGAGAGCGCCAGAATCTCGCCAGAACCCATTCCGAGAGCACCAGAATCTCGCCAGAACCCATTCCGAGAGCACCAGAAACGCGCCAGAACCCATTCCAAGAGAGCCAGAAACCCATTCCAAGGGCGCTAGATACGAGCCAGAACACATTCCAAGAGTGCTAGAAACACGCCAGACCCCATTCCTAGGGCGCTAGAAGCAAGCAAATTTTTCCAAATCCCCTTGCAGCAAAGATACATCTGTGTCATCGGCAAACACTGAGAAGTGTTGAGGAAAATACTGACCAGGCAGATCTGTTACTTTTTCTTGACTTGGTGTTTTTTGGGCATTGTATAAGATACTGTCCTTTTAATGCTGTGAGCACTGTACTAGTCTGTATTTCTACATTTTTTTCAGAACCTTCCAAATTGTGTTTTGTATCACCATTGATTTGTTTCTAATCTCCTTTATCTGTGGATCTTTTAGCTGCAGGATCTGTATGCCCGGACATTGTATCAAGGCTTCCCGTCGTGGCCGATGCTGTATGGCAGGTAATGAAGAAGAGAGACACCCAACACTTTGAGAGAGTGCTGCAGTTTGTGGAATTACTCCACGATGAAGTGCCAGGCCTGTTGTGTTACAGACATCATGCCAAGCTGAGCTTAGGAATTAAAGGGAAGGTACGCCATTTTATTGGTTCAGCATCAACCCATACTAGGGCTGTCCGGTCCGACTCACCAGATCTTGAATTCCCACAGATGGTGCTTGAGATGGTTGGGAAGAGGAGCTCGTTGATGGACATCCTGAAAGCTTTAAATTGGCATTTCCCTGCTGTGTATCCGGAGGACCCAAGTGCAGTAAGGAAGCTATAACTAGAGTATTCATCCCCAGAGTTACATGACCAAGAATAAGTACAGTATGAGGACGCTAGTAAACCTGGGAATAAATGTCTAAACCTTTATTGCCGACTGTACAAAATTGTAACAATGATCGTTTGGCTATTGGAGAAAATCAGAATTTCCTCCATTTTTGGATTGGTTGTAACCCGTCTCAGATTTATACCCATAAATATTAAGATGAACAGAACGGACATTAGTATGGATAATGGACCAACTGCAGGCTTGTTTCAGGGTTGTAGTTTTCCAACCAGGTGGTTACCTTTTTCATCCTTTTCTGGTTTGATAAAATGATTACCATTAAGTTGGGAAATGACAATATCCGTGGGATGCTGGGAAGTGGAGATAATATTTAATTGAACCCTTCCTAGTAAATGGCCTTGTCTACATTATTATCCCTGTAGAATAACATGGTAGTGATAGAATTTTGCCTCTAGGTAGCAGTAGAGCCACTGATTTCTGTACTTTAATTATAGGCTCTTTTATGATGTCTGTCCACAGAAGCATTGTAGCCTTAGATGTGTTTACATTGGATCTAGCAATGAAATTGGCATTAAAGGGACAGTCTAGTCCCCAAATTACCTTTGGTGCAAGATGAAGATTACTGCTTGTATAATGCACGGGCTTTTATCCCTGTGTGATTTGATGCAGGCATTCTGTATAAATCACATTTTTAATATTTGATTCAAGCCCTCCCCAGTGATTTACTCTGCATGTTTACTGCAGGTGCGGCAGCACTGATGCTCTTGCTCTTGTACACGGTAGGATCTCTTAACAGTGCAACACATTGTCTGATTACATCACTAGAGAGACAGGATATTCCATTCATTTGAATGGCATTATTCTCATTGGTTCCTGCAGCAAAAAAAAAAAGGAAATGACTTTTACTCCTCTAGTGTGGGCAGTCCTTGTTCCTTGCAAACTGCTGTAATTTCACAATTTCTTCTAGCTGTAAGTATTTTATATTTTAAGCAATGCAAAATGTAAGACATGCATTTTAAAGTACTTTGCAAGCACATTAATATGCATTAATATTTGGAAGTTGTATTTTGGGCACTAGACAGTCCCTTTAAGGAGCCTAGCAGGCCTGCAGGTCCCATGCTCAGGAGCTAGTATGGTGTCCTTCATTTTAACAAGTGGAAGGTGTCTGGCAATGACAGTTCTTTTGTAAATAAAAGCTGGACTTTCTTATTACAATCCCTGCGGCACGTATACATTGTTACTCATTCCAGAGTCGACGGGATCTCTTCAAAGTGCGTCAGTGTAGCTCGCACTTCCGCCGATTAATCCTCCGGATGATCCGTGATGAGAAATTTCGCAGGAGCTATGTGGAGGTGAGGACCAGACGCCACTTGCTTGTTCTTTGCTGTGACACCAGGCTAATCTGTGCTCCGTTATTTTGTTTATTTTGGCTTCATACGTTGGGGCGCTGTTTGCAAAACTCCGTTCCAGGTCTACGTTCTAAAAGTGGAACAATCAGCTGGAATGTTGGATTCGCTTTTCCACAAAGACCCCCCTCCCCAAATCGGCTACTTTGGCCTAGGTTCGAAATTCCCTTGTCAATACCCTGCAATTCCCTCTTTCAAAATGCTTTTTTTTTTCAATGCTGCACTATATCTTTGGGTAAGGTCTCGTTTCCATCAGATTTCCACTACAGACCTAAAACGGAGAGAATAAACCTAAAGGAGGAACCTGCTGCTGTCCATAAAGCATGTTCATAATAATAATGGCTTCATTGTTCCGTTGCAGACAAAGCTACAACAGGAGTATGGCGAGGCATTTATGGCCGCACTGGACAGACTTCTATGGGAGCTTTTACAACGACTGAAGTCCATTCTTGCTCAGCAGGTAAATGGCATGTTCTATACAGGAAGTGCACTTTAACCCCTTTCGCGACAAGGAACGTGTCAGGCACGCTCAGCCAGGAACTCCGTTGCGGACAATGTACGTGCCTGACACGTCGAAAACCGCTCTGACGGTGCTGCTCGATGTCGAGGCAATAGCCAGCACTGAAATTCCGACTCTGGGAGCGATCGTGGGCGCCATATTGACGGAGCAGCATGCTCCAGCAATATGGCTGTGCCCTCTTGTGGTCAGAGCTTCGGAAGTGAAAAAAAATTCACTTCTGAATATATTGCTTGACTGCCCCTAGAGGCAGTTAGCAACATTGCAATGAAATAGAAAAAAAAGAAGACTTAATTAGCTAAAATCTAGGGTTAGGGTTAGAATAGCAGCTAGGGTTACAGTTAAATTAGGGTTAGCATAAGGGATCGTGTTACAATAAAATTAAAATATATTAAGGGTTAGAGTTGGGGTTAAATTTAGGGTTCGGGTTGGAGTCAAAAGATAAATATAGGAAAACAAAACACTTTTTTTTTTGTTTTTATCCCATAACTTGCAAAAAACAGCAGAAAACCATTGAAACAAACATATTTCTGAACTCGGGACAACATTTAGAAGCTAATTAGATGGGGTCTTTTTTAATGATTGTATTTGTGTAAATTATCTTTTAGGTCAAAGTTATAAAAAGTGGGTTTTTCTTTTTTTTTCATAATATTTTATGATTTCTTTTGTAGTAAATTATAAGATATGATGAACATTATGGCATGTAGTGAAAGCCCTTCTTATAACGACAAAAACAACATTTAATTTGTGTGGGCACAATATGTGAGAAATAAGAAAATTACAGCTAAACACAAACACCCCAGAAATGTAAAAACAGCCCTTGTCACCAAGGCAAAGACAAGGTAAAAATGTCTTGTCACTAAGGGGTTAAAGGACTAACGGAGGTAAACAAACTGGTTATGTTTAGTTGAAAGATGTATTAAATAGAAGCTTTACATATATAGTACCTTATGGAGCCGCCTTTGCTCTGCATAGTTCAGGATGGATGACATCTTGGGTCTGAGGAAGCTCTCCCCCAAGATTCTGCCCACCTATAGAGCCAAACAAAGCCAAGAGAACTTGATAACATACTTTAATTAAAGCATTCATATTTAATATATCTGCACTCTTCCAGTTAAACATCACCTTTTTTTGCCGGCATGGATCCTTTAAATGGCATTGTTATGTAAAGAGATGTTGATGAATATACATTACACTGATAACTAACTCATATCGTGCAGTATATCTTGGTTATGTGGAATTTATTCCCTTTATTGGCTTGGAGCTGCTTTTCTTGGACATGCCATGGGAGGTGTTTAATAGGGTTTAGCTGCAAGACTGAGCCAAGTAAATGTCCTCTCGGCCTAATCGATTTGAATCAGCCGGACTCTTGCTGTGATCATCACCACTTCTCATACAGAGCCTCTAGTGAGCATAAAGTGCAGTCAGTGCCATAGCAACACTCCTCCATCTCTCTCCAAATTGGATGACAATGAATTTAGAAACCCCCCCCCCCCCCCTCTTCAGTGGATAAAACTTGCTGTTTTAAAATTTCAAATATGTGCATTAAAAAGACTTTATATTAAACACATGCGCAACATACAGAAAGTTAATATGCGAGGTGGAGCTGCTCCTCTAAGTCACGTGATTCTATTTGTCTCAGCTCCCAGAGGATGAGGGGAACGTGTCACATACAGAGTCTGGTGCAGAAGATCATGGCGTCTACTTTCCATATCTCCAGGATGGATCCAGTAAGTCGGCATGAATCTATTGTCTTACTTTGTGAACCAAGGTGCGTGTGCTGTGTACAAAGGACAATACTGAGTTCTAAAAGTGGAGCAATCACCCTGGAAACCAATGGCATGTGGCTGCTGATTGTACCCCTCTTAGAACATTCCTGCCCTCACCATGGGGTAAAACTGATACTGAAATGAAGAGTAATTCCCCCCTTGCACTTAGGGCACGTGGGTCACATGTCAAGGGTATTTGCACAGATGTCATCCTGCCCTAACAACCCATAGCTTGTAATATATTCTATCATTTATTTAATATTGTCCACCCCTTTCACATAAAAATGCGAGTTATTATATTGTTTATGAGGAGGTCATTTTTTTAATCTGTTTTAAATTATTTAGTGCACTCTGTCATTGCCTAGACTAAATTAATATTTTTTTAACTATAACCTGTAAATGTGATATTTTTTTATTTTTTTTTTGCCTTATTTTATTACCAATTACAGGGCCCCTTTACAGACTTGGTTTCTATATATTAGGCAACACAATAAAATACGTTAATGTATCTAGTTACAAACAGTCCAGGGGTAGATGGCATTTTTTTGGGGGGGGGTGGGGGTCTCACCCATTTGGTATCTGTCCTAGCTTTTCTATTGCTTATGCATTGGTAGCCTTCCATTACTCTATGCATGTCTATTAGATGTAGCCTAAAGGTGTAAAAAATTAAGTTACCATACTCTTACAGGATGAGACCCTCACATCTTGGGATGGGAAAATGGCAGGTAATATATCTCATTACACTGATCACTATCTGGGAAAGTAACCATGCTCAGACATGCACCTTTGTAATTTTATTACTTAGGCCAATTACTGAGCTCCTGAAATTAATGGTTTTTTCTTTCTTTTCTTAGATACTTCAAACATTTCTTGTCCGTTGCTGGATTTTAAGCAAAAATCAAAGGGGAAGCTCAGAAACCATCCGTCATGTAGTAACAATTCCAGCCAGCAGGGGGTGCAAGACCCCTGTGAGCCGAGGCAGCGCTCTGCACATCCCAAGCATGGCTCTGTAGACACCAGCAGTGTGCAAGCGATTACAAGAGCTGACCATCCATCTAAGAGCGCTTCAGTGGAGCGGAATCTAGATACAGTTACTGCAGGGTATGATTCTGATGAAAATGGCTTGGAGAGACCGCCTTCGGTTTTTAATATTTTTGGTTGGGACTGTAGTGCAGATTTGGAGGTAGAGGAACTTTCCCCACCAAACCCTTATCAATCCCAGGAAGCTGAAGCCCCCCCGGTATTCATAGACCTCCCCAAAGCAGACACGGATACCAGCTTGACCACACAAGGTTATCAGATGCGATTACAACCAGAAATTCCGAGGGTGAAGCCTGGGACTACCAATGACGAACTTAGCAAGGAGCACGGGATACGATCCCCGCAGTCTAGCATGCACGTCTCAGAAACCGCTGAATATCACGAAGAAAGTGGGACACGTGGGTTAACGAGCAGTGCCGGGCATGACATCCATAAGATCGAGCCTCACATTAGGAGGTTGTGAGACTGGAGTCCAGCAGTGACTGTGATATGGTATCAGCCTGAGGCCCTGCTGACCTCTTGAACTCATTAGTGCACATTACAGCTGCCAGGGGCAGGTAGATGCCAGGTTTTTGGCAAGTGCGATGGTGCTTTATGCAGGTAACTTGGAAATTTCTGACTCGGCAAGAGACTGAGATGGACAGACACTCGCTGTCCTGCTACCCCCCCCCCACCCCCCCCCCCCCCAGCATCTGCATATTATGAACCTTGCATGCTGATCAATGCTGTGCAATCCCCGTCTTGTACCAAGAAGAACTTTGGGGACTAATTATCCAAAATAGAAGCTGCAAAATATATCCGCCTAATACTCTCCAGCTTCCAAGGTGTGTTTGTGGACACGGCAACCTAGTCTGTGCTTGGCACAGGACAGTCTTGTATTTTCCCCACCAAACCCTTATCAATCCCAGGAAGCTGCAGTCCCCCCGGTATTCATAGACCTCCCCAAAGCAGACACGGATACCAGCTTTGACCACACAAGGTTATCAGATGCGATTACAACCAGAAATTCCGAGGGTGAAGCCTGGGACTACCAATGACAAACAAGGAGTACGGGATACGATCCCCGTCTTGTACCAAGAAAAGTTAAGCCAGTGCTGCTTCTCAGATGGCTGCCCACCACGGGGTATACATAGGACATCAGCACGGACCCTATGACCTTCTTGTGTCTCATACCATCATCTTCAAAGAGGCACTGTAAGAACACAACTCTGCACCCCCCCCCCTCCCCATTCCTGTGGCTTAAGAAGAATTCCACCTAACAATGCTGCCATGGAATTTTTGTTGCCTGCATTGAGATACAGTGCAGATCATGTTGCAATCTCAGTGTGATCACTGGGACATAGATCATTACAGCAGGGAAGCCGTACACTTTGTTCTTGCTTTGTGTGCACACTCACCGGTTTGTCCAATCGCAGGAAATCCGACTGCTGAGGCTCGCTGCGGGGGAAGAGCATGACATCTGCGCTAAAGACAAACAACAGTCAACAGTGTATGTCATGTGTGCTTAAAGCGTACAGTGCAGAGTAATGTTCAGCCTTCCTATACATATGACCTATTATGGCCATGATATAATAACAGGGGTTATTATAGTTTCAGTTTATTGTCTATTTTCATAGATTTCGATGCAAAAAAACTATTTTAGGAGCCACCACTCCCCCAGCTCCTGGGATTGGTTAATCCATAAGGACAAGAAAATTTGGGGATTTTTTGTTATGAGTGTGTGTTTACCTGTAATTTCTGTCATTTAGTGTACTCGTACAAACTATCATTCCTCCCCCCCTGTAAATACAGCTTTCTTTGACTCCATATTTATCCATATCAATCAGAATTTCATTGTCATATTTTTTTTTTTTTTTTTAAAGTTGTCTTTTTGCTCCGTCTTTTATGGGGCTTAAGAGAATCCCGTCACCTAGACATTGTTTCTTTACTGTGACGATAGAGACACAAATCGTCTATACGTGGTGTTTAGTAGAATTACCAGCAAATGCATAAAGGCACAATTGGCCACTTTTTATATTTGTGTCCTGGGACGTGTAGGGGTGGAGCGTATAGTGGTAGGGGGTGGTGACACGGCGTGGCCCTGCAAGACTGAAATTCAACCAGTTGAGCGGAGCTCATTTCTCTGCATTTTCTGATAGATATGGTGCCGGGACAGACACGAATTTGGCAGGTCATGACCCCCCAAATAAACTCGGGACTGTCCCCTCAAATTTGGCACTGTTGCCAAATATGTAATATTACAAAGGTCTATGGGGTCTCCTATTTATGACATCACTCAGGCCTGATAAGCAAATGAACTAACTTTTTTTAATGGTAAATTTGTATTTTGCATAAAAAAGCCGCAGGTGATGTCATAAACCGGAGACACCACAGAAGCATTTAAAAGCCACTTTCTATTGCTCTTAATGTAACCTTTTCACGTTTTTCTGATGCGTTAACTTGTTATAAGCACCGTGTTGATCTTGACCTTATGATGATGTAACTTGGTCTTTTTGTTAAGCGGGTGGGGCGCTCGATGCACCCTGCCTCCCAGCGTGTAGCTGGTCTAGGACTCTGCCTCACAATCGAGGCAGTGTTCCTGGACCCAGCCTGTGGTCGTGTGGCCATGTCATCACTATGATTAACCAATTAATCAAAGCGACAGACCTGTAATAAAAAAAAAAAAAAACAGCGTCCTGTGAAAATAATATTTAACCCTTCCACCTGTTCTACGTTATAGCACTCATTTTAAAGATGTTTTTTTTTTAACTAAATTTACCTACAATTAACCCCTGCCAGCCCAAGCTGTAGTTCTGATGGCTCGGACCAGTATCTTGTACCAGCCAGAGTTTTTTTTGTTTTGGTCTGGAAAACTTTTTTGTTATCTTTTTATTAGTTAGTCAGGATAAATTTGTGGCATTTATTTGATCTAGCGCTTTGGTCACCCCTGTCCTGTTTGTACTATATTTAGAAGGTTCCCTCTAACCCCTTTAGATGTATATTTACGTCCCGAGTTTTAATGTTTAAAGCTTGTCTGTCTCATTCTACATCAGGGATAAGATTAAAAGGCCGGCCTTTGGCATGGACTCGGAATGTGTACACAGGAGCTTGCAGTCGGTGCCTGTGTTCTGTTTTGGAACGCTTGTCTCCCAATCCTTACAGATCAATAATCAGTGGGGAATGCAGATAAATTTCCAATAAATCTGGGCCCATCACGAGAGTCAGGGAAGCAGACAAGACAAAGACAATACATCTATGTCCCACACATGTTTCCATGGTTGTTTGGGTGTTGTGCAACCTGCACTGTGGCAGCTGGGTGTATATATTCGTGGATGGGTCAGTAGGAGGGAGAGATGTACACAATGATGGAAGAGGAGCCCGGGCATGTCAGGAAAGGTGTCAGTTCTATCCTATCATGAACCCTGCATGCAGTTCTGGGAAGTGGAGCCTTTTTGTTATCACCTCCATACCGTTACTGTTGGCCGAAGCCTGAACACTGTGGCCTTGGAGCTTTGACGTAACAGGGTTGTGTGTGCCCTTCCAGCTCTTTCGGTGCCAGAGCAGTATGTGACACACAGCACTGTTGAATGTTCGATGCTACCCTATTTTTTATTTTTTTTTGTAGAGAAGCTAATGTTCAGGAAGAAAAATGTAATACAAAAAAACTTTTTTTCTACTATTCTGCTCCTCCCTTCCGCAACTGGTATTTCATTATACATGAAGTATTTAATGCTGCTGATTAACACCTTCGAATGACACGAGGGCGGCAGTAGCCAAAGGGTTTGCAAATTTGCCAAACCTTGTTTACTTAGGGAGTACACAGAGCAGGATTATTGTTCCAAATTATATATGTTAATCTTTTAAAATTGTTGGCATTCCCTTCCCTTTTAATCTGTTGTTCATAAATTGATTTGGGTACAGATGTGGCGAAGGTTCCAAACTTCCCCTGGCATTAATATCGGCACAAAAACTGTGCGGCTGGAGCTTCATGGAATGGGTTTCCATGGCCGAGCAGCTGCATGCAAGCCTCACATCACCAAGTACAATGCCAAGGGTCGGATCGAGTGGTGTAAAGCACGCCGCCCCTGGACTCTGGAGCAGAGGAAATGTGTTCTGTGGAATCTTCACTGTTTGGCAGTCCGATGGGCGAGTCTAGGTTTGGCGGATGCCAGTAGAACGTTATCTGCCTGACTGTATTGTGCTAACTGTAAAGTTTGGTGGAGAAGGGATAATGGTATGGGGGCTGTTATTCAGGGGTTGGGCTAAGAACCTTTCTTCCAGTGAAGGTAAATCTTAATGCTTCAGCATACCAAGACATTTTGGGACAGTTTTGCAAAGTCCCTTTTCTTTTCCAGCATGACTGTGCCCCGGTGTATAAAGAGATGGTTGGATGAGTTTGGTGTGGAAGAACTTTACTGACCCGCACAGAGTCCTGACCTCAATCCCATCGAACATCTTTGGAATCAACTGAAATAAATGGAGATTGTGAGCCAAGCCTTCTTGTCCAAAATCAGTGCCTGACCTCACAAATACTTTACTGGATGAATGGGCATAGAAACACTCCAAAATCAGGGGGGGACCAACTTCCTATACATGTCTGTATTTAAAATGCAATGTCATTGGTGTATATATTGTCCAAATAGTGTATATACTGAAGAGTTCTGGGAAGATAACAGTTGCAAACATAACTAAGCACATTTAGTTTGCAAATTCCATGAAATAATACAGTGAAATATTGAAATAAGAGGGTATTTCAATTGTTTTTAAAAACAAAACCCCCCGGAGATTCAAGTGAAGGGAAAAATACAGCCTGGTTGAAAGAGGAAGGGGTTGATGTCCTGTTGTTTGTTCAATAAACTTGCTTGTTGCCTGGGCTTGTCCACACGGGCAATGAACTAATGTGAGGGAAAAATGCACACCTATCCTAGCATATACGTTTATTAATATATATATATTACAAGAGCTGATACGTCAGGGGAAGCAGCATATGACCACCGACATACAAAAACATAACACAAAGGACCAGCCCTAGGAATGGAAATGATCTGGAACTGGATGTCCGGTAGATAGGTATTTAGTTTGGAAATATGACCCCATGCTCAAAACAAGGAATGACGTTTTGGTTTGTTCACAATATTGTTGGCCAGAGCCAAAAGGTTCGGAGCTCGGCTGCCAAGTATCCTACAGGGAAAACAAGTCAGAAATCTTCAGGTGCCCCCGTTGGCCACTTTTCCTCATTCGTGACCTCCTTTCCCACTTTTTTTCCTTTCCTACTTTTTCTTTTCCTCCAATAGCAACCCCCTGCCACCACCTTTTATATCCATTCCCTTTCTTGCACCCTAACAGCTCGATGCCCCACATTAGTTAAACTCTCCATTATCCCCCTCGGTACCAGCACAGATCCTCCTCCTCCTTATTATCTCCCTTTATCAAGATCACACATTATCTCCTCACTTTCTATCTTCATTAATATTAGCTGAGGATTTAGAAAAACTGAAATTCAACTACAAACCCTAATCTGACCCCATTTCGGACCATATCAGTTTATAATGAGTAGAATAAAAAAAATATATATATATACATTGTGTTAGAAATGCAAGCATGTGAAGAGATTAAGAGAAAAAATGGATTTTAAATGTATCTGTGGATTGTCTCCCCTTTGTTACATCACCTTTACAGCCTGATATGCAAATGAACTGGCTTCTGTTCAAAGTGTGTAATTTGCATAAGAAGACACAAGGTGATGTCATAACCAGGAGAAACCACAGACACATTTCAAATACCATTTTATAGATCTTTTCTTTTATTATCTACTTTCACAGTACAATCGGGGGTTTAGGTGATGAGTCCCTTTAAGAGGCAGTGTTTACCGACTCTGTACCCCTGCATTCTGAAACACCACTGCTTGTGTGTAGCATTGACTGGAAAAGCTCTCGCGATATCTGTCTTAGAGGAATCACAAGTGCCAAGTGCACATGAAACTGCCAAGTGCTGATCTTATTCTAGAAGAAGTTCCATATATTGGTGACAGTAGTATCCCAAGCTCCTCTCACTCCTACACAACGCGTTTCACCCTGCGCTGGGCTTCCTCTGGGCTGTTTGTTTCTATTAAAATATACTTTTACGGATGCCATTTTCCTCAGCATCTCCCTTTGAGTCACCTGGTACCACAACACCTTAAAAGAGTACTACAGTTGCCCAAGGGGTCTCTGATTAAAGGAATGGAAAGCACATGTAAAAAGTAGGAACCCCCCGGCACTGTGCAGTCTTCCTTGTGTAAAAAAAAGAGTGGCAGGAATGGGGGTAAGAATGCCCCAATATCAAAATGGCTCCATTCTGCTCTAGGACAGACACATGGGAGGCGGAGCAGTCAGATTCCTATCAGTGCTTTCACCAAGTGCCCATTAGACAGCGCCTGGCTAGGCTTGATGGGGGTTGGAGTCCAGGTTTGACAACGAGATGCATGAGCCTGTGCAGGACTTGCAGCACATGTTCAGGCACCGCGCCCTGTGAGGGAACATACCTTCAATGATAGACATTCATCGCCAGGGAATGCAGTGCAACCAGAATATCAAAATGAGTTTGGTATACTTTCCCACCCATGTCCTGGCCTGACCTGCAAACTGCTACTGGATCTCCTCCCTCTGACTTCCTAAACACTTCCCCGGCAAGTCCAAGAAGAACAAAAGGTTAAAGGGAACCCAATGTACATATTCCTCTACAACCACAGTACAAACAATGTTTAGGTGATGGAATCCCATTAAGTTTGCTTCAAATGAAAATCACCAATAAACTACCAAAATCAGGTGTGTGACAGAACCATCTAGGTACCTCCGTCAAAGTCCGCTTCCTTGGGACCCTCAGTGAACAGTGATTTCAGCCCGTAATCCCCCAATATCACCAGTCTCTCAGGAGAGGTGCGTTCAGGGCCACCATCAGGGGGTGACAAGTGATATACCTATCATGGTCCCGGCAGGCCCATGTTTTCTTGTTCAATGTGGGTGGTTGGGCATGTCCTGGGGTGCAGGGGTAAGTCGTGGAGGTGCAATGTGGGTTAAACCTTGTTTGCATGATATATAAAGACCTGGATAAAATGACTTTGGAAGGGTAGGGGGGCAAGAGGGAGAGGCAGATATAGGAAAAATTTCTGATGGCGGCCCTGCGTGGGTTCAAATCCCACTGCTGCCACCAATGTGACAGAATTTGACTGGGTACCTCCGTTAAAATCTACTTCCTCGAGAGCCTCAGCTCACACAAGAGCATTAAATGTGCAGCAGCTGCTTAATGCAGCCACTATTTGCACATTTTAACCCTTTCAGAGCTGCAGGGAACACTAACAGTTCTTCCTACAGCACTGAAAAGGTGATTTATTATGCACTGGGGACTCGGATTGTTATGCCACAGTAAAAAAAAAATTGTTGGCACTGTCACATTTTTAATTATCTTTCATGTTTTGTTTTAAAGATATTACTGATCAAGTATGGAAGAAACCAAACACAAGGCGAGAAATGGAAGAAACCAAACACAAGGTGAGGAATGGAAGAAACCAAACACAAGGTAAGGAATGGCAGAAGCTAATCACGAGGTCAGGAATGGAAGAAATTAAACACAAGGTCAGGAATGGAAGAAACCAAACACAAGGGTCAGAAAACAAACAAACACCAAAGGGTCGACTCAATATGACATGTCACAAATTGGATTTGGGTTGGGCTCTTTAACCATTTCACATATCTCTGAAAATGTGGCCACTCAATATCCCCATATTAGTGTCTGGATCGGCTGTTCTGGCCATTCGGAAAACGGATCATTGGAGGAGATCGGGTCGTTACACTTTGTCACCACGAAAACCATAGATAACCGGATACCCGATGTGTGCCGAACACGCTCTGAATTTGGTTGCTTTAGGCAGAATTCACCCATTTCAATTCTCCTTATCTGAGCTTGAGAGTTCAATTTTAAATCCCTCTAAAGTACACAACAAAAGATTTTAAAGTGTTTTTTTTTCACTTGGACAGGACTATGTCCATAGCTGCAAAATATAAATATATATATAGTTGTTTATAATATATGCCGTCAAAATAATTTGTGATACAAATATAGAGCATTATGATATTTGTAAAAAAAGATAATATCTGGACATATGTGGATCAGTGGCCATGTCAAAAAGCAGCAAAATACATGTGCAGCACAGACAGCAATGTGTGACCACAATGAAAGGGAAGGCGTATCCATTTAGAATGATTCAGCATTTGGAAATAAAAGGGTGAAAGAAGTGTGGATTTAACTGAATAACAACACAGACGCATGGAGATAAGTTAAAGAAGATTTTTTTTTTTTTTTTCAAATTAAAATAATTTTCTTTATATACCGTATTTGCTCGATTATAAGATGAGGTTTTTTTCAGAAAAAAAAATCTGAAAACTACCCCTCGTCTTATAATCGAGGTCTTCTTATAATCTGACCTCAAATTGAGGTCAGACTATAAGACATGGATCCAGGTCCCCAGTAGAGCTGCAGGGGACCTGGATCCCTTTCTCTAGCAGCAGGGGATGTCTGCGCAACGAGCGCAGACTCCCCTGCTTCCGCCCGGCACGACCGCCGGGGCTTCTGTGAAGAAGCCGGGTACTTCCGCTTTCGTCACAGAAGTCCCGGCGAGCGTGCCGGGCGGCAGCAGGGGAGTCTGCGCTCATCGCACAGACTTCCTCTGCTGCCCCACTAGGCACCAGGGACAATCGGGCAGCTGGGGGATGTCTGCACTATACGTGCAGATATCCTCCATGCTGCCCGACACGGCAGACTATTATGACGGACAGCTGTCCGTCATAATAGACTGCCGTGTCGGGCAGCATGGAGGATGTCTGCAAGTATCGTGCAGACATCCCCCAGCTGCCCCCACTAGCCACCAGGGATCAAGGTAAGGGGAAGGGAGGGAGGGGGGGGCAGAGAGACAGGGGGAGGGAGGGAGGGAGGGGGACAGAGAGACAGGGGGGACAGAGAGACAGGGGGAGGGAGGGGGACAGAGACAGAGTCAAGGGGAGGGAGGGGGTTAAGAGACAGAGACAAGGGGAGGGAAGGGGTTAAGAGACAGAGACAAGGGGAGTGAGGGGGTTAAGAGACAGAGACAAGGGGAGGGAAGGGGTTAAGAGACAGAGACAAGGGGAGGGAAGGGGTTAAGAGACAGAGACAAGGGGAGTGAGGGGGTTAAGAGACAGAGACAAGGGGAGGGAAGGGGTTAAGAGACAGAGACAAGGGGAGGGAAGGGGTTAAGATACAGAGACAAGGGGAGTGAGGGGGTTAAGAGACAGACAAGGGGAGGGGGGAGAGAGAGAAAAATGGGGGCAAGGGAAAGAGAAAGGCAGCATTGGCACATAAAAAGAAATAAAAACTAGAAATACATTTTTTGATATCATAATTTTTTATTAAAAAAGCAATTATCATATGTATGTATATATAATATATACAAGTTGAACTTTTTTCCTATAGGGTAGTCTTATATTCAGGCTTTTAGGTTTTTTCCTAATGGAATATCCAAAGTTTGGGGGGGTCGTCTTATAATCAGGGTCGTCTTATAATCGAGCAAATACGGTAATAAAAGATTGTGAAGAAGGGCAGGGAGGGGGCAGGGAGTGGCGGGTGCGGAGTTTGTAGGGGGGAGGAGTACAGGCTGCCACTTAGGTTTGGTGCACTTCGGTCATTCTTCGGCTGCATTCGGTGTGGAATCGGCTATCGGAATTCCGGCTTCGATGTGCCCTGAATCAGTCTGAAATTCAGAGGCGCCAGTTTAGGGTCCGATTTACGGGACGTGTTGAGTCAAAGTGTTTGCTTGCGTGCAAGGTCATTGGATGTACACAGCAAGTGCGTGCTTGTCTGACTGACAGTCTGATAGTCCAGTAAGGTGTCTGCTGGATGACAGGCCACACCCACTATCCCAGATTCCAGGAAACAAATCTCCTAGTGCTTATTTTCTACCAAACCTTTCCACATCTTGTATATCTCCATTTCTTCATTCTCTACATCACATCACTTCACTCAGAATAATGGAACCTGCCATTAATCAATCAACCATCATGGAAAGATAATTTTTTAAACAAAGGAAAAGGGCCTCAAGCTTTTGAATGGTGGCATTACACCCTCAGTGAACCACCGATAAGGGCCGAGACCCAAAAATATATCTCTGTGTTATCTTTAAATATATTTGTAAATAGTCATAAAATAGCCTCATTGGCGCCTCGAGTGTAGTGTAAATAAGTTTGGACAAACGTTCCCTTTTTAATTACCCTCTTCGGAAATGGTCCAAGGAACACAATGTTTTGGGTTTGTTTTCCTTTTGGTAACTCTGCTGCGCTTCCTATTCCTCAGGTCTCACAGAATACTTTGTAATGATGTTAAATTACACTCCCTTTACGTGGATGCTTATTTTCTGTTCACAGAATAACACATTGCTGGCCCCTATAGTAACCTTTTACCTGCTGCAAAACCCTTTTCTATGAAACATTAATAAAACTTTGATTTATTTAACACCGGAGCCTGAGTAACCTCCGAAGTAAAAAAATAAATAAAAATAAACAATGATAATAAATGAAAATAAAAAGACAATTTATTATAAGGTGAAATGTGGGTAACACTTGGGATAGACTAGATGAAAGAACATTACTGACAACCTTTTTTTTTTTTTTACAGTCAGTTTGGCTAACATTTAGTCACGCCCATATACCGTATTTGCTCGATTATAAGACAAGGTTTTTTTCAGAAAATGTCAAATCGAGGTCAGATTATAAGACATGGATCCAGGTCCCCAGCAGAGCTGCAGGGGACCTGGATCCCCCTCTCTAACAGCAGGGGATGTCTGCGCGATGAGCGCAGACTCCCCTGCTGCCTCCGGCATAACCGCCGGGGCTTCTATGAAGAAGCCAGGGACATCCTCTGCTGCCCCACTGCTGCCCCACTAGCCACCAGCTGTCCGTCATAATAGACGGAGGTGTCGGGCAGCATGGAGGATGTCTGCACGTATCGTGCAGACATCCCCGGCTGCCCCCACTAGCCACCAGGGATTATTAAACAGGTGAGGGGGAGGGAGGGGGGTGGAGGGAGTGGGGGAACCAGAGCAACAAGGGGAGGAGGGGACCAGAGCAACAAAGGGAGGGAGGGGGGGACCAGAGCAACAAGGGGAGGGAGGGGGAACAGAGACAATGGGAGGGATGGGGGGGAAGAGACAGAGACAAGGGGATGGAGGGTGGGGAAGAGAGAAACAAGGGGGGGGAGACAAGGGGAGCGAGGGGGGAGACAAAGGGAGGGGGAGAGAGAGAAAGCTGGGGGCAAGGGAAAGAGGGAGGTAGCATTGGCACATAAAAGTAAATAAAAACAAGAAATGCATTTTTTGATATCATAATTTTTTATTAAAAAAGCAATTTACATGTGAATATATACAAGTTGAACTTTTTTCCTATAGGTAAGTCTTATATTCAGGCTTTTAGTTTTTTTCCTAATGGAATATCCAAAGTTTGAGGAGTCGTCTTATAATCAGGGTCGTCTTATAATCGAGCAAATACAGTACCTCCAAGGCATATTTTTTCAGGCAGGTCAGTACATTAGTTTCAGGCCAATGTTAAGTCTTCAGCGGTAACAGTAAGGCCGATACAAGGGCATGAGTAAGTAGGTACCAACGTTGTTGACGGTGGGCATGTACTTCACCTGTCCCTTCTCTGGGGTCCTTTGTGTGATGTATGGTAGATTCAGCCCCCAACATGATGCAGATTAAAACTTATATTATTCAAATATGCACAACTTCCTTCAAGTTCAAAGCTTCCTGCGATCACACAGACAACATTTCGATGGTGCAGATTGGGAAAATCATCTTGATACCCTCACTAGATCCTCACTAGATTGGGCTCACACCCTCTACTTACCACCGGTGTTATTTATAAATCACTACAATCCACACTGACACATGAAAGACGGGTTTAGTGACCTGGCGACAGCACTTTCCACAATTAGCCACTTAAAGCCACATGCAAACATCTTCCCATGCAGTTGCCAATGGGGGATGGGACAGTTCATCGCGGCTGCATTAACACAGCCGTTTCACCGTCCCCTCTGGCGCGATGGCTGAAGGTATTGTTATTAGGGGTTAATTTTAGTATTAGGGTTCGTGGGGGGCATTAGTAATAGGGTTAATTTTAGTATTAGGGTTCGGGGGGTTAATTATTTTTAGGGTTAGTGGGGGGGGATAATTTTTGTATTAGGGTTCGGGGGGGGGGGGTCACTTTTAGGGGGTGTTCATTTATTAGCGGGTGTAAGTGTTGACAGTTCAGCCCTGAACAGCCAGCGCTTACACAGCCGCGATGAAGCGGTCGCCTTCGTCTTCAAACTGACGCTCTGAAGCAGCCGCGAAGAAGTGTCCTAGACCCGTTGCCAATAGCCCAGTGTGCCTACCTCTTCCCGAATAGACAGTTTAGAATAACTCTTACTCAGATAGATGCTTGTCCGAAAATATCACAGCCCAGGAGCGGACCTCATAGTATTTGCAGTTGACCCCAAATTCAACTCGTTTGTGAAGGTTTTGCAGTTTAACTAAAAGATTTGTTCTCCACGATATCACTCCTACCCCCTGAGGCGACCAGGCAAGCTCTAATTATTACGTGTCTCATTAGCAGTGGAATGTAAAAGCCACGCTACAACAGTGGATCTATCGCAACCCACCCTCCCGCATGACTTTCTGGACTAAACTGAGACGTTTGTTCCATAGGACACCGACGGACACTACTGTTCACAAGGAGCGTTATAGAGAAAAAAAATTTTTTTGCCACCTGATAATGTTATATTGATTCACTGGATGTGAATATCCGTACAAAATTAAAACAAGCTTTTCAATACATGACTTGGTATTGTGAGCAACAGTTACTGGGCCACTCTCCAGTACATGCCAATCGACTGTGGCACTTAACAGGGGACTACAACGGTGTTACATGGGGCAGAGTTTGGACAGCCTAATAATCTTATTATTTTTTGTTTACCAAAATGATGCTTATCCTGTTTGTAAAGTGATGTATTTTCTATGGAATCTTCAGATTCTTACTTTTAAGTAAGTATACGATGGATTGAAAGGCCAAATCTTACAGAAACAACTTAAGCTAGATAACTGAAAACATAGATAGAATACACTTTGGAACATAGATAGAATATGCTTTGGCACATAGATAGAATACACTTTGGGATATAGATAGAATACACTTTGGAACATAGAATACACTTTGGAACATAGAAAGAATACACTTTGGAACATAGAATACACTTTGGAACATAGATAGAAAACACTTTGGGATATAGATAGAATACACTTTGGAACATAGATAGAATACACTTTGGAACATAGAATACACTTTGGAACATAGATAGAAAACACTTTGGGATATAGATAGAATATACTTTGGGACATAGATAGAATACACGTTGGAACATAGATAGAATACACTTTGGGATATAGATAGAATACACTTTGGAACATAGAATACACTTTGGAACATAGAATACACTTTGGAACATAGATAAAATACACTTTGGGATACAGATAGAATACACTTTGGAACATAGATAGAATACACTTTGGGATACAGATAGAATACACTTTGGAACATAGATAAAATACACTCTGGGATACAGATAGAATACACTTTGGAACATAGATAGAATACACTTTGGGATACAGATAGAATACACTTTGGAACATAGATAAAATACACTTTGGGATACAGATAGAATACACTTTGGAACATAGATAGAATGCACTTTGGAACATAGATAGAATACACTTTGGAACATAGATAAAATACACTTTGGGATACAGATAGAATACACTTTGGAACATAGATAGAATACACTTTGGAACATAGATAGAATACACTTTGGAACATAGATAGAATACACTTTGGAACATAGATAGAATACACTTTGGAACATAGATAAAATACCCTTTGGAACATAGATAAAATACCCTTTGGAACATAGATAGAATACACTTTGGGACATTGATAGAATACACTTTGGAACATAGATAGAATGCACTTTGGAACATAGAATACACTTTGGAACATAGATAGAATACACTTTGGAACATAGATAGAATACACTTTGGAACATAGATAGAATACACTTTGGAACATAGATAGAATACACTTTGGGACATAGATAGAATACACTTTGGAACATAGATAGAATACACTTTGGAACATTGATAGAATACACTTTGGAACATAGATAGAATACACTTTGGAACATAGATAGAATACACTTTGGAACATAGATAGAATACACGTTGGAACATTGATAGAATACACTTTGGAACATAGATAGAATACACTTTGGAACATAGATAGAATGCACTTTGGAACATTGATAGAATATACTTTGGAACATAGATAGAATACACTTTGGAACATAGATAGAATGCACTTTGGGACATAGATAGAATACACTTTGGAACATAGATAGAATACACTTTGGAACATAGATAGAATACACTTTGGAACATAGATAGAATACACTTTGGAACATAGATAGAATACACTTTGGAACATAGATAGAATACACTTTGGGACATAGATAGAATATACTTTGGAACATAGATAAAATACACTTAGGAACATAGATAAAATACACTTTGGAACATTGATAGAATACACTTTGGAACATAGATAGAATACACTTTAGAACATAGATAGAATACACTTTGGAACATAGATAGAATACACTTTGCGACATAGATAGAATATACTTTGGAACATAGATAGAATACACTTTGGGACATAGATAGAATATACTTTGGAACATAGATAAAATATGCTTTGGAACATAGATAGAATACACTTTGGAACATTGATAGAATACACTTTGGAATATTGATAGAATACACTTTGGAACATAGATAGAATACACTTTGGAACATAGATAGAATGCACTTTGGAACATAGAATACACTTTGGAACATAGATAGAATACACTTTGGAACATAGATAGAATACACTTTGGAACATAGATAGAATACACTTTGGAACATAGATAGAATACACTTTGGAACATTGATAGAATACACTTTGGAACATAGATATAATAGACTTTGGAACATAGAATACACTTTGGAACATATAATACACTTTGGAACATAGATAGAATACACTTTGGAACATAGATAGAATACACTTTGGAACATAGATAGAATACACTTTGGAACATAGATAGAATACACTTTGGAACATAGATAGAATACACTTTGGAACATAGATAAAATACCCTTTGGAACATAGATAAAATACCCTTTGGAACATAGATAGAATACACTTTGGGACATTGATAGAATACACTTTGGAACATAGATAGAATGCACTTTGGAACATAGAATACACTTTGGAACATAGATAGAATACACTTTGGAACATAGATAGAATACACTTTTGAACATAGATAGAATACACTTTGGAACATAGATAGAATACACTTTGGAACATAGATAGAATACACTTTGGAACATAGATAGAATACACTTTGGAACATAGATAGAATACACTTTGGGACATAGATAGAATACACTTTGGAACATAGATAGAATACACTTTGGAACATTGATAGAATACACTTTGGAACATAGATAGAATACACTTTGGAACATAGATAGAATACACTTTGGAACATAGATAGAATACACGTTGGAACATTGATAGAATACACTTTGGAACATAGATAGAATACACTTTGGAACATAGATAGAATACACTTTGGAACATAGATAGAATGCACTTTGGGACATAGATAGAATACACTTTGGAACATAGATAGAATACACTTTGGAACATAGATAGAATACACTTTGGAACATAGATAGAATACACTTTGGAACATAGATAGAATACACTTTGCGACATAGATAGAATATACTTTGGAACATAGATAAAATACACTTAGGAACATAGATAAAATACACTTTGGAACATTGATAGAATACACTTTGGAACATAGATAGAATACACTTTAGAACATAGATAGAATACACTTTGGAACATAGATAGAATACACTTTGCGACATAGATAGAATATACTTTGGAACATAGATAGAATACACTTTGGGACATAGATAGAATATACTTTGGAACATAGATAAAATATGCTTTGGAACATAGATAGAATACACTTTGGAACATTGATAGAATACACTTTGGAATATTGATAGAATACACTTTGGAACATAGATAGAATACACTTTAGAACATAGATAGAATACACTTTGGAACATAGATAGAATACACTTTGGAACATAGATAGAATACACTTTGGAACATAGATAGAATACACTTTGGAACATTGATAGAATACACTTTGGAACATAGATAGAATACACTTTGGAACATAGATAGAATGCACTTTGGAACATAGAATACACTTTGGAACATAGATAGAATACACTTTGGAACATAGATAGAATACACTTTGGAACATAGATAGAATACACTTTGGAACATAGATAGAATACACTTTGGAACATTGATAGAATACACTTTGGAACATAGATATAATAGACTTTGGAACATAGAATACACTTTGGAACATAGATATAATAGACTTTGGAACATAGAATACACTTTGGAACATAGAATACACTTTGGAACATAGATAGAATACACTTTGGAACATAGATAAAATACACTTTGGGATACAGATAGAATACACTTTGGAACATAGATAGAATACACTTTGGGATACAGATAGAATACACTTTGGAACATAGATAGAATGCACTTTGGGACATAGATAGAATACACTTTGGAACATAGATAGAATACACTTTGGAACATAGATAGAATACACTTTGGAACATAGATAGAATACACTTTGGAACATAGATAGAATACACTTTGGAACATAGATAGAATACACTTTGGAACATAGATAGAATACACTTTGGGACATAGATAGAATATACTTTGGAACATAGATAAAATACACTTTGGAACATAGATAAAATACACTTTGGAACATTGATAGAATACACTTTGGAACATAGATAGAATACACTTTAGAACATAGATAGAATACACTTTGGAACATAGATAGAATACACTTTGGGACATAGATAGAATATACTTTGGAACATAGATAAAATATGCTTTGGAACATAGATAGAATACACTTTGGAACATTGATAGAATACACTTTGGAATATTGATAGAATACACTTTGGAACATAGATAGAATACACTTTAGAACATAGATAGAATACACTTTGGAACATAGATAGAATACACTTTGGAACATAGATAGAATACACTTTGGAACATAGATAGAATACACTTTGGAACATTGATAGAATACACTTTGGAACATAGATAGAATACACTTTGGAACATAGATAGAATGCACTTTGGAACATAGAATACACTTTGGAACATAGATAGAATACACTTTGGAACATAGATAGAATACACTTTGGAACATAGATAGAATACACTTTGGAACATTGATAGAATACACTTTGGAACATAGATATAATACACTTTGGAACATAGAATACACTTTGGAACATAGAATACACTTTGGAACATAGATAGAATACACTTTGGAACATAGATAAAATACACTTTGGGATACAGATAGAATACACTTTGGAACATAGATAGAATACACTTTGGGATACAGATAGAATACACTTTGGAACATAGATAGAATGCACTTTGGGATACAGATAGAATACACTTTGGAACATAGATAGAATGCACTTTGGGATACAGATAGAATACATTTTGGAACATAGATAGAATACACTTTGGGATACAGATAGAATACACTTTGGAACATAGATAAAATACACTTTGGGATACAGATAGAATACACTTTGGAACATAGATAAAATACACTTTGGGATACAGATAGAATACACTTTGGAACATAGATAGAATACACTTTGGAACATAGATAGAATGCACTTTGTAACATTGATAGAATATACTTTGGAACATAGATAGAATACACTTTGTAACATTGATAGAATATACTTTGGAACATAGATAGAATACACTTTGGAACATAGATAGAATGCACTTTGGAACATAGATAGAATACACTTTGGAACATAGATAGAAAACACTTTGGAACATAGATAGAATACACTTTGGAACATAGATAGAATACACTTTGGAACATTGATAGAATACACTTTGGAACATAGATAGAATACACTTTGGAACATTGATAGAATATACTTTGGAACATAGAATACACTTTGGAACATAGATAGAATGCACTTTGGGACATAGATAGAATATACTTTGGAACATAGATAGAATACACTTTGGAACATAGATAGAATACACTTTGGAACATAGATAGAATACACTTTGGAACATAGATAGAATACACTTTGGAACATAGATAGAATGCACTTTGGAACATAGATAGAATACACTTTGGAACATAGATAGAATGCACTTTGGAACATAGATAGAATACACTTTGGATATCTAAATATTATCATACACTGTGCAATGCACGGTATATCATGCATGTAATGGTGGGGCAAAAGCTGTAAAAGTGGACTGAGCAATATATTCCATGTTAACTTTGTTTCCTCTAGAACTTTTTGACCCATACTGTACATTATTTTATACATAACTCCCTCATGTTTTCCCCCCGGTATAGCCCATTACATTTTGCATATTAAATATGGAGTTTATCGACTGCGCAATAAAATGTCGTAAATTGGCAGATGAGTTGCAAATTGTCAGCCAAGTCTAGTCAAAATGTAATATACCTCATATCATAACTATGTGGGGAGTTAAACATAGCCTAATTTACCTACCTTATATTCTGTGTGTCTATGTATGGCACTATGTTGAAGATTGTGGCAGTGTTTGGAGGTGTGTGACAGTGTGTGTAATTTTCTACCCTAGTTACCTCTTTAACCATGTGAAAGCTGCTGTGCATTGTTAGACTGACTTGTGGCACTGTGTGGAGGATTGTGGCACTGTGTGGTGGATTGTGGCACTGTGTGGAGGATTGTGGCAGTGCGTGTCTATGTGTGGCACTGTGTGAAGGATTGTTGCAGTGCATGTCTATGTGTGACACTGTGTGGTGGATTGTGGCAGTGTGTGTCTATGTGTGGCGGATTGTGGCAGTGTGTGTCTATGTGTGGCGGATTGTGGCAGTGTGTGTCTATGTGTGGCGGATTGTGGCAGTGTGTGTCTATGTGTGGCACTGTGTGGAGAATTGTGGCAGTGTGTGTCTATGTGTGGCACTGTGTGGATATTGTGGCACTGTGTGGAGGATTGTGGCACTGTGTGGCTGATTGTGGCACTGTGTGGAGGATTGTGGCAGTGCGTGTCAATGTGTGGCACTGTGTGGAGGATTGTGGCACTGTGTGGTGGATTGTGGTAGTGTGTGTCTATGTGTGGCACTGTGTGGAGAATTGTGGCAGTGTGTGTCTATGTGTGGCACTGTGTGGAGGATTTTGGCACTGTGTGGTGGATTGTGGCACTGTGTGGAGGATTGTGGCAGTGCGTGTCTATGTGTGGCACTGTGTGGAGGATTTTTGCAGTGCGTGTCTATGTGTGGCACTGTGTGGAGGATTGTGGCACTGTGTGGTGGATTCTGGCAGTGTGTGTCTATGTGTGGCGGATTGTGGCAGTGTTTGTCTATGTGTGGCACTGTGTGGCGGATTGTGGCAATGTGTGTCTATGTGTGGCACTGTGTGGAGAATTGTGGCAGTGTGTGTCTATGTGTGGCACTGTGTGGATATTGTGGCACTGTGTGGAGGATTGTGGCACTGTGTGTCTATGTATGGCACTATGTTGAAGATTGTGGCAGTGTTTGGAGGTGTGTGACAGTGTGTGTAATTTTCTACCCTAGTTACCTCATTAACCATATGAAAGCTGCTGTGCATTGTTAGACTGACTTGATTGCAGATGTTGTTTGTTTTTAAACAATCTATCACTCACTGTTATGTTTTTTAAATGGAATATAGTCATCAATAGTCAAATAATTTGCACTACAACTAGAGCTCTAGAATAGCGGCCACTAGAGGCTGAAGAGTAAACAGCCACAAAACCTGAATCCAAATATACAGGAGCCAGGGAAAGAGGGTGGAACCGTGACATGCGCTCCCTCCACAAGTCATATGATTTGAAATGTAAACCAAAAAAATCACATACATCACTAACGTGCCTGAATTTAAGAATTTCGAACATTCAGGTTATTGTTAAGCTTTGAGCCATTTTCGTTTCCACCGATGCCCTGACCTGGTTTGACTTGTTATTATTTTTAAATAGCCAGAGGAAACTCTCAAGGCAGCACTGGAATACCTTTCAAGAACATTTTCCTGTTAAACAAGGTTAAAGTTAGGGATGGCACTTAGCTGGGAAGTGAGGCGTCCCTGTCAATATGAGCTTCTATTCTGATGAGCTCAAGACAAGAGTCAGTTCACCTAACAATAAAAACCCAGCTAGTGCAGAGATAGACAATGTAGACTGTAGACTTTAGGAGCCAGACAGAACAATTCAGGAGCTAGCCTGGCTAATTTTAGGGCCCAGGGAAATGGAATGTCCATAGACTTATATTACTTCTGCTAATACAATAAAAATGGATTCATTTTGAATGAATGATTTCCAGAAAGATAAGCGCATCAGGCAGGCAGCTTCCAAGGTCACCTTGGCTTGCTCTGTCTCAAAAGAACAAGGAATCTCAAACTCTAGGAGATCCGCTCTGTCATGGCTCTCCAACTCTAGGAGATCTCCTCTGTTATGGCTCTCCAACTCTAGGAGATCCGCTCTGTTATGGCGCTCCAACTCTAGGAAATTTGCTCTGTTATGGATCTCCAACTCTAGGAGATCTGCTCTGTTATGGCTCTCCAACTCTAGGAGATCCGCTCTGTTATGGCCCTCTAACGCTAGGAGATCTGCTCTGTTATGGCTCTCAAACTCTAGGAGAGCAGCTCTGTTATGGATCTCCAAATCTTGGAGATCCGCTCTGTTATGGATCTCCAACTCTAGGCGATCTGCTCTGTTATGGCTCTCAAACTCTAGGAGAGCAGCTCTGTTATGGATCTCCAAATCTCGGAGATCTGCTCTGTTATGGATCTCCAACTCTAGGCGATCCGCTCTGTTATGACTCCCCAACTCTAGGAGATCCGCTCTGGTAGGGCTCTCCAACTCTAGGACATCTGCTCTGTTATGGCTCTCCAACTCTAGGAGATCCACTCTGTAATTGCTCTCCATCTCTAGGAGATCTGCTCTGGTATGGCTCTCCAACTCTAGGAGATCCGCTCTGTTATGGATCTCCAACTTTAGGAGATCTGCTCTGTTATGGCTCTCCAACTCTAGGAAATCTGCTCTGTTATGGCTCTCCAAATCTAGGAGATCCGCTTTGTTATTGTTTTCCAACTCTAGGAGATCTGCTCTGTTATGGCTCTCCAACTCTAGGAGATCTGCTCTGTTATGGCTCTCCAACTCTATGAGATCTGCTCTGTTATGGCTCTCCAACTCTATGAGATCTGCTCTGTTATGGCTCTCCAACTCTAGGAGATCCATTCTGTTATGGCTCTCCAACTCTAGGAGATCCACTCTGTTATGGCTCTCCAACTCTAGGAGATCTACTCTGTTATGGCTCTCCAACTCTAGGAGATCTACTCTGTTATGGCTCTTCTGTATCCAGGGAAGATTCTGTAACTGCAGGTGATTGTGTTGAGACTGTCTGGCAAAATGTTATATTGGAAAAAAAACAAGCCATTGATGACTGACCTCTGGTTCCAGAAATCATTACTTATCCTTGCATCATTGTGCATGGCTTTCAAAGGGATTGTTTAAACACTGATTGGGTCACATGTCAGAATTGGAGTAAGGCATGTCCGCAACAAATTTTGTTAATTCTCATATTTCCCGACCGTCATTATAAGTTGTAGCACAAAGTGTAGTGTCAGGGTACAGAATACAGACAAAATGAGTAAGAAAGAAACTCCACGCCATCACTTGTATTAAAATTGCATTTCTGTAGCGGTGTGTGTTATTCTAGCCTCCTGTGCCTCCACCACTTGTAACATCCACTCACCAACCCGGGAACAGGACAATATCATTTAAATCTGCTTTTTTATGACTTAGTTTAGGCCTATGACAAAGTGCCATACACCAAAGAGTCTAATTCTATGTCTAGGCACCTATGAATTAGTGTAAGCCTATGACTAGGCGCCTATGAATTAGTCTAAGCCTATGACTAGGCGCCTATGACTTACTCTAAGCCTATGACTAAGCGTCTATGACTTAGTGTAAGCCTATGACTAGGCGCCTATGACTTAGTGTAAGCCTATGACTAGGCGCCTATGACTTAGTGTAAGCCTTTGACTAGGCGCCTATGACTTACTCTAAGCCTATGACTAGGCGCCTATGAATTAGTCTAAGCCTATGACTAGGCGCCTATGACTTACTCTAAGCCTATGACTAAGCGTCTATGACTTAGTGTAAGCCTATGACTAGGCGCCTATGACTTAGTGTAAGCCTATGACTAGGCGCCTATGACTTAGTGTAAGCCTTTGACTAGGCGCCTATGACTTACTCTAAGCCTATGACTAGGCGCCTATGAATTAGTCTAAGCCTATGACTAGGCGCCTATGACTAGGCGCCTATGACTAGGCGCCTATGACTTAGTCTAAGTCTATGACTAGGCGCCTATGACTTAGTCTAAGTCTATGACTAGGCGCCTATGAATTAGTGTAAGCCTATGACTAGGCGTCTATGACTTAGTGTAAGCCTATGACGTCTATGACTTAGTGTAAGCCTATGACTAGGCGCCTATGACTTAGTGTAAGCCTATGACTAGGCGCCTATGACTTAGTGTAAGCTTATTACTAGGCGCCTATGACTTAGTGTAAGCCTATGACTAGGCGCCTATTACTTAGTGTAAGCCTATGACTAGGCGCCTATGACTTAGTGTAAGCCTATGACTAGGCGCCTATGACTTAGTGTAAGCCTATGACTAGGCGCCTATGACTAGGCGCCTATGACTTAGTCTAAGTCTATGACTAGGCGCCTATGACTTAGTGTAAGCCTATGACTAGGCGCCTATTACTTAGTGTAAGCCTATGACTAAGCGCCTATGACTTAGTGTAAGCCTATGACTAGGCGCCTATGACTTAGTGTAAGCCTATGACTAGGCGCCTATGACTTAGTGTAAGCCTATGACTAGGCGCCTATTACTTAGTGTAAGCCTATGACTAGGTGCCTATGACTTAGTGTAAGCCTATGACTAGCGCCTATGACTTAGTTTAAGCCTATGACTAGTCGCCTATGACTTAGTTTAAGCCTATGACTTAGTCTAAGTCTATGACTAGACGCCTATGACTTAGTCTAAGCCTATGACTAGGCGCCTATGACTTAGTCTAAGCCTATGACTAGGCGCCTATGACTTAGTCTAAGCCTATGACTAGGCGCCTATGACTTAGTCCAAGCCTATGACTAGGCGCCTATGACTTAGTCCAAGCCTATGACTAGGCGCCTATGACTTAGTCCAAGCCTATGACTAGGCGCCTATGACTTAGTCCAAGCCTATGACTAGGCGCCTATGACTTAGTCCAAGCCTATGACTAGGCGCCTATGACTTAGTGTAAGCCTATGACTAGGCGCCTATGACTTAGTCCAAGCCTATGACTAGGCGCCTATCAGGGCCGGACTGGGAACAAAAACCAGCCCTGGAAAAATGTATATACCAGCCCCATCGCATAAGATTTTTAAACCAGCCCATAGCATAATATAATTTTTTTGTTCATAGAAGGGAAAAAAGGCATTTTAAAAAGCACATCTGAACAGTGTATTATTTATAGATAAGACTGATATATAAGCCTGTCTAGGGCAATATATATACCTCCAGTATGTACACAGAGCTATATGAATTGCCCTGTGCAGAGGTATATATCAGGGCAGTGTGTGAGACATATCCTGTCTCTCGCATATCTGTAGCCTGTCTCTCTCTGTCCTTTCTGTGGCGTCTGTCTCTTTGTCCTTTCTGTGGCGTCTCTCTCTCTGTCTTTTCTGTGGCGTCTCTCTCTCTGTCTTTTCTGTGGCGTCTCTCTCTCTGTCCTTTCTGTGGCGTCTCTCTCTCTGTCCTTTCTGTGGCGTCTCTGTCTTTTCTTTGGCGTCTCTCTCTGTCCTTTCTGTGGCGTCTCTCTCTCTCTCTCTGTCCTTTCTGTGGCGTCTCTCTCTGTGTCCTTTCTGTGGCGTCTCTCTCTGTCCTTTCTGTGGCGTCTCTCTCTCTCTCTCTGTGTCCTTTCTGTGGCGTCTCTCTCTCTCTCTGTCCTTTCTGTGGCGTCTCTCTCTCTCTGTCCTTTCTGTGGCGTCTCTCTCTCTCTCTCTCTGTGGCGTCTCTCTCTCTCTCTGTCCTTTCTGTGGCATCTCTCTTCCCCCCTTCCCCCTTAGTGTCTTTCACCCCCTCCCCTCCCCCTGTAGTGTCTTTCACCCCTTTCCCCCTGTAGTCTTTCAGCCCTTCTCCCTGTAGTCTTTCACACCCTCCTCTCCCCCTGTACAGTCTTTCACCCCCCCTTCCCCCTGTAGTGTCTTTCACCCCCCTTCTCCCTGTAGTGTCTTTCACCCCCCCTTCCCCCTGTAGTGTCTTTCACCCCCCCTTCTCCCTGTAGTCTTTCACACCCTCCTCTCCCCCTGTAGCGTCTTTCACCCCCCTTCTCCCTGTAGTGTCTTTCACCCCCCCTTCCCCCTGTAGTGTCTTTCACCCCCCCCCCTGTAGTGTCTTTCACCCCCCCTTCCCCCTGTAGTGTCTTTCACCCCCCCCTGTAGTGTCTTTCACCCCCTTCTCCCTGTAGTGTCTTTCACCCCCCCCTGTAGTGTCTTTCACCCCCCCTTCCCCCTGTAGTGTCTTTCACCCCCCCCTGTAGTGTCTTTCACCCCCCTTCTCCCTGTAGTGTCTTTCACCCCTCCCTGTAGTGTCTTTCACCCCCTTCTCCCTGTAGTGTCTTTCACCCCTCCCTGTAGTGTCATTCACCCCTCCCCCTTGTAGTGTCTTTCACCCCCCCCCCCTGTAGTGTCTTTCACCCCCCCCCCTGTAGTGTCTTTCACCCCCCCCCCCTGTAGTGTCTTTCACCCCTCCCCCTGTAGTGTCTTTCACCCCTCCCCCTGTAGTGTCTTTCACTCCCTCCCCTTTCCCCTGTATGTCTCACTCACCTTGCTTTCTCTGCTTCCCATCCCGCCGCCGGAACTGCTGCTGCATCATCCGGCGGCAGCAGGCGGTGGGCCACTTTAAGCAATTCGGCGGCCGTCGCCGCTTTAAGAAATTCGCCTGCTGCCGCCGGATGCTGCAGCAGCCGAACTCTTCACTTGTGAAGACTCACAAGTGGCCAAGGCGGCCCCGGGGCAGGCGGCCCACCGGGATTTTTCCCGGTATCCCGGTGGGCCAGTCCGGCGCATATGACTTAGTGTAAGCCTATGACTAGGCGCTTATTACTTAGTGTAAGCCTATTACTAGGCGCCTATGACTTAGTGTAAGCCTATGACTAGGCGCCTATGACTTAGTGTAAGCCTATGACTAGGCGCCTATGACTTAGTGTAAGCCTATGACTAGGCGCCTATGACTTAGTGTAAGCCTATGACTAGGCGCCTATTACTTAGTGTAAGCTTATTACTAGGCGCCTATGACTTAGTGTAAGCCTATGACTAGGCGCCTATGACTTAGTGTAAGTCTATGACTAGGCGCCTATGACTTAGTGTAAGCCTATGACTAGGCGCCTATGACTTAGTGTAAGCCTATGACTAGGCGCCTATGACTTAGTGTAAGCCTATGACTAGGCGCCTATGACTTAGTGTAAGCCTATGACTAGGCGTCTATGACTTAGTGTAAGCCTATGACTAGGCGTCTATGACTTAGTGTAAGCCTATTACTAGGCGCCTATGACTTAGTGTAAGCTTATTACTAGGCGCCTATGACTTAGTGTAAGCTTATTACTAGGCGCCTATGACTTAGTGTAAGCTTATGACTAGGCGCCTATGACTTAGTGTAAGCTTATTACTAGGCGTCTATGACTTAGTTTAAGCCTATGACTAGGCGTCTATGACTTAGTGTAAGCCAATGACTAGGTGCCTATGACTTAGTGTAAGCCTATGACTAGGCGTCTATGACTTAGTGTAAGCTTATTACTAGGCGCCTATGACTTAGTGTAAGCTTATTACTAGGCGCCTATGACTTAGTGTAAGCTTATTACTAGGCGCCTATGACTTAGTGTAAGCCTATGACTAGGCGCCTATGACTTAGTGTAAGCCTATGACTAGGCGCCTATGACTTAGTGTAAGCCTATGACTAAGCGCCTATGACTTAGTGTAAGCCTATGACTAGGCGCCTATGACTTAGTGTAAGCCTATTACTAGGCGCCTATGACTTAGTGTAAGCCTATGACTAGGCGCCTATGACTTAGTGTAAGCCTATGACTAGGCGCCTATTACTTAGTGTAAGCTTATTACTAGGCGCCTATGACTTAGTGTAAGCCTATGACTAGGCGCCTATGACTTAGTGTAAGTCTATGACTAGGCGCCTATGACTTAGTGTAAGCCTATGACTAGGCGCCTATGACTTAGTGTAAGCCTATGACTAGGCGCCTATGACTTAGTGTAAGCCTATGACTAGGCGCCTATGACTTAGTGTAAGCCTATGACTAGGCGTCTATGACTTAGTGTAAGCCTATGACTAGGCGTCTATGACTTAGTGTAAGCCTATTACTAGGCGCCTATGACTTAGTGTAAGCTTATTACTAGGCGCCTATGACTTAGTGTAAGCTTATTACTAGGCGCCTATGACTTAGTGTAAGCCTATGACTAGGCGCCTATGACTTAGTGTAAGCTTATTACTAGGCGTCTATGACTTAGTTTAAGCCTATGACTAGGCGTCTATGACTTAGTGTAAGCCTATGACTAGGTGCCTATGACTTAGTGTAAGCCTATGACTAGGCGTCTATGACTTAGTGTAAGCTTATTACTAGGCGCCTATGACTTAGTGTAAGCTTATTACTAGGCGCCTATGACTTAGTGTAAGCTTATTACTAGGCGCCTATGACTTAGTGTAAGCCTATGACTAGGCGCCTATGACTTAGTGTAAGCCTATGACTAGGCGCCTATGACTTAGTGTAAGCCTTTGACTAGGCGCCTATGACTTACTCTAAGCCTATGACTAGGCGCCTATGAATTAGTCTAAGCCTATGACTAGGCGCCTATGACTTACTCTAAGCCTATGACTAAGCGTCTATGACTTAGTGTAAGCCTATGACTAGGCGCCTATGACTTAGTGTAAGCCTATGACTAGGCGCCTATGACTTAGTGTAAGCCTTTGACTAGGCGCCTATGACTTACTCTAAGCCTATGACTAGGCGCCTA
Organism: Pelodytes ibericus; assembly: GCA_036172795.1. Classification (NCBI taxonomy): domain Eukaryota; kingdom Metazoa; phylum Chordata; class Amphibia; order Anura; family Pelodytidae; genus Pelodytes; species Pelodytes ibericus. Next base: position 197,308,755 of record CM069862.1, read on the forward strand.
TGAATTAGTCTAAGCCTATGACTAGGCGCCTATGACTAGGCGCCTATGACTAGGCGCCTATGACTTAGTCTAAGTCTATGACTAGGCGCCTATGACTTAGTCTAAGTCTATGACTAGGCGCCTATGAATTAGTGTAAGCCTATGACTAGGCGTCTATGACTTAGTGTAAGCCTATGACGTCTATGACTTAGTGTAAGCCTATGACTAGGCGCCTATGACTTAGTGTAAGCCTATGACTAGGCGCCTATGACTTAGTGTAAGCTTATTACTAGGCGCCTATGACTTAGTGTAAGCCTATGACTAGGCGCCTATTACTTAGTGTAAGCCTATGACTAGGCGCCTATGACTTAGTGTAAGCCTATGACTAGGCGCCTATGACTTAGTGTAAGCCTATGACTAGGCGCCTATGACTAGGCGCCTATGACTTAGTCTAAGTCTATGACTAGGCGCCTATGACTTAGTGTAAGCCTATGACTAGGCGCCTATTACTTAGTGTAAGCCTATGACTAAGCGCCTATGACTTAGTGTAAGCCTATGACTAGGCGCCTATGACTTAGTGTAAGCCTATGACTAGGCGCCTATGACTTAGTGTAAGCCTATGACTAGGCGCCTATTACTTAGTGTAAGCCTATGACTAGGTGCCTATGACTTAGTGTAAGCCTATGACTAGCGCCTATGACTTAGTTTAAGCCTATGACTAGTCGCCTATGACTTAGTTTAAGCCTATGACTTAGTCTAAGTCTATGACTAGACGCCTATGACTTAGTCTAAGCCTATGACTAGGCGCCTATGACTTAGTCTAAGCCTATGACTAGGCGCCTATGACTTAGTCTAAGCCTATGACTAGGCGCCTATGACTTAGTCCAAGCCTATGACTAGGCGCCTATGACTTAGTCCAAGCCTATGACTAGGCGCCTATGACTTAGTCCAAGCCTATGACTAGGCGCCTATGACTTAGTCCAAGCCTATGACTAGGCGCCTATGACTTAGTCCAAGCCTATGACTAGGCGCCTATGACTTAGTGTAAGCCTATGACTAGGCGCCTATGACTTAGTCCAAGCCTATGACTAGGCGCCTATCAGGGCCGGACTGGGAACAAAAACCAGCCCTGGAAAAATGTATATACCAGCCCCATCGCATAAGATTTTTAAACCAGCCCATAGCATAATATAATTTTTTTGTTCATAGAAGGGAAAAAAGGCATTTTAAAAAGCACATCTGAACAGTGTATTATTTATAGATAAGACTGATATATAAGCCTGTCTAGGGCAATATATATACCTCCAGTATGTACACAGAGCTATATGAATTGCCCTGTGCAGAGGTATATATCAGGGCAGTGTGTGAGACATATCCTGTCTCTCGCATATCTGTAGCCTGTCTCTCTCTGTCCTTTCTGTGGCGTCTGTCTCTTTGTCCTTTCTGTGGCGTCTCTCTCTCTGTCTTTTCTGTGGCGTCTCTCTCTCTGTCTTTTCTGTGGCGTCTCTCTCTCTGTCCTTTCTGTGGCGTCTCTCTCTCTGTCCTTTCTGTGGCGTCTCTGTCTTTTCTTTGGCGTCTCTCTCTGTCCTTTCTGTGGCGTCTCTCTCTCTCTCTCTGTCCTTTCTGTGGCGTCTCTCTCTGTGTCCTTTCTGTGGCGTCTCTCTCTGTCCTTTCTGTGGCGTCTCTCTCTCTCTCTCTGTGTCCTTTCTGTGGCGTCTCTCTCTCTCTCTGTCCTTTCTGTGGCGTCTCTCTCTCTCTGTCCTTTCTGTGGCGTCTCTCTCTCTCTCTCTCTGTGGCGTCTCTCTCTCTCTCTGTCCTTTCTGTGGCATCTCTCTTCCCCCCTTCCCCCTTAGTGTCTTTCACCCCCTCCCCTCCCCCTGTAGTGTCTTTCACCCCTTTCCCCCTGTAGTCTTTCAGCCCTTCTCCCTGTAGTCTTTCACACCCTCCTCTCCCCCTGTACAGTCTTTCACCCCCCCTTCCCCCTGTAGTGTCTTTCACCCCCCTTCTCCCTGTAGTGTCTTTCACCCCCCCTTCCCCCTGTAGTGTCTTTCACCCCCCCTTCTCCCTGTAGTCTTTCACACCCTCCTCTCCCCCTGTAGCGTCTTTCACCCCCCTTCTCCCTGTAGTGTCTTTCACCCCCCCTTCCCCCTGTAGTGTCTTTCACCCCCCCCCCTGTAGTGTCTTTCACCCCCCCTTCCCCCTGTAGTGTCTTTCACCCCCCCCTGTAGTGTCTTTCACCCCCCTTCTCCCTGTAGTGTCTTTCACCCCCCCCTGTAGTGTCTTTCACCCCCCCTTCCCCCTGTAGTGTCTTTCACCCCCCCCTGTAGTGTCTTTCACCCCCCTTCTCCCTGTAGTGTCTTTCACCCCTCCCTGTAGTGTCTTTCACCCCCTTCTCCCTGTAGTGTCTTTCACCCCTCCCTGTAGTGTCATTCACCCCTCCCCCTTGTAGTGTCTTTCACCCCCCCCCCCTGTAGTGTCTTTCACCCCCCCCCCTGTAGTGTCTTTCACCCCCCCCCCCTGTAGTGTCTTTCACCCCTCCCCCTGTAGTGTCTTTCACTCCCTCCCCTTTCCCCTGTATGTCTCACTCACCTTGCTTTCTCTGCTTCCCATCCCGCCGCCGGAACTGCTGCTGCATCATCCGGCGGCAGCAGGCGGTGGGCCACTTTAAGCAATTCGGCGGCCGTCGCCGCTTTAAGAAATTCGCCTGCTGCCGCCGGATGCTGCAGCAGCCGAACTCTTCACTTGTGAAGACTCACAAGTGGCCAAGGCGGCCCCGGGGCAGGCGGCCCACCGGGATTTTTCCCGGTATCCCGGTGGGCCAGTCCGGCGCATATGACTTAGTGTAAGCCTATGACTAGGCGCTTATTACTTAGTGTAAGCCTATTACTAGGCGCCTATGACTTAGTGTAAGCCTATGACTAGGCGCCTATGACTTAGTGTAAGCCTATGACTAGGCGCCTATGACTTAGTGTAAGCCTATGACTAGGCGCCTATGACTTAGTGTAAGCCTATGACTAGGCGCCTATTACTTAGTGTAAGCTTATTACTAGGCGCCTATGACTTAGTGTAAGCCTATGACTAGGCGCCTATGACTTAGTGTAAGTCTATGACTAGGCGCCTATGACTTAGTGTAAGCCTATGACTAGGCGCCTATGACTTAGTGTAAGCCTATGACTAGGCGCCTATGACTTAGTGTAAGCCTATGACTAGGCGCCTATGACTTAGTGTAAGCCTATGACTAGGCGTCTATGACTTAGTGTAAGCCTATGACTAGGCGTCTATGACTTAGTGTAAGCCTATTACTAGGCGCCTATGACTTAGTGTAAGCTTATTACTAGGCGCCTATGACTTAGTGTAAGCTTATTACTAGGCGCCTATGACTTAGTGTAAGCCTATGACTAGGCGCCTATGACTTAGTGTAAGCTTATTACTAGGCGTCTATGACTTAGTTTAAGCCTATGACTAGGCGTCTATGACTTAGTGTAAGCCAATGACTAGGTGCCTATGACTTAGTGTAAGCCTATGACTAGGCGTCTATGACTTAGTGTAAGCTTATTACTAGGCGCCTATGACTTAGTGTAAGCTTATTACTAGGCGCCTATGACTTAGTGTAAGCTTATTACTAGGCGCCTATGACTTAGTGTAAGCCTATGACTAGGCGCCTATGACTTAGTGTAAGCCTATGACTAGGCGCCTATGACTTAGTGTAAGCCTATGACTAAGCGCCTATGACTTAGTGTAAGCCTATGACTAGGCGCCTATGACTTAGTGTAAGCCTATTACTAGGCGCCTATGACTTAGTGTAAGCCTATGACTAGGCGCCTATGACTTAGTGTAAGCCTATGACTAGGCGCCTATTACTTAGTGTAAGCTTATTACTAGGCGCCTATGACTTAGTGTAAGCCTATGACTAGGCGCCTATGACTTAGTGTAAGTCTATGACTAGGCGCCTATGACTTAGTGTAAGCCTATGACTAGGCGCCTATGACTTAGTGTAAGCCTATGACTAGGCGCCTATGACTTAGTGTAAGCCTATGACTAGGCGCCTATGACTTAGTGTAAGCCTATGACTAGGCGTCTATGACTTAGTGTAAGCCTATGACTAGGCGTCTATGACTTAGTGTAAGCCTATTACTAGGCGCCTATGACTTAGTGTAAGCTTATTACTAGGCGCCTATGACTTAGTGTAAGCTTATTACTAGGCGCCTATGACTTAGTGTAAGCCTATGACTAGGCGCCTATGACTTAGTGTAAGCTTATTACTAGGCGTCTATGACTTAGTTTAAGCCTATGACTAGGCGTCTATGACTTAGTGTAAGCCTATGACTAGGTGCCTATGACTTAGTGTAAGCCTATGACTAGGCGTCTATGACTTAGTGTAAGCTTATTACTAGGCGCCTATGACTTAGTGTAAGCTTATTACTAGGCGCCTATGACTTAGTGTAAGCTTATTACTAGGCGCCTATGACTTAGTGTAAGCCTATGACTAGGCGCCTATGACTTAGTGTAAGCCTATGACTAGGCGCCTATGACTTAGTGTAAGCCTATGACTAAGCGCCTATGACTTAGTCTAAGCCTATGACTAAGCGCTGCTCTTTGGCACGAAACACAGAAATGTTCCTTCCGTCCGATGCAGGGTCTTCCCACTTACTGTTTGTCACACGGCAACAAAAATATAACAAAAAGTGGATTCAATCTCTCCAACATTAGCACAAAGTGTCCATAGCAAGGTAGGTCCATAGAACATCATTAAATTGTCCATTGCAGCATTAATTAAGTGACCACTATGGACAATGTTGGTTCCTACCCTTGCTAGGGCGCCCTTATCAGGCGGAAACTCCTCCTGACTAGCCACCCTTGTGTGGGCTTTTGCGGTGCAGGCTAGTCTGGCTGTGGTGCATTTCCTGATTTCACCTGCCCTGCCCTAGTACCTTGTCTTACAATTGTGTTCCTTTTTTTGTTTTTGTTTTGGCTTCAACTTTCCATTCTTGAGGGATTATTGTCCCCATCCATTCTTTGCAAAATGTTGCTTCCCTCCGGCTAATTGAATATGCCTCTGTACGGACAACAGTAAAAAAATTATTTCCGTTCAGTTTGAAGATTGGAGCAAGGTTAGGAATTTTGAAGAGAAATATTTTAATGAAAGAATACACGAGGGACATATTGTTTGGAATCTTGAGTCACACAGATCGAAGGGTCGACTCTTTTCTTCAGAAAATCTGAGATTCGGACCCAATTGCACTTTTCTGTACACTTCTCCAGCCAAAGTCTGGAGAATTGAATTGCCTGAAATGTGTCAATTTCTGCCCATTTTGGGTCAATTCAGGTGACAGACTATACAATCGATGCAGAAGCCTCAGGCTGAATCATGATCAGAAACCTTGCTACTAATTCCCCGTGATGTTGGACAACATCAACTGTATCAGTCAAGAATAACCGGTTCTTAGTATAAGTACTGTTCATAGTATAAAGTGTGACATTTTACTGTCTAGCTTGTAGTCCTGTGTGATGGGATCAATATCCAGCTTCACAAGGTAAAATCTCCACAAAAATAATTTAGCAACCACAGCTATTTGTAATATTTTTTTTTAAGTTGTTATTCTGTATCAAATTTATTTGCTGCGCTGTCCTTTGAGACCTGTTAAACCATGTAAATGTTATTTAAAATATCCTTTTACATATATATATATATATATATATATATATATATATATATATATATATACACACACACACATATATACATGTATATGGAGGATATTAAAAATATACATGTATATGGAGGATATTATATACATACATTGATATGGAGGACATTATATAAATACATGTATATGGAGGATATTATTTATATACATGTATATGGTGGATATTATATATATACATGTATATGGAGGATATTATATACAGGGAGTGCAGAATTATTAGGCAAATGAGTATTTTGACCACATCATCCTCTTTATGCATGTTGTCTTACTCCAAGCTGTATTGGCTCGAAAGCATACTACCAATTAAGCATATTAGGTGATGTGCATCTCTGTAATGAGAAGGGGTGTGGTCTAATGACATCAACACCCTATATCAGGTGTGCATAATTATTAGGCAACTTCCTTTCCTTTGGCAAAATGGGTCAAAAGAAGGACTTGACAGGCTCAGAAAAGTCAAAAATAGTGAGATATCTTGCAGAGGGATGCAGCACTCTTAAAATTGCAAAGCTTCTGAAGCGTGATCATCGAACAATCAAGCGTTTCATTCAAAATAGTCAACAGGGTCGCAAGAAGCGTGTGGAAAAACCAAGGCGCAAAGTAACTGCCCATGAACTGAGAAAAGTCAAGCGTGCAGCTGCCACGATGCCACTTGCCACCAGTTTGGCCATATTTCAGAGCTGCAACATCACTGGAGTGCCCAAAAGCACAAGGTGTGCAATACTCAGAGACATGGCCAAGGTAAGAAAGGCTGGAAGACGACCACCACTGAACAAGACACACAAGCTGAAACGTCAAGACTGGGCCAAGAAATATCTCAAGACTGATTTTTCTAAGGTTTTATGGACTGATGAAATGAGAGTGAGTCTTGATGGGCCAGATGGATGGGCCCGTGGCTGGATTGGTAAAGGGCAGAGAGCTCCAGTCCGACTCAGACGCCAGCAAGGTGGAGGTGGAGTACTGGTTTGGGCTGGTATCATCAAAGATGAGCTTGTGGGGCCTTTTCGGGTTGAGGATGGAGTCAAGCTCAACTCCCAGTCCTACTGCCAGTTCCTGGAAGACACCTTCTTCAAGCAGTGGTACAGGAAGAAGTCCTGCATCCTTCAAGAAAAAAATGATTTTCATGCAGGACAATGCTCCATCACACGCGTCCAAGTACTCCACAGCGCGGCTGGCAAGAAAGGGTATAAAAGAAGAAAATCTAATGACATGGCCTCCTTGTACACCTGATCTGAACCCCATTGAGAACCTGTGGTCCATCATCAAATGTGAGATTTACAAGGAGGGAAAACAGTACATCTATCTGAACAGTGTCTGGGAGGCTGTGGTTGCTGCTACACGCAATGTTGATGGTGAACAGATCAAAACACTGACAGAATCCATGGATGGCAGGCTTTTGAGTGTCCTTGCAAAGAAAGGTGGATATTGGTCACTGATTTGTTTTTGTTTTGTTTTTGAATGTCAGAAATGTATATTTGTGAATGTTGAGATGTTATATTGGTTTCACTGGTGAAAATAAATAATTGAAATGGGTATATATTTGTTTTTTGTTAAGTTGCCTAATAATTATGCACAGTAATAGTCACCTTCACACACAGATATCCCCCTAAAATAGCTAAAACTAAAAACAAACTAAAAACTACTTCCAAAAATATTCAGCTTTGATATTAATGAGTTTTTTGGGTTCATTGAGAACATGGTTGTTGTTCAATAATAAAATTGATCCTCAAAAATACAACTTGCCTAATAATTCTGCACTCCCTGTATATACATGTATATGGAGGATATTATATATATATATATATATTTGTGTGAAGGGCTCATGATAGTACAGAAGATACAAACGCTGGTAAGAGAGGGATGGTATTAAAAGAGCAAGTCGGTTGTGGTGTGCCGGAACCGACGATGAGGTAGGCCTGTAAATAAAGAGGGCCCACCAAGAGAAATGTAAGAGAAAAGGAGTTAATAATGAGGAGTGGGTGGGAGGGTGATGCAGCGCTGACCTCGAACGGTATGGAGCCAGGTAAGGGGTGTCCCTTAAATAGGGAGAAGGTGAGTCATACGCCCCTCCCACAATTACAGGCCAAAAGGCCTTAATACTTGTGTGAAGGGCTCATGATAGTACAGAAGATACAAACGCTGGTAAGAGAGGGATGGTATTAAAAGAGCAAGTCGGTTGTGGTGTGCCGGAACCGACGATGAGGTAGGCCTGTAAATAAAGAGGGCAAAAGTAGAAAATCAAATTTATTACGAAACGAGCAGAATACATATTTTAACCAGACATATCTTGAAAGGCATTTCTAACTTCTTGTACCGGGTTAGGTATGTATCTAGCGTATGCAGAAGACTTCCAGCGTCCTAGTGACTTGATAACATGAACTGGAATGTTTGCACTGGACGCTGTGGAGGCCGCTCCTATGCGGAAGGAGTGGCCCGAATAGTTAGCTGATTTTAGGCCTTGTTGAGTGAGTAGAGACCTGACGTGGGTCATAAATGTGGTGGTAGTGAGTACCGAACCTTGTAGACAGAAAAGTGGCTGAGAAGGTGATGCTTTGACAAGCTGGGTATATGTGTCCAGTAATGTGACGGGGCACCACTCGTTGTGGGTAGGATAGTATCTAACCTCTACCGGAGGTGCATGTTGATTGGTTTTGGAGTGATGCAGAGCCAAGATATAGTAATCCATGTGTTTCGTCAAGTGTGAGTGAAGCAGAATGTGAGTGGATTGGGTTGTGTTGATGGCGGTAAATTCTCTTGGTCTCAAAAACCCATAAAAAGCCACGTATATGGCGGTTTTTATAACAAGGTTTGTGTTGTTGGCAAAGGGATTTAAATCTAGTAGGCTGGATAAATCTTTGAAAATATTGAAGTCTATGGGAAGCCTTTGCGCAGTACGTGGGGGTTCAGATCTCTGAATACCCCTGAGGATGTTCTTGATCTGGTAGGAGGACATGAAACTTGTGTTGTTTGGTTGTAAAGTAAGCATGTGATGTTGAACGCCTGTCAGATATAGCTTGATTGTGTTGTATGATAATTTGAGTTTGAGGTGGCAAAAAGAAGCAAAACCCAACAAGGATGTCATGATGAAAGGTTGTGTGATGTCGTGTGCTGACAGGAATCTTTTAAATAGAAGGAAAGCCCTGTCATAGGTTCTCCGGGTATTGGCGGACAGTGCTAATTGTGACAATGTCCTGCTATATTGCATGATAACGTCTAGTCCATTACTAGCTGGTGGAAAGGTGGAGTGGCTGTGGCTGTGCGCGCGGCTGACGGAAGTATTTGCCGAAAAGCCTGTAAATTAAAACGAGATAAATTGTCAGCAGCCGTGTTACATACACCTGGGACATGAACACAAAACAAGAAGAAATTATGACACGCAGCCAGCCAGGTGAGTTTCCTCAAGAACCTCATAATGATTAGTGACTTGGATCGGCCTTTGTTGATAATGTGGCAGGTTGCTTGGTTGTCTGAGTAGCAACGTACTGACGAACCTGCCCATAGATGTCCCCATGTCACGGCAGCTGCCACAATGGGATAGATCTCAAATAGAGCTGAGGTGGTGGAAAAACCCTCCAGGTCCTGGACCTCTGGAGGCCAGCTACCCCAAAGCCATTCATTCCCGTAAATTGCTGCAAAACCTGTGGTAGACGCCGCGTCTGACCAGATGGTAGGTGAGGAGTCAGATAATGTAGGGAGGAACATGCTTTTCCCATTCCAGGTGGTTAAAAAGTTTCTCCACATAAGTAGGTCTGCCGTGGCCTGGGTATCCAGGGGCAACCTGTGTGCATCATGTCTAAACAGTGGGAACATGTATAGGAGCCGTGAGATGAAAGCCCGGCCTTGAGGTATAATGCGCATGGCAAAATTCAGTGACCCAAGTAGGGACTGCAATTCTTTGCGGTTGCAAGTACCGAGATGAATGTAGAGGTTAATGTTGGTAAGTATGTTCTCTATCTTGGTGCGTGGCAGGCTGGCTTGCATAGTGGCTGAATCTAGCATGATTCCCAGAAAGGTGATGATTGTATCTGGTCCTTCAGTTTTGGTGGGGGAAACTGGAACGCCTACTTGTTTAAAAAGACTGATGGTGTCTATGAGGCTACTGGGAGGGGAGTTATTCTTTTCGATCAGTAAGAAATCATCCAGGTAGTGTATGACTGTAGGGCATCTGGCTACATTTAATAGTAACCAGCATAGTGTTTCTGCGAATAAATCAAAAATGGCCGGACTACTTTTTGAACCAAACGTTAAGCGTGAGAAAAAGTAGTAGTGCCCGGCCCATTTAATGCCATGCAGGTGCCATAGTGTAGGGTGGATAGGCAATAATTTGAAGGCATTGGTTATGTCGGTCTTGCTGAGCCATGCACCGACCCCTGCCTGCATGATAGCCGTAATGGCGTGATCTATGGTGGAGTATTGGAGTGAAAATTCCTCAGAGGGGATAAGGGAGTTCAGACTAGGTGTGGCAGAGGTGTGAGGTGCCGACAGATCGATGATGAGTCTTTGTTTGAGGGAAGATTTCCCCGTGACAATACCGATGGGATTTGTCCGCCATGTGGAAAAAGGAGGGGACTGAAAGGGACCCAATAGGAAGCCCTCTGCCACTTCTTTGGCTATAAGTGTACTAATCGCCGTAGGGTTTTGTTGCGCAGATTGTAAATTGGGGCATTCAAGGATCCCTGAAGGCATGTGTATGAGACCAGTATGGAATCCTTGTGATAGACCAGTGATGATGAAGTCTACCAAATGTCTAGATGGATGTTGTGATAGTAATGCTGTGAGTACAGAAATATTTATCTCCGTTAAGTATTGTTTAGGGTACATTTTATTCGGACACATAGTTTTCGCATGTGCCCTAAAACATTTTGAACATATATGCAATAACCGACATCCACTGTAATTACATGCACCGACATTGAAATTATTACATATTTGGGATTTCCCCAAAAACTTGATAGGTCGACCCAATTTGTCTTTGGGTGTTCTCTCTGTTGAAACAGTGGAACTAGCGCCCTGCGAGGTACTAGGTTCGTTCGCAGTGGTAGGACAAAAATTTGCAGTATGAGCCATGGAGGAGCAGTATGCACAGGCCGGTGCTCTTAGACCTGCAAAGTGCCTGCAGAAAATGATGGTATCTATCTTGCTCCAGTTGGACCTTGTCCCGTACTGTGAGAAGGCGCCAGACACTTTGGCAGAAAAAGATCTATGGTAGTCATAGAAAGCTGACCCACCGTATTTGTTGCCCAGGTCCACCAGCCTGTGCATATACAAATCAAACTCCTCACGTCTGTGGGGATATACCGTACAGATCACATCACGATAAATGCCAAAAGCTAATACAAATTCTGGAATAGTTAGCTTCCTATTCAATCGTGCATCCCTAGATTTGACCACCACAGAAATATCGTCGTAAGCGTACGTCTTATGTTCCACTATGTCCTGGGAGGCAATTAGAAGTGAGGCCAGATTGACATCTTTACCTTCCAGGATATCTTTTTTGAGGTGCTCAGGTATCATGTGGGCAGGGTAAACCTCTTGGTCATCCGGGGTGATGGCTGGAGAAACTGATTGCAATTCCACCACTGCTGGAGGGATTGCGGTGGCCGGCCCAGCCAAAGTGAGGGCTGTAGTGACCGATTCAAGTTTCTCCAGCCTAGAATTGACCTTGCTCATGGATGCCATGAGGGACGTGAGCATGCCATGTATGTCTCCTGGGTTAGACTGGCTAGACCCTTCCCCAGCGTCCCTGTTATCGGTTGAGGTGTGCAGTAACTTGTAAAGTTCCGCTTTCCTTGCTGTAGCAGGGAATGGGATTTGACGTCTCCTGAGTTCGCTAGTGATGCGAGGGATAGTCCATGACCTGAAAGATGCTGGACTGGCCGTATCTTCCACCTGTGATGGGGTGGTAGCTCTAGCCGGAGTACTTGGGAGGGAAAAATCCTCTACCCCGTCTTGAGACATACTAGATGACAAAATATATGGTTAGCGTGAAAAAACCCCAGGGGATGTACTGGCAGGCTGATTATGCCGGATGAGGCGAAGAATTAAACTTGTTCTTTGGTGACAGGTGAGGCCCTACTAGTTGCCAAGTGGCTATGAGAGGCTCTATCTATGCGTTGGCGCGAGGGGTTATTGAGGCCACCCGACGTAGTGGCAGGAGTTCGTTGGCCTCTCGGTGACAATAAAAGAAAACAGGGGAAGGGAGTGACAGGTGAGGCCCTCTCTATAATTTGCGAGGCGACTAACTCACGTGTGGCCCGGGGGGCATTACCTCCGAAACGTTGAGGCGGGGTGTTGGCCTCGCGGACCACTAAACGATAGGCAGAATGCCTGGAGGGGAAATACCTATTTGGGTCTATAAGCCCTAGAATTGCCAGTACTCTATGTCCTAGGTGGAGATGGAACCGTAGGTTACGTATGGCGTGAGCAGGCTTAAACGTACCTGGTAGTATGTATGCGATAGATAAGCGGAAAAATAGAAAAACCTGGAAAAATCTAAAGGGATAGAAAACCAGAAATGATAGTGTGAGAATTGGATCCTATGATACCAATATAGACTAGCTAGCTGTGATGAGTATCTAGCGGTACATTTGGAGGGGAAAAGTTTAATGAATGGTAGTGACGCGACTGGCCATGTTAAGTGGTATGGCCCTGGTAACCAGGTTTTTAGGGGTGTATATAATAAGTCTCTACGTGACGTATGAGTGGTTGAATCAAGACGTGTGATTCAACCCGAAAGTTGCGAGATTTGAGACCGTGTTCTCGTGTACTTGGTATGTCGTTTGAGTACACAAAGAAAAAGTCAGAATTTATAACGTGCCATGTAAGAACGTGTGTACATGGAGTGATAGAAACGTAATTCTAAATGAATTAAAACATAGGTTATAACGCAGGCACTAACGTGAGATATCTATAATAATGTAACGTTTGTTCAAGCATAACTCCATCTATATATACAGTCATATGCAAGGATTCTGCAATCGCATGAAATAAATACCAATAGTGACATGAACAGCAACTATAGATACTGATATTGCAGAAAATCGAAAATAAGTCTGCTTACTAAAAGAATCAGTACATAGAGTATAACGCGATCAATGCCGGAAGCAAAAGGGTTAATATGCCTGTGACTGGGCCGTGAAGCGTGCGGCCGTAAAGTAAGGCTGTTTAAAAATCGCGACGCCGTGGGAAATGATCCAGGCGACGGACTTACGATTTTGAAGTCCTGTGGACTTAATCTGCGGCGAAAAAACCGGTAATGTGCGTGGCTGGACGGGCGGAAAACCTGTGAGGGCTCCTGGACACAGCTACACCAAACGAAATCGCGGGGTTTTTTGAAAAGCAAGATGGCGCCGAAAGTGAACCGGAAGTGGATTCTCATGCAGCGCTGACCTCGAACGGTATGGAGCCAGGTAAGGGGTGTCCCTTAAATAGGGAGAAGGTGAGTCATACGCCCCTCCCACAATTACAGGCCAAAAGGCCTTAATACATATATATACACATGTATATGGAGGATATTAAATATATACATGTTTATGGAGGACATTATATATATATACATGTATATGGAGGATATTATATATATATACATGTATATGGAGGATATTATATATATACATGTATATGGAGGATATTAAATATATACACATGTATATGGAGGATATGATATATATACATGTATATGGAGGATATGATATATACACATGTAAATGGAGGATATGATATATATACATGTATATGGAGGATATGATATATATACATGTATATGGAGGATATGATATATATACATGTATATGGAGGATATGATATATATACATGTATATGGAGGATATGATATATATACATGTATATGGAGGATATGATATATATACATGTATATGGAGGATATGATATATATACATGTATATGGAGGATATGATATATATACATGTATATGGAGGATATTATATATATACATGTATATGGAGGATATGATATATATACATGTATATGGAGGATATGATATATATACATGTATATGGAGGATATTATATATATACATGTATATGGAGGATATGATATATATACATGTATATGGAGGATATGATATATATACATGTATATGGAGGATATGATATATATACATGTATATGGAGGATATGATATATATACATGTATATGGAGGATATGATATATATACATGTATATGGAGGATATTAAATATATACACATGTATATGGAGGATATGATATATATACATGTATATGGAGGATATGATATATATACATGTATATGGAGGATATGATATATATACATGTATATGGAGGATATGATATATATACATGTATATGGAGGATATGATATATATACATGTATATGGAGGATATGATATATATACATGTATATGGAGGATATGATATATATACATGTATATGGAGGATATGATATATATACATGTATATGGAGGATATGATATATATACATGTATATGGAGGATATGATATATATACATGTATATGGAGGATATGATATATATACAAGTATATGGAGGATATGATATATATACATGTATATGGAGGATATGATATATATACATGTATATGGAGGATATGATATATATACATGTATATGGAGGATATGATATATATACATGTATATGGAGGATATGATATATATACATGTATATGGAGGATATGATATATATACATGTATATGGAGGATATGATATATATACATGTATATGGAGGATATGATATATATACATGTATATGGAGGATATGATATATATACATGTATATGGAGGATATGATATATATACATGTATATGGAGGATATGATATATATACATGTATATGGAGGATATGATATATATACATGTATATGGAGGATATGATATATATACATGTATATGGAGGATATGATATATATACATGTATATGGAGGATATGATATATATACATGTATATGGAGGATATGATATATATACATGTATATGGAGGATATGATATATATACATGTATATGGAGGATATGATATATATACATGTATATGGAGGATATGATATATATACATGTATATGGAGGATATGATATATATACATGTATATGGAGGATATGATATATATACATGTATATGGAGGATATGATATATATACAAGTATATGGAGGATATGATATATATACATGTATATGGAGGATATGATATATATACATGTATATGGAGGATATGATATATATACATGTATATGGAGGATATGATATATATACATGTATATGGAGGATATGATATATATACATGTATATGGAGGATATGATATATATACATGTATATGGAGGATATTAAATATATACACATGTATATGGAGGATATGATATATATACATGTATATGGAGGATATGATATATACACATGTATATGGAGGATATGATATATATACATGTATATGGAGGATATGATATATATACATGTATATGGAGGATATGATATATATACATGTATATGGAGGATATGATATATATACATGTATATGGAGGATATGATATATATACATGTATATGGAGGATATGATATATATACATGTATATGGAGGATATGATATATATACATGTATATGGAGGATATGATATATATACATGTATATGGAGGATATGATATATATACATGTATATGGAGGATATGATATATATACATGTATATGGAGGATATGATATATATACATGTATATGGAGGATATAATATATATACATGTATATGGAGGATATGATATATATACATGTATATGGAGGATATTAAATATATACACATGTATATGGAGGATATGATATATATACATGTATATGGAGGATATTATATATATACATGTATATGGAGGATATGATATATATACATGTATATGGAGGATATGATATATATACATGTATATGGAGGATATGATATATATACATGTATATGGAGGATATTGTATATATACATGTATATGGAGGATATTGTATATATACATGTATATGGAGGATATGATATATATACATGTATATGTAGGATATGATATATATACATGTATATGGAGGATATGATATATATACATGTATATGGAGGATATGATATATATACATGTATATGGAGGATATGATATATATACATGTATATGGAGGATATGATATATATACATGTATATGGAGGATATGATATATATACATGTATATGGAGGATATGATATATATACATGTATATGGAGGATATGATATATATACATGTATATGGAGGATATGATATATATACATGTATATGGAGGATATGATATATATACATGTATATGGAGGATATGATATATATACATGTATATGGAGGATATGATATATATACATGTATATGGAGGATATGATATATATACATGTATATGGAGGATATGATATATATACATGTATATGGAGGATATGATATATATACATGTATATGGAGGATATGATATATATACATGTATATGGAGGATATGATATATATACATGTATATGGAGGATATGATATATATACATGTATATGGAGGATATGATATATATACATGTATATGGAGGATATGATATATATACATGTATATGGAGGATATTAAATATATACACATGTATATGGAGGATATTATATATATACATGTATATGGAGGATATTATATATATACATGTATATGGAGGATATGATATATATACATGTATATGGAGGATATGATATATATATACATGTATATGGAGGATATGATATATATACATGTATATGGAGGATATGATATATATACATGTATATGGAGGATATGATATATATACATGTATATGGAGGATATTGTATATATACATGTATATGGAGGATATGATATATATACATGTATATGGAGGATATGATATATATACATGTATATGGAGGATATGATATATATACATGTATATGGAGGATATGATATATATACATGTATATGGAGGATATGATATATATACATGTATATGGAGGATATGATATATATACATGTATATGGAGGATATGATATATATACATGTATATGGAGGATATGATATATATACATGTATATGGAGGATATGATATATATACATGTATATGGAGGATATGATATATATACATGTATATGGAGGATATGATATATATACATGTATATGGAGGATATGATATATATACATGTATATGGAGGATATTGTATATATATACATGTATATGGAGGATATTGTATATATACATGTATATGGAGGATATTGTATATATACATGTATATGGAGGATATTATATATATACATGTATATGGAGGATATTATATATATACATGTATATGGAGGATATTGTATATATATACATCTATATGGAGGATATTATATATATATACATGTATATGGAGGATATTATATATATACATGTATATGGAGGATATTGTATATATATACATGTATATGGAGGATATGATATATATACATGTATATGGAGGATATGATATATATACATGTATATGGAGGATATGATATATATACATGTATATGGAGGATATGATATATATACATGTATATGGAGGATATGATATATATACATGTATATGGAGGATATGATATATATACATGTATATGGAGGATATGATATATATACATGTATATGGAGGATATGATATATATACATGTATATGGAGGATATTGTATATATACATGTATATGGAGGATATGATATATATACATGTATATGGAGGATATGATATATATACATGTATATGGAGGATATTGTATATATATACATGTATATGGAGGATATTGTATATATATATATATTATCTTTGTGGTCCAATACAAGGGTTAAGGTTTCTACCCATTACTGGGCCCTTAAGTGACTTGTTTATCTCACGGCAGCTATGTGCCAAGAGGAATTGGGATACAAAGCTCATGTTTATGTTAAAGTAAAAGGTGCATGGACGGTTAATAGAAATACTTTCCAAATCAGTTCAATATGGCACATAAACTGATAGGAGGACAGTCCTAATAGTGGAACACTGCCCTCATTTCCCAACCAATAACAGCTTAGAATCAGGTCCAACTCCCATTTTTTGGGGACTATTTTATGGACAGTCAGTGCCTAGTCTGTGACTCATCCAGTTTGCTGTGCAAAGGAATTCCAAAAGACAGCTGATCATCCGAAGCTCAAAAACAGGTTTACCTTTCACAAACCAGAGGTATCGTAGACACAAACCCTACCCGCTCCACCATAATGCTATGCTTTAAATCTCCCTTCTTAGAATTAAGCTCCGTTTTACAGTTTGCTGTCAATTCAACTTCCTATAGCATGTTATTTTTGATATTTCCCAAACTATCAGACAGCCAACTCTGAAAGGTAAATGAACAGGTGCAAAACAATATTATTCCAATCTTCTCTTACCCCGATTAATAGCTTTTTCTCTCTCTTCAAAATGTGTCACTTTGTAAAATGTACTGTTGGTTTAATTACTGTGCACGTTTTGAACGGTAACACTTTTTTTTTTTTTATAGATTTTAACACTTTTGACACAAAAAGATTCCCTTGCCTTCCGTGTTATTTAACTTTTTTTTTTTTAATTGGGCGCTGATTTATTTTTATTTTTTTTAACATTTCCAAAATAGGATTTGTTTGGTTTATTTAATAATGTTATTTATAATTGTACTTATTGTAATATCTTGCTGTATGTATGATATTAGATGCATGCAACCATTTAATACAATTTTTTTTTTAAATTTGAGTTATTATTATTCATTGAAGTTAGCCTCACGTTCATTTTAATACTCACTGCAAATAATGTTTTAGAAAAACACTTTCATGGTACCGAATACTCAATAATTCATACAGAGGAATGGGACATTTTTTTTCCAACTCAGCTACTTTGGTTTTGAGTTTGAAATTCCCTTTCTCATTTCCCTTCAGTTCTCGCTCTATTGAGCAGACCTTTGTATGTACTATGCTGTGTGACTTCTCGTGAGTATAAGAATGAACAGGTGCTTCTTATAATATTCGCAGGGGAAATATTTATATAAAACAAATAAAAATATAACCATCCTATATTTTAATGATCTATCCAATTGTATTGAAAAAAAAAAAAACAACAACCGAAAAAACAACAGCAGTTGGTTAATTAATTAATATTGGTTGTAAAAATTGCAATAAAACAATCCTTTGGGGCGCTGACAGTAGGGGATCCCTTTCCGAAAATGCAGTGTACTCCAAGTATATCTTTAACATATAAATATCTAATTTAGTGCAGTTTCTAAATTGGCGAGAAAGACGTGCCTTCAATAAACATCTGCTGTTATTTGTGTCTGCTCGGCACATCTGGGCCGCCTCTGTTTGTGCCCCCAGAAAACCTGTTTGCTTCCAAATCAGGATCTGAGTTCATATTAGTTTAATCGGAAATTGGTCGCTGGCGTTTTTTGATAACAGCATTTGCAAACATCTGAGAAAGATAATAAAAAAAATACACTTGCAAACATGGGGTTTCTATGGAAGCCCCATTTTTAAAAAAAAATATTTTTCTGACTTGTTTTCTTGAGATAACAAGTTGTTTCCCCAAGTTAACAAGTTGTTTTCTTGAGAAAACAAGTCTTAAAACCATTAAAAATACATGGCCTCTCTGGGCTTCCGTAGATTTCTGTTTTGCGTTTTATTTCAGGTGTACTAGGTAAACAGATTTCTTTTGTAGAGTCTGAGTTCTTGTTGGTTAAATCTCCTTTTGTGGATTCTGGTTGGTTAAATTTGCTTGTAAGTAGTATTGTACAAGCCATTTTATTGGAAACGATGATTCGTTAACTACGGATTTCCAACGACATAGAAAAATGCTCCATGTCGTGGTTAATGTAAAAACATTTTTCGCACGTATCTTCAATAAAACCTCAAAAAATGAATTTTGAAAGCTAATACTATACATGTCAAGAAGATAATCCTGCTTGTTCTGTGTCCATTTTCTTGTAGAAATGCAGACAGATTCCTATATCATCCATGTAAATGGATCTGCTGCTCACCCTAAGGTCCTTGATGTCCACGTGAATATTCAAGGACCCAATGGCGTGGAAAAAATGAAATCCAGAAAACCAAGATGGGCTATACGGGCCTCAGAGATGTCCAAGAAAACCTTTAATCCCATCAGAGCCATTGTGGATACCATGACTGCTACACCCAATCCTAACAAGAAGATGATTGCGCTTTCGATTGGTCAGTATAATTAAATATCATACACTTGGAACGTTACACAGTGAGATGCAGAATTATTTATAGAAGAGAACTCACGAAATTCTACAACATATTACGGAATTTTATAGCAATTAGAACACTCGCAGAATTCTACACCGTATTACGGAATTCTATAGACATTAGAACACGCGCAGAATTCTACAACATATAACAGAATTCAATAGAAATTAGAACCCTCACAGAATTCTACAACATATTACGGAATTCTATAGACATTAGAACACTCGCAGAATTCTACACCGTATTACGGAATTCTATAGACATTAAAACACGCGCAGAATTCTACAACATATAACAGAATTCTATAGAAATTAGAACACTCACAGAATTCTACAACATATTACGGAATTCTATAGACATTAGAACACGCGCAGAATTCGACACCATATTACGGAATTCTATAGACATTAAAACACTCGCAGAATTCTACAACATATTACGGAATTCTATAGCAATTAGAACACGCGCAGAATTCTACACCGTATTACGGAATTCTATAGACATTAGAACACTCGCAGAATTCAACTATATAGCACGGAATGCTATAGACATTAGAACACTCGCAGAATTCTACAACATATAACAGAATTCTATAGAAATTAGAACACTCACAGAATTCTAAAATATATTACGGAATTCTATAGCAATTAGAACACTCGCAGAATTCTACAACATATTACGGAATTCTATAGCAATTAGAACACGTGCAGAATTCTACACCGTATTACGGAATTCTATAGGCATTAGAACACTCGCAGAATTCTACAACATATAACAGAATTCTATAGAAATTAAAACACTCACAGAATTCCACTATATAGCACGGAATGCTATAGACATTAGAACACTCGCAGAATTCTACAACATATTACGGAATTCTATAGAAATTCGAACACTCCCAGAACTCTACAACATATTACGGAATTCTATAGAAATTCGAACACTCGCAGAATTCTACAACATATAACAAAATTCTATAGACATTAGAACACTCGCAGAATTCTACAACATATTACGGAATTCTATAGACATTAGAACACTCGCAGAATTCTACAACATATTACGGAATTCTATAGACATTAGAACACGCGCAGAATTCTACACCGTATTACGGAGTTCTATAGAAATTAGAACACTCGCAGAATTCTAAAACATATAACGGAATTCTATAGACATTAGAACACTCGCAGAATTCAACTATATAGCACGGAATGCTAAAGAAATGAGAACACTCACAGAATTCCACCATATAGCACGGAATGCTATAGAGATATAAAACACTCACCTACTTCTGTACATACAGAACAGAATTCTATATGTACCATAATGCACACAGAGTACAGAGGGTTATAGAACACTCACAAAACTATAGCATGTACATAATTATATAATTTAATCATATCCTTAAGAATGATTTATGAATTTGTAACATTCTAATGAACAGCACAAGATTGTATATGGAGCACGAACACTCACAGATCTCTACCATAAAGTATACAATTTAATATTTCATCATGTAATACTGAATTCTATATTATATAGAAAACTCACATAATCCCACCATACAGTACACAATTATATATGACACAAAACACACACAGAATAACATGATCGACTAGAGAAGTGTGTATGCAACAGAACATGCCAAAAGTTACACTGTGTAGAACTGAGTTCTGTCTGGAAGTAAAAAAAACCTTACTGGTAATAAGATAAAAACAATAAAAATGAGTAAAGAATGTGGAACACACAACTCAATAGGTATATCTGATCGGTCCAACCAGATGCATGTGATATGTTAATCGTGTTTGACAGGACATGTCTATATTAAGTGTGCTGGTTCAGTACATGGTTTTTGGGGTGTACTTGACTGGAACAATCTGTGACAGGAGGAAAACTCGATTAGAATACTCACAGAATTCATATTGCAACAGTTTATTATTAAAACCTTTTCTTAGGTTGCCAACTATAGAACTTTGTAAGGGAGTGAACGAAACCTAACAACACCATTGTCTTTTCTTTTTTAGGAGACCCCACAATATTCGGGAACCTTCCTACTGATGATCATGTGACGCGAGCCATGAAAGACGCCATAGACTCTCACAAGTATAATGGCTACGCCCCGAGTATAGGTAATGGCACATCTCAGCCAGTTTCATCCCCTATTGCTCCCACTTACACATGCAATTTAGTGCTGGGGTCGTTCTTTTAGGTTTTTCTCCATCTTTCAGTGTCTTGTGCAGCCAGGATAGGATAATTGTCCTACAATTTCATCCCTTTATGGTTAAGACTCCTGCCCAGTGTCAGGAGATGTTGGGCAAAGCTCCAAGGCCTAGCAAAAGTATTATGGGTGTAACTACTGCCAAGTGACCCAGCATCAGTGTATTCAGAGAAGACCAAAAGCTCACCCCCAAATCCTAGTGTTTCTCGTAGCATGTACCTTAAATTACGAATGTTTATAATGATGTATTTCTAAAATGCCAAACATAGTCGCCAAGAGAAGTAAGATGCCTAAAGTCTCCTAATGTTAAATGTTCTGAAAGTATGTATCCTTCCCTTTCTTTGTCCCCTTAAAGGACAACTGTACGCAAAAAATAACTCATGCTTAATGTTGTTTAGAATCTTGGGCAGATCTTAGTTTATCTGCGTGAAGGTTAAAGCTGATCTGACGCAACATTCTATCTAACATGTCCGCCCCCTGGTAGCGCTATATGAACCAACGAGTGCTCAATAAAGTGCTTTATTTTTATCCTTTCACCAATGCATTATTATGTAAAATGCCTTCACTTGATTTGATCTTTCCATTAAACACAAGTTCATTTGTGGCTACAGTTGTCCTTTAAGAGTAATCAATGTAAGAGATTATTACATATATCCTCTTGCTCATGAAGCCCTATCTGTTATTTCATTGGTAGGATACCAAACGAGTAGGGATGTGATTGCCAAATACTACACATGCCAAGAAGCTCCTTTAGAAGCCAAGGTAGGTGCCTCAGTCACAGTCTAATTAAGCAAATAATTAAATATCAAGGAATAAACTATTATTTCATTGCACACATGCTCCACAAAGGAGTGTATAATACATAGCTGGGTAACTATGTTCTAAATAAGGGGTATCAGGGGGGGCTATAAGTACTATGGAGGTAGCAATGATAGCCCAGGATAGTGATGTCACTTTTTAACCATTCTCTCCATCAGAGGACCATAGTAGCTGATAAATAGCTAGAGGTCATCATTGGGTTAAACTCCCACTGCAGTGGTAACCCTTCCAAATAGGAGCTGCCCTCCTGTGGTCTTGTGTAGCCATAACCTTTTATTTAACCCCTTCGTGACGCAAGGTGCTTGCGTCGTTTGGTTCCTGGCCACCGATCACGAGGTGATCGGTAGCCAGGAACACTATGGCAGAGACCCGATCAGGGTCTTAATAGACCCTGTGGATCCCTGCAAAAAAATCGCGAGACCTCCGGACGTCACGAAGGCGTGCCCGAACCCGGCGCGATTTGGAGAAATGTAGACGGTGCTCGCTTTGAGCACCAGCTACATTTCCCCTGTCAGACTGAGGCCACTCAAAGTGGCCTCATCTGACAGGTGGGATCCCGCTGTAAGTGCCTGCAGCGGGATCCGAAAACTGCTCATCGCGGGGAGCCGCGATGACCTGTTTAGTACAGGACGTACTATGCCATCCTAACGACTTTAAGGCACTTAAAGGGGTTAAATCAGTAGGCCATAATAAGAATATAAATACAAGAGGAAGTGTAATCAGGAAAAAGAAAAATGTCGGTGCGCTAAGCTAGTCACAGGCTCAAAAAATATAAATGTATAAAATGATGCCTACAAAGGTGTGAGCATGCTGCAAATACAGTGCGATTGGCTGTACAATGTATACAAAAAACAAAAACTGTCTGTGCTTCTCATCCTAATAAAGATGGCAACAAATATATAAATATAATATAGATGAGAGGTTATATGAATTGGCCAAAGCATAATTAAGCTCACCCGCCACGTCAAATTTGTATTATATTTATATATTTGTTGCCAACTTTATTAGGGTGAGAAGCACAGACAGTTTTTTTTGTTTTTTTTATACAAGAGGAAGTGTATTTCCCACTCAGAGAAAGTGGGGAAAGGAAAATAAGAAAGAGAAGTAAGAATAAGGTGGGGAAAATAAAGAGAAGAAAGAAAGTGGGATGAAAAAATCAGTAAGATAACATAAGAATATCTCTTGAGGGTAGGGTTGCCACCTGTCCGGTATTTTACCGGCAGGCCGGTAAAAACTTGGCTTGACCCCAATGTTAAGTCTATGGAGGCAGTGCCAAGGTCGGTATTTGGGATAGACATCCCGGTATTGGAAGAAAAGGTGGCAACCCTACTTGAGGGTCTGCCCGAAAAAGAGAGAACTGCAGGGAAGTGAGTTGAATGGGAGAATTTTTATTGAGTAGAAACTTTAGTAATTTCCCAGGAATGGTGGGTATTTTTTTTCCTAAGAAAAGACTGATAGGGACTGATGGTTTGTTTCAGATCCAATAAGAGTAATTATCTGGCTATTATCTCTCTTTAGGACGTCATCCTTACAAGTGGCTGCAGTCACGCTATCGAGCTTGCTTTGGCAGTGTTGGCCAACCCGGGTCAGAACATCCTAGTCCCACGTCCTGGATTCTCTCTTTACAAAACACTGGCGCTATCTCTTGGTGTGGAGGTCAAGCTGTACAACTTGCTGGTGAGTGCATGCAACTGGTGAGATAATTACTGCTATGGTCTCTGGATAGTGACCTTGGACAAGCAACTCTCTGTGCTGAGTTGTTTGAGGAAGCCATAAAGTTGCAGTGAGGGGGGGGGGGATAAATGGGTCTTAAATAAGCAAGGTGCGAATCACTAAGGTGTGCCATAATGTATGTGTTGACAAGTATTTGTAAAGCCAGAGATAACTGACCTCAGCACTGCAGATGTTTGGGATCTAGATATCTAACCATCATTAAAGGGACAGTCGGGTCTACTTTGAAAGTGCCTTAATGCGCATTAACATTTGGAAGATGTATTTTGGGCACCAGACAGTCCCTTTAAGCCTCACAGAGCATTATGGGATATGTAGTTCCCAAACATCTGCATTGCCAAGGTTAGCCATAGCTGCACTAGCCCATAGGGTCTACTGAGCCAGACCACCCACTTTTTCCATAACAAGTTTTTTTAACATCACTATTTTTAAGGGACTGACCAGTTCTATAAGGTGTGCTCAATAGAGATGGAACTGAGATGGGAATTTCAAACGTAAGGCCAAAGTAGCCCTTAAATATTTGTTCGTATACAATGTCAGTCATCTCAAAACCGTCCAAAACCGACACTATATCCATCACCTAAGAGACTCGTTTTTTTTTTTGTTTTTTTTTTACATTTTATTATGACTTTTTATTATAAAGGAGCAAAGTATTGATTTTATACTTCGCCAATCCAAGGGTTAAGCTAATTCAGGAAACTAGGTGGGAGGGGGGACACAGTGAGATGGTGCTATGATCTGTCTGCTATTACAGCAGCACATCCAGGTAGTGCCTTATGCAATCCCCTAAGTAAATTTCAGTTTATGTCCGATTTGCTCACTGGCTCGGAGATAACAGATCATTAGGAAAGCTGCGGCTCAATGTTGATTTCCAAAAATGTCTAGATAAGGAAAAGCACACTGTGCTACGGGAAAGCCGTCCAATGGAATAGCAGCCAAAAATGGCATCAACTGTGGAAGGGGAATTTGGATGGGAATATAATATATAATATATATATATATATACTTGTTATATAATAGTTAATTTCCCCAAAAAAGTCAAGTATGTGTGTCTACTTATTAAGGACTGGACAAACCTTGGGATCCAGTGAGCACTGGCTCCTAAAATCGCTACTGCTGGCTCCTGAGTCTTTGATGGCTTGACATATATTTCTATGGAATTACCAATATCATGGCTGCTACAAAGTACAAAGAGGCGGCCTCCTCTGGGATTTAAGAGAGGCACTAGGGATAGAGAGGCCCTTAAGAGGTGGGAGCAGTGTGTCTAAGTTTCTTACGCTGTGTGCTCTTTTATTATTATTTTTCTAAGCCCGAGAGATCCTGGGAAATTGACCTGAAGCACATGGAGTCTCTGGCGGATGATAAGACGGCCTGCATCATCGTCAACAACCCATCCAACCCCTGCGGTTCGGTTTTCAGCAAGAAGCACTTACAGAAGATTCTGGCGGGTGAGTTCACGTACGGGTGGATGGTGTGATTCCATCATACCATTTGAATGGAGGAAGGGCCAGCAATAACTTGCATGCCCCCCCCCCTTCCCCCCCCCCCCCCCCCCTTTCAGCTCACAGGGTTAAAAACAATGAAACCCTAAATACTAAAGATGAAAATCCCGGCTATGTCAACCATTAATGGAGTGCACCCATCAAAACTTTCCTCTTTACTGTCTTCACAGTGGCGTCCAGGCAATGTGTACCCATACTGGCCGATGAAATCTACGGTGATATGGTGAGTGGGGGCTCAGTTTACACATCTAGGGGGACTTTGCAATTCAAACATTGTTTGTGCTACGGTTGTACAGCATAAAAAAATATATATCTCTCCCAGTGACGGCTATCCTTGGCATGGCAGATGTTTTGGGATCTACATATTCCATGAAGCTCAGTCTGCTTTATGACTGATAGAGCAATATATAGAGGACTGTGTAGATCCCAAACATCTGCAGTTCCAAGGTTAGCCATCTCTGATCTATGCGCTGTGTTAGCGTGACTGCTAGCCAATGCATAGATGAAGAGAACAATACATCATAAGCCGGGGACAGCACAGATACATTTATCTATGCATTTGCTAGCACGATGCATGGACCATTCTGTATTAGCCACATTTTAAACACAGTACCTTTACCATTGCGCACACGGATCCATCTCCATTGTATGCTTATTTCTTTATAACGGCATTGCTCCGTCAATTTTGCACATTAAAGATTCATAAAGCAGCACCTCTCCTGCTATTATTATCTGTTTTGCTCATTCCCGTCCTCTCCCTTCCCTGCAAAAAAATAAAATAAAAGAAAGTTTCCTTATGATCATGAAACCTGTATTTCAACAATAGCTGGGGGGCTTTTTGTTGTCCATCTGCTGTGGTGCCTGATAAGCCACTGACGCTTCTCCGTGTCCTCTCTTGGCAACCTGTCTACGTTGGTAGCATCCCCACGGCTGCAATGTGATAATTCGGTGCATACGGTAACCCATGGGACGGCGCTTTATAATTAATATAATAATAACATCCCAGCCGCATATGAGACAGAGATTACGGGTTGCGGATCACGAAAGCAGCCTCCCCTGGCCACAGACAGCATCTATTTGGTCTCCTGGCTTCCGCAGTCTCAAATAAAAACCTGCTAACCCAACCCTTCTTTATTTCAAAGCACACCGCTCAACACACAAAGAGGGCATTGTGTAAATGTACAGTAGCACAAACTGTATTACAGTACCAGCAGTTATTTTCATCCACGTCTTATAATTGCAAGCAGGGAAATTTCATATGGTGCCAGCACATATTAGCTAATTGCTGGAGTGCGGGGCAGTTGCTTTGCAATCAGTTGTACTGGCCGTCTTGTGCAACTGATGGCCGAGCCCTCCTATCATCCCACCCAACACCCTAAGTCGCCTCCTTCTGACACTCAGACAACCCAGAAGTCATGATGACTTTGCAGTTTGTTCTCCCCTTTGATGTGTATCATTTCTTGGCACGGTGCGCGGCTCCCCGGCTCCTCTAAGCGCTTGCAGATGTCTGGCAGCTCCCGTCGGAAAACAACAAGGCAGCAACCTCAGCTGTCCAAGAACTGTGAAGGCTTATTGGGGAAGATTACATTTTCCTCGAGTTCCGGAACAATAAATATTGATCCCACCACATTCTAGTGGGTGTAAATACGGAGGAGTTAGGAATAGAGACTTAATTATCCATTTTATGGACCACCAAATATCTTTCAACCACCATACCAGATTGCCCCCACATCCCTTTCAAATTGGCCACTGATACCCTCTCCACTGGACCATTTGCTCCCACATCCCTTTCCACCGCACCATATTATCCCCAAATCCCTACGCACAGCATCATAATGCTCCCTGGTAATCTAGTGGGGGAAGCCAAGATTAACAATGGTACAGCTTCATCTGCTGGCGCTCCCTTCAGTCTGCTGCCCTAGGGCTTGGTCAACGTATAAAAACAACACTGATTACACGGTCAACAATAACATGGGAAAACAGGTCATTAAAAATCTCATGTGTGTGTTGTATTTTGACTCTCACAGGATGTATATGGTGAGGCGGGCCATACTGTTTTATCCATATCTTCTATCTTAGTGGTTTCTGTGGACAGCACAAACTGAGAATAAATATATAAGATATGCTACATGCAACTTAATTGTGGCATCATCCTTGGACAGGAGCATATGTTATAAAAGGCCCCCAAATGTGTTTTGCCCCCCTTGACATCTCCCCCTCAAAGTCTTTTTGTAGATGTTACGTTTGGAATTGTTAGTGAGTTATATCAGTTGGTTGGTGCACCAATTCTAGAGACTGTTTAATCTCCAGCCCTGCAGCTTCAATAACAGCCCGTTATTCTTCTGAAGCTGATAAAATTAATATTATAAGGTTGAATAATAGGTGTACTAAAAAATTGAGAGAAATCCCAGTTTATTGTTCCTGGTAAAAACCCAAAAAACCAAAGAAAAACACATTTTTTTAAATTTAGTTTGGACCAATGATGTGAGAAATAAAAATGTAAGTTGAATTCTGTTGTCTATCCCTGTCTTCACAGGTGTTTGATGAAGGAACGTTCCAATCTCTAGCACCACTCAGCACTAATGTCCCAATCCTGTCATGCGGTGGGCTCGCTAAACGCTGGCTGGTACCTGGTTGGAGACTTGGATGGATTCTAATCCATGACCGGAAAGATATCTTTGGAAAAGAGGTAAAGCCAAATGATTAGTAAACTGGTGAAGGACATAGGCATGTTGAAAGATGACCATATTTAGTTTTCTATCAGGTTACAGATTTTTTGTTTGTGGAATGCTAAAGATAATACAACGTGGCCACCAGGAACAATTGGAAGGGGGATTTTTGTTAGAATGCCGGGATCATACGACATCCCAGAGTTCCGTAAGATAAGGAAAACCACAAACCTCCTACCTTCCCACACCGGACCACCCGGGACCCCCTCCTGAGCCAGAAAAACCTAGGCATTTGGGAAGAGGGTTAAAAATACCCTGTTGTTTTGTTTTTTCCCCTCTAAGAAGGCATAGCTCCACCTGCTAATGTCAAACAGAAGTTGTTTTTTAGGGAGAAACATACATCTGATAATTGTTAGCTCTTAAACTATGAAATCATCATATGGAACTGTCTAAGGAACATACGCCAGATGTATAAAACTGGTGTAGACCGGCTGCCTCGGGGGAACGTGTCCACCAGACTTTTCTTGTCTTTTTCCTTTCTTATTGATAAAAAAAAAAAAATAACATTGTGAAACACTCTTTGCTTTTCAGATCAGAGAAGGTCTTGTGAGATTGACCCAAAGAATACTTGGACCCTGCACCATTGTCCAGGGGGCGCTCGAACAAATCCTTAAACGGACACCCCAAGACTTCTACAGCAACACCATCAACTTCATTAAGGTAACTGCTCTATTCTTAAATAAAACTGATGTAAGACCACATCTTGGATACGTTTCCCAGAGATCAGCCATATTGAAGGTGTCATCCGATCTCACAAAGACAGATTTTGTAACCTACCCATACACCATCCTTTAAAGGACAAATATATGCAAAATATTAATGTATGTTTAATTTGAATACCTCTATAGCAACAGGGAATCATCCTAGGAATTTTTGGGTAGATCTTGCTTCATTGAAACATTCAAGTATGGTGAATTATGGAAGCTTTAGGAATTGTTCGGATAAAGGACAACTGTAGATGGTATAGCTACCTTAATGACCCCTATCTATAGATATATTTGGGGACTGACGTGATGTTTGATATCTTGCTTCACATGTGACCCAAGATTCCAAACAACATGTCAGCTCCCATATAGAGCTGTATGGAGCAAAGAGGGTTCTAAACAGTACTTTATTTGTATTCGTTCATTGGTTCAATCGTGTTGGAGATTGAGGATTTCTCAATGTGTACATTACTTGTATCAATATTAATTAAAGTCTGTGGAGTCCTATCAGAGAGACACGGGTCAGGAAAAGCAAAACGCTCAAGTTGTAGATCGTAAAAATACAACCAATAAGGCTTAAATAAAATGGTGAAAGAGACGTGCAGTGTGGGTGGACAAATATGCTTATTCAGCTTGTTTCAAAGGCCAGCAGGTCAGGATCTTGGCAAGAAACCTATTTGACATTGTTATCTCTGCTTTGGCAATATATATTAAGTTGGTCATCTGTTTTCTGGAACGTTCATTATAAAACCTGTATCGTAATTTTTTTTGTGTGTGTACTTTATTCCTGCAGTCTAATGCTGACCTGTGCTACACTACCCTCTGTTCCGTCCCTGGACTCTGTCCTGTGAAGCCCGCTGGAGCCATGTATTTAATGGTGAGAGATTTTTAGTAGCTGGCCAGGAAACAAGAAATAAGATAAATAAGAAAAAACACTTGTAATTTTCCAGCTTTTTGGACTTCTTTAAAAGAAATTATATGACAATAAAATGTGCTAAATATCGTTATCAGGGGGCAGACATGTTGTTTAGAATCTTAGGTGACATGAAAGAAGTTCTGACCAATCAGACCCAGGATTCTAAACAACACTGTCAGCAGTAGTAACTTTTAATGGTCTCCCTGTGATCATGCAGATATTTATAATTTTAGTGCTTGAGGAGTAGAATTAACTTCCCTCGGCTTTACATGCCTACGATTAAATGCCAGTAGGCTTCAAAGGGTCAAGGCGTTTATTTTTTCTTAGCCTCAGGCCCCCTCTGATTCACAGGATATACAAATATATCTAACAAACGGAATCATGTTCTGTCTCTTTATCTTGCAGGTCGGCATTGATATGGAGCATTTCCCAGAGTTTGAGAATGATGTAGACTTCACAGAAAGAATGATCTCTGAACAGTCTGTCTTCTGCCTCCCAGCCACCGTAAGTGTTCTGTAAGATGTCTTCATGTTTAAATAAACCAGTTAAAATACAGTTCTCTCCCCATCTGAGATTGAAAGCTGATGTTATAAGGTGATATATTTAGCCATGGGAGGGGAACAGAGATCTATATGTCTAAATATGTATGTGTTGATTATGTTTCTGACCCATGTGTTTTTATATTTGTTTTTTGTTGTTTGTTTTCCTTCTCTTACTGTGTTTTTGTTTGCTTATGTGTAAAATGTATAGAAGGAAATATCTAGCACAGATGTACAGTGTTGGTCTTTTGATACTTTTGTAAAATAAAAAAATAAAAAGGAAAAGATAAAAAATATATACGGTTATGCCAATGCTATCTCTTCTGGGGATCACACAGGTTTGGGCTTAGTGCCACCCTTCAAAAAAGGTTGCATCAGTTCATTTTGTATGGGATAAAGATCATGAAAGTGAAAGCTTTATTAGTATGTATGTACTGGAAGCTAGTGCCATGCATGTTGCATTCCTCTTGTCTAGTGGAACTTTGGGGATTATATACATAAGAGTTCTAAATATTAACGCTATCACTGTATATAGACCATATAAAGCTATATGCCTTGGGTTGCAATAGTACATATAAGTATCTATAAAAAACAAGTGATACAAAGACACTTATTCAAACAATAAAAAAAAGACTGAAGACAACCTTACGCATTTCCCCACTAGGCGTAGGCTTTCCTAGATATAAGATAAGGCCATGGACAAATGGGCCAAGTGATTCTTCTTTGCTAATTTTCTATGCGTCTATGTTTTTATGTAAAAGGGGGAAATTGCCAGTGTCATGTAAAAAAACGAATGACCCCCCGTTTTTTTTTATAACTTTCCGACACTTTTATGATCTTTATTAAAAAAAAAGAACCACAGTCTGTACTATTTCTTCTGAAGGACTCATGGCAGCTAAGATATCCAGGGTTTCTAGCAGCTAGCCACTTTCTTGAACTGCTTGATGCATGATCCTCGTAGCCTTTGACCATTATAATGCTGGCTGGGTATATCTCATCTCCTTGTTCAGTAGTTATTCTCTTATGTCTCTGACCCTTCCTTCTCCTTTTTCTTTCCCGCCCCACAGTGTTTTGAGTATCCCAACTTCTTTCGCGTTGTCCTCACGGTTCCGGAAGAGATGATGATTGAGGCTTGCAGGCGCATCCGCGAATTCTGTGGCCAGCACTATCACGGCAGCGACGGGTCACAGGAACTGGAATGCGACAAATAACGAGAACGACGAACTCTGCCTCACTGCTAAATGTCTCTAGTGTTTATCGCCAGTAACTCCAACACCACTACCCAGTCCCTTCTAGTACTCAATTACAGACCTGCAAGTCCTAACACCTCTTAACACGGCACGCTACAAATGCTTATCATTATATAGCTGTCTGGTGCTCAGCCTAGTATGACATTACATCGTAATACCTGGGATTAAATTATTTTATTATGGAATGAGCATATTTTATGTTATTATTATTACTATATTTAAAAAAAAAAAAACGACTAAATTGTGGAATGGGATAAAGAGCCAGTGATTCCATTTGAGAGAGTATGGTGGGGTGGGGGATATGTGTTGGTGCTGAAATTGTTCAAATGTTGGCAAGCCATTGCCAAACCAGGGAATATGGCACAAAGATCTTCCCCTGGAGACAGAAAGGGTGTAATTCTGGAATACAGGCAGCGGGGTAGACACCACAAAGGGGTGGAACGTGGTAAATATGGGTTGTGAAATTGGGAGACCTAAACGCCACTCCTCCAGCCCCCTTATGGCAACATCCAAAGGTCCTACAGGCAGCTGCAAAGCCTGCAAGGTCTTCCCACTGTATATTACATATGCATGTTAGCAAATGAGTCTTACTCTCCCATCCACAATATCACTAATTCTTAGTTTGTTTGAGGCACAAGGCATACTCATTGCATCAATTTAAAAAGGGCATCCGAGGAATAACCTGTCTGCTGAATTATCAGTGTTCGCAGTGTATCTTCTGTACAATTCCCAATGCAGATTGTGTTTGTGTAGTTTTCTTACTCCGTTTCATATAATAATGTGTTTAGTTCAGGTTACCAGCATGCTAATAAGATTATATTTCTTTGGAATACCAGAAATATATATGTGTAATTTCATCCAGGCATTATAGATCCTGTCTAAATATATTATGTCCATATATTATACATGACAATATAGTATTACATTATGTTTTATAGCACATCCTTTAAATGCATGCATCTATTATTGGGCTATATATATATATATATATATATCTACTGTAAATTAAATAAGTTATTGTGTTTTTTTTATGAATAAATATATATTAAACAATTCTTTCTTGATTTTATTCACTGTAGATTTAAAATGATAAACTCGATTAAAAAAAACAAACAAAAAAACATGCTTCATTTAAAAAAGCTTAGTATTGCTACTTCAGGGCAGTGATGGGGAATGTTTTTGGTCCTAAGTGCCCTGACCAAAAAAGGTAATACAATACAAAGTGCCAGTAATGCACTCTCACCGACACAAGATTGCCCCAGCAGCCATATTGCACACACAGGATTTGCCTCAGCACCAAGACTGCACACACAGGGATTGCCCCAGCAGCCAGATTGCACACACAGGGATTGCCCCAGCAGCCAGATTGCACACACAGGATTTGCCTCAGCACCAAGTTTGCACACACAGGAATTGCCCCAGTAGCTAGGTTGCAGACATGGACTTTGCCCCAGCAGCCAGATTGAACACACAGGATTTGTCCAGCACCCAGATTGCATTGACAGGATTTGCTCAGCACCCAGGTTGCATCCCCAGGACTTGCTCAGCACCCAGGTTGCATCCCCAGGACTTGCTCAGCACCCATGGTTGCATTCCCAGGACTTGCTCAGCACCCAGGTGGCATCCCCTGCACTTGTTCAGCACCCAAATTACATACACGGCGCCTGCTCATCACCCAGATTGCATCCCCATAACATGCTCAGCACCGATTAAGCACCCAGATTGCATCTCCAGCACCCAGATTGCATCCTTAGCGGCAGGTCACATGAAGAGTTGCCACCTTTTCTTCAAAAAAAATACCGGCCTTGGTACTGTCTCCATAGACTTAACATTGGCCTGATGCCAATTTTTTACCGGCCTGTCGGTAAAATACGGGCCAGGTGGCAACCCTAGTCACATGACCCCGATGCTCAGTTTTGCAGAAACTCGGGGGGCTCCAGAGGCAGTCTTGGAGGATGTCTGGTCACCTGCAGCACACAGACATCCAACTGCCTGCCTCTCCATTTGTCCAGCTCAGAGCACCATTTACTTTGGGGGGGGGGGGGGGCTTCTTGCCCCCCATGTATATTATAGAGGCTCATTTATATTTAATTACTTGATTCATTTTTTGTGGGGGAATTTTCAGGAGGTCTTTGCCTTTTTACGCAATAGCCGAAGTCCTCTGGCAGGAGTCTCTATCCTAGCCTAGCCAGAATTCCTTTTCCATACTAATCAAATTCGGAGACACCTGAGCCGACCCTAACAATCAAAGAGAGAGGGTGGTGAGTTCACCCAGCTTATCTGATTGCTGGCAAGGCTGCAGGTAGAGCACTGTGTACACAATTCTGAAACCAAGAGAAATCTTAGGTCAAGAGTTCAGGGTCTTAAACTAGGGGATAACTGCCTAGCTGAAATCCCCTCCTTCAGTGGTTACGCACTATGAGCGCCTCAACTGGGAGACACTGGCTTAACTAAAGGTCGGGTGATACATTTATAGCGGCACAATGGGGGTTGTGTAGAAATACCGCCGCTGAAAATTCTAAATTCTGATTCCTTCGGTCAGGTTTTTGCAGTTCTGCCTGTACGTTATTTTTAAAACTGTTTTTCTCTCAATATCAGACTTTTTAGTGTCACTTTTTTAACGCCAGAATAGGAGTGAAAGAGAATAACAGTCCAATATATCTAAAGCAGGCACAATTTTGTGACTTATTTTTTTTATTTATACCTTGTCTGCGACCTAATTCTTAAACAATAACAAGATCAGTTTTTTATTTTTTATTTTGGCGCACGGGGACACAGTGGATTTTTTTAGGGGGAGGAAATCATTACATACATAGGAAGAGATGAGAAAAGTGCCGCAATTGCGCAAAACTTCTGATGAAAACACCTTTAAACAGAACCCCCAATGAATCCCATCGCCCATGAGGAATGAACTGGAAAATTCACCAGCCCAGTTTGCCATGAAAAGCCTATAAAGGAAAGATGGCTGCTTTACAGGATCTCGGATACCGGACCTGTCAATCATTCTGTTTGTTAATCCCGCCCCACGATTCTTAACCCCTTCGTGACGCATGGTGCTTGCGTCCTAAACGACGCAAGCACCAAAACGTCACGATTTGTTCCTGGCCACCGATCACAAGGTGATCGGTAGCCAGGAACACTCTGTGGGTCCCTGCCAAAAAAATTGCGAGACCTCCGGACGTCACGTGTGACCTCATGGAGGCGTGCCCGAACACGGAAGTACGGGCACAGCGCGATTTAGCAAAATGTAGCCGGTGCTCGCTTTGAGCACCGGCTACATTTTCCCTGTCAGACTGAGGCCACTCAAAGTGGCCTCATCTGACAGGTGGGATCCCGCTGTAAATGCCTGCAGCGGGATCCGAAAACAGCTCATCGCGGGGAGCCGCGATGAGCTGTTTAGTACAGGACGTACTATGCCGTCCTAACGACTTTAAGGCACTTAAAGTCAGGACGGCATAGTACGTCCTAACGTCACGAAGGGGTTAAAGTACAAGAGCCATATGTAATCCTAACAACAGAAGCAGTACCCCTCAGCTAAAGCACCATTAATTACCGAAATTAAACAGATCCCAAGTTATCCAGCCTCTGGCCTTTTAATACGTGTCCGATGGGGGTACATGTAACCAAGCTGGAGTTACGCAGTCCTATGTAATCTCAGGGTTATGTAAGTGATAATTCAAACTATTTAACCACAAGCAAAAATATATCTTTCTCTTTGGTTTGGTGGTGCATGCCGCATTTAAAGTAGGGGGGGGGGGGGGTCATGTAATTGTACATAGCAAGCAATAAAAACAGTATGCACGGGACATGATTGAACTGGACTTCACGAGAATGCACCATGTGCACCCTTGCATACATGCGTGTTGAGTCCCCATGCCTCATTACATGAACTCCCTACCAGTTCTGTTTTTTAGGTTTTTGCTCGACTAAACCAATGCACTCCCAACCCTCATTAATTGCACCCCTCACTTTCCAGGTTTTCCAGGCACCACGCATTACCTTTGCACTACACCGGACTGAAGCCAACATTGCTTTGCAGAAGATTGCTCGCTGGTGTTCTACGGAAGACGTACTAGCCACAGTTGGGGTTGCCAAGTTTTCTTCAGAAGAATACCAGCCTTGGTACTGTCTCCATAGACTTAACATTGGCCAGGTGGCAACCCTACCCACAATGGTAGTGCTGGCTCTGCTATGGCCTCCTTCAGACTGCTACAGCCCCATCCAGTTTTTCACTCTAAACCTAGGTCTAAACAGTCCAGACAGAAAAACAGTATTCCTCCTTACTCTCCAGGTACATATGGCATAGTTGCCAACATTGGCCATGTTTCCAGGGACACATATTTGTTCCACATGCTGCAGAAAGAGCATGCAAAGTGCAGCCTGGCAGTATGTAGGATGGATATACACACAGACACAATCCAATGAATTAATCAATGTGGAGATCTCATAGGACCTACCATGATTAATTAATTGGATTGTGTCTGTGCGTATATCCATCCTACATACTGCCGGGCTGCACTTTGCATGCTCAGTCTGCAGCATGTGGAACACATATGTGTCCCTGGAAACATGGCCAATGTTGGCAACTATGATATGGGTATCGATCCCCGGGCAGGAGAAAATACCGAAGGTGAGTTTTCAAGTTTAGCAAAAACTGCAAAAAAAAATATTTATAATAAATGCATATTTATACTAAAACTTCCAACTTTAATATTTTTTTTCCTTTTAATTACCTGTAACTCAGGAGACAATCTCCTGGCCATTCAGACAATCATTTCAAATAATACACAAATATTCAGCTGAATGCAAATTAGCAGAAATCTATAGCCAAATTATTTGGTGCTGTTGCACTAGTACCAATAAATGTCATGTGAATTTCCCTGCGTTGCAGAAGCCGAGCTGCCCAGATCAAGGTATTTCAATCTAGTGTTTTTTGATGCAATGTGTGAAATAGAGGGCAGGGCACTTCACCTGGTTCAGAAAGTTACATACTGGAATCCTGTGCAGATTTCAATTCATTGGATCATTGTTGTTGTTGTTTTTTTACCATATGAATAAAAAATAATTGAAAAAGATCTATACATTGTATTAGCAAAATTGCAAGCAAATGTCTAAATTAGGAGAAAAGTGTGTTTTAAATGTGTCTGTAGAGTCTCCTGCTTATGACATCACCTTATGGCACGGTATGCAAATTACACATTCCCCACTGAAAAGCAGTACATTGGCATGTCAGGCCACAGGTGAGGTTCTCCTAACACAAAGTATAGATCATTTTCAATCATTGTTTATCCTCTACATTCCCAGTAGAAACAATGTTTAGGTGATACAGTACCTTTAATATACAAAATGACACATTTGCCATTGCAAACTAGTTAACTTGCATCATAAGTAGAGTTGAGCGGACACCTGGATGTTCGGGTTCGGCCGAACTTTGAAAAAAATGTCCGGGTCCGAGCTCGAACTTGACCCCGAACCCGAACCCTATTGAAGTCAATGGGGACACAAACTTTTGGCCACTAAAATGCCTCTAAAAAAGTCCTGGAAAGGGCTAGAGGGCTGCAAAATGAAGTAAAATGTGGGTGAGTGTCCCCATTCATCTGAATAGGTCAATTGACCTATTCTTATGAATGTGGACTCTATTTTGGTTTATAGAATAGCAATAGCATTACATGTATGTCTTTCGGTTTATAGACTTTCGGTTTATGTAATACATGTAATGCTATTGCTATTCTATAAACCGAAATAGAGTCCCCATTCATAAGAATAGGTCAACTGATTTTCGCTACGGTTCGCTCAACACTATTCATAAGCCACAGGTGACGTCACAGTCACATTTAAAACACACTTTTCTCCTTAATTAGGCTTTTGCTTGCAATTTTGCTAACACAATGTATAGATGATTTTCAATCATTTTTAATTCTGTATAGTCACAGTAAAAAAAATATTTAGGTGATACAGTCAGTAGTGTATCTTCCACAAGGCAAGCAAGGCACTCGCCTAGGGGCGGCACTTTGCCAGAGGGTGTTAAAGCAAACATTTTCACACCCTCCCTCACAGTTCAGCAAGCTTTAGCTCCTTCCAATTAATCGGGGTAATGGGGGCATGTAATGGACGTGGTGGAGGTATGTAATGAGGGTGATGGTGGCATGCAATGTGGGTGATGGGGCGTGTAATTGGGTGATGGAGCATGTCGTGGGTGTGCAAATTGGGGGGGGGGGGGGGGGGGGAGGCCTGAATTTTGTCTGCCTAGGGCAGCACAAAACTAAGATAAACCACTGGATACAGTGCCTTTATGCCTCCATCATAGTTGGCAACATTGGCCATGTTTCCAGGGACACATATTTGTTCCACATGCTGCAGATAGAGCATGCAAAGTGCAGCCCGGCAGTATGTAGGATGGATATACACACAGACACAAGCCAATTAATTAATCATGGTAGGTCCTATGAGATCTCCACCGTGATTAATTAATTGGCTTGTGTCTGTGTGTATAACCATCCTACATACTGCCGGGCTGCACTTTGCATGCTCTTTCTGCAGCACGTGGAACAAATATACGTCCCTGGAAACATGGCCGATGTTGGCAACTATGCTCCATCCAGGGATTTCAGGTCATCTTGCCTGGAGCAGATTCAGCCATTTCACTGTTACATTACAGCCTTATTTATAAGAGCAGTCCCACCTTATACACGTTGAAAGTACAACCCTTGTCTTGTTCTTTATTTCAAAGATTTAGCATCAATATCCCCCTTTTTAGCACCGACCAAGAAGCAGTTCTAATCAGACTAGCACTGTGTAGAGTGTTTTGATCCTCTTTAAGCAAGGAGGTCCCAATTTGTGGTAACAATATGGCGCCGCCCAAGGAGAACCAGGAATGTGACATCATTAGACGTGAGCTCCACAGATCCTTACGGGTGCTCAGCTACCCCACATTGTGTGGGTAAATTAAAAATAAAATCTTGTTGTCCAAGTTCAGTGGGAGCAACAAGCACGTTCACGTGAAATGTAACCTATATGACAATTGTCAATGGCAGAATGCGAGCCCTCAAGGGTTAAGTATTAATTTATTTCCTTGCGCAAAGTATTAATCAGTACACACCTTGCCCCTGTGTGCTTCTGGCACGGTCTGGATGCCTTGCCATGCCTGCTGACTTTCCCTCACCTCCCAGGGTGAAGACACACATTGTTTAACCCAAACCGATGGCCTATCCATCACCTAATCAAAGCCCTGGATCTCACCTTGTTTGCTTACAAAGACCAATGGTTGCAAAATTAAGATAACAATTGTCGTGCACCTGCCAAGTGATAAAACGTTTGAAAGTCAACTAGTCTTAATTCTGCCTCTACATGCTAGTCCAACTAACTTAACAAAAAGGGTCCTAGACCAGGGCCAGACAAACCATACCAATATACTGTGCTGACAAACCATATCAATATACCGTGCTGACAAACCATACCAATATACCCTGCTGACAAACCATACCAATATACCGTGCTGACAAACCATATCAATATACCGTGCTGACAAACCATACCAATATACCGTGCTGACAAACCATACCAATATACCGTGCTGACAAACCATACCAATATACCGTGCTGACAAACCATACCAATATACTGTGCTGACAAACCATACCAATATACTGTGCTGACAAACCATACCAATATACTGTGCTGACAAACCATACCAATATACTGTGCTGATAAATCATACCAATATACCGTGCTGAGTCCTGACAAACCATACCAATATACCGTGCTGACAAACCATACCAATATACCGTGCTGACAAACCATACCAATTTACCGTGCTGACAAACCATACCAATATACTGTGCTGACAAACCATACCAATATACTGTGCTGACAAACCATACCAATATACCGTGCTGACAAACCATACCAATATACCGTGCTGACAAACCATACCAATATACCGTGCTGACAAACCATACCAATATACCGTGCTGACAAACCATACCAATATACTGTGCTGACAAACCATACCAATTTACCGTGCTGACAAGCCATACCAATATACTGTGCTGACAAACCATCCCAATATACCGTGCTGACAAACCATACCAATATACCGTGCTGACAAACCATACCAATATACTGTGCTGACAAACCATACCAATATACTGTGCTGACACACCATATCAATATACTGTGCTGACAAACCATCCCAATATACCGTGCTGACAAACCAT
This sequence comes from Pelodytes ibericus, assembly GCA_036172795.1. Classification (NCBI taxonomy): domain Eukaryota; kingdom Metazoa; phylum Chordata; class Amphibia; order Anura; family Pelodytidae; genus Pelodytes; species Pelodytes ibericus. The sequence continues at coordinate 197,349,289 of CM069862.1, forward strand.
ACCAATATACTGTCCTGACAAACCATACCAATATACCGTGCTGACAAACCATATCAATATACCGTGCTGACAAACCATACCAATATACTGTGCTGACAAACCATACCAATATACTGTGCTGACAAACCATAGCAGTATACTGTGCCGACAAACCATACCAGTATACTGTGCCGACAAACCATACCAGTATACTGTGCCGACAAACCATACCAATATACTGTGCTGACACACCATACCAATACATTGTGCTGACAAACCATAGCTATATATAGCAGAATTGAAAGCAAATGTATAAATCAAGAATAATATATGTAATAAAATATGTAACTAAACAAGTGGGACTGGGTGCCGCCATTTTGGGAAATATATTGTTTTGGGGTGCCTCCCCCTAGTGACTTACAGCACTAATAGACCCCAGCCCCAAAGTGAGATACAAGTCAGAATTATGACCATAGACTTGCATTGAATGGGAGGGTAATGTAACTATTACATCACAAGGGGCGGAGTTATGATCCTGTTTGATCAGTTTAATCTCCTCTATTTGTGTTGGTAGACAGGTAAAAAAAAGTTGTACACAGCCACCTAGTCCTGCCCACCATGATACACAGGAGCCAGTAAGAGGTAATGGTTGCAAAATTAAGATAACAATTGTCGTGCACCTGCCAAGTGATAAAACGTTTGAAAGTCAACTAGTCTTAATTCTGCCTCTACATGCTAGTCCAACTAACTTAACAAAAAGGGTCGTAGACCAGGGCCAGACAAACCATACCAATATACTGTGCTGACAAACCATATCAATATACCGTGCTGACAAACCATACCAATATACTGTGCTGACACACCATATCAATATACTGTGCTGACAAACCATCCCAATATACCGTGCTGACAAACCATACCAATATACTGTCCTGACAAACCATACCAATATACCGTGCTGACAAACCATATCAATATACCGTGCTGACAAACCATACCAATATACTGTGCTGACAAACCATACCAATATACTGTGCTGACAAACCATAGCAGTATACTGTGCCGACAAACCATACCAGTATACTGTGCCGACAAACCATACCAGTATACTGTGCCGACAAACCATACCAATATACTGTGCTGACACACCATACCAATACATTGTGCTGACAAACCATAGCTATATATAGCAGAATTGAAAGCAAATGTATAAATCAAGAATAATATATGTAATAAAATATGTAACTAAACAAGTGGGACTGGGTGCCGCCATTTTGGGAAATATATTGTTTTGGGGTGCCTCCCCCTAGTGACTTACAGCACTAATAGACCCCAGCCCCAAAGTGAGATACAAGTCAGAATTCTGACCATAGACTTGCATTGAATGGGAGGGTAATGTAACTATTACATCACAAGGGGCGGAGTTATGATCCTGTTTGATCAGTTTAATCTCCTCTATTTGTGTTGGTAGACAGGTAAAAAAAAGTTGTACACAGCCACCTAGTCCTGCCCACCATGATACACAGGAGCCAGTAAGAGAGCAGGGGAGTATCTTATGACATCATCATGCAGGCTTTGGCAACAGTTGTAAAGTGAGACTGACTGGAAGATTTTGGACAATGTTGCATCATGGGAAATATTCACAAAATGGAGCCAGGAGATAAACACCTAATTTTATTTTTCCTTTTATATGCAATTAATTCAATTATAAAAAAAAAAAACAAACAGTGGCATATGCTTTATATTTGTTTTAAATGACCAGGTTATCTAGTTACATCTTATGTAAGTGGTGGTGTCCCTTTAAGATATCCACATTTTTTTTTGTCCTGGCTGGATAGAAATTCAATTATCGATGCACTTTATACAATCAGTTACAAGGAATGAATGGAATGGAATTGTGTAAAATTGTTCATACATGATCACAATAAAGACTACACAATGTATGTAATCGTTTTGTTTCTATAATGATGGCACTGGATTGCTAAGGAGAGTAAAACTAACTCCCAAAATAAGTATATAAATGGAAAAAAAGCTAAAGAGGGAAAATGTTGGGAAATTTGGTAAGTGAGAGAAAGCAGACATTTGAAATACTTTTTTTTTTTTTTTTTTTTTTTAGACACTCAGACACTTACACAGCATTTGTACTTGAGTAGTGTAATAGTTTAATGGGTCATCCTTGTGTCAATAATATCCATTGTTTGTATTTTATAAATATTATTCATCTTTATTTAACATTTAAAACTTATAATCCTAAAACTCATGAGACACAGATCCATTCCTGTCTATAAGCCATTACTGCCACCCGCTTTCCCATTCACATTATGATCCTCAGCTATTCCTTACATACTCTCATTCAATGGTCCAGAGTACAGGCACGGGGTCCAGCACGGCAACATCTCTTCCCAGTTTTGTGAATGCACAGTGCTCTATTACTACTTCCGTCATTTTTCCCAATTATTTATCCAATTCCTATACTGAGCTGCTATCATTCCTGACACGTCCCTCTTCCAACTTAAGTCCCTCTCCATCTTTAATTGGTGAAGTAGTTGCTCTTCCATCTGTAAAGCTACAAAAGGTAAGTTGGATTTCCAGTTCCTGGTGATAATTATTTTTGTAGCTGTAAAACAGTGTATTGCTATAGTTCTATTTTTTTTAGTTAGGTCTTTCATATTAAGATGTAGAAGAGTAGTCTTTGGGTCATACTTAGGGGCTACACCTAATTTTTTATGTTTGGTGAAGGTGTTCTTCCACAGTATTTCTACCCGTGGGCAATTCCACCAAATATGAAGAAATTATCGTTCTTCATCTCCACATCTCCAGCAATTTGGGGGGGAATCTGCATACATTTTGGATATCTTTTTTGGAGTCATATACCATCAATGCATCAGCTTAAAGTGGTTTTCTACCAAATTCAAGCAGTGCACAGATTTAGACGTCTGGGAGATTGAGTTGTTCCATTCCTTCATTGATATTACGTTTGGAGCTCCCTCTCCCAAGCAACCTTAGCCGTCGTGGAGGAGGAGTTCTGAAAGCCGTCTAAGAGGTGTCGACACTTGGATGCCACTCTATGGACTTTTTTACCTGAGAATATAGCCTCCAACCGATCGCCCCCCTGTCCCATCTTTACCAAGTGCGTCTGTAGGAAATGTCTAACTCGTATATAATCAAATTTATCAAGCTCATTTAACCCCAGGTTAACTGCTAGTTGTTCAAATGGAAGTATTTCATGATTTTTTTATTATCTCAGAAATACTAATTCTCTCTTCCTTCTGCCAGTTTTTTAGGGATAAATTCTCTATATTTACCTGAATACTATTCAATTTAGCTGTTTTTAGCCCCGGGTGCCACTGACTAGGGGGGTGCCACCGGTGCTGCCGGCATTAAACCCCCCCCCCCCCCCCCCCCGCGCTGCTTAACTTTTTTTTTTTTTCTTTTTCAGGCGACCTAATCCCCTGGATGCGGCCGCCAGGTGAAAAAAAATAACCCACAGCGACCGATGTGACGAAACATAACATCATGCACGGAGGAGGGAAGAGAAGACTGCACGGAGGAGGCATCCGGGAGCACAGAGCAGCTTAGGTAAATCATGGGGAAGGGGTGGGAGGAGGCAGCACAATATTCCTGGGCTCTGAGTGGCACAATATTACTGGGCATCTGGCTGGCACAATATTACTGGGCATCTGACTGGCACTATATTACTGGGCATCTGGCTGGCATAATATTACTGGGCATCTGGCTGGCATAATATTACTGGGCATCTGGCTGACACTATATTACTGGGCTCTGGCTGGCACTATATTACTGGGCATCTGGCTGGCATAATATTACTGGGCATCTGACTGGCCCAATATTAATGGGCATCTGGCTGGCACTATATTACTGGGCATCTGGCTGGCACTATATTACTGGGCATCTGACTGGCACAATATTACTGGGCATCTGATTGGCACTATATTACTGGGCATCTGACTGGCACAATTTTACTTGGCATCTGACTAGCACTATATTACTGGGCATCTGACTGGCACACTATTACTGGGCATCTGGCTGGCACAATATTACTGGGCATCTGGCTGGCACTATATTACTGGGCATCTGGCTGGCACACTATTACTGGGCACTGACTGGCACACGATTCCTGGGCACTGACTGGCACAATATTCCTGGGCACTGACTGGCACAATATTCCTGGGCACTGACTGGCACACTATTACAGGGCACTGACTGGCACAATATTCCTGGTATCTGACTGGCACACTATTACTGGGCACTGACTGGCAAAATATTCCTGGGCACTGACTGGCACACTATTACTGGGCACTGACTGTTACACTATTACTGGGCACTGACTGGCACACTATTACTGGGCTCTGATTGTTACAATATTCCTGGGCACTGACTGGCACACTATTACTGGGCACTGACTGGCACACTATTACTGGGCTCTGACTGGCACTATATTCCTGGGCTCTGACTGGCACAATAATACTGGGCTCTGACTGGCACAATATTCCTAGTATCTGACTGGCACAATATTACTGGGCTCTGACTGGCACACTATTACTGGGTTCTGAGTGACACACTATTACTGGGCTATGACTGGCACATTACTGGGCTCTGACTGGCACACTATTACTGGGCTCTGACTGGCACACTATTACTGGGCTCTGACTGGCACAATATTACTGGTAACTGACTAGCACAATATAACTGGGCTCTGAATGGCACACTATTAGTGGTATCTATAATTGTACAATTTTCAAACATTGAAAAAATTGTGGGTGTTTTCTTACATTTTTATTATGGGGGGGGGGAGCCACACTAAGGGACCGTCCCGGGTGCCAAATGCTCTAGGTACGCCCCTGGTAAGACCTATTCAGTACAATTCTGGGCACCAGTCCTTAAAAAGGATATTATGGAACTAGAAAAAGTAGAAACTAGAAATATGTGCAGGGCCAATATAAAGAGCTCTCCAGTGACCTGTTCATTAACAGAAATGTACAAAGAATAAGAGATCATCCCCTGAGACTGGAAGAGCAAAGATTTCAAAGACAGCAAAGGAAAGGATTCTTTACGGTAAGGACAATAAAGTTATGGAACGCACTGCCAAGAGAGGTAGTGCTTTCAACCACAATAGATGCATTTAAACATGGTCTGGATGTTTTATTTTAGAAAAGTAGAATATACAGGGCTATTAATAATAGAGCTTATTTGCCCAAGGAGAAATCTGATTTCCCTTTGGAGTCCAGAAGAAATTTTTACCCCTGGGGGGCAAAATTTGAAATAGCTTCCTTAGGGGTTTTTGGCTTCTTTTGGATCAAAAGCTGGAATGATAGGTAGAAGGGTTGAACTTTTGTATAAATCTTTATTTTATTCGATTTTCTACATGAAACATTTAGCACAATTTAACATATTACTTGCAATGATATACATATAAAAGCTATCCCAAAACATGAAAATAAAAATAGAGAAAGATATTAAAGCAAAGAATGAAAGAGAGAAGTAAGAGAAGAAAAAAAAAAAAAAAAAAAAGAGGCGAAGACAAGAAGAAAAAGAAAACATAAAGAAAATATTTCATTCGCAACTGTGTGGAGTGCATCACGAGCATGGGCCGACCGTCGCTCTTTAATTTCAACTTCCTATATCTTTTTATTCCTTATATGTGGCCGAGGGATGCCCCTCTTCCAATCTATGTGTCAACGTGCGGGGGTTTATCCCATTAAGGAAAGATGAGCAAGCCAGGGAGACCATCTTTTATTGAATTTTCCAATAGTTCCCTCAGAGTAGGCAATTCCTTGTTCCATCTTATATTGGTACCCGATTTTATTCTTTATCTGTATCCATAGTAGTTGCTTACTTTGGTTCCAATTACGGGCAATTATTATTTTAGTGGCCATCATAATATGGATAAAAATATTTTTTTTCTGAAATGTATCAATCTGAGGAACTATATGAAAAAGAGCAGCTTCTATTGTTCTATCAATCTTTGTGTCTAAGATTGTGTCCACATTCTCAAACACTTCATCCCATAGTTTTACCAAGTCCGGGCATGCCCACCATATGTGTCTATGATCTCCTATACTTTGTGAACATCTCCAGCATATATCTGAGTTATTTCTATAAAAAATTTTCATGATTTTTGGTACCCTATGCCATCTGTATATGATCTTTATCTGGAGTTCTACAATATTTAAACATTTAGTTGACCTCTTGACATCAATTACTGATGAGTACCAAAGTTTCTCTTCGTATGGCCTTCCTATATCTTTTTCCCATGATATCCAAGCTTTAGGTTTTTTATCTTTTTTGATTGCTAGTATATTATATAGTTTCGGCATGATCTTATTTTTTGGGTTTTTATCAAAAATTTTATCAATTTCACCTTCCACTATCTATCCATTTTTATTGAGTACTCTATTTTTTAAATAATGTTTTATTCTTAAATGCGTAAACAATTCCTTTGATGGTAGGTCTAATTCTGTTTTTAATTGCTCATATGATTTTATTTCCCCTCTATCCATTATGTCTTCAATTTTAACTTTCCCTTTTTTTCCCCAGTTTTTTATTGTTATATCTGTCATGTTATATTCTAGGATCTGTATTGGTGCGGTAGCTGAGATCTTATTTTGAATCTTGTGTCTTTTTTTAAAGCTATTCCAATATCTCAATAAATCTTGCATATATAATGGTGCATCATATTTAAGGGTCTCTACATCAAGTTTCCTGTTTATCCAGAGAATCATTGATAAATCTTTTATCCCCATAAGGTTAGCTTCTATTTGGTGCCAAGGCTCCAGCTCTTCTATATTATCTTGCCATTTATATATATATGATGTAATCGGCTGGCTTCATAGTATTTTTCCAGATCTGGGATGCCCACCCCTCCCTCCCTAGCATGTTTTGTTAGCTGTAATCTGTTGATTCTGGGCTTTTTCCCACTCCAAATATAATTCATAAACAGCGTTTGGACCAACTGAAGTTTGGCTTTTGGTATTTTTAATGGTACCATTCTAAATAGGTATGTCCATTTCGGCATTATGTAGGACCTGATGACGTTTATCCTGCCTAACCAAGATATTTCTTTGAAAGACCATGTTTTATTTAATTTACATTGGGTATCCTGGTATAATGTCTCAAAATTTATATCTATCAGGCTCTGAACATTCGCCGAGATGTATATACCTAATAGGGTGAAACCCTTTTCTGTCCATTCAAATGCATGTTTGTTAGTTAATATCCTTCTCATTTCTTTATTTACATTAACCATTACGGCTCTAGTTTTAGTTAGGTTTAATTTATAATTTGACACTTTGGAATAACTTTCTACTTCTTGAAGAAAAGTATCTAGAGATTTAATAGGGTTTGTCATAGTGATTACAACATCATCTGCGTATAGGCATATCTTGTATTCTGCCTCGCCTATCTTAACACCAGAGATGTTTTTGTTCTGTCTAATCCTTATAGCAAAGGGCTCAAGTGTTAAAATATATAGAAGAGGAGCCAATGGGCATCCCTGCCGGGTTCCATTCCCCACTCTAAAATATTCTGAAATCATACCCGGGCCTACAGTCTTAGCCTTAGGAGCAGAGTATAGCGCCATTATGGCCGAGTGTATCTTCCCGGTCAGCCCGAATCTTTCCAGGACCTGTGCCATGAATCCCCAGCTGACCCTATCGAAGGCCTTCTCTGCGTCCAACGAGAGGGCCAGCTGGGGAACTCCCTGTTTATTCACCTCTTCCAAAATTCCCAACAATCTTCTGATGTTATTACTAGATTGGCGTCCCTGGAAGAAGCCTATTTGGTCTCTATGTATTAAATGTGGGATTACTTCCTTCATCCTGTTTGCCAATACTGCAGAGTATATTTTCAAATTGCTATTTATAAGCGAGATTGGTCTATAGTTAGCAATGTTCGTGCTATCTTTGCCTGGTTTCAGAATTGGCGATATTGCTGCCTGTAGAAGGTCTTCTGGAATATTACCTTTTCCTATAAATTCATTAAATAGTTTGGTCAAGTAATCTGCCAGTTTATGCCCAAACATCAGATAAAATGTATTATTGAAGCCATCTGGTCCAGGTGCCTTGTTTTTTTTCAGACATCTTATTACTTTGAGTACTTCTTCTTTGCTGATTGGGAGATTGATCTTTTCTACTTGGGATGAGGTGAGTGCCGGGAAGTGAGCTACATCTAGATATTCCCTGATATGTTCTTTTGTGGCACCATTATCTGGCAAATTATACAACTCTGAATAAAAGTTATGAAATGCCTCTCCTATCTCTTGAGGGGAGACATTTATTTGGTTACCGACTTTTCTTTTTCTAATTCTTTGTTTTGCTTTAACTCCTTTTAGTTTATTTGTGAGAAGTTTCTCTGCTTTATTGCCTTTGTAGTACCAAAGTTGTTTAAGCCTTGTCAAAGCATGATTGGTCTTTTCCATCAGCTGAGAGTTTATTTTCTTTGTTATCTCTACTATTTTTTTAGTGATATGTTGTGATGGACATGATTTGTTAATCCTCTGCTGAGTAACCAATTCCAAATAAAGTTGGTTTAGAGGCTGCTGTTGTTGTTTTTTAAGTTCAGATCCCAGTTTAATTAGATTGCCTCTCATCACTGTTTTAAATGCGCTCCATACTGTTGATTTTGGGAGACCGTCCTTGGTATTCTCCTCAAAGAAGAAATCAATCATGTCCATCATATAGTTTTGATTTTCCTCTCTCCTTAATATTCTATCATTTAACCTCCAAGTAGATCTATTTTGTCGAGGTGGGGATAGACTAACCTGAATAACTACTGCCGAATGGTCTGACCAGGGTATGTCCTCTATATAACACTTTTCGCATATCTGCAAAAAGTATTGGTCTACCAAAAAATAGTCAAGGCGAGAATAGGATACATATACCTTTGAAAAGAAGGTAAAATCCAGTTCATTCGGGTGCATTGTGCGCCACAAGTCATATTTTTTATTTAGCGTTATCATTTTCTGAAACTGTGCTGCGTTATTTTTAACTACTCTGTTAATTTCCCCCCCCCTGACTTAATTTCTTATCTAAATCGCTATCACTTACACAATTGAAATCCCCTCCCATCAGGGTAATGCCCTGTGCTAATCGATCTAGTTTTTTGATCATTTTATTTACAAAAGTCATAGGTTTATTATTGGGTGCATATATGTTCATAATAGTATGTATCTTACCCTCAATTTTACAAATCAGTAGCACAAATCTACTCTCCCTATCTACTTCTCTATAAATCTCTTCATATTCCATGTTTTTAGAGATTAGAATCGCAGTTCCCCTTTTTCTTGTTCTATAATGGGAATGAACTATTATTGGGAAATTCCTATCTTTAATTAGTGGGGTTTTTTCTTTCCAGTGAGTCTCTTGTAACAGTGCTATATCAATTTTGTTCACTAAGAGATATCTCATCAGAAGGTGTCTTTTTTGGGGAGTATTTAATCCCTGCACGTTGAGTGTCGCAATTTTAATCATTCAGAGAGGACACATCCCTCGGTCCACACCCGGAGCTGACCCACTAATCGGTAATGCACTCCATCACATTTACAATAGAAGACAAACACATAACATTTACAAAGATAACCCCAAAGGGGTTTAAAACATGGCATGGTCCCCTCCCTTGGGTCCTCTACCATAAACATAAATCCCATTAGAACCCGTGTTCGTCCCGTACCTACTACTGAACACTTGTTTGGCTCTCTAACATGAGAACCTTTATGGGAATGAGTGGGTGTGTTGTGTTTTTTTTTGTTTCTTCTGCTACCGGCGCTGTGGCAAAAACAGACCGAGTTTAAGTGAGAAGAGAAGAGGGGAAAAGGAGAGAGAGAGAGAGGGGGAAAAAAAAAAAAACAGAATCACCCCCCCCCCCCCCCTTAACGTGTAGAGATTCCACATTAGTGTGTAAAAACGTGAAAACTACTGATTGGCATTATGCCAAACGAGATAAAAGTGGTTACTTACTAATGACAATTGGTTAATAATATTTGGTGAAATAACGGATTGGGCCATATGCCCTATAATATATTGTGATTCCTTTGTGTTGTAAATAAGTGTCTAGTGCAGCAGAAAATAGTAAGAAATGAGAGAAGAAAAAAAAAAAAAATCAGAAAGTCTTAATCTAAGAAATCATGGTCTAAATTCTCGATTGTCTAATATAGGATTCAGTGTTACAGATAACCGTGTTTTCAGTGAATCAAAACTAATATAATTCTTCTGTAATAAAGATGTATACTTATATAGTCTAAGTGTGTCTTCTAGTGTCTATAATCGCGTGATAAAACCTTGTACAGTGAGTCAGCATTGTTCCCTTAAACCATCTGTCTAGTTGCCCAGTAAAAGAAAAAACCAAGAGAGAGAAAAAAAAAAAAAATCCTTCCCTTCACCCCCCTAATATCCCCATCCCTCCTCCCCCGTCTCTGTAATGCATGTCGTCTGTTATATTTCTTAAGAAATTCCCTTCATTTTTAACCATGCAAGTACTTTTTGTCCATCTAGGAACACTATTCGTGTAGATTCATACCACACTATCAATTTGACTGGGAAACCCCAGACATATCTTATACCAGCCTTTCTCAGTTCAGTTGTAGCTGCTGAGAATGATTTTCTCAAAAGCCTGGTATTTTTAGATAAATCGGTAAAACAGATCAATTTCTTAAATTTTTCTGGGAATTTAGTTGTATCTTTGAAGTGATTTGCCAGCAGTACCCGATATTTAAATGCATGAAATCTAACTATAATGTCTCTAGGGATTTCACTTGGAATTCCTTTAGGTTTGGGGATTCTATGAATGCGTTCAAACAGGATCTCGTTTTCGTGTTGTTTGATTTTTAGTCTTTCACAAAGTTCTGTCATAAAGAGTTCCAGCTTTCCAGCTTGTTTTCTTCTATATCCTCTGGAATTCCCCTAATTCTGAGGTTGATTCTCCTCTCCCGATCCTCTGTTGAAACGATCTTCCCTTCTAATTCTTCAATCTTATTTTGTAGAGTGTTTGTATTATCTTCCATCATCGCCAGTTTGTTTTTAATTTCCGCAAGATCCGTTTCATTCTGTTCTATTCTTTTGACCTGAAGTTCTAGTTCTGCTGTTATTTCTTTCATGGACGTTTTAATTTCTTGTCGGAAAAGTGAAAACTGCGTGTCCAAACATCTCTTAAGTATTTCTACTGTTAATGTCTGAGATTCTGAGTCTGAGGAGGTATCCAGCTGAGGTCGAGTAATCTCCAGATCATCCTGTGCATGCAGTGTATCTAGATTGTCCTGGGATAGATCTAGCATCTCCTTCTGGGGAGTTGTCCCAAAAATTGAAGCCATTTTTTTTGTTTTATCTTTTCTGAGCTCTTGAGTTTTTTGTTCCTTTTTTTTTTGTTGATTTTTGGATTCACCTCTTTTGACTGTAGCCATTTTCTCTTTATTTACCATGAATCAGTAGCTTAATCTTAGGTTATATTTAATTTCCTTTAATGTGAGAAGTTACAAAAGGAGTTCATTTATAAGGATCACTTTCCTTCAGTTTGTAATGCTTTACTTTAGTTATCCCTTTGTATGCAAAATTCTAATAGACTCTTTCTCTGTTTCAGTATAATTCAGGGATTTGAGTAGATTTTTCTACCCCCTCTTATTATAGAGACTCCAAGTAACCAATTTAAAGTCACATATATAGGGTATATCCTTTTAGTTAACAGGATGTATCAGAAAAGCGAATTAGTTATAATTTAGGATCAGCTGTTTTCTTGTGACTTTATATATTCTTTGGATTATATAACAGCTGAACACGTTTCTCAGAACCCAAAACGCTGTTTTTATCCACACTTTACAGTTCTATTTGGAAAGGAGACATACTCAGAATAGTTAATTTGTTTTTGCTTCGGTTTGAGGATTCCTTCCCCCCCTTTCTCTTGTACCTTTCTCTTTTCTTTTCAGTTTATGTCTGCATGTTTCTCCAAGAGGTATATCAACATTCTCTATGGTTTTATATCAATAGATGTTTTGGCACAGAACATAGGACAGAGTTTCTTCCCCTCTCCTCTACCGTTCACCTTTAGTTCATGCTACAAAGTTTGTGTCAGAGAACTTTTATCATGTATAATGCAAAATGGGAAAAACAAGAGCAAGGGGGAAGGACTTATCTGTCTCTCTCTTCTGTCTCCAGGACTCCGAGTTTTCAGCCAGGATGTGCCACCAGTTTCGCCTGCACTCCCCTGTGATTCAATTCTGTCACACCGGACCCCACTGGTAAGTAGTCAATTTTAACCGCTCCGGGTCCGGTACAGTCCTCTGCTGCTTCACCATGGAGAGCTAGGGGCGTTGTTCAGCTATCTTCGGAGCCCTCGTTTTACCCATCCAATTTGATTTGGTGTAATGAGGGGGTTCTCCTTAGCAAAACGCCGTTAGACTATCTTCGTGCATTTCTGTTACCACACACACTCTCTTCCCGGTAGGCTCCGCCTTAGCGTCCTACGTCACATCCTCCCGCCAGTCCACTCCGCCTCTTGTAATTTAATTTTTGAAGCTAGAAGGGTTGAACTTGATGGACTTGTGTCTTTTTTCAATCTAAATTACTATGTTACTATGTATTGCACTAGTTATTTGTACCAAACTGGGCTGCTAGTGAGGAAAAATGAGTTAGAGTTCAAAGTGTTAGGCATTTCCAAAGTGGATGTTCCTAGTTTTTATGGGGCATATGACCCTGTTAATGCTCTCATTACAGTGAGAATAAAAACATCCAAACCCACAAGATAATGCAATAAGTAAATAAACAGAACTACGTGCTAGATACTAGATACGTGCTGCATCGTATAAGAGTAAATAAACAGATCAGTTTTCAGCATGCCGGTGAATTAAGAGGTCCCGGTGAAATTATTTTAATTATAAATCTGCTGTAGAACTGTAGTTTATTTTAATGTAAAAATAAGTGGTTTTCATATATATGAAACACATTGGGGGTTATGTGTCAAGAATTCCCAAACTGGAAAGTGTAGGGAGTTTTCTAAAAAAAAAAAGGCCCAATCGCCATTTGATATGTGTAATGGCAATTGCACTTTTTTTTATAACTCTCAACACTTTGCGAGGGGCCTCCGCTGCCCAACACAAATTAAGCGTTTCTCAGAGCCTGATTTTTTTTTTTTATACATAGGGTCTGTCGGTGCAACAAACGACAACACAACCGAGATGTACGTATTCGGCGTAGATAACGCAGACTCGCGACATTTGCCGGGAGTCTGCTTTATTCATTGGCGCATACGCCGATTGCACCAGTATTTGGCGCAACCTGGGTGTGCGCCATGTTTATACATGACCTCCATTAAGACAGGTAATAAGATCTTTCACTCTAACTGACAGGCTAGGTGCTGGTTATTATGTAGATCATAGGGAAGCCCATCCAACTAAATTACTATAATCTGGCTGAGGATAATGGGAATCGCCGTTGAGGAACAGTTGCAGGGCTACCTGTATGTTAGCCCTGGTTACAGCACACCCTAGTCACCGGACTGTTTTAAAAATGTGTAGTCCTTGTGACAATGGCAATAACAATGGCAATAACTAGTAGCACTTTGTTTCATACTAACAATTGTCTCCTACCCCTAACCCTAGATCTAAGGCTGACTTCCTGCCCTCCTCTGCTCCCATAATTATTTTCAACAAATTGACAAATACAATTTCATCGATCCATCTCCCCCCATAAAGTCACATTGTAGCAGGTTCTTTGGGGTACATGGTCATGGATAAGGTACAAGGAAACAGTGGATAGAGAATGCCCCATAATATTTTACAAGGAAGGCAAAAATAATTTGAGTACAAAATGTTAGGGAATTCCAAAATGGTTGGAGCTTTCACAAACACTCACGTCTGCTCCGAGAGCACATCCGTAGGCTTTTGTCCCCAAAGGTACAGCTGTATGCTTGGAATCCTTCAGCTCCAGACAGTGGGTGGGGTTAACGTAAGTGCTACCTAGGATAAGAATACTGTAGTTATTGAGAAAATGAGGCTAATTTGTACTATAAGGCTATTACTAAATCTACTCAATAAAGAGAGAATTGCAGGGAATTGAGATGGGAAAGTCAAACTTAAGGCCAAAGTAACTGAGTTGGAAAGAATTATCTGCTACATTGGCCTAAAGTTCGCGGCACTTCTCTCTTTCTTGAGTAGGCCGTTGAGTTGGGGATGAGGTTGGAGCTTTAGTATTTATTGATCATTCTGCAGGTGCAGAAAGGGTTAAGGATGCTCCCCCCCATTCTTAGGAACACAGCTGAGTCTCTCACGAAATAACCACACAACACACCCTTCGACAAACACGTATTATCTTTCGCTGTTACCATACCAGTAACCTGACTGTCCAAAACAGTGCAATAATTCTCATTTACGACACACTTGAGAGCGATTATGAGATACAGTTACCTAGCTCTACAGAATAGTTGTTTGACATTGCAGGGAGGAGTCACCAGGTAAATCAATAGACTAAAACTGAATGTGCCTGCCAGATGTCTCCATTACAGAAATGGCAGCTTTTTTTTTATAGTAAGTTGACCAAAAAGCACCTTGAATTGTGTAAAACTTGCACAGGAACCATTTTTCTTAAAGTTTTTTTTTACAAGTATCGCTGGTCAGTGATAACATGATAACATTTTTTTACTATACTACTGCTAATACTATGATTATATCGTCCGGGGTGAGTCACCTGATGTCTGCGATCCCAGGTGGTCCAGTGAGACAGGAAGTCTGCTTCCCTGCCATATCATAGCTCTTTAGTGGAGCGAGTTGGGATATAACATACTACTGATGTGCGTCGGAAAGTAGGCATGGAAGAGAGGTCTGTGCCATCAAAAAAAAACAGATTCCTTGCTCCCTAAAACAACAGGAGATGATGATATAATAGGGGGTGTAGATCTGCCAGAATATATTTATATTAGTTTCCTCTAACTTTTGTAACTATTTTGTAATATTGTAACAGATCAGATGGAATTATCATGTGAAGATACTGTATGATTGCCTGGAAATTCAGTTGGGTCCATTGTAAAAACCTCCCCAATCATGCCCAGCAGTGTAAAAAAAAAAAAAAAGTAGGGAGCAGATGTCCCAGCAATCTGACACATGCAAAAGCATTGGGGGCAGAGGGAAAGCACTCTGTGTCCCTGTACTTGTCCTGTGGGTGCTGGCTGGGACATGTCCTGGGTGTGCAATGTGGGTGCTGAAACATGTCCTGGGTGTGCAATGTGGGTGCTGAAACATGTCCTGGGTGTGCAATGTGGGTGCTGAAACATGTCCTGGGTGTGCAATGTGGGTGCTGAAGAATGTCCTGTGTGTGCAATGTGGGTGCTGAAGCATGTCCTGGGTGTGCAATGTGGGTGCTGAAGCATGTCCTGGGTGTGCAATGTGGGTGCTGAAGCATGTCCTGGGTGTTCAAGGTCATGCTATGGCAAGGGATGTGGGGGTAGGGGGTATAATGGACCAGGACCATTTGGTCAATAAGTGGCCCCACAGTTTCAGAAATCTCCTGCAAACTCCCATACCTCCCAGGACTTTGATATTCTTTGCAAAATGTAGAAATGATGCACTATGACCAGAGAACAATTACAGGGGATACAACTTTGTTAGAAATCCTTTACTTGTTTTTATTAAAACAAGACTGTAAATTAACAACGCCAGAAAAAAGTGCTATACGATGGTGCAAACAAAAATATCTGATGACAGGTGCCCTGGTCACCATCTGATACTACCATACTGCATAACACAAGCAAACTAAGCTATCGTGAAGGATTTGTACCATGCTATTATAAACTGAATGAACATAAGTACGTATACAACAGGAACAACATATGCTGTACTAGGATTAGAATTCCTAAAATTGCCTTACACCCAGAGATGCTTGCCCCGAGGAATATGCAAGTTGTAAACCATCCACAGGTTAGTTTGTTTTCAGATCCAGAGCACCCATCACTAGACATTAGCTATTCCACATGCTCCCAAATTTGAATGCATTGTGACAGAGGACACAGATGACCGGTGGTGTGTATGTAAGGATACTGAAGGACAATGAGAAGGCGGGGTCTGAGAGACAGGTATATGCAATCAGACACTTGGATCAGAGCAGTGAGTGGAGGAGAGATACAGGGACAACTGGAGGAGAAAGAGAAAACAAAGAAAAGTCTTTAAAAAAAAAAAAAAAAGACGTTATAGAGACCTTCTAAGCCTGGTCTCGCTGCATGTTAAGTTATAGAGCCCATGCCAAAGGTAGGTAAATATTTTAAAAAATATTTGTAAATATATAGCCATAATATATAGTTTTTAATCCCCTTCAATTTGTAAATTTGTGAGCAGAGCTCTCTACTGCTTGTATCTGTGTCTTTTGTCTAACGTTGTCTGTAATTTCCTTTTATGCTGAGTAATATAAATAATTGGTAATATATAACGTAACACTTGGTTAATGCTGTGGCAATGTAACTATTGTACAGGATGTGGAACATGTCTGTACGACCCCTTGTATGACTGCTAAATAGAAATCGTGCGGCAGCTTTGGAAACTTTTCTGTCCATACATTCAGATCTAGAAAACCATTACGAGCAAGGACAAAAAAATGCAATTATTGTTAGCTATATTTACAAATATATAGATCTGTGTTTTTGTTAACCTGTGCCAGATCTCACTACGCACAGGTAAGAGGTGCAAAGCTTCCCTTCAGAAACACTGATAAATAGTTTCTCCTATAATACAATATTAATTATCATAACAAATTGCTGAGATCTATTCAATAAACAGTGAACTGTGCAGAATTTACACAACCCCCCCCCCCCCCCCCCCACCAGCAAAATTCAGGCATTAACAGAATGTTGAATGGAGATGGAGAGTTAGGCCAACTTAGCTACTAAGTCCTAATTTTTGCTTTTCTGTAGCAAAAATACAATCACCTTTATATTGAATATTGCCATCTCTGTTGGAATTCAGATCATCACAGAAGTTAATTTGATCACAGATACGTGTGAAGGAAACAGCCGCTATAGAAGCTCTCGGGAGTCTAAGCTAATGCAATAAAAACTGGGGGAAAAAAAGCATTATAATGCCTCATCATAATTCCATTTTTGTTTAGCAGGGAGAAAGTAGCGAACAAAGGCGTATGCACTCCCAATGCGGTGAAAAATAGATGAATATTTATTAGAAGGATCCGATTAAAACTCCATATAAAATCCGCAAAAACAGACACAAGACAAATAATTATTGACGGGTCTCTTGTTGGATTTTAAATGGACGTTACTATGATTTGTTTTAGTCCATTTAGTAACTGTGAATGGATATACATTTTAATCTATTTGTGCGATCCCAATTATTTTTATATCGCTTCCAGGAACGTAGAAGTCAGCGATCATAAAACTTTAATCACTTAAAAGTTGCTCTTTTGAGGCAGGTATTTTTGTGGCGTTCCATCTACAGAGGTTTTAGACACAAGTCAGTAAGTGGAAGAGGAGGGCAACTCATCTTAAAAAAAGACTTATCCTGGATTCAATCACAGGTCCCAGCAGCAAAGTCAGATAGAATTCTATGCTGGTGCATGTCCTGGGTGTACAGTGTAGGTGCTGGTGCATATCCTGGGTGTACAGTGTAGGTGCTGGTGCATGTTCTGGGTGTACAGTGTAGGTGATGGGACATGTCCTGGGTGTGCAGTGTGGGTGATGGGGCATGCTCTTGGTGTGCAGTGTGGGTGCTGGTGCATGTCCTGGGTGTACAGTGTATGTGATGGGACATGTCCTGGGTGTGCAGTGTGGGTGCTTGGGCTTGTCCTGGGTGTGCAGTGTGGGTGCTGGGGCATGTCCTGGGTGTACAATGTGTGTGACAGGGCACATCATGGGATGCTGGAGTATGTCCTGGTTCTGCAATAGTGTGGAGGGGGGGGGGGGGCTTGAATTCTGCTGCCTAGGGCAGCACAAAAGCAAAATACACCGCTGAAAACAGGAGAGAGGATGCTTAATAACCTGGCAGGGTGTGAAGAGGGCACCAGCCAAGGTAAGCTGATGGATCTGATAAGAGAAAGGTAGGGGGGGAGAGTTCATTAAAAAATGGGGGGCAATAGGCCCAGATGGGTTCCCAGCTTCCTTCTATCAGATACTCGACCCAGTGATTTCTCCTATACTGGTCAGATTGTATAATTCATTTACTAGAGGACAGGGATTCCCACAGGAGATGCTGGAGGCCTCTATTTCCCCTATTCCGAAGCCAGGTAAGGACCCGGAGATGGTGAGTAATTATAGGCCCATATCACTAATAAATACCGATGTTAAGATATTCTCCAAGATCCTGGCTAATCGTTTAAAGCTGGTGATCCACAATTTGATTCATCCTGACCAAGCCGGCTTTATGCCAGGTAGGGAGGGTTCGGAGAATACTAGGAGGGTTTTCGACATTATCGATAGCATACATCAAAGGAAAATACCCTCTGTCATGGTCGCTCTTGATGCGGAGAAGGCCTTTGACAGAGTGGATTGGAGATTTTTGTAGGAAACTCTTTGGGCTTTTGGTTTTATGGGCTCGTTTTACAATGCAACAATGGCATTATATGCAGATCCACGGGCCAGGATTAGAGGTCCTTTCCTGGCTTCGGAGTTTTTTGATATCCGCAATGTCAATTGTCACACGTATTAGCTTGGAAGAACCAAAGATACGGCCCAGGTTGGTACAGGTTAGAAAAGATGGCATGTGAAAATAACGACCCCGCCTTACTCCTTTGGTTACCCCGTGAGTTTTATCGAAATATGGACTGTCCGCTTAGGACAATAACAGACGGGATGAACTCATTTTATAAATTAAAGAGATCACATAATATAAGAGATACATTATCAAAAGCTGCCCCTCTGCAGATAGTCTCGCTATGTATAGGGGATATCAAATTACAGAAATGGAGGGAGGCTGGGATCAACATATTGGGCGATTTATATACAAATGACAACTTGACCTCTTTTGAGACACTAACTAAAAATTATAATCTCCCAGGCATTGAAGTTTATAACTATCTTAGACTTAGATCCTTTCTTGGGGAACATCCTCCCACTGATGTGTCGGACTGGGAGAATTTCCTGACTATGGTGGGGACCAGTAATGTAATAGCAAAATCCCGACGATTTCTTGACACGGGGGTGACGGTTGGGAAGTCGTCGGCGATTACGCAATGGGAGATCGATTTGGATAAGTCATTTGCCACCCAAGATTGGTTCAAGGTATGGCAAGAAGTTAGGGGAGCAAATCACTGTATCAACATCCATGAGCAATTTTATAAACTTATTCATAGATGGTATCTAGTTCCTAAAAGGTTGGCTAAATTTGACGTAAATGCAAACGATTTATGTTGGCGTTGCCATCAGGCAATTGGATCTCACCGTCATATATGGTGGGATTGCAACGAGTTATTAGCGATAAGACAGAAGGCATCCGCTTTAATAGAAGGGGTGACCCCTAATCAAGGGCAACTTACTCCACAAGCCTTTCTGTTCCATCTAGATTTACTGGAAACTGATAGAAATCGGAAGGCCCCTTGTATCAACATTCTCGCAGCTTTTAAAATATGTCTATCGAGATACTGGAGGAGGTCAGAAATAACGTCCTGGCCCGAAATTAAGTCGCAGATAAACTTCCAGGCCGAGGCCTAAAAACATTTCCTCTTGAGGGCCAAAAATAAAAATAAAGATAGTAAAGAAACCTATGAGGGAATTTGGTCAAAATGGTTGGAGCTATCTAACTGATTTCTCTCACTGGTCGGGGGTGTCTCCCTGTTCCCTGGCCTCTTCCGGGGTTATTTACCCCCTGTGAGGAGTTTTCTCGACGCTTCTGTCTCACTATTCGGCCATCACCCCCCGCAGGTTTTAGCTAAGTATAGAGCACTGTCTGCTCCCCCCCTCCTCGCCAAGATCTGGACCCCAGGTGGTTGGTTGTTAGATGAATGATGATGCGAATGTTGATGATGTGGTTTTGTATGAGAGAGCATCTTGGGGGCTACCCTGGGTGGCAGGGGAGTCGAGGTTAAGTTTTTCTTTTCATTTCTAGTTCTCCCTCCCATCCTCTTTCCCCTCTTATAAGTGTTAAAATTGGAAAATGTATTGGAGCAACCTTGATGCTAAAATATTTTTGTTTTTGCAAACGAATGCGTATTTTGACCCGTTGAATTATTTCTATGTATATTTACATGTTTGTTTAGATTATTGGAAAGAAATTAATGTAAAATTAAATAAAGATTGAAAATAAAAAAATAAAATAAAAAAAATGGGGGGCAATAGTGACCAAACTTGGGAATGGGGACCTTAAGACAGCTGACATTACATACAGTGTATCTTAATGTTACCCCATATTGCTATTTTATTCTTCTGTTACACAAACAAAAGTTCAGCTAGCTAAGAGAGGAAGGGAATGTAATGTTCATTGTTGTTGTTACTGCACCTTAAAAATCCATAGGGTGTAATCAATAAAGAGAGAATTGCAGGGAATGGAGATGGGAATGGAAAACTCGCCCATTCAACCTGCATTGGAGAATTTTTCCAGCTCGGCTACATTGGTTTAAAGTTTTAAATTCCCAGCTCAATTTCCTGTAATTTTCTCTTTCTTGAGTAGACCCTTACATTTACTTGTTTCCTTATATTTTGTGAGCAGTATTAAAATAAAATAAAAAAGCTGGGATGGGAGTTCTGCAGTGCTGAGGCCAGGGAGCACAGAATTCATGGTCTGTCCCCTGACGTTACTGGCAGTGAAACTGTTTGGGCAAAAAAAAGATAGCAGTGACAAGCTGTTTGGGCACAATGGTAGCAATAAGCTGGTTGGGCACAAAATATGGTAGTGACAAGCTGTTCAGGCCAAAAGAAGGCAGTGAAAATTTTGGGCATAGAGATGGCAATGACTAGCTGTTTGGACACAGAGGTGTCAGTGAAAAGCTGTTTGGGCACAAAGATGGCACAGAAAAGCTGTGCAATGGCAAGTTTGTGTGTGCAATGGCAATGCTATTTAATTGAACTTAATTTATTTATAATTTAATCGTTTTTTTTTGTATTTATAGTTTTCTTGCAGTTGCAATACAAATGTGTCCAATAAATCTTTTTGCAAACGTTATATTTTCTTTGGGGAGTTTTTACATTTTAAAATCAAGGGAAGAGTTGGGTGCCAAATATAGGATACTCTAGGTACGAGTAGAAAAGCAACTACCGTATTTGCTCGATTATAAGACGACCCTGATTATAAGACTATCCCCCCAAATTTGTACATTCCTTTAGGAAAAAAACTAAAAGCCTGATTATAAGACTACCCTATAGGAAAAAAGTTTAACTTGTATATATGTAAATTGCTTTTTAATATAATAATAAAAAATGTATATTATACAAATGCATTTCTTGTTTTTATTTGCTTTTATGTGCCAATGCGGCCTCTCTCACGCTCCCCCAGCTGTCTCTTTCCCCCCCAGCGTTGTCTCTCTCCCCCAAAACTTCTCTCTTGTCTCTATCTATCCCCCCTCCCCTTTTCTCTCTGTCCCCCTCCCTCCCCTTGTCTGTGTCTCCCCCCTCCCCCCCTTGTCTATCTGTGTCCTCCCCCTCCCTTTGTCACTCTCTGTCCCCCTCCCTCCCCTTGTCTGTCTCCCCCCCCTTGTCTGTCTTTGTCCTCCCCCATCCCCCTCCCTTTGTCTCTCTCTGTCCCCCTCCCTTTGTCTCTCTCTATCCCCCCCTCCCCTTGTCTGTCTGTGTCCTCCGTCCGTCCCCCCCTCCCCCTCCCCCTTACCTCGATCCCTGGTGGCTAGTGGGGGCAGCCGGGGGATGTCTGCACGATACGTGCAGACATCCTCCATGCTGCACGACACGGCAGTCTATTATTACGGACAGCTGGTCCGTCATAATAGACTGCCGTGTCGGGCAGCATGGAGGATATCTGCACGTATCGTGCAGACATCCCCCAGCTGCCCGATTCTCCCTGGTGGCTAGTGGGGCAGCAGAGGATGTCTGCGCGACGAGCTCAGACTCCCCTGCTGCCGCCTGGCACGCTCGCCGGGACTTCTGTGACGAAAGCGGAAGTACCCGGCTTCTTCACAGAAGCCCCGGCGGTCGTGCCGGGCGGAAGCAGGGGAGTCTGCTGTTAGAGAGGGGGATCCAGGTCCATGTCTTATAATCTGACCTCAATTTGAGGTCAGATTATAAGAAGACCTCGAATGTCAGACGAGGAGGATTTTTCAGAGCATTTGCTCTGAAAAAAACCTCGTCTTATATTCGAGCAAATACGGTAATTGCAGTTATATAGACTCTTTCAATGTCTCCAGCAAACTCTTTTTCAAACAAACCATCTCTGACATGTTTCACTGCTCTACAATGAGCAGCACTGCCATCTACTGGTAATTGGGTGCTTCCAACAGATGAAGGCTGATGGTTACCCTTCTTAATGGTGGAAGTGCCCAAGTGTCCTGCACACTGGCCCTTTGCTCCTTTTTATGTAGGATTTATGGAATTCTAGAACCATTAAAGGACAACTGTAGCAAAAAAATGTACTAATGTTTAATTGAAAGATTGCATCAGATAGTTTGTATAGAATTTCTTTAATGAAATAATAAAATGAATGTACCTTATGGAGCCCTCTTTGCTCTGTTTGGCTCTAACAGGGGGCGGACATGTTGTTTAGAATCTTGGGTCAGATCGGTCAGATCTTCCTTCATCTGAACCAAGGTGAGTGAAGAACAGTCCTAAGATTCTAAACAAGATGTCCGCTCCCAATTAGAGCTATACAGAGCAAAGTGTGCTCAATAAGGTACATTAGGTACATCGGCGCCAGATGCTCCACATCTCCAACAGGCAGATGAAGCGGTTTCTTAAATTTTAGCCAATTCTGTTGGAACATAATGTAACCGATTAATCATTCTGTAATGGCCTTCAATCAGATTTAGACAATGAATTGCTTCTGCTACTGAATTGTTTATCATGATGTGTAGATCTTTTTCAATGAAACGTTAATTACGTTTTTGCTACAGTTGTACAGTGTCCTTAGTGAACAGGGAGCCACGTCCTGCTTCTGCTGCAGACTGGGCCTTCTTTAATATCCCACCCTCCATCGCAATAAAAAGGTTATTGAAGAGTTGCATTTCTTGTTTTTATTCCCTTTTTCTGCACCCACATTGCACCTTAAGGACTTAACACAGCCCCATAGAGTAGTTACAGCACTTGGCTTGCACCTATATTGCACCCACAGCACGTCATGCACCTATATTGCACCCACAGCACTTGTCATGCACCTATATTGCCCCCACAGCACGTCATGCACCTATATTGCACCCACAGCACTTGTCATGCACATGGCTTGCACTCATTTTGCACCCACACAATTTGGCATACCACAGTGTAAATTTGCCCCACAGAACATACCACAGTGGCACTTTGTCCCACTGAACTGCCCATGCAGAACAAGCCACATTGTCATTTCCCCCATAGTACATGTTATTTTGCCCCACAGAACATGCCACTGTCAGGTACCCTCCTCCCCTGTCTTTGAAAATTTTCTGGTAATGCCCCGCCCACAGCCACACAAATAAAAGTGTTCTTTTTGGACCATTTGGAATGTTGGGGAGGTACGTGAATCTTTGCTTTATACCTAGAGCATGTATGTGCGTTTTCTGACTTCTTTGGAAGTCAAAGAGTTAAAATAAAGGTTAGTCTGCAAAACAGGCAGAAGCAAAAGCTTAATTCTAGTTAATTCTAAATATTACATTTAGTTTGGACTGGAGACAAATGTAATTTTAGCTGCAGGGATAACACACCGTGTTGGGCAATTTATATCCAGGATGCTCGAGCATTACAAATAATAAAATAAACAAAACACAAACAGCTGCATTCAATGCATTTTTTTTTTTGACATTGCATCTCTTGGCTCGGCTATGTCCCCAGGGAATCCTTCAGACAAGGTTGTCTTTGATCAGCAAGCATTTCAGAATAAAGCGGACTTTATATTTAGGAATTATGAGGTTAACTAGCTAAATCAGGCCACTCAGGAGGTGTGTAATATGGATATAATAAAACTTCTACAGGAAAATGATATACATTCTCAGGCACCCCATAGTTTGGGACTTTTGTAGCAGTAATTATCTGCACCACTGTGTGCGGAATATATATATATATATATATATATTTTTTTTTTTTTTTTTTTAAATAAACATAAATAAATAAGGCATAATTACAAACAATACCCCAGTCTCTATTTTAAAGACCCACTGCAAGCTAAAAGACCCCCCAATTTTTATTACTTGTACCCTAGTCAGCTATCCCTCTCAATGGTACTGTCTGAGATGACACAGTTTGCTTAACTCTATGCCTACTGCCATATAACCGGCCAGTTTTTGGAGCGAGTGCTGTGTACATGCTCCTGTGCACACATTGCAAGTATAGTTATCATTTGGGATACTTTGCTTGTTATATTTTTTAAACGCTTCAAATGTTACATTGAAGTTCACTGCTAGGATGCTCAGCAGGGGATGGGACTCTTCATCGCGGCTACTTCCGCGCAGCCGCTTCACCGCCGACTCTACACAGCAAGACAGATCGTCGCTGGAGATTTCATCGTGGGACATTTCATCGCTAAAGGTAAGTATTTTACTGATTTTAGTTTGGTTAGAATTAGGGTTTAGAATTAGGGTTTAGGGGGTTTATTTTAGTATTAGGGCTCGGGGGTTAGTATTAGGGTTAGTATTAGGGTTTAGGGGGTTCATTTTAGTATTATGGCTCGGGGGTTAGTATTAGGGGTCGGGGGTTAGTATTAGGGTTTAGGGGGTTAATTTTAGTATTAGGGGTTGGGGGTTAGTATTAGGGTTTAAGGGGTTAATTTTAGTATTCGGGCTCGGGGGTTAGTATTAGGGGTCGGGGGTTAGTATTAAGGTTAGTATTAGGGTTTAGGGGGTTCATTTTAGTATTAGGGCTCGGGGGTTAGTATTAGGGTTTAGGGGGTTAATTTTTGTATTGGGGTTAATTTTAGTGTTAGTATTGGGGTTTAGTGTTAGTATTGGGGTTTGAGAATCATTTATATGGGGGGGTATTTTTGTTTTACTTGTATATTTGTAAGAGCTGACAATTCAGCGCTGAACTGTCAGCTCTTACATAGCCACGGCCGTTATTCTTCACTGATGACAGTTCAGCATTCTAACTGCCGCGCTGAACTGTCAGCGATGAAGATGCGGCGCGGAAGTGTCCTAGACCCGCTCAGCAAGACATTTTGCAAAGTCTACTGCGTTTGGTGTGTGAAATATTGTCAATTGATGTACAAACCCATCTTTGTGAGAATGTGTACACAGCGTAAACTCATTTTTCTTATAATTACACACCAATAAGGACGGCAGTGAGTGCTAATCTACTAGAAAAAGGTTATAATGGGTTAGCAGAACAAGAGTAGAACCACCAGCAGGTTAATTAAATCTTTGCTGCCATTCTGTGAAATCTGCTTTGTTCTTTGCCCCTGCAATATATTTTCAACATGGGTCATTGGAAGCCATTGTTTGAACTACTGACATAAATAAATAAATAAAGGAGTTTTATTGGGGTATACCTTTCACCTGGTCTCAGGTGTTTTGTAAGTCTTTTTCGATTTTTTTTGCTTGTGCTCCCTATATTTGTTTTATTTATTCACTGTGATTTTCATTTTTGTATCTTTTATGTGAAGATCTTTTGATGGCTTGGATTATGCTGTATATCTGAAAGTGTTTTTATTTATTGTGTATTTTAATTGACTAATTAAAAGTTATTTTTTTTAATACCAGTTCCCTCTGGAGTGCAGCCTTATTGTATATACTGAATGGATTAATTACAACACATAAAAAAGCTTGTAAGAAGTTTTTAGGTGACCATTGTAAGGTGATAGTCTTTAATCGAGAAATCGAGCAAAGATCAAATCAGTAATGCCATGTGGAAAAAAAAGAGATATATCCAAAATCAGCAGATATTTAATAGTAATCCGTAGACAAAAGAGTTAAGAGCAACATGGTGCAGGTATGGAGATGGACAGAACAAACAACAAGCATTCTGCACAATTAAATCAGGATTGGATTTATAAAATATTCATGTGGGTCCAGGGATTAACCAATTAATTAATTAAGCAGGGGATACTGTGGCAGCTACCTTGATTAATAAGCTGATTTCCCTAAGAATATATACGATAGAGATATGAATTATACATTATGCATAAATGTTACACGTGCCCCTCAAAGAAATGGCTGATCATACAGCTGTATGCTTGGATGCAGACGGAAGGGGTGGAGTTAAGGTAAGGTCTAGTCGCTTAAACAGCAAGAAAACGGTAGTGTGGTTGAAAAGGATGCCTGCTTAGGGCACAAGTAATAAAGTGGAAAGATAAGCTTGCGTGAAGTGGACCATTAAGTGTTTATCAGTCTCATTACAGGTGGGGTGTGTGTATACAGGATATTGTGTCATAAAACCACCACCAACTTCAAATTAAGTGATTAATAATTACGGTGCAAGAAGTTTGCATATACCAAACGGGATATATATAAAATGTACTGTCCATTAAGGAACAGGGAATGTAACAAAACGACACAGTGCCAATTCTTATGTGCAATGGTGATTGTACCTTTTATCTATATATCTCCAAGCTCTTAGGCGTGGGGAAATAGATTTGGCAAAGATTCTTAACTACTTTCTATACATGGGGATGTGCTAGTGCTGAAAGCAATGCTTAGCCAGCGCACACAGTGCAAACGCCTGAGTTTTGCCAGGAGTTAGCGTTATACACTGATCTGATCATTTAATCTCTTTTTTTTTTCAGGGATTTTATCCAAAGATGATCATTATAGGAAAATCTCCTGTCCTTCTCCTGATGATGGCCCAAACCGTGGCGTTCGTCTGCGTTGTGCTGACGTTACAACACAAGACTCCTCCTCCCGTGAAGGAACAAGGCCGGACACACATCCTCATCCTGTCCTCCTGGCGGTCGGGGTCATCCTTCACCGGGCAACTGTTCAGCCAACACCCTGATGTATTCTACCTGATGGAGCCGGCGTGGCACGTTTGGGCCTCAATGCACCAGAACAGCTATAAGGTCTTGCACATGACGGTGCGGGACTTGGTCCGTTCAGTATTCCTATGTGACATGTCCGTATTTGACCCGTACATCCAATCACGTAAATACACATCAAATCTCTTTCAGTGGGAGACCAGTCGAGCCCTATGTTCCCCTCCAGCGTGCAAATCCTTTCAGAGGAATGATATCATCCCACAAAGCCACTGCAAAATACTATGCTCCATCCATCCATTTGACAACATAGAACAAGCATGCAGGACATACAGTCACGTAGCGCTAAAAGAAGTTCGGTTTCTTGACTTAAAAGTACTCTACCCTCTTCTCAAGGATCCATCTCTGAACCTCAAGATACTTCACCTGGTGAGGGATCCCCGTGGGGTTTTTCACTCACGAAAAAAGACGAAAGGTCAGCTAACCAGAGACAACAACATCCTCATGTGGGGGGTGAAACGGAGGGAGAGTGAGGATAATGAATACGAAGTCATGCAAAAGATCTGCAGGAGCCAAGTTGAGATGTATCAAACCGCCATCAAAGCCAACATCACTGGTCTACAAAACCGTTACCTATTGGTGCGTTACGAGGACATCGTCAACGAACCTGTCCTGAAGGCCAGGAAGATGTACCAGTTTGCCAAGCTTCGCTTCACCCCTCACCTTGAGGCTTGGATATACAATATAACGCATGGGAATGGACAAGGGCAAAATTTTGTCATCAGCTCCAGAGATGCCCAGCACGTTTCTAAAGCGTGGAGAAATGTGCTTCCTTTCAAGACGACTGAAAGATTACAAAACATTTGTGGTGAAGCCCTGGATGTATTTGGCTATAGGCATTTCAAGAATGAAAAGAATCAGAAAAACTCATCACTTGATGTTCTAGTGCCTATCCCTAGGGAGACTAATGCTGAACTATACGGACTTTAAACATTAATGAGAGATTAATGAGAGATCATATCTGGTAGGATTTTTTTTTCCTTGCCTGGAAATAGGGCTGTCACCTTTTCTTCAGAAAAATACCGGCCTTGGTACTGTCTCCATAGACATAACATTGGCCTGATGCCATTTTTTTACAGGCCTGCCGGTAAAATACTGGCCAGGTGGCAACCCTACCTGGAAAACGTGTCTCTCTGGCTGGTTCATTAGTCTCAACTAGATTGGGAATCCATATCGCACAACCATTTGCCACGAAAGGTCTTAAAGGGACAGTAAAATTCACCTTCTAGTCTTTTTATTGCCCAGCATTTCCCTGCTTCTTCCACCTTCACAAACTCAGGAAGTGAGCTCCGTCAAGGAGTCGCAGATCAGCACAGCATTGTGTGGGTACGCACAAGCCCTGTGAGCACTCATGAGCCCCCTTCCAATGCAATAAACACATTCCAGTGGCACAGAGCTGTGGTGGCCTGGGTATCTAATAGGCAGGTGCCGGGGGCAAACTGGTATATTACAAAAACTGGTATGTTAAAAAAAAAAAAAACAGATAGCACTCAAAAAAGTAATTTGAGGTCATGCAGTCATTCAGAAAGAAAAAGGCTGACAGTTCTTTCGATCTGCTAGGCTCAAGATGTGTTTCTTTGAGATAAATTATAATGTTAAAGTATTTACAAAGCACTAATGTATGCTGCAATGCTGCCCAGTGGGACAAGCCAGTATAAGTATACAGATCAGGACTTTCGCAGTAACTGGGCCCGTTCAGATCAGTATTAGGAAGATCACTGTAACATGTGTGTGTAAATGCATCTTGACTTTTGGATGTCGCCTCTAGTCCACAAACTAACTTTGGTGCAAGATGAATATCACTGCTTGTATAATGCACAGGCTTTTTATCCCTGTGTGATTTGATGCAGGCATTCTGTATAAATTTTTTATATTTCAAGCCCTCCCCAGTGATTACTCTGCATGTTTACTGCAGGTGTTACTGCAGGTGCGGCAGCACTGATTCTATAGACACTGAGGATATAAAGTTTTGTTTCATATAGTCACTTCCTGTCCTCCTTAAATTGAGTCTATTGAGTTGCCTATGAGTGACCTTGCTCTTGTACACAGTAGGTAGGATCTCATAACAGTGCAACACATTTTCTGACGACATCACAAGAGAGACAAGATATTCCATTCATTTGAATTGCATTATTGGTTCATTGGTTCCTGCGGCAAAAAAAAAAAAAAAAAGCAAATGACTTTTACTCAGCTAGTGTGGGCAGTCCTTGTTTCCTGCAAACTGCTGGAATTTCACAATTTGCTTATATTTTAAGACATGCATTTGAAAGTACTTTGAAAGCACATTAATATTTGGAAGATGCATTTTGGGCACTAGACAGTCCATTTAAGTGTCTCCTATTTGTGGCAGACACATTTCTTTCAGCAGTGCTTCGTGGAAATGAAGGGAAATTATGATACACGCATATCATAAAATACATCGGGGCCTAGCGATTAAATTAGGCCACGGAAGAGAACAGAGGGGGAGAGAGAGCAAAAATCATGTGCTTAGGAGCATGAGACATAAATTTAAACAGGGATGTTGTTACACAAAACTTACATTTTTTACATACATAGTCCACAATAAAAAAAAAATTCAGACAGCACTGACTTACTCCTAAAGGGGTAAGTCAGTGCTGTCTGCGGCCCGTTTGACAAAAAAAGTGTGGCCCATGTGACTTAACTGCTCATAGTCTTACTATCCCTATAAATGTATACTGTTGCTTGAATAAAATGAATTAAAACTTGTTTTGAACTTCCTTTGTATGACTGCTAAATAACCAAACATTTTTTTTCTATGAATAACAGGCAATTTCACACCATTGCCGTATGTATAGAAAATTAATGCAGCCCAACATGCCAATGCATTTCTTATTTTAATTTTAGAAACAACTTGGACGCCTCTGACATGGAAGTACAGGTCCATGTCCATTAGTCTCCTAAATTTCTCTATTTGGATCCCAAAGACTAGAATTTTTTGCCTTGTCCTGTGCTACATACGTCCTGATTTAAGTCAACAAGTTTTCAAAATGGATGAAGCAACGAAGTGAATGAAAGAGGTACTTACGCCCCAAAAATGTTCCTGTGGAGGGTCTCAGACATCCATCTACGTGGCTTTCTCACCGATGACAGCTAGGCAAAAAAATAAGAGAAGTTTATAGCAGGGAAAGTAAAATGTAAAATAAATGTTCTGAGTTCTAAAAATGGAGCAACCAGAAGGGACATTCCGTTGGTTTCCACGGTGACTGCTCCTCCTTTTTTCGAACTCTGCCCACATTTGCTCGTCATAAGTAACCCCAATTTATATATAATGCTCAGCTTTTAAATACTAGAAAAAGTTCTCAAGTTTTGTTTTTTTTTTTTTGTTAAAAAAAGGAGCAGTTACCAAGCAAACCAATGGAAATGTTCCTGCTGAGTGCTAGGTTTTTTAGAACTCTGCCCAGAATTGATCTTTATATATAAGCCCCACTCAGTGGTGTATCTTGGTTTTGTGCTGCCCTAGGCAAACAAAATTCATGCACCCCCCTACCGACGCACGACATGCCCCATAACCCACATCACCCCATTACATTACCCCATCACCCCCATTACATGCCTCCATTACCCCCATCACAGAGCTCCATTGCCCCCATCACATGCCCTATCACCCCCATTATATGGCTCCATTAACCCCATCACCCCCATTACATGCCTCCCTCACCCCCATTACATGCTCCATCCCCACATTATATGCCTCCATTAACCCCATCACATGCCTCCATCACCCCCATTACATGCCCTATCACCCCCATCACATGCCTCTATTAACCCCATCACCCCCCTTACATGCCTCCATCACCCCCATTACATGCCCCCTCACCCTAGGTCTTACCCTGATCCCTGGTGGTTAGTGGCAGGCATGTGTCCTACCATGCTGCCTGTTCAGCTCCCCGTGGTGAGAGTGGATAGGTCACGTGACCCGGCGCGTCAGGTCACTTGACCTGTCATCACTCCGCCCTCCCTAAGAAAAAAATGCATGGCCAGCCCGATCGTCGCGATCTGTTGCCCGTTCGTTTTTTTTCTTAGGTTTTTTTTTTAGTGTTAGGGGACGGCAGCCCCCCAAAATTTGGTATACACCTAGGATGCCTTGCGGTAAATACCGCACTGGTCCCACTGATTGTGGGGTCCTGTTTCTTTGTCCAAACTAGGATCCCTCTAGTCAGGGCTGGGCGAGGATGGGGAGGAGGGTAGAGAGAACAAAGATGAGGAGGCGGGGGAGAGAGAACAGAGATGGTGGGAGGGTTAGAGAGAACAGAGATGGGGTGGAGGGGGAGAGAGAACAGATATGGGGGAGAGAGAACAAGTAAGGG
Organism: Pelodytes ibericus; assembly: GCA_036172795.1. Taxonomy (NCBI): domain Eukaryota; kingdom Metazoa; phylum Chordata; class Amphibia; order Anura; family Pelodytidae; genus Pelodytes; species Pelodytes ibericus. The sequence continues at coordinate 197,380,615 of CM069862.1, forward strand.
GGTGGAAGAAGAAAGAGCAGATATGGGGAGAGGGAAAGTGATACAGAGAGGGGAAGGAGAGGGAAAGCGATATGGGGAGGGGAAGGAGAGGGAAAGAGATATGGGGGACGAGAGGTAATATATATGGGGAAGGAGAGGGAAAGAGATATGGGGAGGGGAAGGTGAGGGAAAGAAAAATGGGGGAGGAGAGGTAAGAGAAATGGGGAGGGGAAGGAGAAGGAAAGAGATATGGGGAGGGGAAGGAGAGGGAAAGAGATATGTGGAGTGGAAAGAGAGATAAGAGATATGGGGAGAGAAAAAGAAGTATGAGGAGAGGGAAAGATGTATGGGGGAGGAGAGATGAGATATGTGGAGGGGAAAGAGAGATAAGATATATTGGGAGAAGGAAAGAAGTAAGAGGAGAGGAAGGAGAAGGAAAGAAATATGGGGAGGGGAAGGAGAGAATCTATATGAGGGGGAGGAGAGATAAAAGATATGGGCCGTGGGGAAAGGAGAGACATACATGGTAAGGGAGAGAGACATAAAATGGGGAGGGGAGGGTTGAAGAGAGACAGACATGGCAAGAAAGAGGAAAGGGACAAACATGGGAAGGGAGAGAGACATACATGGAGGGAGAGGAGACAGACAGACAAACTGACATGAGGGTAGAGAGGAGGGGTGGCCCGCACAGGGCACCGGAACACTTAAAGCGGGCCCTGCCTCCAGGGCTCTTGTGTGGCCAGGGCTCTTGTGTGGTATGCTTTATACATATGGCTGATTTGCACACATTTTTTTGCTCATTCTACAAACTATTATTCTCAAAATATTCTGATGTTTTCTTAAACATATGTAGAGACATTAATTATGTCGCTGTTGTGCTACTTTTTGCACATAAAAACCTTTTCACCCCCCCCCCCCCTCCCATGGAAGTAATGCACAAATAATCCTGCTGTTTTTAATCCTTAAAAATTATTGAAACCTATCTATACACGGTATTTGTAAAATTGGAAGCAAACGCCTTCTTTCTTTAGTAGAGAAATGTGTAATAAATGGGTCTGCGGAGTCTCCTGCTTATGACATCACCTGTGGCGTGGTATGCAAATGAACTGCTTTTCAATGGGAAATGTGCAATTTGCATACCGTGCGAGTAGGAGACTCCACAGACAGATTTAAAACACATTTCTCTCCTTATTTAGGCAATTACTTGCAGTATTGCTAACACAATAAATAGATCATTTTCAAGAATTTTTGAAATTTCCCCTCAGAGTGAAGGTCCTCATATATACATACAGAAATGGTAGGTCCTATGAGATCTCCACCCTGATTAATTAATTGGATTGTGTCTGTGTGTATATCCTACAGGCTGCACTTTGCATGCTCTTTCTGCAGCATGTGGAACAAATATGTGTCCCTGGAAACATGGCCGATGTTGGCAACTATGGATTAAGCCCACGTGTGACCTGGAAACTGCGAACAGGAGAGCATGGTGGAGAGGTGGGAAAAGATGGGAAAACAACAGGAACAGGAAAAAAGAAAAGAAAACAAGAACACTAACCACCAGCTCTGATTGGTGGAAATATTACAGTGTGTACTAGGCCGACAGAAAACACCTGCTAACAGATACATACTAGCACAGGCAGACAATGCTACACACAGACACTATTCTGATCTACACAATTCTCAATACAATGTATGTGTCTCCATTTCATGGCCTTGCCACCTTATAAAGTTGAGTAATAAGTGTAATTTCTATTGCAATGCCACCATCTTTATTAGCAGTGATATCTAAGTATCAACATGGGCGCCTCATGTCCCTGGGATATCATCTCCCTTTTCGTTATCATTCTGTTTTTTTGGGGCATTTTCTAATTTATTCTGTATTTTTGAAAAGGAAAACACTTTTTTGGAGTTATGGTTATTATTTTTATTTTATTCAAAAATATTTTTTTTTTAGATTATTATTCGTTACAAAAGTTTTGTAATTCTTTGGTGGATCTACCTTTGTTGTTATAATTATTTATACATATTAAAGCTTTCTAAAGATTTTTTTTTGCTGTCTCTCTATCCATTTTGTCTCTGTCGGGGTTTTTAAAATACATTTTTGCATGTCACTCTTTGTTTCATAGAAACATAAAATGCGTCGGCAGATAAGAAGACTTAGTCAAACCTGCCGTCTATGCTCTGTACTTACCGCCATTTAAATAAATGTTAATGTCATATAGTCAACCCAATTATTATGTTTATTATTCTGTCACATTTTGATTTTTGGCCCGCACCAACGCCAGATGAGTCTACTTCTGGGGGCTCTTTTAAATAGCAGCGATACCCCCAATACTGAAATAAATTCACAAAAGAAAGAGAAGTACCTGTCAGACCTGGAGGGCTCTTATTGAACATATCTTATTTTTGCCTATATTGTTGGGAGGAGGGGAACGAGAAAGGGGACCTGTACACCTGGTAACAGCGAAATGCGTCGGATCTCCAGCCACCCCATGTAATATACTCCAGCACGCCTTAAGCATTTTTTTTCTTACCAGAATATACTTCAACGTGCATGGAAATTTATTAGAATAACATACTCCCTGCAGAAATATCTTATGCGTCTAACAAATAAGTTTAATTTGCTATTTTTAAATGTTTACTGTCATTTTGTAGGACGTTGTTTTTAAAATTTTAATATATCCCAATGCTGACATATGTTCCTGGGTACTTATTAGAGGAGAACACAGCCTAGTACTAAGAGGTCTCTCTTGCTGCCCCCCACTTTCCTCACACAAGCCCAGAATGCTACGTCATCAGAGCGCGCCGGCCCCAGGTCACGCGCAGCCTCAAAGTGTTTTCTCTTTCGATACCCGGCGATCATGGCGGACGTGCAGGCAGCTGCTCCCAGTGACAACGGCTCCAAACTGAGCAAAAAGTGAGTGGTGGTGCAGGGGAGGAGGACATAAGCGGCGACCAAGGTGCCGCGACAGGAAGGGCAGTGGAAGCCAACGTGTCTCTGTACCGTACACTGGACCTTTAAAAATACTGGCCCGAGCGCGCACTGAATTCTAGGAAATGTAGTCTTTTGCTCTGTTTCTCTCCCATGTGCCTGGTGATCCGGTGACCGCCTGGGGACTACAGAGCCCAGCAAGCCCAGACACGGCTGATGTAACCTAGAGCAATGCTGCCTTGGGAAGTCAGTGGATCTTTGTAGAAAGGGATCCCTGGGGCTCGCAGGACATGTAGATAATAATCAGCAAGCCTCAGCTGAGGGTTGTGTTTCACAGATACACGTTGCCTCTCAAGGGGTTGGTTGGCTTAAAAATAAACTGTGAGCTTTGGGGCCAAATGAGGGGGTCCCATGTGTCACCACCATGTTTTATTGCACAGGAATTCAGTGTCTTACTTACAGTATAAAATAATACCCACTTATTGATGGACCAATTGTGCTTTCTGCTCCTGGTTATTTGCCTGGTGTAGTGATAAATCGTATTTCTTTAGAAAGGTGCTAGGATGTCCCATTGCTTGGCATTAAGCAAACTTATTTTTATTTTTGGGGGAAAAAAAGGTGATAATAAGAATTTAAAAAGCATGGGAAAGTTGTGATGTGTATAGAAAAAGTCTAGCGTATGAGTTAGTGGCACCGGTTATGAATGACTGGATTGCTCTATTGGCACCAGCCGTGAGTGTGTCAGCACAGCGCCATACCTCCCAGCATGACCCGCTGTTGGGAGCGCATGTCTTGGAAGGGACAGTGCCAACTAATGCAATATTGCTCCCCATGTACTGGGCTTATGAAGTGAGACAGCTGGTGGCTATTCAATGCCAGTTTATCCTCTGACCGACAGCTGCCATGCTTACATGTCTGGTTGGTGACTGGCTCTCTCTGTTGTTGCAGAGAGAGACCCTCGTTTTTACACGGGATCAGCAGGGAGGACCCCTGATACATTCAGACCCTGATAAGACTAGCAGGGCATTCCCCCGCTCTGACTGTGCGGTGATATTTGCATTGCTCCATTCCAGCATGTCTGCCGCCTGATGAGCTATATGGAGCAAGGAGGGCTCTATTTATATTCGTTCGTTGAAGCATTTTTTTTTTTACTTAAAATGCCGACACTTCATGCAATCCTTCAATTAAACATAACTTTGTTTTTGCTGACCGTCGTCCTGTAAATAACATGATCTCTTCCCCTTTTCTTAACACTGAGGATAATGTGACCTTTATTGTCACAAATGTTAATTAAACCTAGGTTTATATTGAGAAAGATTTGCAGTTTGGTTTTTAGCATTCATTTATTGCTGTAAACTTTTCTATCGGGGGGGAGGGGGATCGTTTTTGCGTATTAATAAAGCACATCCCATGCCCCCCACAAGAAATCTTCTCAGTGCTCAACATTCGGGAGGGTAGATAAATTAAAAAACAATAATAATAGTGTAGTACTGTGATGATAAACCTTGGCAATTAAGTTCTGTTTATTTGAAAGATTGCATCCAGTGTGGGCATTTTAAATAGAAATGCCTTAATGACAGAATATAAATAAGGTACCTTATTAATCTAAAATTATAATCTTAAGTCAGATGAAGAAAGATCTTCCTTAATCTGACCCAAGATGTCGGCAACTTGATATAGCTATACAAGCTCAATATGGCACTTTCTATGTATTATTTCGTTAAAACATTACTATTTAAAATATGTAAAATTGATACAATCTTTCAATTAAAAATTGCTTTATTTTATTGCCTACGATTGTCCTGGAATTGTGGGATTTGTAGTTCTACAGCGGCTGTAGCGTCGCAGTTGCACATAGACATTCCAAATGGAACGGGTGACAAGAGAAACATAAGGTGTTAGAAGACTGTGATGGAAAGTATGTTAGGGGGGTCTGAATTTCTTTTTACGAGGCTTTGCAATAACTGATGCTCTCAGAGGAGTGTTGTCGGATGCAGCCATACTTCGTGCATGTGTAACTGTGCACAGGATCATGGTCTCAGATGCCCTGTTGTTTTCCTGTTAGGTGCTAACCCCAAGTTGAGGGTTGGAGACTATACGCAATGATGGCAGCGTCTTTGCTCAGGCTGGCTAGGAATATGGTCTGGGCACAGAGAGTCCTTAAGAAGGATTTCCTGGGGAAGCATCTCTCTACTTTCTCTCCTCTCTTCAAGGACCAGGAGCTTCATGAGAAGAAGAGGTTGGTGTTGATTCACTCTCATGACTCCCGCCAACTTTCTTTCTTTTTATTTTTTTTTCATGACTCTCCTGCCTTACTCCTAGAAGAAGGGGGGTGTCCAAAACGAGGACACGCTTTCTGCTACTTTGTGATTGGATAGATCGGGGCTTGACAAACCCCGGGAGCCATGGCTCCTAATATCTCTTCTGTTGACTCCTAACTTTATTTGTATAGAAAAAAAACAAACATAAGTTGACCGGCTGCTAAATTGTTCACATATTTCTCAAGCCTGGGGATAGTTTTTATATTCTGGAAGTTTGCGACTCATGTCCGTTGACTAATTTAGTTTGGTTTTCATCTTGAAGGTGCAGACCGACCTTTAATTCTGTTAACTTGTTTATTTTTCTGTTTTGTTCCCCCCCCCCCCCCCCCCCCCAGTGAGCTTAAAAGACGAATGAAAGCTGAGAAAAAAGCAGCTGAGAAGGAAGTGAAACAAAAAGAACAAATCGAGAAATTGCCCAATGTGGAAACTGAAGTTATCGATGAGGAAACGCTTGACCCAAATGTAAGATTAATTGGGTCCATTACTTTCATTCAGGGCTTTAAAGTGGCACAGTAATCTGTATTCTTCTTTGTATTGACTTTTTAAAACAATTTAATGTAAAAAAAATTAGATTCCTAAAAAAAAAAAAAAAAATGCACTCCCTTGGGCACATTGCATCATCAGACACTTCACCCTCCCCTCCCCTGCACACTGGAAGTTGGAAATACCAATTTCAGATTGGCTTCTGACAGCAGGCTGTCTGCGCTTGTAGCGAGAGACCCTCGCATTCAGCAGTTGGAGCGGGACATGTGACAACCAGCAACTGCTGTGTCTCGCATGTGAGACACAGCAGATAGTAAACCCACGTGTATTTATTTACTCCAGACAAGTGGGACATGCTTTTTTCTCCTTTAAGGAAGCAAGGGTTAACAAAGGTGCAATGTTCCTTTAATAATAGAGAAGCATCTCTAGAAAGTGTAAACTTGTGGTTTAAAAATGATGGCAGTCATGTCTTTAACCCCTTCGTGACGTTAGGACGTACTATGCCGTCCTGACTTTAAGTGCCTTAAAGTGGTTAGGACGGCATAGTACGTTCCTGTATTAAAAAGCTCATCGCGGCTCCCCGCGAAGGGCTGTTTTCGGATCCCGCTGCAGGCACTTGCAGAGGGATCCCACCTGTCATCTGAGGCCACTTTGAGTGGCCTCAGTCTGACAGGGGAAATGTAGCGGGTGCTCAAAGCGAACACCGGCTACATTTCTCCAAATCGCGCCGTGCCCGAACTTCCGCGTTCGAGCACGCCTCCGTGACGTCACACGTCTGTTAAGACCCTGATCGGTTCTCTGCGAGAGTGTTCCTGGCTACCGATCCCCTTGTGATCGGTGGCCAGGAACCTATCGTGACGTTTTGGTAATTGCGTCGTTTGGGACGCAAGCACCTTGCGTCACGAAGGGGTTAAATGATTGCTATTGGTATTGTTGATGGATTATTAAAAACCTACAGATAAATGTTTTTGTTTTTTTTTGTCGATGTTTGTTTATCCAGCAATACTACAAGATCCGCAGCCAAGCCATCCAGCAGCTGAAAGGTACCAAAGATGACCCGTATCCACACAAATACCAGGTCGATGTATCGCTCACAGAATTTATTGAGAAATACAACAATCTAGCGATTGGGGACCACTTGCCAGAACTGATCAGCGTGGCAGGTAATGATGAAAAATGTGATTTAAAGGGACAGTCGTCTATATTCTATATCGTATTACTATTTCATACAGGTTATCCAAAATGCTTGGGACCAGAAGTATTTTGGATAACGGATCATTTTCACCAATAAGACACAGATCTCACGCAATACAGTAATATCAATGTAAATACTGTATAGAGCAAATAAATCACTGTTACTGTGATTTAGCTGTGATGTGAGGCATTGTTAGGAACCTGCCGTTGGCGTGTCAGGTCTGCACACGTGTCATTGTATTACCCTTTGTAGGCGCGGGGGAATCCGAGCATGCATGGAAAGGCTATATCACAGCTTAAGGGGCTGGACACTGAATAAACTGTTGTGCACTTGCATTGTGACAGGTGTGTTTGCAACTAGTCTGAAAAAATTTGTGTATCTGTACTGTTTATACCCCAAAGCCTTAGATATAGCTGACATCTGTAACAATGAATGGATAATATTTGAACCAACGCATTTGCTACTTTTGGATTTTGCACAATCCGTAGATGGAATCGTAAAAATTAGCATGATCTGGTACAAGGACCAACAGTTATAGTGAAAGGAAATACACAAGGGGTATACTTCTGTATACATAGAAATGCTTTATCTTGAAATAAAAAGGGGATTTAAAAAATAAACTATTTCCCTTTCATTGTCTTCTTAAGACATATTGGTAATCTTTCATTTAAGTGAGTCAAAAGGGTGGGTATGTGCACTCATTCATTCAAAGTATCATGAAAGAGAGAATATTAACACCTTTGCGACAATGGACGTGTCAGGAACTCCGTTCCCGACAATGAACGTGCCTTGCACGTCCCGCGGTGAATCAAGCAGTTTTCGCGATCAACGATCGCGAAAACCGCTTTAACAGTGCTGGTCTATTGCCTCGATATCGAGGCAATAGCCGGCACTGAAATTTCTGATCTGGGGCACCCACGATCGCCCCACGGAGCGATCGTGGGAGCCATATGATGGAGCATGCTGCTCCGTCAATATGGCTAAGTCCTCTGCCGGTCTGAGCTTCTGAAGTGAAAGTAACTTCACTTCCGTCACTCTGAATATGCTACTTGACTGCCCCTAGTGGTAGTTAAGTAGCATAGCAATGTAAAAAAATTTAAAATAAATATTTAAATAAAAACTGGTTATTTACTTAGATTAGCCTATAGGGTTCAAATTAAATAATTTTTAACATAAGGGAAATGGTTAAAATTAAATTAAAATATATTAAGGGATGGCATAAGGGTTAGAGTTGGGGTTAAATTTAGTGTTAAGGTTAAATTTTAGGTTCGGGTTGGGGTCAAAAGGTCAGTATAGGCAAAAAACACTATTTTTGGTTTTTGCCCCATAACTCGCAAAAAAATACGGAAAAATATGGAAACATGCATATTTCTGAACTCGGGACAACATTTATAAACTATTTAGACAGGGTCTTTTTTAATGATTGTATTTGTGTAAATTATATTTTAGGTGAAAATTAGAAAAGGTTTTTTACATTTTTCATCATATTTTATGATTATTTTTTTTGTAGTAAATTATAAGATATGATGAACATAATGGTATCTAATGAAAGCCCTTCTTATTATGATAAAAACAACATATAATTTGTGTGGGTACAGTATGCAAGAAAGAAGAAAATTGCAGCTAAACACAAACACCCCAGAAATGTCAAAACAGCTATTGTCACCAAGGGAAACTCAAGGTGAAAATGTCTTGTCACGGGGTTAATAACATTATTGTTTACAGCAGGGGGAAGAAACATGTGGCCCTCCAGATGCTGCAGGACTTCAATTCCCATACTCCTCTGCCAGCCTCTTTGGTGAAAGAGCATTATGGGAAATGTAGTTCATCAGCAGCTGGAGGGCCGCAGGTTGCCGACCCCCTGGTTTACGCAGTAGGTATAACGATCTAAACACAAGTGGTCTGTAATGAAATTAACATTCAAGAAGCTGAAATTTCACAATAATTTGCACTGTCCATAATGCTAAATATAGATAATAAGTAAACTTATAGCAGTGTTTCTTTAAAAGATATTTTAAATTAACCATTAAAGATCAGTGTCTGTAAGCAATCAGCACCAGGGAAGCAAGGGTGTGACCACTGAGCTGCGCAGTTACTGTACTTTTTAATTTAGTGATGGCCTACTCCAAGCATGTCTAGGTTAGGCTAAGAGCAAAGGTCAAAGTGCAAGTTCCTAACCCTCTTGTAATTAAATCCAGGCAGGGTCCATGCCAAGCGCATTGCTGGAGCCAAGCTGATATTCTATGATCTGAGAGGAGAAGGCATGAAGTTACAAGTGATGGCCAACTCCAAGTAAGTCCTGACTTCAGTGATACAAGCGAAATGCGTAAGGGTGTGTTCAAATCTAGCACCTGGGGACTGGTGAGGATAATCTGATTAATTGTATTTGTGAGAAAGATGTCGGTTGTCTAGGGTGGCTGGTAAATGTGATGTGTGCTGTATGTTTAGACATTTAGTTTTACATGGATCCTTGTTTGGGGATCCGTGTTTAACCCCACCTTTCAGGGTGTAGAGTGCATGGATTTGTAGTCACTTTGAGTTATTTGTAAAATTTGACTCTGGGGCAATGTTCTAAAAGTGATGGAACATTCCACTTTTTTCAAACTTTGCTCCACCATGAACTTTTTGTAAATAACCCCCTTTGTGCTTTTTTTTTGTGTGTGTTTTTAAAAATGCAGATTTTACAAATCTGAGGAGGAATTTCTAGCTGTGAATAATCGCCTGCGCCGTGGCGATATCATTGGAGTGAGAGGGAATCCCGGAAAGACAAAAAAGGGGGAGCTCAGTATTATACCCCACGAAATAACCCTGCTGTCCCCCTGTCTGCACATGTTGCCACACCTACACTTTGGTCTAAAGGACAAGGTATGTCAAGGAAGCACTCCTCGTCACTGGCGTTCTGTAATATTATATGGTCTTAGGCCTAATCATGTCTGTGCTGCACAGATTACAGGTAGCAAGTGAACTAGCTGCCAAGGGACAATGGGGGCTCTGTATAAAGGGGGTTTCTGTCAGAAATGAAGTGCTCTTGCAAAATAATTATGTATACAGATGTATAAATTGATTTCTGCCAGAAAATGACACATGGTGACAAAATGTTAGAAGGGATAGAATTTAAGAATTTGGTTGCAGACTCTGCATAAAAAAAGCCACACAGTTTCACCTTTTTTAGATCATTTTATTGGCCTATAATCCTTTGTGTTCATGGCTGACTGAGCATCATGTGAAGGAGAATCCACAAGAGGCGTGAGCACCTCCGGCCTTGTGGTCTATAAGGGTTGTCCACTAGTCTCATGGCCCCAGTGATGTCTGACGGTGACCCGGGGCGCTAATCATTGTTTCTCTGTATTGTAGGAAACCAGATTCCGTCAGCGTTACCTGGATCTGATATTGAATGACTACGTAAGGCAGAAATTCATTACCCGTGCCAAGCTTATCACATACCTGAGGCGATTTCTTGATGACTTGGGATTTCTGGAGGTAACGTTAAAACTGTTTCGTCTTATCTTTTCATTTACTTGTTGGTTTAAAGGAGTATTGGTTATCTTGCGGTATATGTAAAATACGTCCTGTTGCATTGCACAAATGTGCAACTGATTCCATTACGTCTATATATTGATGCAGCGTGCTCGCCATTGTAAGCTAGCATGACGTTCACCTGTTTCGCATATATAGCTTATTCCAAATCCATATGTAAAAGACGTCAAGCATCTGCCGGCTTTTAGTGAAGATCAGCTTCTTTGACCACTGTTTTGAAACAAGATGCAAAAGTGTTTTTGTTTTTTTTTTTTGTTTTTTTTTGAATTTTTTCCCCCCCTTCAGTTAGCTTTTTTGGATTTTTTGTGTGTGTGTTTTAACTGTAAATTCTTTCTTGTTTGGAGAACTCATACAGGCCTTAAACATTTGTTTTTAATGCTATATTTTGTTTCTTTTAGAAAGCAGAATTTAATGATTTTTTTTTTTTTAATTCACCATCTGTCTTTGAGAGATTAAACTTAAAGGGACACTAAACTTTATTTTTCACTTGTGCGTCTAATATAGAAGCACAAGTGAAAAGTTAGTTGTCCCTAGTATGAGGATGAACTGGCGGGTACTTTTGATAATACACGCCAGTTTATCTTCTGACCGATAGCTGCCATGTTTCCATAGGAAGCAGGCAGCGGTCTGGTCGGCGACTGTCTCTCTCTGCTAGTGCAGAGAGAGCCCCTTGTTTTTGCATGGGATCAGCAGGGGGGACCTTAACTAGGAAAACCACCGCTCTGATTGGCTGTGCGCGTGCCAGCACGCGACAACTAGTAAGCCCGCGTGTATCTATTAAGATACATGTCAGGTTTACTTAACTGTACCGGGACATGTATTGTTTAACCCTTGCTTCCTTCAAGGAGTAAGATTAGCTTCCAGGTGCTGTAGCACAGAAAAAGGGTCTACTCACACCCCAGGCAGACAACAGGAACAAACAGAGGTAGTGCCAGCTGAAGTCATCCGGAAGGTAGACGGCATCAATCCATAGTTATAGAATAATAAAACCATCGAGCAGGGAGACAGGAACAAAACAGATACGACACACGCTTCACGCGTTTCGCACCAACTGGCGCTTTGTCAAAAGCAGTCCCGACCAAGCGCCAGTTGGTGCGAAACGCGTCAAGCGTGTGTCGTATCTGTTTTATTATTCTTTTTTTGATTTATTAAAGTTACTTTTTACAAACCAACTATGGATTGATGCCGTCTACCTTCCGGATGACTTCAGCTGGCACTACCTCTGTTTGTTCCAAAGGTTTAAACAATGTTTAATGCTCCTTTAAAGCTGTGCTTTGTGATCAGAAACACGCTAACAATGGTCCTGTCCCTTTAACATCCATGCCGATGAGTCAGAAGATGGGCTACTTATTCACTCAGTGCATCATCAAGAAGACTAATAGTTGGCAACGAGAGGTCAACGGATCTAAACACAAATGTCTATGTTCTCAGATAGAGACGCCAATGATGAATGTTATCCCTGGCGGTGCAGTGGCCAAACCATTCATCACCCATCACAATGACCTGGATATGGATCTCTACATGAGGATCGCCCCGGAGCTGTACCACAAGGTAGTGCCCCCGAGCCTTCCATGTCTCAAGCGTGGACTGAAACCAAGGAGAGGATGTTAACAGGATTTATTATTTCTTTATCTGCACAGATGCTGGTTGTTGGGGGCATAGACCGAGTGTATGAAGTAGGCCGTCAGTTCCGTAATGAAGGAATAGACCTCACTCACAACCCGGAGTTCACCACTTGCGAGTTTTACATGGCATACGCAGATTACCATGACCTCATGGAACTCACCGAAAAGATGCTCTCCGGTATGTTTAATATTCTGTACGGTGTATATTATACACAGCTTGCTTTCTGTATGTTGTATATGGGAAATGCACTTATTATTACTTTAAATCAATTTACTGTCCTCCCGTAGTTTTATGTTAAAAATAATTTTAACGGGGCTTTTAAATTAAGCAACATTCCAATATGGAGGACTTCGAGAGACCGGCAGGACTGTTGGTATAGAAACGGCTGTAAAACTGACATTTTCTTTGCAGCTTTTTCGGAGACAGGAAGTGTTTAACCCCTTAACGCATGTGGACGTATATATACTTCCTGAAAAGCATGGTCCTTAAGGACCATGAGGACGTATATATACGTCCTCCGTTTTCATGTAGTGTTGCGCTCATTAGCGCAACACTACATGCCTGCAGCTACTCTCAGAGGCTGCTTCGGATCCGAAGCAGCCTCTGAGAGGGCTTTCAGCCCACCCTCGACCCCCCCCCCGCGCGCATACGATCACAGCGAATGTGATCGTATGCGCGCAAACACACATAGGCAGTGAAAGCTCATCACTGCCTATGTGTGTGTTAAAGTGTTGCATGATGCCTCTATCGAGGCATCATGTAACACAATCTGTGCCCTCCTGGGCACCGCGATCACCCGGTGATCGCGGGTGTGTGCTGTATCGGAGGAACATGCATGGAACAGCATGCCCAGAGGAGAGCGACGGAAGAGAGAAAAAAAAAATCTCTTCCGTCGCTCTGAAACCGCTACTTGACTGCCCCTACAGGCAGTTAGGCGGTATTACAGTTAAAAATAGAAAAATAAATAAATAAATAAAATAAATAAATGGAAAAAGCTAACCCTTGATCTACTGAACCTAGATCTAGGGTTAGGGTCCAAATAGGGTAATAATTAGGGTTAAATGGGGGTTCGGATGATTACAAGGGTTAGATTAAGGGGTGGGGGTCAATTTAGGGTTAGATTAAATTTAGAGTTGGGGTAAATTTAGGGTTCGGGTTAAAAAAATCACTGTAGAAGAAAATGGTTAGAAAACAAAAAAAAACACTAATATTGTTTATTGCCCTATTACGTGAAATAAAACATAGACAAACAAGGAAACATTGATATTACTAAACTGAGGACAAATAGTAGAAATATATAGACGGGGTCTTTTTTACCATTTGTAATTGTGTAAAAAAAAAATCAGGTCAAAGTTGGAAAAAGTGTTTTTTATGGCATATTTTCATCATATTTTCTATTTTTTTAATAGTAAATGATATCATATGATGAAAATAATAGTATCAAATGAAAGCCCTATCTGTCCTTTAAAAAATGATATATAATTTGTGTGGGTGGACTGAACACAAAGAAAGAAATTCACAGTTCAGTAAACGTATGACAAAAATAATGGAATTCTGGTCTTCAAGGCACCTCAAATGCTACATACCACTCGGTCACTAAGGGGTTAAGAAAAAAATTGATAAGATCTTTTTATTAACATGATACAGTAATTCTCTAAAATAATTATTTTCACAGCTGCCCCTTTAATAAAAAAAAAAGGCTCTGTCAATAAGTGTAAAGTAAGAGAATGCACTGTGCTTCCCCTGCAGGAATGGTGAAACACATAACTGGCGACTACAAAGTGGCGTACCATCCTGACGGCCCCGAAGGTCAAACCTACGAACTGGACTTCACCCCGCCCTTCAGAAAAATCAGCATGGTGCACGAACTGGAAAAAGTATTGGAGAAAAAGTTCCCTGCCACAGACCAGTTCCACACAGAAGGTGAGGGTTTAGTAACGTGACCATGGGAGTCACCGAACGGTTAGAGTGTTTGGAGATCATTTCTCTGGGCACCAAGTAGAGTTGCGAAGACAAATAGCTGTGCGGAATATAAGGGGAATCGCACTGCAATCTGTAGTTGAATAATATACTGCAATAAACACATTGCTTGGAATAAAGAAATCTGTTTGGCATACCTCCTAACTGTCCCACCTTTTAAGTGGGAGAGGGGTCCCGACACTCTTGGGTGCCCGTTTATGCGAGAGGAGCCCCCCCCCCATCCCCTCTTCCAAGCCACACCCTCTGACTGTCCCATGCTGCCAGTGGGGCACGTTGGGAGGTATGGTTGTAGAACTGAAGACGGTGGTATATTACCTCCTTTATTAATTAGCAGGTATTCGCTACATTTGGTCTTTTCTCTGTACACAGAGACGCGCAAGTTTCTTGATGACCTTTGTGTGGAAAAGGCCGTGGAGTGTCCGGCCCCGAGAACCACTGCAAGGCTACTAGACAAGGTAAAATCTCCCCGACTCTCCTCCCAATCAGATGATAGAGGCTATCCTTTATTACTGTAGCAGCGGTGCACTTCCCCGTACTGCTTAGCGGGAGGTACACCATGTGATCTGCAGCTACAGAACAAAAGTCTTGAGTCTCCTATTTAATTTTTTTTTTTTTCTCTTGCAGTTGGTCGGTGACTTCCTAGAAGTGACTTGTATTAATCCCACCTTCATCATCGACCACCCTCAAATCATGAGTCCCCTAGCTAAGTGGTAAGATTCCAGTGGGAGCTGCTGTAGGCTCTTTGTACTGTGAATGTACCTGTATGAATTCTGCAGAACAATGCCTGTCATTTAGATTGTAGAAGGTCCCAATTCATGACTTCTTCTCTCTCGGTGTTTAGGCATCGGAGTGAGAAAGGCCTAACCGAGAGATTTGAATTGTTTGTGATGAAAAAGGAAATCTGCAATGCTTACACAGAGATGAATGATCCAGTGAAACAGAGGGAGATGTTTGAAGATCAAGCTAAGGTAATTCCACACCCCTGCTGCTGAAATACTGATAGTTAAAGACAACTGTACCAACAAATTAACTTGTATTTAATTGAAATATTGCATCAAGTGTGGGCATCGTACATAGAAATGTTTTAATGAAAGAATACAAATAATGAACTTTATTGAGCCCTCATTGCTTCATATAGCTCTAACAGGGTGCGGACATGTTTAGAATCTTGGGCAGATCTGACCCAAGATGCTATACAACATGTCTGCCCCCTGTTAGAGCTGTATGAAGCAACGAGTGATGTATTTGTATTCTTTCATTAAAGCATCTCTATAGGCACCATCTCCACTTGATGTAATCTTTCAATTAAACAGGAGTGGGTTTTTTTGCCTACAGTTGTCCTTTAACATGGGTTTGGTTCCTGGTCTGCCTGTAAAAAGGGTGATTATGGCAGCAACATAAACACTGGGGACTGTGAATGTAGAGAATAAGAAAGGGAAGAAAAAAAAAAAGATCTGTACATTATCTAAGCTAAAATGCATGCGAATGCATGGATCAAGAGGAAAGCCTGTGGTATCTCTGTTGTTATGACATCACTGTGTGACATGAAATGCAAATGAGCTAAAATTCAATAGGACATGTGTAACCTTTTAGTGCCAAATTTTGTTACACTCCCTTATGTGTGTTGTAGTGACACAGTTGGCTCCCCATTGGTTATATAAATTTGAAGGGGCTCCCATGCATATTTGTTTCCCTTATCCTTGGATATGTTGTGTTTTTGTCTCCTCTTTGTTTTGTTCTGTATGCTCTGTTTACTGTCCTACAGTCTGACCCTAACCACGAGTTGCTGCTTTACTTTGCACAGGCCAAAGCTGCAGGTGACGATGAAGCAATGTTTATAGACGAGACCTTCTGCACTTCTCTAGAATATGGCCTTCCCCCAACTGCGGGCTGGGGAATGGGCATTGACCGCTTGGCCATGTTCCTTACAGACTCCAATAATATAAAGGTAATGATAAGGCAGAAACAAATAATACACTGGTATTAGTTGCGAACATTAGTGTAGGATTTAAATTTTAGATATATATATATATATATAATTTATTTATTTTTAATCTATAACAACCTAGGATAGCCTCAGATGTTCTTAATATTCCCAATATTCTTCTGCAAAACTGATCTTAACATTCCCAATATTCTTCTTCAAAAGGAGGATATGATGCAATATGCCCCCTGTGCCCAAGGAATAGCAGATTTTCTTATTTAAAAAAAACAAAACATTTAACAGATTTAAATTATCCGCATCCAACAAAGCAGTTTTTATAAGTCCTATATGATAAATGCAGAGGAAATATCTGATGGCCTGGTGACTCGGGGAACAACTTTTTATCAGGGCTATTTCTGTCAGATAAGAAGAGTTTGGAATGATGCTGCAAACGAGCCCAATTAGATGGGAAGTCTGCCTGAGGCTGACATGTCGCTGAGCTGGTGTGGCCTGGCAGCCCTGGATGGTGTGAGGCGCATGTGATGACAAGCACTTCTCCTCCTCCCTTACTATTAACCATGCGCACCAATGGTGTAGAGAGATGATCTGGCAACCAGGTTTAGTCACTCGTACACTTAGACAGGACCATTCAAGTAGAAAATAAAGGCTGACTTGGTACTGCTGTGCATGGTTAATGATGGAGGGTGACTGATTTTACTCTGGTCTTTCCAACAGGAGGTCCTTCTGTTTCCTGCAATGAAGCCAGAAGACAACAAGAAAGAGACTACTACTCCAGCCAGCCAGACCCCAAACGGCACATCTGTTTAAGTGAGGGGACTGTGTCCCTTTAAGATGATCTTCTGTCCATATCAGGGGAACCTGACTTGTCCTGTGAAAAGTTACTGCTCTTACTGTCTTTATACTGATAATAAATACATGAAAGAACCTATGTGTGCTTTGTCTTCCATCTATAGGCCATAGGCAGAATTACATGTCTCCATCCTGGCAGTGACACCATGCTAACATGAAGATGACTGGGGACCGTACCTTACCTGAATAAGGGGGTAGAATGCCTGTGAGGCTATAGGAGAGGGGAATAGCCTCTGTTACACCGGGACAGGAGAGAGTCTGTAATACTAGAAGTAAGAGAGGGGTGTGTAATGTTGGGGGTGAAGGAAAGGGGTCTTTAAAATTCCAGGTTAGAGGGGGAATTTAAATTGCCCAACCTAACTTTTTACTTTGTTCTGGAAACTAATGTGCTAGTGAAATATATAACAAAAGAAGGAGACGGCGCTAAAATAAACCCCAGAAACAAGGCATATATTTTTAAAAATAGAAATATTTAATTATACATCACAAAATAAAAATAAAATATATTAACATATGAAATAGAAACAAATCCAGTGCCACTATAAGATTGAATACAAGAGTATAAAAATAACATACAGATATAACGGTATAAAATATACAAAAAATGGGAAGGAATAAATAAATACAATCTTACCCTATTGGTTCACCTGGCCAGGTATTGAACATACGTATAAAATACACAATACTGCACAAACACCCACCAGCTGAAGAAGTTCTAACGAAACCTGTCCTGAGGGGTGTTCTTCCTTTTTGTGTTTGTGCAGTATTGTGTATTTTATACGTATGTTCAATACCTGGCCAGGTGAGCTAAAAGGGTAAGATTGTATTTATTCCTTCCCATTTTTTGTATATTTTATACTGTTATATCTGTATGTTATTTTTATACTCTGTCCGTGTGACCAGCTCTTGTATTCAATCTTATAGTGGCACTGGATTTGTTTCTATTTCATATGTTAATATATTTTATTTTTATTTTGTGATGTATAATTAAATATTTCTATTTTTATAAATATATGCCTTGTTTCTGGGGTTTATTTTAGCGCGGTCTCCTTCTTTTGTTAATTTTGTGCTTCTTTGTTTGCAGTGGTGCAGTTCACTGCAGTTATAAGACTAGCTGCTCTATTTTTCTATTTGTGAGTGGTCCGTCCCCCCACGGGATTGAGAGATTTCTCTCCTCATTGATTTTGTGTGTGGATTACATACGGGTTAGTTCCAATTATTTATTCTTCACTTTTTTTTTTTTTTCCACATATTTCTCACTGTCACTTATATTCGTTTAAGCACTGTGCAATTTTTTCTCTTCTAGTAAAATATATATTTTGTTTTTCCCCTACATTTTTCATATTTTAATTTTTTTTACCAAATGATATATGTTCCTACATAGCAATCCGGTTGCACAGAAGTATAATTTAAAGGGATGATCTTTCTATCCAATTGTCACACTTCACTCATTGTTTTGAGTAGTTTAACAGAAGTGTATCTAAGATTTCAATCTATTTTTGATGAATACAAAAGGAGTCTGAGCAGAAAGCAATCTTTTATGTACATTAA
The DNA here is from genome assembly GCA_036172795.1 of Pelodytes ibericus. Classification (NCBI taxonomy): domain Eukaryota; kingdom Metazoa; phylum Chordata; class Amphibia; order Anura; family Pelodytidae; genus Pelodytes; species Pelodytes ibericus. The sequence goes on from CM069862.1 coordinate 197,399,013, forward strand.
ACAGATATGATATAAGTGTCTTGCAATTAAAAAGTAGATCTATGTACATTTTAATATTAATCATAACGACATTATACATGAACAGCAAAATTTACAAATATTGGTCCCGTCTATATTATGATATGATTATGTCATATGAAGGTGTTTTCAGTACTATAATTTACTTGGATAATATGCTCGGAGTGCCTCCTCACATCCTGCCAGTCTACTGGCAAGATCAAAACTGGTGTCGAACGATGGTCCTTTCTCTAAGAGAATGACGGAAAGTAGAACTGCAAAGTGGGCTGTGAGACCCCATATCTTAAAGGTCTTTTGCGTTTCGGGGTCCTCATACATGAAACTGTGAATGGTTTGGGTTCCAAAGTAAGGCACCTTTAGACGAAGTGGGGTGTAGGAGTCAGAACTAATGAAGAAGTCCAGGGGAACATAAAACACGTCTGTTACTTCATCAGGATGTGGACAGGCCTCGAATTTATCTTCTACCAGGGCAACAACCGGCGTGATCAGGTAAGTGGGACGCTGGCGGTAAGAGGGATAAAGAAAGCAAGATAAATTACAAAAATATTACAATTGCTAACCAAGGAGATACAATGTTGGTTTTGTATAAAGTGAATTCTGGGATTTAAGCACATGTGAGCCGTGAATTCTGTTTTACAAGGATGGATCCAATCTGAGGGAGAAAACAATGGCTGCTCCCTTCCAAGGCAGAGAGAACTACTGAGGAGGAGAGAAAAGGGTATGTTTGAGCCATTTTAAGAAAAACAATATTCATTTTATTGAATTGATTTATTTTTAAGTGGTTCAAATATTGCTAAAGTTGTTCTTTTAAATAATTCACCTAGTGTTTAAGATTTTTGTGCTGGTGCAATGCTCTGGAACAAACAACTTATCTAAATCTTCAACCTATTCTGTGCTCCTTCTCTATTCAAGTGCAGACATCTTGTGCAACTCCTCTGAGGCTCTGGCTTCCACTTGCTTCTTGTCACTGCCCAACTGCTCCCTCCTACTTCACAAAATGAGTTCTACCAAGTTGTACATTTTTGGGGATATCTTTTCAATGTTAGTTCACAAGAGTACCATTCATAAAAAAAATGATGTACTGTTAATACCTTTTGGTGTTTAGTCCATCTTTAACAGAGGTATATGGTAAATACATGTACATTAAAAAAAAAAAAAAAAACATTCTGACTAGTAGTGTGAAGAAGTATTAATTTGCAGTGGTGAGATGTCGCTCTGTACATGCATGTGACTTATATGTGGTTATAAACGCACCATGGATATGTATGGGACAAGCCGGCCAACTATTTCCACCTGATCCGGTTTTAAACCAATCTCCTCATTGGCTTCCCTCAGTGCCGCTTGGATGTCATCAGTGTCTGTGGATTCACGCCTTCCCCCGGGAAAGCAAACGTCCCCTGGCATAGTTTTAAGCTAAAAAGATATAAAACAAAAATACACACTGCCTAGGCATGTTTAATACATATAGTTAGCCCTACCCAACTCCCTGGTTCACTTCGGAACATGCTGTGTGTAAAGCCCACACAATGAATGAATATTATATTAGAGTTCATGATCCTACAGGAGAAGACGACTGAAGGGCAAAAAACATGTTTAACAGAAATATTGCATCGTGTGAAGACATTTTATAGAGAAATACTCTAATAAAGGAATCCGAATGATGTGCCCTATTGAGCTCTCGTTGCTTGTATAGCTCTATCTGGGGGCGGACATGAGGTTGGCTCAGATAGGTCAGATCTTCTGATCCATATAGCCCCTGAGAGTGCTATATGGAGCAAAGAGGGCTCAATAAGATACTTTATTTGTATTCTGTTACACCACATGTGCCAGCAGCCAATCATTTTCGGCTGTATGTGCCCAAACCAAGAGAGAGGTCTTACACCCAGTGAGAACCTTACTTTTAGTATAAATTAATAGAGGGGGGCAATTTCTATCGATCTGAACCTAACACAGTGTGACCCAACGGTTATAAGCGACTGTGTCTTATAGACGTCCCATACATTAGTAAACATATAACACATGAAATGAACATGACATAAGTAAAAACATCTTAACTTACATTCATCGATCGGACGGTCAACAGCAAATACAGTTTATTTTGTTTAATGAAAAGAGGGAGGAGGATTGATGCTTTTTGCAGAGGGATGTGGGTAAACCGGTTTCCAGCATCATATTTTTGTATGATGCTCTTGATCGTCTCTCGAAGACTTGGAAGTTATATAGAAAAAAAAAGTGTACATTATACATGATATTTTCTTTTTTATTGAAGTCACAGAGCCTCACATATAGAATTAATCCTCCATATACATTTACGCTTTAAAAAATAAAAAATATATATCCCTTAAAGTTTAATATTAAATGACAACTGCAACTAAGAAATATGAACATGTTAAATTGAAAGATTATAGGCATTTATAGGCACCTTGTTATGCTGTCTCTGCTCTGACCAGCTCTATATCAAGGGCAGACATGTTTAGAATCTTGGGTCGAAGGAAGAACTCAAGATTCAGAACAAAATGTCCGCCCCCGATAACCTATACAACGGAAAGCCGCCGATTTAGTCTGTTCTGTGAATGAGCATTGTCGGTACTTCAACTTTGAAAAAAAAATTAATGGAAGATTTGCTTTTCGTATCAAAATCAATAGCAGGCTAATCTTAACCCTTCTCATCCCGGGGAGCATCTATAACGGGGGGCATCCGTATTTTATCGGATGTGGGCCACATTCGTATTTGTGTCAATGCATCAAATACACTTCTTTTTAATTCATAGCAGTGATGAAGATCAGTCAATATGTTTCTGTATTTAGCAGTAAAGCAAATAGTCTGAGTACTATTCAAGCAAGAGTACACATGTATTTGGTCTAATGTAATGAGTGGAGTCAATGGGACCACACCATGCCATCAGAGGGGCTGTATTTGGCACACATTGGACTCCCCTGGTCTATAAGGACCCTTGTGTGACACTCTTGTATAATCTTAGGTTTACCTCTGCCCTTACTGCTATTTGTAAATGGAACCCTGCTGTGCTAGATTTAAAGGGACCTGTTACACTAAATGTAGGTGATACACACATGCCTAATGGGGCTTTTGATTTACTCATCACACCACAAAACTAACTAAGGGGGGTGACTATCTGACATAATAACTTTGATTTTTTTCAACAAGGGGGGGGGGGACGGACGGGACAACATTTAGTTGACTGGGCATGATAGGACCTGCAGTATAAGGGAACCCCAAACACTATGTCGTGTATTTACCTGCTCTGATCTTGTTCTGTCTGCTCTCCTGTTTGCTGGTCACTACTGTGGGACATAGCTACTGCTTCCTATGTGAACAGAGGCAGCTCAATGCGTTCCAAGCCTCAGTTTGGGTGAAGCCACACCTACTGATGTCATAGAAAAGGAATTATTATTGTATCAGGTCTCATTCTACACTGCCAGGTTTTCTAGTGATCAGAAAGATCAAGCTGGATCTTCTCTAATATAATATAGTGTGTAATGCACTGCTTTATCATACAGTATCACTCACAATATTTCCAGAAATATTTAATAGCATTATCAATTAAATTAGTGACATAGAATGAATTACAATTATTAATTGGCCCATCTAGTTTACCCATGCTAAAATAATAGTCTTTTATTAGTGATTTGTTCTTTTAGTGTATGTTACAGACTGATGCTGGCTTCTTTATTGGGCTAGCCATTAAAAGGACATGTCAGGCATCAAACAAACGTGGATGCATCTCTAGTGCTTACCCTGCACGCTTGCACAGGATTTTCGTTCAGGTATATAAACACAGGCAGGGAATCCTTTGCAATGATTCCATCGTACACTTCTGCGGAATCGTCTAGATTCCAGAATCCGGACGTTTGTGACCTGGGCCCTATGCTGGTACAAAAAAATTGGTGGATGCCAATGTTAAGTCTATGGAAGCATCAGCAAGGCCGGTGTTCTGACAAAAAACTCGAGTGAATTCTACTGCACAGGTAGAATTCGCTCATCGCGCACCACAGCGCATGCGCACAAAGTTACAGCTGTCATGCAGCCGTAACTTTAGCAGAAGTGCGCCTGCGCGAGGGACACACACCACCTCACGCCCCCACGCGGATCAGCTGCGGTGACAGGTAAAGTATAAGCGTATTACTTATTATTGTCACTTATTAGCGTAGCAATCACTGTATAGTTGGTAAAACTCCTATCAGTGACATGCGACGCTAGTAAGTGGAAGTCAGACACGGGGGACAGAGGAGGACACACAGGGGGGCTGCCTCATCTTGATGGGAGTTGTGATCAGCCACTTAGACTCCCGTGTGTCCCCCGTGTCTGGCTTCCAATTACTGGCGTAGCATGTCACCGATAGTTTTACCAACTATACAGTGATTGCTACGCTAATAAGTGAGAATAATAAGTAATACGCTTATACTTTACCTGTCACCGCAGCTGATCCGAAGGGGGCGTGAGGTGGTGTGTGTCCCTCGCGCATGCGCTCTTCTGGCACAGTTACAGCTGATTGACAGCCGTAACTTTGTGCGCATGCGCTGTGGTGCGTCGACTGCGTCTGTGCAGTAGAATTCACTCTAGTCAGAACACCGGTATTCTTTTGAAGAAAAGGTGGCAACGGCTACCGGCGGTGGTAGAGCAAAAAGACTACCGTATTTGCTCGAATATAAGACGAGGTTTTTTTCAGAGCAAATGCTCTGAAAAATACCCCTCGTCTTTCATTCGAGGTCTTCTTATAATCTGACCTCAAATTGAGGTCAGATTATAAGACATGGATCCAGGTCCCCAGCAGAGCTGCAGGGGACCTGGATCCCCCTCTCTAGCAGCAGGGGATGTCTGCGCAATGAGCGCAGACTCCCCTGCTTCCGCCCGGCACGACCGCCGGGGCTTCTATGAAGAAGCCGGGTACTTCCGGCTACGTATTTACATATATACAAGGTAAACTTTTTTTTTTCCTATAGGGTAGTCTTATATTCAGGCTTTTAGTTTTTTTCCTAAAGGAATATACAAAGTTTGGGAGGTCGTCTTATAATCAGGGTCGTCTTATAATCGAGCAAATACGGTACTTTTAACAGAAGTTGGCATTACACTTTGGCTAGGGTTGCCACCAAGCCTGTATTTAACCAGTAGGCCAATGTCAAGTCTATGGAGGCTATAGCATGGCCTATATATATATATATATATATATATATTTAAAAAAAAAACATATATATGTATATATATTTTTTTTTTTTACCCTAACTGGTGCAAGTAAAAAAAATCTTCCACTATTAGGCCCTATTTCTGTGGGCAACACTTTTTTCTAAACAATGATTATTTATTCAGATTTAATATTTCATTGACACATAACAGTGGCCCTACCCTACATTTACTAGCAATCATATAATGGCTGATTTCACAATGCCCTGATAACAGCAAGTGTCTATTGCCAGCCTGTTCCTGGGAATTGTAGTTCTACTGTGGGTTGACTTGCTCTAACAGTGACTGTTCAGAAAACTCCACTTCCCGGAATCCTTTGCGCGGACGGAATGCAAGCTAGATGGACTATCTCCGTCTGAGGTAACTGCTATCTTTCGGTCACCAAAGAACTCTCAATCCCATGATGACTGACGGGCGAAAACGTCACAAACTATGCGACAGATAGCTTTCTGAGGTTCAGCTTGGTACGCTGTGAACCTGGAGACGCCTGGCATCCATGGAGACATCACAGAGCAGGTTGGTTCATGGAGCCTCTTTTCCCTCAGTCTTCCACTGTCGACATTTGGTGACTACACACGTTTGGGCGCCTGTGTACTACATTTCCCTTGATGCTTAGCGTGGCTGCTTTGAGCATCATGGGGAATGTAGTCCGCAACTGGAATACATGTGCAAAGTGTTTTATTGGCAACTCTTGTGCTTTAGTATATAATTTTTCTTTATAACTTCTTCTTCTTGTAAGTATTTAGTGCTACTTTACAGTGAAGCATAATTTTCATACATAGGTTGAAGAGAGTTGAGGGCACTCAATAAATGGTAACATTTGAAACAATTGTATTTTTAGTGCTGTTTGCACATCTATGGCTTATTTATAATATTTTGCCAGGGCCACATGTTAGGTGTCTGTGCTATCACTGTGTGTTATTACTGGTATGTGATGGGATTCGATGAGGCAGATAATAAGCCAATGTAGTTTTTTTTTATGGTTATAACTACACACATTTCACTGATCTGTCCTGAACTGGATTCGGAATCAGGCATATTAGCCGAATTTCACAAATAGCCAAATCCAGTTACTCAATAGCCTCAATTTCGGTGTAAATCAGCAGTATGCAATTACACATTTCCCATTAAAAAGCAGTTCATTTGCATACCGTGCCACAGGTAGGGTTGCCACCTGGCCGGTATTTTACCGGCAGGCCGGTAAAAAATTGGCATCAGGCCAATGTTAAGTCTATGGAGACAGTACCAAGGCCGGTATTTTTTTGACCAAAAGGTGGCAACCCTAGTTACCACCCGGCCGGTGTTTTACCGGCACAGCCGGTAATGAAGATTTAAAAGCCGGTGCCGGTATGATGAGCATACCGGCAATGAAAAGACCGGCATTTTTGTATCGGAGAGAAGATTATGTTATACTATTGCATAGTATGACATAATCCCAAGCACCAGGTCGGAATCATGGGCCCCCTCTCCACACTCCTGCTATCCGAGCACAGAGCGAGTAGGGGAAGTCTGTGCAAGCTGCACAGACTGCAAGCTCTACCCCCTCGCGCAAATCTCACTTTAGTTTCCGAGTGACTTCCCGTCACTCAGCAGCACTAGGAGTGGAGCTGGAATGCCCCCTCCCTGCAACATACAGCATACAGCAGGGAGGGGGAATCGTCATAAAATAAAAGTGCACTTTAAAAAAAAAAAAAAAAAACGCCTCTGTGTGTGACCGAGAGAGAGACTACCTCTGTGTGTGACCGAGAGAGAGACTACCTCTGTGTGTGACCGAGAGAGAGACTACCTCTGTGTGTGACCGAGAGAGAGACTACCTCTGTGTGTGTGTGTGACCGAGAGGAGAGACTACCTCTGTGTGTGTGTGTGTGTGTGACCTAGAGGAGAGACTACCTCTGTGTGTGACCGAGAGAGAGACTACCTCTGTGTGTGACCAAGAGAGACAGACTACTTCTGTGTGTGTGAGAGAGAGACTACCTCTGTGTGTGTGTGTGTGTGTGTGTGAGAGAGAGAGAGAGACTACCTCTGTTTGTGTGTGTGAGAGAGAGAGAGAGACAGACTACCTCTGTGTGTGTGAGAGAGAGAGACAGACTACCTCTGTGTGTGTGAGAGAGAGAGACAGACTACCTCTGTGTGTGTGTGACAGAAAGAGAGACCGAGAGGGGAGATGATGAGGGAAAGAGAGACAGACCGAGAGGGGGGATGATGAGGGAAAGAGAGACAGACCGAGAGGGGGGATGATGAGGGAAAGAGAGACAAAGGGATATGTGAGTCAGGATATCTAAAATACTTTATGACAATTGAGCTTCAGGCACCCGGGACCTTTACAGAGGACCCTGAGGCTCAATCTGGAAGGGACATTGAGTTGATCCATTTGTGGCCCCACCTTTTGTGACTCCGCCCACATCTATGGCCGCTATTTTTTTTTTTTTTAGTAAAAGGTACCAACCCTAGCCACCGGTGATGTCATAAACAGGAGACTCCGCAGACACATTTAAAACACATTTTTCACCTAATTTAGGCATTGGTTTGCAGTCTTGCTAATACAATATATAGGTCATTTTCAATCATGTTTTTATGATCTACATTCACAGGGTACACAATGTTTGGGTGATACAGTCCCTTTAAGAGAATAATGTATTTTACATGTGTCTGTTTCATCCCCTGCTTATGACCTGTTGGTTTTGATCTCTGGCTCTAGGTTGTGGACAGCAGATGATATTGCAGCTTTGTGTTATGAACACTACAAAAGCCGCTTACCTAAGCAAGGACTGCCAGATCCAAGCAGGGAGTGGACCCTGATGGCTGCTTTCATACAGGTGGAATCTTGGCAGGAGAAAGGAATGTCTAAGAAAGGTAAGTCTTTCAATACTTTTATGTGATCATGAAAACTGTCTATGCTTATGCTGACAGTCACTGTCTTTTCCCCAATTACAGTTGTTGCCATGGGAACTGGAACAAAATGCGTTGGCCAAGCTAAGCTACTCAAGACAGGTATATATTATTAAACATGTGTTTAGTTTAGGGGAATATTAATGCATACAGTAATATTTTATATGACACACATATTTTATTATTTATTTATTGTGTATAACTATAAAGTCTATACTTTGTATTTCTTATAAGAGACTCAATGACTTAAGTTAACGTATCTCATATCATTGAATCCCATAGATTGCAATAGAAAAATTTTGAGTTAAAAAACAGTGAGTGATGTTTTGTGTCATTGAATCGGGTCCAATGCACTGATCCTCTTGTAAGTCAGCAAAGCGGAGCTAGAGCAGGAAGCTTTGGAAAGGATTCCAACTGAATGGCTTGTATAGTGTACAAATAAACATGAAATCACAAGTCTATACATAGGTTCCTTAGTAACCCCAGTGGATCTGGTGGCAGTGTCATATAACTGTACATACACTGAACAAAATTATTACTTTTGTTTTTGCCCCCATTTTTCATTAGCTTAACTCATAGATCTAAGACTTTTTCTATATACACAAAAGGCCTATTTCTCTCAAATATTGTTCACAAATCTGTCTAAATGTGTGATAGTGAGCACTTCTCCTTTGCTGAGATAATCCATCCACCTCACAGGTGGGGCACATCAAGATGCTGATTAGACAGCATGATTATTGCAAAGATGTGCCTTAGGCTGGTCCCAATAAAAGACCACTCTAAAATGTGCAGATTGCTCACCAAGTCTTGGCACACATCATTATTCACCTATTTATACTACGGGGAAGAAATGTTTTTTTTTTTTACATTTATTTACTTATTTTACATGACACTATGTTTGCAGCTTTCTCGTACCTTTTTACAATGTGTCCAGCTTAGCTTTAGGCAGACAGCGGCCCACTTCTGCTCCAAGCTATCTAATATCTAATACTTTAATGCAGTCAGTATGGTTTGAATGCTGAGCCACGTTATCCTCTATTCTGTACTCCTTCCCCGAGCCTGTAAAGGAGACGGAAGATGGAAGGTCACATTTAACCTACAAAAATGCCCACATGGGTAACTTTTTTTCTTCTACATTTATTTTTTTCATTTGTGAGTCTTCGTTTTGAAGATCCCCGCATTAAACAGTGGCTCTTGCTTTTCTCATACAGGGGATATCTTGCAGGACAGTCACGCAGAGGTGGTTGCAAAAAGAAGTTTCCAAAGGTAGAGGATCTGTATTGTATCTTTCTGTAATTTCCCTGGACAATAAGCAGTGTTGTTATGGGGGCAGCACGAGAGTTACTTGCTTATCAGACCAGCTACTGACGAGAGTAAAACTCCACCTCCCCCTGTAATCATATTTAATTACAATCCTAACCATTCTGAATTTATTGACTCTGTTCAATGACCTGAGTTAAAGGGGCTGTTCTATGTAGCATATATTTAGTATGTTACACGTGTTATTTATTAAAGGTGACGTGCGCTACAGCTCTCCTGTCGTTTTACATTAAAACTAATTTCGCAAGTGCCTCCTAAATTCAGTAGTGAGGAGTACACAGGAGGTGGGCTGGCTTCCTCTGCAGGAGTTTTCATGCCCCCCCTGCGAGAAAGTGCTGCCATTAACCATTACCTCTCTCAGTTGAACTTGGCCTTTACAATTGCTTGAAATGCTGGGGTTTCGGGCAGCTTTGTTTGGTTTGGGTCAGCTTTGTTTGGTTTGGGTCAGCTTTGTTTGGTTTGGGTCAGCTTTGTTTGGTTTGGGTCAGCTTTGTTTGGTTTGGGTCAGCTTTGTTTGGTTTGATGGAACACAAGAAGGAAGGCTTTGGAAGAGCAGCAGCCACAGACGTAACTCTGTAACACGTTAGATGCAGTTTTATAAGAGATAAGGAGTGTTGAGGAAAGACTGGTCAGACAGATCTGGTTGCTTTTTAATTTACACAAAGCAGTATTTAAATGGCTCCCTTCATGTATCACCGGTCATTGAATATTATAGACTGCAATCGAAAATTCTCAGTTAAAGGACAGCTAAAAAATAAGATCTATGTAATTGAATGGTCGCAAATAGAAATACTTTAATGAACGAATAGAAATAATGTACCTTACTGAGCTGTCTTTGCTCTGCATAGCTCTATCAGGGGGCGGACATGTTGTTTAGAATGTTGGGTGAGATGCATGAAGGTCTGACCCAAGATGTCTGCTCCCTGATAGCGCTATATAAGGGGCTATATTTCTCTTCTTTCATTAAAGCATTTTTATTTAAAATTCCTACAGCTGGTCCAATCTTTTAATTAAACATAACGTAATTTTTTACGACATTTGTCCTTTAAAACCCACTGGCGTCAATAAATAGAGAGCAATATGTCTTGGTTTAAATGTCTGCATCGGAAAGAAAATAATGATTTGTTAAATACCATCCCTGTTCTTTGCAGTTGTGCTTTATGGGAAGTGCTGTCTCTAGTTACTGTTTTATTCTGCCTGTGCGAAGAGACTGAAGTGGGACGAGGTCTATCAGATTGAAATGGTCTCTGATGAAGTGACCTCCTGTATATGTGTGGATCTCCGAGAGATGATCCTTTAATGAAGTCTTTGTTCCTTCCCTCTGTTGGCCGCAGATGTAAAAAAAATTTCCACCGTGGAATTTAAAGCAGATATCATCTTTACTTCCCCAGGTATCTCCAGTATCAGCTCTCTCTGGCACCTTCTAAATCTCAGGACTGTGTGTTTATTCCCGGCACCAACAAAGGGAAATGGATCCTGAAGCCAGAGATCTCCTTTGTGTTTTTCACAAGTCACACACCATGTGAGTATTTCTTAATAAAGCAATGATGTCCTCTCCCTCTCTGGATTCTGTTAAATTAATATTTTGTGTACAGTTATCCTTTAGGTTTAATTGAAAGATTGCTTCAAGTTTAGACATTTTACATCTTTACTTTGTCTAGCTCTATCACGGGGCGGACATGTTTAGAATCTTGGGTCAGATCCAAGATTCTAAACAACATGTCTGCCCGCTGATAGAACTCTTTATCGCAAATAGGGCTCAATAAGGTAGATTCTTTGTATTCTTTCATTAAATTCTTTTCATTAAATCAAGATTAAAAAAGTGATTACATTTTGTCCCTGTGTTTTCTATACTTACTTTTATATGTGTTAGTTTTATTGTTTGTTTTGGAGGGAAGATGGAGGATTAACATGTATTTTTGGGACTGCCATGATCCTTGTTTGATGTAAGACTCTCTTCCGCATAGGTGGTGATGCCTCAATTATACCCATGATTTCTCAAGAGGGTCAGCTCTTCCCCGCGTTAGTTTCAGAAGTCGGTGAGGAACCATCCGGTGACCAAGTCTGTAGATCTTTTGGAAAAAGGAAGAGGAATGGGGAGGACTCTGGTATACTGCATAAGAAATTAAAGCATGATGAGAGGGGGGTGATGGGTGATGAGGTTGAACTTCCTGGCGAGGAGAACAAGGTTTGTAATCCTTCAAGTCTGGAAGCAGTGGATGTCTATAGGACTGGAGCAAAGTGTGTTCCTGGTGAGTTCCAGGACAGTCACGACCCAGGTGTACATTATCATGTTGTGGGGGTACTTCGTGTGAAACCAGGCCGCGGAGACCGCACATTGTCCATGTCGTGCAGCGATAAGATGGCTCGCTGGAATATACTCGGCTGCCAAGGTGGTCTCCTCATGCACTGTCTGGAAGAGCCGATCTACACGTCTGCTGTTGTGGTTGGGAATTGTCCATACAGCCAGGAAGCAATGGAGAGAGCTCTTCTCACCAGGTATGGCATGGAGCCTTGCATGGCAGACCAAACAAGGAATATGATGGCTGACGATTTTGAATGACCGTCTTCTGTCTACCAGGTGTCTGAACGTGACTTCCCTGCCAGATAGGTTCAGGGTCAACAAGGTGCATATCGAGCAGTCACAATTACAGTTTCCCCATGGACGAGATGCCCTAATGGGAAAGGGCAGCAATCTAAAGCTCATTCCTTGTGGCGCAGGTGAGGTCATTGGGAAAAAGGAGGTTGTGCAGCATGCTGGCCATGTTAAAGAACCTCTGGGTTACTGTTGACATGACTTGCCAGCAACCCATCTGGCCCTGCATGGAATGTCCTGCTTCCCCACCATCAGCTGATCCACAGGGTCCTAATACCACTGAATCAGAGGCGCATTCCTTGTTGGGAGAGGCTCTTTTCAATCTGTCTGTGTTAAAACACAAATGGGTAGATTTCTTCTAAATTCCTGTTCTGCGTCTTTTCCTTATCGTATTCATGGCCACTTTGGGATTCAAGGTAGACTGGCCGGAGGAGCTATCACTGGCTGATCCCTTCCCTGGTCCAGAGAGTTTTCAAGCAGCCCGAAGGAGGCCTGCACAGAGGTCTCCCGACTGGCTCCTTCTTCCGTTCCTTTCCCCTAATCCTGGGCTTCTCTATGACGCTATGTGGACTGCTGCTTTCATTTTGCTCCATCCAGTTCCCTCTAGCAAGTTATAATCACTGTGCCCTGTCTGGACTCTCTTTGTGCCCAGTGCCCCCGTCTCTGTATGCCCCATGTACTAGTGGCATGCCTCTCTCTTTTCCATGCCTGGCTGTATCTGTATACAGTGCTTTTTATAGTCTGTGCTCTATCATGTGCCAACTGCGTGTGCTTGATGGCATTTGGCTGGCCCTAACATCAAGAGAAATGGGGTCCACAATATGTGGAGTGCCAAAGGGTTAATCATTAGGGTTGTGTACTACATTTCCCATGATGCTCAGCCAGCTATTGGCCCATGGGAAATGTTGTCTACAATATCTGGAGCTCTAGAGGACCCAGGTCTACTCTCCTGTTTGTCTCCCAGCTTACCTGGAGTTGGGGAAGGAGACAATGGTGCACGAAGCACAGCGGCAGTTTTGGCGGCTTCAAATAAATACTAGAGGAAGTTGAGTCTCTTGTGCCTCACGTGTTCTGCCTGCCCGGCTTTAATCACAGGTTCTACTCGTCCAAGAATGGAATGTGAGGTTGTGATGTCATGGAACTCTCAGCTCTGTGACATCACAAGTCTCATGATGCAGCATACACCCAACTATAGAACCACATGTCTGTGGTTCATTGTTATATTGTAAATTACTTTTACTCCATCCTTTATCCTGCAGCCTGACTCTCTTCTAACATGTTCTGCAGCTGTTAGCTGGAGTGCAGTACCACAGCAGCCACTAGATGTCACTGCAAATGGCTACAGACAAGGCACAACCAAGAAAGCAATTGGAAGCCCTCAGTCCAGGTAAGAAGGACACAAGGGGGTTTCTGTCGGAAATGTAGCGCTATTGCGCCATCATTCTCATCTACTCCTATGTATAAAATGATTTCCGCCAGGAAACCCCACCGCGTGCCGTGTGATCTCATTTAACAATTTGGTCGCAGACAGTGTATAAAAAAAAAAGTCACAAATTGTAGCCTATTTTAGATCACTTTATTGGACTAATTCTCTATCATTCCTAATCTGACGTTATCTGCACTGAATAAAAACTCAGTGACACCAAGTCACATGTTGAGAATAAAAAGTCACATGTTGAGAATAAAAAGAATACAAAGTCACATGTTGGGAATAAAAATTCACATGTTGGGAATAAAAATTCACATGTTGGGAATACAAAGTCACATGTTGGGAATACAAAGTCACATGTTGAGAATACAAAGTCTCCCCTTTTCTTATGTATAAACCCCCTTCTGACAGGTTTATACATAACAACAGGCGAAAACCTGACTGAAGGAATCAGGATGTGAGGAATCCCTGCTTGTTAGTCTCCAGATGTAGCCGTGCTGGCATTTAAATGTTTCTCTTTCCCAGGTCTCGGATCTGTAAAGCAGAATTGTTTGGTACGTTTCGGCAGATGGTGCAGACCTTACCCCCAGAGCAGCTGTCAGAGTCTCTCAGGTAAAGCCACGTTTCTATCTACCCTGAAGAGGCCGTGTCTGGTGTCTGTGGAGTCTCCTGCTTATGACATCACCTTGTGGCTTGATATGCAAATTACACATTTACCATAAAAAGTCGTTCATTTGCATACCGTGCCACTGCTGATGTCATAAACAAGAGACTCCACGGACACATTTTTCTCTTATCAGAATTGCAGCAAACGCATAGATTAACTCAATGTGTTGCCCATTTTTTTTAATTCGCTACTCACTATATAAATAATGTTTAGGTGAACCACTGTTGGCAAAGGTTTCTGGGAGTTGTAGTTCCGTAGCAGCAGGAAGTACTAGAATGTCGAGCAGTGTTTAGATCCTACCTATGAGGGAGTTGTTTTGTTTATGGCAATCGGGGTTCATTAATTAAAGTGTAAGCTCTATGGAACAGGTAATGCTATCTCACAATACATTTGTGTATTATACTATTGCACCTATTTATTTATTCCATGTTCTTAGCTGATTTGTCTACTATAAACATGTATATTCCATGTGCTGTGTTCCTAGGCGCATGCTCCATCCTAACACAAAACACCGAAACCAGAGGTAGAATATACACAGAACTTGATACAAGATTGTACCCGTTTCAAACTTCAGACTTTATTTAGTCCTTGTCTTATATTCAGAATAGTGTTATGCCATGAATGTTTGTTTTATTATTATTTGTATAACTTTTTAGTTACTTTCACACATTACATGACAAGCATGATGCTAAACACAGTAAATTAGCATTTAAAAGAAAGGAGTTGTAAAACAAAAAACCCTAATCCTATAAAAGTGTATGCAGACTACAGCAACATGCTGAATTATACACAATAATACATCGTAATATCAATTTAGCAATCAGTAGTCATCATAGACTGCATAAGAGAAGTAAAGAGGGTCCACAAATGAGGGGAAAGAAAATTGAGAGAGCAAGGGGGGCAGAGACGGGATGTGTGGGGGGAGGGACTGGGTGTAGAATGTTTTATTTTTAAACTCCTTCAACATATACAGCATCTACCACGTCTGCTGGAAGGCGATTCCATGCAGGAAACCCCTTTCATACAAAGTAATACTTTATCATATTACATCAAAGCCTCTCATGTTAGAAATATTTGCATATTAGAGACTTCATGACTTATATTCTGGATTTCTGTAGTAGTTGTAGGGTATAGTGATAGAGGCTTGCAAGAATAATAGAAGCTGCTGCATCAGTCACAAGTCCGATCAATTCAAGTTTTTTTTTTACTCCCGTTGGGAATCATTATTATTATTAAGAAATAGTCTGAATTGAAGGGGTTAAAGTGAACTTAAGCCATGATTCAAGCCTTGGATCATACAGGTCTGTAGCATCTGACTTTCTTCATTTTCACTATTTAATTCCCCTTTACATTCTGTAACACACAGAGTTTATGAACATACAGTTCTGTATATATTTTTTTTGCCCCAGAATGGAGTTTTATTGATAGAGCTATAGGTGATTATCGGGCTGCATCCCATCTATTCTCATGACCGTGGTTACAAACGGTGCTTGTGGCAGTGGTTATTGGTGGTGGGTATACAGTAAGGACCGATCCCCCTGGGGATTAGACAATGCCACTCCTGTCCTGGCTGCAGTCACACCTCATGTTGATTCCAGGAAATCTTGTCTCATGTCTGCAAACCATTCCCCACAGAGCCCATTTCATGATTCAGCCTCCTGTTGCCAGCCGAGAGCATCGTGTATTTGGATTACCCCACACAACAAACAATTTGCCTGTAATAATAATCTCCACCCCATGAAGTCCTCCCTGATGAGATGAATGGCCCAAGTTCTGCCGCCTAGCCCTGCATCTGTGTTTACATTACACCAGCCCTTCCACACCGTACCTTTAACACAAGGAACGATGGCTGTCTCCCTAACAATAAAGATTACACAGCATTTTCCAGTCCGGCTCATTCTTGGCTGCAGTAATCTGAAAGCTCTTGGGTTTCAGACGGTTTAAGATGAGTGTGAGCTCTGCAGGTTACACCCAGCTTGCACTTGTTAAGGATTTCTATCTTTTCCAATGGGTTTATTTACCAGATGTCTAGGTCCTGTACAAGTCGTGCGTCAAGCACTCCTGGGGAAGCCATTGATTAGTGAAGCACATGCAGCAGCTTGCAGGCAGGTCCTTGGTAAATAGCATCATTTGCCAGAGGGGAGTTAGTTTATTTGGCTTTAGATATTACATGATATGCAGCTGTCCCTTTAAGGTGGGGTTTGCTTGTGAACACAGTAGTTTGTTTAATTGTGGTCAGAGTATCTGTTTTGGTGTCACCCACATCTATCTGTAAAGATACACATCCAGTTTACTTGGGGCAAGAACATTTTTAACTCATGATTCATAAAAGGATGGATGGGTTTAATAAAAAGTGTAATTTAAGAAAATGTTTATAAATGAGTCTCCTGATTATGACATCACCTTGTGGCTTGGTATGCAAATTACACATTTCCCATTGAAAACTAGTTCATTTGCATATCAAGCCACAAGGTGATGTCATAAACCGAAGACACAAACACATTTTTTTCTTAATTCATTGGGTGCACTGGTGCCATCGGGTTACCAGATCTCACACAATGCATAGAACCTATCTTAAAATGACATACCTTTACAAATGTACCTGACCCCCCCAAATCGGGGAGCAGAGGAAATTACTCTACTGTGCAAGTGCTATGGGAGGTTTCACTCTACTGTGCAAGTGCTATGGGAGGTTTCACTCTACTGTGCAAGTGCTATGGGAGGTTTCACTCTACTGTGCAAGTGCTATGGGAGGTTTCACTCTACTATGCAAGTGCTATGGGAGGTTTCACTCTACTGTGCAACTGCTATGTGGGTTGTTTTTTCTCCGATGATCTATCTCTGGGTCCCCATAGTGTCAAGGAACTGAAGACATATTGGGATTATAAGGAGGCGGTTAGCTCTTACCAGGAAGCCTGGACGCGATTACGACAACAAGTATTTACATCCTGGATCCAGACCCCTCGTGATTACCTTCAATTTACCTGATATTCCAACCTCCTCATTAAAATCCTACCACAAGCTACCATCAGCTATATGACTGCTTCTTGTATTATTGCTGATCCATGGTCAGGACACTATACATTCGGGGGGGAGGGTATTCATTATGTGGAAATTGTGTCATTACCAACTACTTACCCATGGCCAATGCTGCCTCTAGTGGCCAGGCATAGCATCCTGACACTGTTGTGTGAAGGGATATATAGCAACCCTGCTACTTTTCAGAACATGTTTTTTCCCCCCCCATATATGGATTCGAAACATGTCTGCCCCCTAGTAGTGCTATATGGAACAAAGAGGGCTCAGTAAGTTTATTTATTTGCATTCTTTCATCAAAGAATTTCAGTTTAAAATGCCCACACTTGATGCAATCTTTCAATTAAACATAAAAAAAAATCCCAAAACAATTCTTAAAAACCAGAATTATTATTATTTTTTTTTAAATGGTATAAGTTTTTATTACTGACAGTTCTCCTTTAATCTGGAAAGAGCAATCTGCCCCGTTACAGCGATAATGTAAGTCCACAGTCCATTAAACTGTATGTTTAGGATATTGTAATACGATATTGTAGTCAGAGGCCCTGAGGGGGAACTACAGTGTAAAAACACCAGCCTTGTTTATGCACTGGACGTAAGCAGTATAATAGGATTCGCAAACCATGGATTGGATTGTTTTATTTGCAGGAATTTGTAAAGTCTAACACTTTGTTACACGCCATTATACAGCATAAATTACTAATTAACCATAAACACTCCCTAATCAGTTCTACATCTTAAATAAGCATGTTATCTCTTAAAAAATGAATCCCAAAAGTAATTCTTCGCAAGGTGTATGTGGATTTTGTTGATATAATAATGGTATATAGTTTAGTATTTAACAATTGCAGATTAGGAGGGGGGTTAACACTTTGGTTGCCAAAAGGGGATGGTTGCCTTACGCGGTCTGCCTCAGCCCTCTGGCACACAAAAGGTTAACCTCCACCAATGATACACAGGCGGTTGACACATTTGCTTGGCAAAGTGTTCCCCTGGCAGCTGCAGGGTTAAACTGCACAGCACACGAAAATAATGAGACATTTAAAATTACCAGCCGGACAAATACACAAAAAAATAAAAGACACACAAGACGTCTGTACAACTGAAATCCATCCAGGTATTATGCATGTACCCTATTGCGTGTGCAGGGACGCATCAAACCAAACCACCTATTTACAAGATTCACAAGCTGCAAATAAGATTAATAGCCAAACGTGTTCTCCCCACTGTAAGCCACGTACAGAAAGCCGTCTTCGTCTTTTTCTTTCTCGTACAGCTGTCCCATAGTTAGGCTAGAAATGGAAACAAAAATGACCTTAAATATGTGCCAAAGATCCCAAAATGATATGAAATGGTGCTTATTTTCATTAATGGACAACGGTCAGCAAAAAAAAAAAAACAACCTGTTTAATAGAAATGCTGTAATGAAAGAATATAAATAAAGTCCTCTTTGCTCTGTATAGTTCTATCAGGGGGCAGACATGTTGTTCAGAATCTTGAATCAGATCTTCCTTTATCTAACCCAACATTCTAAACAACATGTCTGCCCCTGATGAAGCAAAATGGAACACAGGGGTAAATAAGGTACTTTATTTCTATTCTTTCAGTAAAGCATTTCTATTTGAAATGTCTACACTTTCAATTAAACAGATATTTTTCTGACCTATTGCCCATCTTCACGTAGATATAGGTACAATGGTGCCTCCAGATCTCACTTCTGCATTAAAGCAGAAATTTGCTCACGTATGGATCCCAAGCCCCACATAGATATATTTACTAAAGCCTGCTCTCACCAAGATGGCCAAGGTGTGGAAGCAGACAGTCATGAACATCCTGCCATAATCTAAAATGGTACTATAACCATAAAAACACGTATTTCTGGGCATGATTGCACCTGTCAGAATCCCTGCCTCTATTAGACCACACGGGTATATGTACTCATCATATAGGTGGACCCTTCGAATGCCTCACCTAGATTGGGGCACGGTCTTGTCTACAAACAGGAAGATTGCCTTTTCTGATGGCAGCTGGATCCGTTTCCTGATTATCCACATGAACTGTGCCACCGTGATATCGGAAGGGACCAGGTATTTCCGCTTGTCAATGTCCACAATCTGCGAGCCAGACACTTTCTCCACAATCACCTGCACGAAAAGATAAGAGCGGTCCTAAGAAGACAATCCCAAGACCATCCGGAGAAGGAATACAAGCCATGTTATCAAAAGGGGTCTCATGGTATACACTGCTTTACCTGGAACATGACAGTCATTTCCAAAGCGTTGTCATATTTGGTAAAAGCAATTCGGAATCAAAAGGAGTTATATATGGAAGTTAATTCTGGGTCAGAGTTCTAAAAGTAGTCCGGTCACCATGGAAACCAAATGGAATGTTCCATCACTTCTATAAAGGGCTTCACTATATAAAATGGAGCAATCCGTAGGAACATAATCACTAGCTGGCATCATGGCTACGGGACAGAAACCCAGTCCTGTTTTTATGCTTACATTTACATTTTCTACAAAAACAGATTATTGTTTCCAGTTTATATTTCACCGACCATATCAGGACTATTACTCCCTACCTGATGCCGGCTACTTATAATGGCACTAGTCTAGATCGGCGGACTGTTTACATGCTCTTAGATATTAATAAAATATGGTGATTGTAATAAGTGACATCACACAATCTGTAACATAGACAATAGTTTTGCACAGCTGTGTGGACATAATGTCAAAAACAGACTAAACAATATAGAGTTTTAATAAAGTCAACTTCTGCCTATTGAATGGTGCACTGATCCTGCACCAATTAGAAATGATTCAAACCTCACAGCTATCTGACAGATTGGCGCTCCAATGATGTGTCAGTATTAACTAAACCACACACTGGCAACATCTGAGACCCCATGACCATGTCTACCCCAGCAGGAGATGTGTTTGGAGTTAGTCATCCAACACCACATTATAGCAGACGAAAGTACTAATAATAATTCACTCTTCTACAACATATACAGACAACATTGCTGTCTGGCTACTTTTAGAACCTATTACACAGCAGTAATTACAGTACAGTAGGTAAGTAGCCAGCCCCCCCCCCCCCCCCCAACAGAGCTCCTCTGTGACTGCAAGGAGAGATTACATGGACACTTGTGGTAAGAGGCAAAATACCCCAAATATTTCTGTATTTGTACTCATGGAACAGGTTAAAAAACATAACAGCAGTAACTCTACTGGGCCAGTTTCCACCTGCATCCAGAGATACCTGCTGTAAAGGCTTTTGTATTCATTAGTAACATGTGATGGTGAATATTATTGACTTTCCAGTCTTCTGCAGGAAGCCATGATGACGTTCTCAAAGGGGCCTCTCATTTCAGCCATTTTCCTGGCCATCATGATCAGCCGCCCTGCTCATTCTTACTCTACTTCTCTTCTTATCATTTCAGATAAAAACTGTGCACTAACGTGCTTAATATCCACATATGTGATTGACTGGGTCCTCCATCACTGATGGTGATACTGTAGCCATATGATGAGCTCACAGGTCTGAGTGCCACAGGTTCGCCATCACTGGCGTCAAGATTAAAAGTGTGTTATAATGTGTCTGTGGAGTCTCCTGTTTATGACATCACTGAAGCTTGAAAGTATCAATTTGGAGAAAAATGTCATCAGATAACGGGACTGACACTGCAATCCCACTTATATCCTGATGTCATTCCCTGGATCTCAAGCCCCCCACAATAGCAGGACTAAGATCTGCTTGCAATATGTACAGAATTCAGTTTTTGTGTTGGTTTTTAGGTGTAAAGGTCACACCTGGGGCAAAGATTTGCCTTTTGGATGTGGGACCTTCCGTTAGTTCCCATGGTGACTTTCAGAACTTTGCCCCAAAACTGCCCTTTACAAACACCCCTCACCGTTTACTTTGCAAATTGCACCCTGGGGAAAGTATCTTTATACAAGCAGTATACTCGTACAGCACACGCGAACCTGAATAATTGATAAGTCATAAATATCAATAAAACGAGCTATATTTACCGGAACTCGGTCTGGATACTTGGCTCTGATTTTTGCCGACTCCACACACCTGTGTTCTGGAAAACCCCCAAAAAACAAACAAACACACAATATTCATGAAGTGACAGTTTAAAGGCAGAACAGGCATGCAGTGGTCATGCTGCCCTCGACTGTATAAACATACGATTGTTATACAGAATTCTGTTTGCTGCAAAGATTTGGCTTTAATTAGATACACATAAAAAAAATATATTTCCGCTTTGTGATATGGATGGTTTTAACTAGTATATTATATATATTTTTCATAGCTTTTTACTTGTTTTATACACACCTATTGCTAGGAGGAGCTATAGAGTGCTTGGCTGGCAGAGTAATCAATGCTATGAGGCGTTAAAAGCTGCATTTACACAAAATGCGTGGGGAGCATGAAATATCTTCCTAGTCAACTTGGTTCTTTCAGTTTACCCTAGGAGAGGACTTGGGGGGGGGGGGGGGGGGGGGGAACTAGCAGTACATTGGCCCTGTTTGGCTGACTTTCTTACCTTTTTGCAATTCACTATCATGTCTTGTTTATTAGATTTGAATCTGAGTGTAAAAATAGAAGCGGAAGAACTGCTGCCAAAATACCAGAGAACCATGTTCCCAAACGCTCCCAAGGGAAAAGGAAGACCTTGATTAGGAGATAGAACTGATAGTGTTGGGGAGAAACTAAGCACTAGGGCACTTCCTGTCTGCTTGTTGGGTGTGGTCTGTGAATAGTGAATTATTTATCTGTCAGACTGCAAGAACAAAAAATGTCCCTGTAAGACTGAGCGGCAAGTAAGAGTGTGTGCCTGTCAGAAACAGGCTCTGCTTGGATATTCATGGAAACAAATCTACTACTATAGATCACTTAAAAAGCTATTAAATCAGCAAGCGGTTTCAAAATGCTGGCATTACTCCACTTTTTTTTTCACATGCACAAGTGATAAGCTTAGTGACCCTAGCATGAGGATATACTGACATGTACTGGTCTACTTGGGTGAAGGGGACAGGATTTTTTTTTAAACCCTTGCTTCCATTAAGGGTTTTTAAAAGAGTTTCAGTTGTCCTTTAAGGATAGAAAATGAAGCAAATCATGATATGCTACACCAATCCTTTTCAGTGAAGCAGAGCAGAAAAAGAACTGTCTGGACCTTCTCTTAAACAGCTGAATAGTGGAAAACCTTTAATATGTTTCCAGCCACACATACAGTGTGCATGGTATATAATACTTCCCAACATGCACCTCATCTTTACTGGGCGGCTGCTTTCAGAGAGCTGTGCTGGAAGGTATAAGGTGGCGGCGGTTGCTTTGCTCATTTCTGTGCCTGCATTAAGGGGCGGTTTGGCAGATCAGTAGAAATCTATTATTAAATATATCTTAAAATCAATTGAACTGGTAACAAAACAAGCAAGCACTGCTTATGGGCAGGTTTATTCTGTTGGCCCCTATCATTGGAATTGCTTTTTGTGCTCTTTGATATTGAGATGTATCCCACACCTAACACCAATTTACATACATTTCCCCCCTTTCTCCTCCTTTTAAGTCCTGTAATATTATGCCCAGGGGTGTCAACCTGTGGTCCTCAAGTCTCTGTATATCCCATAATACTCTGCTAAAAAGCTGGCAAGGGGGTGTAGGAGATGTAGTTATCCCATGGCTGACGTTTGACTCTCCTGTCTTACTCAGTGGGCATATACTGATATAAGGTATACAGCTTAGTGCGTTGTGGGTCAAATTGTACATATCATGTGCATTCTATACATTGTGCAAAAAAAATTAAAAATGTGAAAGGTCATATTGCTTACACAGACACCTAAAATGGATAGGAAGGTGTGTGTAACAGAAGGCCATGTTGTAAATCTAGTGATAATGGAGGAAATGGGTTCTATCCATTAGGTATTGCTGGCCTGGCTCAGTCATGTGTACTGTGTTTAGTTGAAGAATCATAAAAATAGATGGCATTATAATAATGACTCACAGGGAAGGGGAAAAGAGCAGAGTTGACATGCTATAAGTCGGAGACAGAGGTTTTGCAAGGACTTGAATGGGTGCAGGGAGTTACAGATGAGAATATCAGAGGTTAATGACAGAGAGCTACATAATTAAAACCAAAGGAATGAGAAAGCCTGAAGAAGCCAACAGAGGTCATTACTAGATGCAATAATAATGTGGTAACGCAACAGTGCAGAGTGGACTGTATGCAAGGGATGGAGAGAAGATACACGGTGGGGGGAGGGTAAATGAGGCAAATAAAGATGCAGAGAATGGGTGTAACAGGGTGAATGTGAAGTAAATTTAAGAAAGGGAGGCAATAGATGCAAAGGGGAGATTGTAGGGCATTGAGGGGCTGTGGATTACAAGGAAATGATAGAAGGATTATATCAGAAAAGTCACTGAGGGAGGAGACGATATATAATATGAATAGATGGGAGGCAGATAATATGGGGATTATATCAGCACAGGGCATTGAGGGGGGAAGATTATATATAATATGAATAGATGGGAGGCAGATAATATAGGGATTATATCAGCACAGGGCATTGAGGGGGGAAGATTATATATAATATGAATAGATGGGAGGCAGATAATATAGGGATTATATCATCACAGGGCATTGAGGGGGGAAGATGATATATAATATGAATAGATGGGAGGCAGATAATATAGGGATTATATCATCACAGGGCATTGAGGGGGGAAGATGATATATAATATGAATAGATGGGAGGCAGATAATATAGGGATTATATCATCACAGGGCATTGAGGGGGGAAGATGATATATAATATGAATAGATGGGAGGCAGATAATATAGGGATTATATCAGCACAGGGCATTGAGGGGGGAAGATGATATATAATATGAATAGATGGGAGGCAGATAATATAGGGATTATATCAGCACAGGGCATTGAGGGGGGAAGATGATATATAATATGAATAGATGGGAGGCAGATAATATAGGGATTATATCAGCACAGGGCATTGAGGGGGGAAGATGATATATAATATGAATAGATGGGAGGCAGATAATATAGGGATTATATCAGCACAGGGCATTGAGGGGGGAAGATGATATATAATATGAATAGATGGGAGGCAGATAATATAGGGATTATATCAGCACAGGGCATTGAGGGGGGGAGATGATATATAATATGAATAGATGGGAGGCAGATAATATAGGGATTATATCAGCACAGGGCATTGAGGGGGGAAGATGATATATAATATGAATAGATGGGAGGCAGATAATATAGGGATTATATCAGCACAGGGCATTGAAGGGGGAAGATGATATATAATATGAATAGATGGGAGGCAGATAATATAGGGATTATATCAGCACAGGGCATTGAGGGGGGGAGATGATATATAATATGAATAGATGGGAGGCAGATAATATAGGGATTATATCAGCACAGGGCATTGAGGGGGGGGGGAGATGATATATAATATGAATAGATGGGAGGCAGATAATATAGGGATTATATCAGCACAGGGCACTGAGGGGGGGGGGGGAGATGATATATAATATGAATAGATGGGAGGCAGATAATATAGGGATTATATCAGCACAGGGCATTGAGGGGGGAAGATGATATATAATATGAATAGATGGGAGGCAGATAATATAGGGATTATATCAGCACAGGGCATTGAGGGGGGAAGATGATATATAATATGAATAGATGGGAGGCAGATAATATAGGGATTATATCAGCACAGGGCATTGAGGGGGGAAGATGATATATAATATGAATAGATGGGAGGCAGATAATATAGGGATTATATCAGCACAGGACATTGAGGGGGGAAGATGATATATAATATGAATAGATGGGAGGCAGATAATATAGGGATTATATCAGCACAGGGCATTGAGGGGGGAAGATGATATATAATATGAATAGATGGGAGGCAGATAATATAGGGATTATATCAGCACAGGGCATTGAGGGGGGAAGATGATATATAATATGAATAGATGGGAGGCAGATAATATAGGGATTATATCAGCACAGGACATTGAGGGGGGAAGATGATATATAATATGAATAGATGGGAGGCAGATAATATAGGGATTATATCAGCACAGGACATTGAGGGGGGAAGATGATATATAATATGAATAGATGGGAGGCAGATAATATGGGGATTATATCAGCACAGGGCATTGAGGGGGGAAGATGATATATAATATGAATAGATGGGAGGCAGATAATATAGGGATTATATCAGCACAGGACATTGAGGGGGGAAGATGATATATAATATGAATAGATGGGAGGCAGATAATATAGGGATTATATCAGCACAGGGCATTGAGGGGGGAAGATGATATATAATATGAATAGATGGGAGGCAGATAATATAGGGATTATATCAGCACAGGGCATTGAGGGGGGGGGGAGATGATATATAATATGAATAGATGGGAGGCAGATAATATAGGGATTATATCAGCACAGGGCATTGAGGGGGGAAGATGATATATAATATGAATAGATGGGAGGCAGATAATATAGGGATTATATCAGCACAGGGCATTGAGGGGGGAAGATGATATATAATATGAATAGATGGGAGGCAGATAATATAGGGATTATATCAGCACAGGGCATTGAGGGGGGAAGATGATATATAATATGAATAGATGGGAGGCAGATAATATAGGGATTATATCAGCACAGGACATTGAGGGGGGAAGATGATATATAATATGAATAGATGGGAGGCAGATAATATAGGGATTATATCAGCACAGGGCATTGAGGGGGGAAGATGATATATAATATGAATAGATGGGAGGCAGATAATATAGGGATTATATCAGCACAGGGCATTGAGGGGGGAAGATGATATATAATATGAATAGATGGGAGGCAGATAATATAGGGATTATATCAGCACAGGACATTGAGGGGGGAAGATGATATATAATATGAATAGATGGGAGGCAGATAATATAGGGATTATATCAGCACAGGACATTGAGGGGGGAAGATGATATATAATATGAATAGATGGGAGGCAGATAATATGGGGATTATATCAGCACAGGGCATTGAGGGGGGAAGATGATATATAATATGAATAGATGGGAGGCAGATAATATAGGGATTATATCAGCACAGGACATTGAGGGGGGAAGATGATATATAATATGAATAGATGGGAGGCAGATAATATAGGGATTATATCAGCACAGGGCATTGAGGGGGGAAGATGATATATAATATGAATAGATGGGAGGCAGATAATATAGGGATTATATCAGCACAGGGCATTGAGGGGGGGGGGAGATGATATATAATATGAATAGATGGGAGGCAGATAATATAGGGATTATATCAGCACAGGGCATTGAGGGGGGAAGATGATATATAATATGAATAGATGGGAGGCAGATAATATAGGGATTATATCAGCACAGGGCATTGAGGGGGGAAGATGATATATAATATGAATAGATGGGAGGCAGATAATATAGGGATTATATGACAGTACAGTACAGGTTGTAAGGACACAGGGAATACATAGTGAGTGGGCTGGGTATAGGGGGTCATTAGAGGGGTACAGTAAGACAGGACAGTACACTGGGGGGTAACTGATGTATGTAAACAAGGGTCGGCGAGACGAGGATACATAGTGAGAGATGGACCGGAAGGGGGGTAATGAGGTAAACGAAGGGCCAGGTCAGGGGGTAGTGATGGGCCGCTGGGTGTATATATACGGCCATGGAAGTGACAGGATCTCTCCCTCCCCTGCCCGACTCTCACCCAGCGAGTGGTCTTCTTTAAACATCCACTTCATGTTACCGGGAGCGGTGACAGGAGCGACAACAACAACAGGGCGTGGTCTCCCTCTGACGACACTTCCGGCTGTCACGGGTACCGCCCCCAGCCCGTGGGCTAGCAGGGGGAGCATGGGAGGGGCTCTGTGTGTATATACAGAGGGGGTGGCTTATCCTATCTAGCACTCCACCTGTTACGGACTACAGTCCCTATTATGCTCAGCCAGGCCACAATTTAATCAGCACTACTGTACCTAACACAGATTTTGGCTGTAGATACAATGAGGGTCATTTATGAGGCTGGTAAACAGAATACATAATTATTACTTTACATTGAGGGTAGTGGATGTATGGAATAGCCTTCCAGCAGAAGTGGTAGAGGTAAACACAGTGAAGGAGTTTAAGCATGCGTGGGATAGACCAGGGCTCGACAAACCCCGGGCGCCATGGCGACCTGGAAATTGAGCCTGGCGCCCGGGTGCCGTTGCCCTAATGTTCCCCTTGCCGCTGCTATTCATTTTTTGCAGCGCGAGGGGGGAAGTCTGTGCGGAGTCTTGCACAGACAGCAAGCTCCGCCCCCTCGCGCAACGTGTGCGTGTGTGAGAGTGTTCAGCCGAAAGAGTAATGAGGATCGGCTGCGGCACGAATGTTACCCCTCCCCAGCAATGAGGTAAGGCAGCAGGGAGGGGGAACGTTCGTGCCGCAGCCGATCTTCATGGCTCTTTCGGCTAAGTGCTGGGTTGTCAAGAGACGACACCCAGCACTCAGAAGTTAAGAAGGGAAAAAAAAAACTTGTGTATATGTGAAGTGTGGGGGGGAGATGTATATGTGAAGTGTGGGGGGGAGATGTATATGTGAAGGGGGGTATATATGTGAAGTGTGGGGGGGGAGATGTATATGTGAAGGGGGGGTATATATGTGAAGTGTGGGGGGGAGATGTATATGTGAAGGGGGGTATATATGTGAAGTGTGGGGGGGGAGATGTATATGTGAAGGGGGGTATATATGTGAAGTGGGGGGGGTATATATGTGAAGTGTGGGGGGGGAGATGTATATGTGAAGTGGGGGGGGTATATATGTGAAGTGTGGGGGGGAGATGTATATGTGAAGGGGGGGTGTATATGTGAAGTGTGGGGGGGAGATGTATATGTGAAGTGTGGGGGGGGGTATATATGTGAAGTGTGGAGGGGAGATGTATATGTGAAGGGGTGGTATATATTTGTATATGTGAGGTGTGGGGGGGAGGGGTATATGTGTAGTGTGTGTGTGTATTTGTGACGTGGGGTGTATATGTGACGTGGGTTGGTGTGTGTGGGGTGTATATGTGACGTGGGTTGGTGTGTGTGTTTATGAATTGCGTGTATGTTTGCGTGATTGTCTGGCTCCTAAAAAATTTTGTTGGCTCCTAGAATAAAATTACATTTGTCAAGCCCTGGGATAGACACAAGGCTATCCTAGCTATAAGACCGGGAACGGGGGACTAATAAAAGTACTCAAAAACAAATTGGGCAGACTAGATGGACCGAATGTTTCTTATCTGCCGACACATTCTATGTTTCTATATGTTTCTATAATAATAAAAAAGGTGCAATTAAGAAAGGGATTGTATTTTCTAAAAAAAAATCTCCACATTTTATATATTATACATGGGTTACACTTGGGCTAAGGAGCAAACCCATGATCGATAGACACATTGGCACACTATAGTGACTAGACATGTGCATTCGTTACGAATAACGAAAGTGCTACACTAACGAAAGACGAATGGTTAATAAATGAAAATCATTCGTCCAATTGACATTCTATAAACCGAAATAGAGTCTGTTTATAGAATACCAATAGCATTACATACATTCCATAAACCGACATAATGAATGACTTTCGGTTTATGGAATGCATGTAATGCTATTGGCTTTCTATAAACCGAACTAGAGTCCCCAAGAATTTCTTATGAATGGGGACTCTAGTTCGGTTTATAGACTTTCGGTTTATAGAATACATGTAATTCTATGTATTCTATAAACCAAACTACCTTCGGCTTATAGACTTTAAGCTTATAGAAAACGTGTAGTACTATTGCTTTTCTATGAACCGAACGAGAGCCCCATTCATAAGAAATCCTTTGAATGGGGCTCTCGTTCGGTTTAAAGAAAGCCAATAGTATTACACGTATTCAATAAAATGAAACAAAAATAATGAACGAATTTCGTCTGAAACGAATGCAGTAATGAACGAAATTCGTTTTAGATTAAATGAAAATTTTAGTTTTGCACATGTCTAATAGTGATTGTCATTAGTCATGAGGTTGCTGCACTTATACATATACCCCTGTTGTCTCTGGGTTTTTTTTTTATTGAATTGGTGGGATATGACTATTTATTGTGCCAGGTGTAAAGGGATTGATAAAATATACATAGAACTGTTTTGCACTTTTAAAAATATAATTATATATAAGGGTGAGGCTTGTTATTACGCAGAACTTGTAATGCGTGGCAGAGACATAAACAAGAATTGATAACATTTATTTATCTTATAGCTTTGATAATGTATGTATCCTTTTACACCATTGAGCTCAGAGGCGGAAATATTGCGGTCGCAGGCCAGGCCGGTATTTTGCCAGTAAAAAAAAATTGCTTGCTGCTAATGTTAAGTCTATGGAGGCAATAGCAAGGCCGGTATGTTTTTTTTTTGTGGAAAAGGTGGCAACCCTATGTGTGGCTGAAGTTGCTGGATTATTCATGAGCAGTTTACTTCCGACCCTTTGGATTGGCCAGAGACAATAAATAATCATAAGTGAAACTAGTCCCCGGTTCTCCAAAAGAGAGACGTATCACTTTTGAAAGCCCGCCCACTCTGCCTCAAACACCGTACCAGACACTCGCGTTCAGATCCGCACCTTCACGCACTTTTTGCTAAATCCCTACTGGTGTAATTATGCCGGCTTGTTACACAGAGGCGTATTGGCGCCTTCTTCTCCCACTTAGCGTCTGGTGCATTCTGCAGAAAAATACAGGTAGTAGGTGAAGGCACAAGCTGTGACCTCCAATACATTGTCTGGGGCTCTCTCATTCAGAATGATCTTGCACAGGGCTAGCACCTGTCCACATTGTCCCACATTACCAGCCTGCGTGCTGTTTGCCTGGTTCATTTTATCACAAACTCACTATATGGACAAAAGTATTGGGACACCTGACCATTATACCAGCAGGGTCTTTTACAACTTTGCATTACAAATACATAAACATTAATTTGTAGTTGCCCCTTCCAGCAACACCTAGAAATACAGACTGATCCCAGTCGGCTGCACAGATTGGCTGAGCATCTAGAACAGCACTCCGTCAGCGGAGATATTCCTTAAAGATACACATCTGCTTTCATCTGAATTTCTGCTTCTATTTAACCCCTTGGCGACACAGGACGGACTAGGTCCGTCCTGTGTGCCGAGGCGTTAGTGACACAGGACGGATCTAGTCCGTCCTGTGTCAAAACGAGCACTGAAAGCGAAGTTTTTCCGCTTTCAGTGCTCAAGCCGCATTGTAACAATGCTTCCGTGTGGAAGCATCGTACAATGCTAAAAAAAAATGCCCGTCGGCATTTCGATCGCTCCGGAGAGCGATCGAAATGCCGGTTTTAAAGGCACAGCGCCTTTAAAACGCGGGCATTTCAAAAATGAGCATAGGAAGCGAATCTTTCGCTTCCTATGCTCAGAAAGTGTTTCTGATTGCCTCGTAAGTCGAGGCAATCAGAAACACAAAAAAAAAATGCACGATCTTGGTCACTGAATGACCAAGATGGCGCTGCCCTTCTAAGGGCAAGAGCACAGGAGGCAGGAAGTACCTGCTTCCTGTGCTCTCTGGCTGTCACACGATTGCCTCTTCACAGAGGCAATCAGTGACTGCCAGGCACACTGACAGGCAGTGGGGATGTTCTGCTGAACATCCCCACTGACTGGTCAGATCAATATTAACCCTATATTGATCTGACCAGTTATGATCTGTCTCCCTCTCCTCACATTTTTTTTAGTGATCGTGCACATCAGCGCATTTATTTTTGCTGTTTGTGCATTTTTTAGGGGTTAATTTTTTTTGTACTGTAATTTATTACAGTACTAAAAAGGCTCTTCTAAGAGTTATTAACCCCTTCTTTGCCGTTGATCACTGCTTACGCAATGATATTAACGCCAAACCAATTTTTATCTGTCTGCATATTTTTTTTTTTTATTTTTTTTTTTTTACACATACCCGCTAGGGGATTACATGTAAAGTAAAAATATTTGAGGTTTTTTTTTTTTTTTTAAGCTGCCTGAGTGCATAGCGATCAGTAACAGCGAATTAGTGGCAAAGGCGGTTTGGTGATTTCTCAATTAAGCTCACCATTCGCCCTGGTCAGATCAAAATTGGTCGGATCAATATTCACAAATATTGATCTGCCTCCCTCTCCTCACTTACATTTTTGTGACGGAAAGAGACAGATCAGTATTAGTGATATAAAAAAACATTTTATAAAATTGGCAGGTTTTATGAAAGTCTTTCACTGTGTATTAACCCCTTCCCTGCCATTCATCACTGTGTAAGCAGTATTCTTGCACAGCAACAGTATGTTTTGCTGTCTGCACTGTTTTATGGATTAATTTCTTTGTACTGTAATGTATTACAGTACTAGATAGGCTCTTATTAACCCCTTCTTTGCTCGAGATCACTGCTTACGCACTAATTCTGAGGCCGCGGACTCAGGGTTCGATTTTGACCCTATTCAGCTTTCTGATACATCATCTAGCGATGTATCGGTGGCTGCTGAGCCCTTGCCACAAGTAGTGATGGTCGGTCTACTGATAAAAAAATATATGGTTTGGTGGGGGTAAATTACATTGGCTGGCTTCAAAGATATATCCCATAAAGGACACGGACTCAGGTTGACTACATGTCAAAATTCCAGGTTGGAATTGCGCACCCCCTAAATGTGGAATTTTAGACCCAATACAAACCAACAAACCTATGCATGGGGGGTATCCCTGTACTCAGGAGATGTTGCTGAACAAATATTGAGGT
This sequence comes from Pelodytes ibericus, assembly GCA_036172795.1. NCBI lineage: Eukaryota > Metazoa > Chordata > Amphibia > Anura > Pelodytidae > Pelodytes > Pelodytes ibericus. The sequence continues at coordinate 197,431,050 of CM069862.1, forward strand.
GTTGGTTGGCAGTGGCAAATACCAGAATCTGAAAATTCCTGCCTGAACTACAATGTGTGTGGGGAAAAAATGACATCCCAACCCTTTGACATAGGTTGGTGGTAGAATTAGCACTTGGAAAGTGTTAAAATACCACAATTTTAAATACCCTAGGATGTCTAGTTTTCCAAAATATATGGTTTTATGGGGTAAAATACTTTGACAGGCTTCAAAAGTGTCCCAAATGGAACATGGGCGCAGGCTGACTACATGTCAAAATTCCAAGTTGGAAATGCACCCTCCCCCTAAACGTGGCCTTTTAGCCCCCAAATAATCTAACTAACCTATACATGGGTGGTATCACTGTACTCAGGAGATGTTGCTGAACACATATTGAGGTGTTGTTAGGCACTGACATATAACAGGATCTGTGAATTCATGCCCAAATTACTATGTATGTGAAAAAAAATTACTATCCATAACATTGACATAGGCTGGTAGTATAATTAGTGCATGGAAAGTGTTAAAATACTACCATTTGAAATACCCTAGGGTGTCTAGTTTTTAAAAAATATATGGTTTTGTGGGATAGAATACACTTTTTGGCTTCAAAAATGTCCCAAATGGGACATGGGCGCAGGTTTTCTGCACGTCAGAATTCCAAGTTGGAAAACCAAAAAGCGCACCTCTCAAATGTGGCCTTTTAACCCCCAAATAACCTAACCAACCTATACATGGGGGGTATCCCTGTACTCAGGAGATGTTGCTGAACACATATTGAGGTGTTGTTTGGCACTGACATATAACAGGATCTGTGAATTCATGCCCAAAGTACAATGTATGTGAAAAAAAATTACTACCCAAAACATTGACATAGGCTGGTAGTATAATTAGTGCATGGAAAGTGTTAAAATACTACCATTTGAAATACCCTAGGGTGTCTAGTTTAAAAAAATATATGGTTTTGTGGGGTAGAATACACTTTCTGGCTTCAAAAATGTCCCAAATGGGACATGGGCACAAGTTTTCTGCATGTCAGAATTCCAAGTTGGAAAACCAAAATGCGCACCCCCTAAATGTGGCCTTTTAGCCCCAAAACAAACCAACAAACCTATGCATGGGTGGTATCCCTGTACTCAGGAGATGTTGCTGAACACATATAGAGGTGTTATTTGGAAAAACCCCTTCACATTTTAAGGTAATGTTTACCTAAATTGCAATATATGTGAAAAATTAAAAAAAAAGATTTTTTGCTGCAAACTTTGGCATAGATTGGTGGTAAAATGGCTACATGAAATGTGTCAAAATACCCCAAGTTAAATGCCCTGAGTGGTCTAGTTTTCAAAAATATGTACATGTTGGGGGTCATTCATGGATTTAGTACAGAAATCAGTGTTACAATGTCACTATCGCTAATTTTGAAAGAAAGGATTTTAAAATAGCTTTGCACCACTTATAGTTCTGGCCCTGTAACATGAATAAAAAAGCACAAAAACATAAAAACATGGGCTATTTCTGAACTCAGGACATATATTAGAAACTGTTTAGCAGTGTTTTTTTGTTGTCTCTTGTACATGAGTATACGATTTTTCAAATAAAAGTCATAAAAAAAATTTTTTTTCAATTTTTTTGCCATATTTTATTATTTTTTTTTACATCAAATTATATGCTATTATCAAAATAATGGTATCAAAAGAAAGCCCTTCTTATAACGATAAAAACGATATATAGTTTGTGCGGGTACACTAAATGAGACAGAAATAAATTACAGCAAAACACAAACACCTCAGAAATGTCACTAAGGGGTTAAAAAATCCTTTCTTTGCCACTTTATTTTTATATAAATACAGCTTTGCTGTGCACACTCTTGTATCGTTCCTCAGGTTTTTGCCAGGGCTATTTATTAAAGAGCTGGATCTCTTGGATTGTTTGTGAGTATACTAAGCAGTAATAGATGCATAATGCTTCGCTAATGCAGTGAGAGGAACATGCCGACGAGATCAGCACATCTATCTAATAATACGGTGTGTATCTGGAGATGTATGGATCATCTTCTGCACATGTCATATGAGTAGCTGGTTTAAAGGTCAGGTCTAGGACACTTCCGCGCCGCATCTTCATCGCTGACAGTTCAGCGCGGCAGTTAGAACGCTGCCCGTTTCACCGCGGCCGCGGCTATGTAAGAGCTGACCGTTCAGCGCTGAACTGTCAGATCTTACAAATATAAAAGTAAAACGAAAATAACCCCCCCTAATAAATGATTCCCCCCCAATAGTAACACTAAACACTAACCCCAATACTAAAATCAACCCCCTAAACCTTAATACTAACCCCCGACCTCTAATACTAAAATTAACCCCCTAAACCCTAATACTAACCCTAATATTTAACCCCCGACCCCTAATACTAAAATTAACCCCCTAAACCCTAATACTAACCCTAATACTAACCCCCTAAACCCTAATACTAACCCTAATACTAACCCCCGACCCCTAATAGTAAAATCAACCCCCTAAACCCTAATACTAACCCCCGACCCCTAATACTAAAATCAACCCCCTAAACCCTAATACTAACCCCCGACCACTAATACTATAATTAACCCCTAACACTAAACACTAAACCCCAATACTAAAATTAACCCCCTAAACCCTAATTCTAACCAAACTAAAATCGGTAAAATACTTACCTTTAGCGATGAAATGTCCCGCGATGAAATCTCCAGCGACGATCTGTCTTGTGCTGCGGCGGTGAAGCGGCTGCGCTGAAGCAGCCACGATGAAGAGTCCCATCCCCTAAAGGTCTACTCAATAAAGAGGGTATTAAGATAGGAATTTCAAACTTAAAGCCAAACAATTCTCTCATTCAACCTGCATTGGACGATTTTTCAGACTCGGCTACAAAGGCCTAAAGTTTAAAATTCCCATCTCAGTTCCCTGCCATTCTCTCTTTATTGAGTAGATTTTATTTTTCACTTGGGCTTCCAATATAGAAGACTGTAAGATGATCAAACTGTCTCTGTTCATCTAACGTAGTAGTATAGTTGTTAGTATATAAATAAATGTTAATGTAAGGTAAAATAGCACAGACTGTACTTCTAAGAATGTCTCTTTGGTCGTCACCTGCAGACTTATTAGTGGCTGGGGTTTTACAAGGAAGTGTACAAGAGGGATTACTTGGAAGTGATTTTGTAACAACTAATACCCAAGGCTTTAAAATTGTGCTGATTTTCACATATTGGTTGTTCAACTGGTTAGATAGGATTAACTACAGTTTATTACACATTCCAGGGTTGTTGTTTTTAGAACTTAGAGGCTCTATCACCTAAAATTAGTAGAATGTAGAAAATAATACCAAAAGAAAATCATCTATATATTGTGTTAGCAGAATTTCAAGATATTTGTATGGATTACGAGAAAATTTGTATTTTAATTGTGTTTTTGGCCTCTACTATGACATCGCCATGGGGCTTGATGTGCAAACAAGTTACTTTGAGTGGGAAATGTGCAATTTGCTGTAGCGGAGCTAGAATATTAAATCCCAATATCTCCGCTGGTAAAATAAGGTAATCCAAGTAAAGCGCTGGAAAGTAAGGCAATATCCCAAATCCCCCCAGTAACCGGACAAAACACAGTTCTGGGAGTCAACCGAGAAGTTTATTCACAGCTCCAGCATTTATGCAATTCCCCATGCACAGGGTTTCCTTAATCCCCTTACAGGGGCTATACAGTAGTGGACTACATGGAAAACTGAAAATAAAGGACATTTTTCCCACCATGCACTGCTGTACGGGAGGGACACTCCCACTAGAATATCCTGTTAAGTGGATTATCCCTCCGTACAGCAGAACCGGGTTTTAACATAAAAATATATAACTTTGACATTATTCGTGGGATTACAATAAATGACCGTTCGGTACCTTATTCGTTTCACGAACAGTGTTTAGAGTCACGGTTCGTGAAACTACCATATGCATGCTAGCGGCTTTCGGCTGTGAGCCTATGCATGCTCTCTATTCTAAAACACACAAATACATTTTTACACCAGGTTAACACAGCTATTTCAGACAACCTTTAAATGTTCTGCAATATGACCTAAAGTGGCTAGGTTTGCCACATTTGCATATCAAACCACAAGGTGATGCCATAAACAGGAGACACTGCTTAAATCATGTTTCTTAGAATTAGGTAAAAATTCGGCTAACACCTTTAGAATCTCAGTTTGTCCTCTCTACAGTCACAGTATAAATAATGATTAGGTCCCTTTAAAACAAAGCCAACGGTGAGCTGCTGAAGGCAGCATAGTACGGAGCTTATATAATTTACTATTAAAAAAATCAGGATGAAAAAATGCAAAACAAAAAACCCCACTTTTTTTTTTTTATATAATTACTAACAGTAAAGAAAGATCCAATTTTATATAGTTTCTAATATTGCTCCTGAGTTTAGACATACCAATGTTTCCATGTTTTCTGTTGTTTTTTGCAAGTTATTGGGCAATAAGCAATAGTGGTGTTTTTTGTTTCCTAACCATTGGCTTGAGGTTTAAACAGGCTTGACTGAGCGCGCTTGTAACACACAGTATTCTGCAGGGTTGGAGAAGAGACAAGAGAGCTTTGGGTCCTAAATAGTTATGCATATATCCTAACATTTCAAATGGCCAAAGAGGGACGTTTTTCATTTCCTGGAAGTGACTGAAGGGGCAGGGCAATTTCAGGACATCTTTAGCCATGTTATAACTATTTATGTCATTTGGCAAGTAGTTTAAAATAAGATTATTTTATTTACACCAGTTAACCTATAATCCCATTTACTGCAGATAAAAGACACTGTATTGTGAGTTTTATTGCTCTGTGATAGTAATAGAAGCAAACATCCTGAGCTCCCACAAAAAGAGGGGCATTAGCGAAGGAAATAGGGATGGGGGCTATTGTTATGGGGGGTCTCATTTCGTTATGCTTTGGCATTGGTATCCAATAATGCTCAGGCACCACTGACTGCGTAGCATCACCAACAGGTCATTCAGCACAGTAATATGGATGACTTTCCCTCTCAGTGCTTGTAATACCCAGCCTGCCAGCTGCACAAAACTGTCCAATGCGCTTCCGGTAAAGTCATGGCACTTCCGGGGTCATGGCGTCCGTTGCTGTAGTAACGCGCTGTGAGGCTGCAGGTCCCGGATGGCACTGTATTACAGAGTTACTACACTGAGCAGCCAGGAACGGGTGGTAACAGGAGGGAAGGGGAGAGGAAGGAGTGATTTGTAAGGAAAGGGGAGCGGAGAGAGGGATACATTCAGGGGACCTGGGAAAGGGAGGGGTACAGGGAGAGGTGCACTAGGCAAAGGGAGGGGTACAGGGAGAGGTGCACTAGGGAAAGGCAGGGGTACAGGGAGAGGTGCACTAGGGAAAGGCAGGGGTACAGGGAGAGGTGCACTAGGGAAAGGGAGGGGTACAGGGAGAGGTGCACTAGGGAAAGGCAGGGGTACAGGGAGAGGTGCACTAGGCAAAGGGAGGGGTACAAATAGAGGTACACTAGGCAAAGGGAGGGGTACAAATAGAGGTACACTAGGCAAAGGGAGGGGTACAAATAGAGGGACACTAGGCAAAGGGAGGGGTACAAATAGAGGTACACTAGGCAAAGGGAGGGGTACAAATAGAGGTACACTAGGGAAAGGGAGGGGTACAAATAGAGGTACACTAGGCAAAGGGAGGGGTACAAGGAGAGGTGCACTAGGCAAAGGCAGGGGTACAAGGAGAGGTGCACTAGGGAAAGGCAGGGGTACAACGAGAGGTGCACTAGGGAAAGGCAGGGGTACAAGGAGAGGTGCACTAGGGAAAGGCAGGGGTACAAGGAGAGGTGCACTAGGGAAAGGCAGGGGTACAAGGAGAGGTGCACTAGGGAAAGGCAGAGGTACAAGGAGAGGTGCACTAGGCAAAGGGAGGGGTACAAGGAAAGGTGCACTAGGGAAAGGCAGAGGTGCACTAGGCAAAGGCAGGGGTACAAATAGAGGTACATTAGGCAAAGGCAGAGGTGCAAGGAGAGGTGCATTCAGGGTAAGGCAGGGGTACAGGGAGAGGTGCACTAGGCAAAGGCAGGGGTACAAAAAGAGGTACATTAGGCAAAGGCAGAGGTGCAAGGAGAGGTGGTTTGTAAAAGGTAGGGGTGCAAGGACAGGTGGTTTGTAAAAGGCAGGGGTGCAGGTAAAGGTAGGGGTGCAAGGAGAGGTGGTGAGTAAAAGGGAGGGGTGCCAGGCAAGGCGGTGAGTAAGTGGGTAAGCACAGAGAAACATAGAAAAGGGACTGGAGGAAAAGCGAGCGGTTCTAGAATATTGGGAATCACATAGTATTTGTTACTAGTGGGGGCATACACAATCAATACCAGATGATAAAATGCAGCCACATCCCCCTATTGACTACAAAACATTAAAGATTTGAATTTCCTGCTGCTGAATACTCTCAAACAACCTGCCCCACAGAAGGAAAGGTCAGGAGATTTCTATCCAAGGGCCAAGGATTCCTGTCTTTACTTCCGAACCTATTTAAGTTCGTATCTGCTCATTTGAGCGAGATAGATCTCGCTATGGCTGCGTATGAGATATACTCCCACCCTGCACTGCTTCGATACAGAGCTAAGGTTTGCTCCAAAGCCACTGTCTTTTTGCTGGTTGTCCTAGCACTGACCTACATTTCACCTCTGTTAGTTGCCTACAGAAGCCAAGGTGAGATTTTACCCTCTTTGTAAATCTGTTAAATGATCCATAACATGCATACTTGCATTGATATATTCTAAATTTGTTCTAGGCTTTTGGTTAAAGCAAAGTACCTATGAAGAGCAACCCAATGTTCGCTTCCGGTATGAGGTGTTACTGATCGCTATTAACGATCCGAATGGGAATTTTTTGGCATGGAGCACATTCCAGCAATTTAACAGCTTAGTCGGAGACCGACTGAGGTTGGCTCAAGTATCGGTATGTCTGCTTACAGCTGAACCCACTATCATAGCTCATTCGATTTTACATGATTTAACTCATAGCCTCTTTCCCAGCTACAGATACTGAATCTGTAACTTCAGAAATAAATGAATTCACTCCACAACCCTTTGGTTTTCTTGTTTTGACCCTTCTTGGTCTTTGTCAAGCCTGAATTTGTTTAAAATAACACATTGAACAAAGAAGTGCTGAGTGTGTGGTTTTGCTTCTGATATACACATTAGAAATTTGAACGAAAAACTTATAGGTGTATAGGAAAGAAATGCATATGTGGCCACTCTAAGTCTGACTCTTGTGCAGTCATTGGAATTTAAAGTTCTGCCCTATATATTTTATTGTTTGGATCCTTTCAATTTATGTTTGTGTGTTTGAAGGCCAGAGAAGAAGACCAGAACCAAGATGGTAAAATGGATCAGCTATCCTTCAAGCTTGAGCTTCCGCTACAGTCCACCGAGAATATTTACGGAGTTCAGCTTATTCTAACCTTCTCCTACCAACTCTACGTAAGTAGACAGGAGCACACATTCCACAGTATCTTTTCCCATCCCACCAATATACTGAAAGTGTAAGGAGCAATTCTGGGCCAAAGCGGAACTATTGGCAGGAACATTCTGTTTAGAACTCTGCCCCAGAGTTGCTCTATATACAAAACTCCTATTAGCATTGGACCTATTGGTTGCTCCACGTTTATTCAGAGCTTGCCAGCAGATTGTTGGATTGGGAAAGAAGGAAATGGGACATTTCGATAGGTCCCAGTCAAGGCAGAGGATTGGTGGATAACGTTTCTGTCATCCACCAAATTGTAGATTTCAAGGTACCCTTCCAGTAGGTAATGCAATATAACATGTACACTGTGTTAGTTAACTAGACATCAAACCTACAGATTAACGGACAATTGGAAGCAAGCAATTATTGTTGAATTGAAGTTTATAGTGCAGACTTGTTAAATACAAACGCTTTTAATGAAATAATACAAATCACGTACATTACGGAGTCCTCTCTGCTCCATATAACTCTACCTGGGGGCAGACATGTTATTTAGAACCTTAGGTCTGATCGGAAGGGCTAACATAAGATGAAACAACATCTGTCGCAAGAAAAATTTAGACAATTATGCCTTGAGTGATCTGTCATTTGTCATTTGAGTACCCAAGAACATGACTGGCCCTGCTTAAGAATCTGCCAGAATGGGCTACCTACCTCTCACATTCCAACATAGCCACTAGCAATGACAGACATACCCAGTCATCCGGCTGGTACGGTTAGTTGACTATGTATTAGTAAGTCCTCTTTTTAGTTTATATATTTATTGGTGATGCATTTATTCTTATATCAACTCTAATTTTACCTTGATATGACAGCTAAGTTCCGTTAATGCCATGTCCGTACGTACTATACTGGATCTTTATTACCTTTTCTAATAAACAAAAACACTGGTAATGCAATACAGTAGCCAGCATAGTTTTTGTGTCTGGTATGTTATTAAGTAAGTGTGTTCTACATCACACTGCTTGTTCCACTGACTTCCCACTCATGTGCCTCCCAGAGAATGTCAACCTTTATAATGCAGAGCATGGTGTTCATCCAGCACTCGTCACCCATACCAGGAGCTCAGCTCTATGTCAACGGAGACCTGAGACTCCAGCAAAGACAACCTCTCAATCACAAGGGACTGGACACAAGATACAATGTAAGGATCTCGTCTCTCTTTACAATAAGTGTGGAAATACATGTTAAATATGGGGGGGGGGGGGGGGGGGGGCAGATATGTGGGCTTTGCAGGCTAAACATTTTATGCTGTAAAAGTAGAGAATTATATAAAGAATGATCGATCAATTGTTAGCAAATGCATAGATGAATAGAAAAATGCAATTTAAAAATGTTTGGGGTGTCTCCTGGTTATGACATCATTGTGGGGCTTTTTTAAAGTGATAAAAAATAGACGCCATAGACATGTTTTTAAAGGTATACTCTCTAAATGTCCCCTTTTGTGGGTTCCCTTTAAAAACTAGGCTTCCCAGCGAAGCATGGCAGCTGGAAAAAAAAGTTTAATTGTCCTTTACATGGAGTGGGCAGGGAGGGTTAAATGGGCAACATATTAAGAGGTGTGGAATATTTTAGCTATGAACAAAGACTTGTAAGTCATGGTATATTTACACCTGAAAACAAATTCCTATAAACATAGAGAGAAATCCATTGGCAGGTTCCTTTTTTTTTTTTGTACCTTCAGCGGCCATATTCCTTTAAATAGTGGGCAGCACTTCCTCAAAGATTTCACTGGGATGACATATCCCAGTGAGGTCATCACTAAGCTGCCATCTAGACACATTTTAGCACTCCCAGTCAGGCAGTACCCTTGCTCTGTGATGGAATTTGATCCCCTTTTTTTCCCACCTTATAAACAAAGTTGCTATGATTTAATTGCCCTGTCACTATGCATCCTTATTTGACAGGTTTCGGTCATCAATGGTTCAAGCCCTTTTGCCAGTACGTATGAGCTCAAAAACATAGTCGCCTCTTACCAGGAAAGAAACGGTAAGCTGCGGATGGAGTGTACCCTTCTTAATAATGCTTTATTGGTTGATTTATAGCTACAGATTTCACTAAATGCTTTTTATTCTAGTGACCACCGTGTTGAACAACCCCAGTCCGGTATGGCTTGCTGGAAGACCGGCTTCTGATCCATTTGTTATTAACGCTGATATCCGCTATCCAGTGGAATCTATTTCATATCCTTTATGATTCATTTAATGCATATTCCTTGTAAGATGTACGCTTGGAGACCAAGGCTAGCGTATGTGAGGTGTAGAATTAACATAGGATGCCTTGAAGGGGATGAGACCATTTTGGTGTGTGTTGGCACAATGCCCTAATCTTTCTCTTTTTTTTTTTTTTAAATAATTTTCTTTATTATTTTAAACCAACTTATGTCAATAGTTGTTCACAATACACTCCCTTTGAGAGAGACATCTCTTTTTTTAATTATTCAGACAGTGGAAGGGAGTCCGACACGTATTCCCAGGTCACTGTACTGACTTGGCCCTAGGCTATGTCCTTCCAGCCTTCCCCTGACCTATTAAGCCCTTCTGTTTCTCTGTTTGCCAGTTGCAGTCATGGATGAGGGAGCTCAGGTTGATTTTAAACTAGCCCGAAGCAGATCCCTATTTAATATTCTTTAACATGAGCCTGGTTCAGGAAGGTCTCTGTTCAAAATACAGTGGCCATGTGACATTCATTTCCTGTTTCCGCCTTCCATTTCCTACATGACCGAATGCCACATGTAGCCTTCTTTTTATACTACCCACTGGAAAGTTTCTTAACTTTCCGCACATATATGCCTGGCTTCTGGGAGATGATCAAGTTTGCCTGGATTCAGTATGTCAGCGTCCTCCTCATCTTTCTGTGGGTGTTTGAGAGGATTAAGATCTTTGTTTTTCAAAATCAAATATTAACAACCGTCCCCATTCACGTGCCGTCTTCGATCAAGACCCACCAGAGCTGACCACTGTTCGGGAGTGTAACGACATCAGATGTCAGACCCTAAAAGCTCTGTATTTATTTGGAAATTATACTTTGCTTCGATCATTGATACATTTTTTTTTTTTTACCTTTCTACAAATAAGCCAACTTCTATCGTAAGATAAAAAGAAAATGGCTGGCGTATCTGGGACTATCACAAATACTAAACATACTTCTTGTACTTAAATTCTTCTCATTTACCACAGCCTTGTCTATTACTGTTACAGTACTGGGCCTTTAAAAAAGGTGAAGCATATAAGTAGTGTATGATCAAATGCCATCTCAGGACCGCAATAAAGCAGACTTGATCTAGTGTATCCACCTTATTTAAAACAGCTTTGTATAGTTCCTGTACTTGTGTGCAAGTCCTATCACAACATTTTGAGCTGTGGGAGGCTTTTTTGAGCGCTCTTTAATTTGTATAGCTCTGTCGGGGGCAGACATTTTGTTTAGAATCTTGGGTCAGATAAAAGAAGAGCTGACCCCTAGATGTCCGCCCCTTGATAGAGCTATACAAGCAGAGAGGGCTCAACAAAGTGCTTTATTTCTATCATTTCTAGTTAAAATACCTGCACTTGATGTGATCTTTCAGTTAAACATAATCTTTTTTTTTTTTTTTTAACCTACAGGTGGCTGTGACAACTCTTTTCTATACAGATCAGCATTATATATATTTTTAGTGAGTGGCATAAGTACTTTGTCTAATTACTTTATTTGCACTGGGAAATCTGAAACCTGATGCTAAATATTTCCAATCTTACTAATTATGCTCCAAAGATTTTGAACAAAATATTTTGTAAAAAAAATAAATAATAATAAACAATTTCTACCAATTTTTCATAAATAAACTGAATTCCATGTGAACACAGAATCTTTTTGTTTTCATTTCTGTAACTTCTGTTTCTTGTGTTCTAATAGGAAGACCACAGAAGTGTAGACTTTTAAAATAGAAATGCTTTAATTTATGAATACAAATAAATTACCAGGGGGAAGACATCTTGGGTCAGATGAAGAAAGATCTGACCCAAGATTCTAAACAACATGTCTGCCCCCTGACGCCTAATTTACTTTATTGGTATTTGAATAAAACATTTCTATTTACGCGAGATCTTTCAATTGAACATAACTTACTGGTTGCTGATTAGTTGAACTTTAATAATAATAATAACATAATCTCGATTGTCTTTTCAGTGTGTATCATATTCTGACATTTTTTGGGATTGCCCATTCCCTCTGGCACTCTTTAAATGTCAAGTCAAAGTATATAAAAAATGTAATCTTGTAAAACACAATGGATGAAGTGTCCTCGGGGTGTGAACCCTGCATTGTGTGGCCTCTTCCTCAATACCTTGCCTCTTTTTTTTTTGCTAGCAACAAACAAAGTAATGTCGCAACGGTACAGCTTTTTCTTCTGGCACATAATTCTCATTCTGCAGAAGGGAGGTCTGCAGGTATTTAGTGCTGCGGGTCTTTGAAACTTCCCACACGTGGAGCAGTTGAGTGGACCTGGGGGCGCTGCTAGGTGTATGAGAGATGTACGCGTATTTTTACTTAATGCTACAGATCTGCTACATACCGTATATATTATAATATATATATATATATATATGTATGTATGTATAAAATGATGCTCCTACAACCATATGTTTGGCTTAGCATCATAGGAGCTGGAGTCGAAAACAGTTGGGGAGCCACAGGTTAGCAAACAGAAGTGACTAGGCACCCAGGCTTATGTGGTCAACAGTTCCCATGATTCTCTGTTGTCCAGATTACTGGCTGAGCATGATGGGAACTGCTGTCCACAACAGCTGGGTTACCAAAGGTTATCCATCCCTGAATTAAGGGAGGATCTGATTAGGACAGTGATTAGGCCCATGTAGCCTGTAGTGTGTAGCGGGGATTATGACATGATGAGGGTGGATATTCATTTACTAGAGACGTGTTTAGATTGTAATGTCTATTGCAGTTTGCTGGTATACCTCTATAGCATTACACTGGATGTTCTTTGATAGGGCTCTCCCGACACCATATAGTCCTAAAGTGGACTAGACACAGGAGAATCCACTCAGAGATGTACAGATCTGCTCTGTGTCTCTGCCAACAAACGATACAGTAGTTGCACTTCACTCAGTCTGACTTGTAGGCCCCTACTCCATGTTTGAAGAGAAGCTGACTCTTCCAGACATGTTGGGGGCAGAGTAATGGTTAATGTGAAATCAGTCAGTATGTGCAGATATCCAGAAACCAATACAAAATGTCAGGTCCTCTGTGGAGTGAGGATGAGGAGCTTTACCTCTCCTAAATCCTATCCATTGCCCCTTAACGAAGAAGGGCAGGGTCTTGAATAAATACAGTGCTTTGCTAGTGAGCAGGACTCTGCCTCAATTCTGCTTAGAAGCCACAAAGGACAACGGTCAGGAATGAAAATATATATATATATATGTTTCATTGAAAGATGAAGACATTGGAAATGTAAAAGTTCTACACTTGATGCAGTCTTTCGATTCAACACAACTTCTTGTTTGCTGATCCTTCTAATATCCCTTTGAAGCAGTCACATTTGCATTTAGGAAATCCCAAAGTCTGGAGTAAAATATCTCTTAGTGGACGTGGCTGCCTTGTTGCCAGGCCGGTTATGTATTAAATTGCCCATCTGTGGGAAGTTAGTTCACCACCGAGAGCTTCGCTTTGCTGCATATTACAGAAAGGAAGAATTAAATTATTATTCTCCCTTCTCCAGGCTCAGTGCTCTGTTTTAGGGTTAGTAGTTAGTGTTAGGGGTTAGTATTAGGGTTAATTTTACAGTTCGGGTTAAGGATAGGATACAGTTTGTCGGGCTGACAGTTCATCATCGAAACAGCCTTGCTAAACTCTCAGCGATGGAACGGTCACGGTGAACAGTCCTAGACCCCTCCAGACTAAACCCGACAGGTTTATTCTTAGCTATGTCTCAGGTCCGGTGGCTGGCACGTGCTGAGTGACTCCGCGTGCACAGCCAATCAGAGTGAAGGCTCTGCCATCATGTCTAGTTCAGGACTGGCATGTGCAGGGGCTTCTCCCTCTGCAATAGTAGAGAGAGAAAGTTGCTAACCAGACCCGCTGGCCAGCCTGCTTCACACAGAAGCATGGCAGCTTCCGCTCAAAGGATAAACTGGCACGTACTATTAAACATAAATGGCAAGTTATCCTTATGTAAAGTAAAAAAAAAAAAAATACTTAGTGTTTCTTTAAAGTTTTGGCTGACAAGGCAGAGACTGCTGAGTACTTACTATAGTAGAGTGACTGGATTTATAACTAGCCAAATAAAATGAATAGGTACATAAATAGATATATATAATTAGTTTTTGTATAGCACTTTTCTCCCCTCGGGGAACTCAAAGGAGTCCCAGAAAAGGTGAGCAGCAAATATCAGCCACTAGTCGCTGAGTTAGAAAAATCCTCAAGCTTGTCTATCTGTCGAAATCGACAATAAAAGGGACACTGGCATCTAAATGTGAATGTAGAGAATCAAAAATGGTCTGTACATTGTGTTAGCTGAATCGCATGCAAATTCATACGTGAAAAGAAAAATGTGTTTTAAATGTGTCTATGGTTTGTGACATCACTTGGGGCTTGATATGCAAATGAACTACTTTCAATGGGAAATGTGTGATTTGCATATCAAGACACAAGGTAATGTCATAACCAGATGTACATGCAATTTTGTAGAAAAAGTTAAAACATTTTTAATGTTAAATCCAAGCGATGTGAGATTGAACGTGCCAGGGACGCCCAGGCAGAAACTCCCTTGCCGACAAAGGACATTCCTAGCTCCTGGCGATCAGTGTTTACTAACACCGCTTAAACGGTGTTAGCCGTAATGCCTCGATATCGAGGCATTAAGCAGCACTGAAATTCGCCCGCGATCGCTCCACGGAGCAAACCGAGAGTAGCATGCCACTCTAATATGGCACTGCCCTGTTGTGGTCAAGAGCTTCAGAAGTGATCAGTTATCACTTCCATTGCTCAGTTGCAAGATTAGAGGTCTTTTTACCGTTTGTAATTGTGTAAAGATATTTTCAGCTTAAAGTTAGAAAAAGTTTGATATTTTTAATCATATTTTTAACTTTTTTTTGCGGTAAATGATGAGATGATCAAAATAATGCCCTTCTTATGCGGATAAGAACAATTTAGCATTTGCGTGGGTACAGTAAATGAGAAAGCATAAAATTACAGCTAAACACAAACACCGCAGAAATGGTCAAAACAGCTTATGTCACCAAGGGTACAGCGCGGCCCAAATATTATGGTCACTAAAGAGTTAAGGAATATTCCCGCCCCCTGTGTCTTCTTATATGGTTTCCTTGTTGGGAGGTGGTTGTTTGTTGAAACCAGTAACACAGGGAAATTATAGAATGGCTTTAAGAGGCAAATAGCAGGTATTAAATTGCATAATGTGCTGAATGGGTGCTACAAACAGAACAGATCGTGCCAGCACACCTAAGAACATTAAGCAACCAAGAGTATTTGGTCTCTGGAGGGAGCATTTACATCCTTCCCACTGGTTTCTACATAGCACCAACATATTATGCCGTGCTAAATACATTGAAAGGACTATCCTGCCTTAACCATTTTTGTACATAGGAGGAAATCATCGCCCATATAGGACATCGCCGTGCGACGCTGTACGCAAATGATGATGTAAGTGGGAGACAGAGCAGAGAAACCTAAAACTTTTGTTTTTGCATATCCCTCCCGCACATGAGGCTGCATGGACAAACCCCTAACCAACTCTATGTCCTGCTATAGAATGTTGATTATTTTTACATAGACAGGTCACTTAGACTCACACAAAGACAACATCTGGCCTCTGACTGTTCAACTTGTGTGGACCCCTTCCCCACATCCCAGCCACTCCAGGTCAATGTCAAATATAGGTTTGTTTCATCACATGATGTGACTTCATCTTTCAAACAATCACCTGACAATGTCCCCCCTCTCTACACAATAGAGGTATTGTTTTTTGTCATTTTTTTTTTGGGGGGGGGGGGGGGGGGGGAAATCGGGGAATGGTATGTATATAATCTATTTTAAGTGCTATGGAAACTGCTACTACAACATATCACAACTACTAGTAACAAGCAGTGGTGTATCTTGGTTTTTTGCCAGACAAATTTTGGGCACACCCCCCACCCACGATGCACACCTACGACATGACCCATAACCCACGTTGCACACCAAGGACATGCCCCATCACCCCATTTGCATGCCTCTATCACCCCATTACATACACATTGCCCATATTATTCCCCAGCTAATTTGCCACCCTAGGCATCCGTCTAGGATGCCTCGCGGTAAATACAGCACTGGTAACAAGTAAACATTTTCTTGCTGATATTTATCACTGATTACAAATATTGCATGAACTAAACTGCCCACCAGCATTGCAGAACCCCTTTGACTTCATAGCACTCTCTTTCCACCACCACCCTTTTGAAACTGAGTTAGAGGACATTCTCAACCCGGCATCACATGCCCCTCTACCCACTATCAAAGGACCCTCTCCCCCAGCATCAAAAGACCCTCTCTCCAACCAGCGCCCCTTTTGAAATTCCCTTGTCCGTCCAACCTA
Source organism: Pelodytes ibericus (assembly GCA_036172795.1). NCBI lineage: Eukaryota > Metazoa > Chordata > Amphibia > Anura > Pelodytidae > Pelodytes > Pelodytes ibericus. The sequence goes on from CM069862.1 coordinate 197,447,149, forward strand.
GTTCACTATTTAATGAATATTCACAAATGTTTATCCTCTTGGTGCCAGCTTGGTAAGGCCG